>CM031237.1:1020158088-1020853819 GCA_018340775.1 Taxus wallichiana var. yunnanensis
AGTGGGAAAGGTTAATATAATATTTCATTTCAACGAAGGACCCACATCAACCTGTTTTTTCTTCCTTTGCTCCGAAGCACAACATGTAGATTTATCATTCTCCCAATTCTGATCACAACAAGAGAAGGGGAAAGGAAACACTCTCCACCTAACCAAGACATCCAATGAAAATTAGAAGCCATCCTTCTTCATTGGCCCCCGAGCCCCAACCATAATGCAATAGAAGATGTGATTCAACTCATGGAAACAAAGGCTTCCACAACACACAAGCAACATTTTCACATTTAAAACACAATCCAAAATAGAATGTAGTTTACAAATACATTAAAGCATGAAAAATAACACTAAGGCTTCATCAAGCAAGCCAAAGGAGCAAGAAACTATGGGGGATGCTACTTATGCCTCCCAAAAGGGGAAATGGGTATCACCACCTGATTTTAAACTTGCCAAAATATAGTATATCAAAGCCCGACATGTCGTTATGCCTCCCAAAGTACCCCTTATTCCTCACATTTCCTTATGCATTCCTAACCTCTTATGGCACCCCATAACGAGTAAAGAAATGCAAGTTATTTCTTTGTAAGGTGGAACCCAAATCCCAACTCCTTCACACTTATACCTCCCAAAACACTTGTGCCTCCCACAAAATAAACCCCATAGTCTTCTCCTACACCATTCCTAGGCCATCTACCTAACATCCCACAAACATGCCAATACATTCTACACAAAAACAATTTCATAAACAAAAGGAAGCATTTCAAGAGCCAAACTCCTACCTCTCCATGATGGAGTTGTTCCAAGTTCCAAAACAACAAGCTTTATCCAAATGCAAGCAATCCAAATCAGCTAAGCACAAACATGCAACAATCTTCCAAAAATTTCTCCAAATCAAGAGCTCCAAACAATGAAAGAATTCACCCCCAAATGAAGTATGCAAAAGTGAAGCAACCCCAAAACAAGCTAAGGAATTCGAATATATAGAGAGGGAAGAGAAGAGGGTGAGGTGGATCCAGTGGGATGGCACATCACACATCTTCCACTCCAAATTATAAGTCAACTTCAATATCCAAGGCACAATAAATATGTGGGTGAATAATATGACTATTTACTTACATACTCAAATCCAACCCACACCCCAAAGGACTAAAATTAAACCATGTCGGAAAATACAATTTAAACTTACAGTTTGTCTTCTCAAAATGCATAATGAAAGTCTAAATTCAACTCTCCAACCATATGTATGGTTAGTAAATAAATTTAAGAGGTATGGGACAAGTTTAACTTGTCCCACAAGCCTCCAAAATTATCCTCAAGGACAAATTCTAATTTTCAAGAAGGTGGAGTGTTTCTATACTCTAAAATCAACTTACATAACACTTACACATCCATTACAACAATTAAACCAATACCAACAACTCTATTAATTACATTCTCATGATATCTTACAACATTTAATACAAAAGTCAACCACTCCAATAATTACTTTCTTATGACCCAATTTGATTAATTTATTTTAACAATATGATTACTCACATTATATACCAAAATTTATTTAAATAAAAGGGATAAACACATCACTTAATAAACACATACAAACATCAATAAAAAAGAACCAAATAAATAAATACACATAACCCTTAGTCACGTTTAAAGGTGATCCCCTCATGGGAATCCTTAACACAATCAAACACACAAACAAATACAAGTTGCCATGGTGACCTTGTTGAATTCATCTAGAATTTCAATGTGGTTGGTCTCCGATCCCCCAATGTTTGTTGTGATATTTTAAACCTATAAAATATAATTACCTCCTTTGGCCTTGTGGCCATATTAGAACATCCAAATGAATATAAATATAATTTTCAAGATCATCGACATATATGTGAATCTCGACAAACATCAAGACAATCAACATTATCACTCACAATTTCATCCACAACTATATCATCACCAATTTTAAATCAATTCTTATTTTCTAGGTCTATTCAAAATATCCAAATATCACAAGTTTGAACAAGATCAAATAAAGGTACAAAAAATTCATTTTAATTATTATGGTTATATGTGGTTGTATTATTCATTATGTTTTTATATTATCATTTAGTTGTGAAAATTGAAAAGAGATGTAAAGGAAGTACCATATAACTCATTGCATAAGACAAATTATATATATTCTTAAGGAAATTGTACAATTTTTCCCACATAAGACATGTGATATGGCTATCTAAGTAAGAATGTAGATAAGTTTAAAGATGGAAATGTAAAGAGGGAAAGAGACCCGTCATTTCCTAGAAGATGATACCCCTTCCTTGCAAGCTGATTCTCCAGTGATTCAAATGCTACTCCAGTGTACCTTAAAGAACAAAAGGGAAGGGTTGTTATAGATCATGGCTATTTTACCTCATTATATTTTTAGCTTAAAATGTATATGCATTCTTTATTACAGAAACAAAAGGTGCCACATGAATCATCAATTGAAAGTGAAGAGAAATAAAGTACAAAACATGATGAACAATATAATTTTCTGAGAACAAATCACAAGAAATACCATTTTTTCAGAGCTCAAGATGGTTATATACTTGCAAAGAGAGAAAATTTCCATTGATGATTATTGAAATTACATATTTTAGATCTAATAATAACTGTCATGAATTTCAAAAATAAAAAATAACCATTTTCCATTAAGATTTCAAGTAGAGGATGAGCTCTAAGAATGTAGTTCAGGAATGCAAGATAAATGTAAAATTTTGTTGTTATCAAATAGAAATTTGGAAGTGTATTTTCAGCTGAAAATGAAAGTAATGCTACGAGAAAAATCATAACAGGCCCATTTATCACACGGTCATACATTTTGCACAAAATGTAAATAGTCAGATTTTAGGATTTCTCATGTATTTTATGACTATAGCTTGAAAAAGACATTTTGCAGGAAATAAGAAGTTGTCAGTTTCCATCAAGTATGTAAAACAAAACAAGAAGGTACAAATTTTTAGGTATAGAATTACAAGTTTTTCATTAAATCTTCAGGCATAATATTCTCTAGGCGTGGATTCTAAAGTGCCTCAAACAAGTGTTAAAGTTTCCATCATTAACTTCAAAGTAGAGTTCCCAGCATAATAAATACTTCAAAATTTAGAATGTGCAAACAATGACAAAATTGTAGTTCTAAATGATAAATTTGAGTCCTATTTTCAAAGCCCCAAATTTTCAAAGTGCTCATCAACTGAAGATGAAAGAAAAATCCACAGAGAGATCATAACAAGATAATGTAATGATAAGTCAAGTTTTTGCAAGATACAAATTTCTGTTTCATAATAAAAGGAATACAAATTGACAGAGATTCATAAAGTTTGCAGGAAAATATGTCTCAAAGTGACTTGTAGTTTTACATAGAATAAAACAAGGTTCTAGCCATACATTTTGCAAGTTTACATTCTAAACGGTTTTATAAAGTTACAGCCACAAAAAAATAGAAATTAGACCATGTCCTTTCAAAACTTCAACATTTTTCAAAGTACTCATATGATGAAGCAGTGATTACCAATGCATAACCCCAGGAGCTCAATTCGGGAGAGCTAGCTAAGAAGCACTGTGAGTTAGAAAACAAGGATCCTCACAACAAGGATAAAACCACACCTCCAAGCCACAAGAAACAAGGTGTTGAGTTGTGTAACTGAGAAAGCCTCAAAGATAGAAAAAAATAGTTGGAAGATCTCACAATGAGCCAACTCATTGTTGAAATGAACAAGCCATGAAGGAATGGTGCATAACAAAGTAAAATTTGAGCTTCAAAAGGGGTTGAGCTAGCAATGTCAATGTCGAGCTAGTAATGTCAATGTCAAGCCATGTAAAACAAAATAACCGTCTCGAGTAGGATAACCCACCATACAGAGCTTGGGATTATAACCCCAACCATGCCAAGCTCAAAATGAGATATAAGAGGTTAATGTAACTCGGAAAAGTCAAAGGAGAGCCACAACTTGAATAGGAGAACAATGCATCAAGCTCTCCTTCAAAGCAACGAGATGGTAGAAAGTAACTCAATGATCTAAAAAGAAATATACAATTGAGCTATAATAAAACCATACATCTGAGACAAGTTACAAAAAGGTAAGATCGAGTTCGTGGTTGAGCTCGGTCGTGAACCCACCTATTTTTTACTAACAGAGCTCAAGTGAGGTAAAAGTCCAATGATGAGCATGAGAAGTACATGAGCTTGTATCAGAACATAATAAATCACCAAAAACCCACCAAGATAGAAGTCATAACTCAGCTGAGTTGAGGCTAAAACATAATAGAAAACCCTTGCACAAACACCACACCGAGGTGAAGATAAACTAGCAAGAAAGAATGGAAAGCTAGGGCTAAGAGTTGGGAAAAGGAAATAAAAGGAGAACCCTTGAAGAATCCAATGACCGAGTCATAAAGGTAAAAGGCGAGTGGGTTGAATAACAAGTGAGCTTAGACAACGTGAAGCATACATGGTCGAGTCGTTCAAGTGAACAAATCACAAACCCCCAATATTACACAACTCGGGGTGAGAAAATTACATAGAATGTAGATTTGAACCAAGGATGAGTCACCAAACAAGATCACGATAAGCTAAAGAAACCACTCGAGTTCAAAATCAAAACCCAACTCGAACTCATTAAGTAAATGCAAACAGAGAGGGATTGAGTTCTCTTAAAATTTTGGCCATGAACCATTTGTGTGAAGCACCCAGAAACCAAGCTCGAGAAAAGAACATGATGGAAGATTTGAGATGACGAAATCAAATCCATGGAACTCAACCGAGAAAAAGGTGAACCCTTTAAACATAGTGCCCGAGTTGGTCCAAAACTTCAAGCTCGACTCTAAACACAGAAATGAGATCCCCAATGCATAGGAACTAGCTTGATTGGTAAGAAGTGGAATTAAACAGAGGCAGACCTCACTAAATTTGAAAATAAGGATAGAGCTCCAAATCCATGCTAGTAATATCTCAAGCTCGACAAGGAGGAAAGATCCGAGCTATAGGGAAAAATCATGCACATGTAAAGCCATTATCACTAAAAAGAGCTCAACCCTTTGAATGGAAAAAATATTCAGAGATCCGGATACAAAGCAATGACAACATATAATTCCACATAGTTGATCCATGACCGATATGGACATGATATACAGAGTTCTAAAAAATTTCAATGGCATCCAATAATTTTTGTAGACTTTCCTCTTCCAAGTAGCCCCCACCAAGAAATGAGCAAATGGAAAAATTGAATATTTTTAGGTTTGCAACCCTAATTACGATGAGTTGACCATGGGTGTTAAATAACCATGGTTAATTTAAGCATGAGTAATCTTGAGTTCAAAACCTAATAATTTTTCCATGTCCACGGTTGGCTGCTAAATGTTTTTAATAAGTAAGCCTTGCATGGGGAGAAATAATGCCTTAGGAAAGTCAAAACAAACCACATAATTACCTTGTGCATGCGAAGAGCCAAAATAAACAAAGGATATTTACCTTAAAATTTACAAAAAGACCATACAATTACCTTAATATTTGCTAAAATTGGAGCACTTACCTAAAATTTTGTAAAAAGAACGTTGACTAAAGTCAAAAAGGGGTTTGAATGAAGTTAACTAGGAGGAGATACACCATACAAATAATATTTTATAGCTTTATAAACATCATGCACATAATAATAACTTTGTTATTATTGAAAATTGTCTTAATTGTAAGAAGGGGTTGAATTGTGCATGAGAGGATAAATATATCTAGCGTTGGATTTGTCTCCAACTAGCTAATTTCAGTCAAAACTTAGGTTAAAGTGTTATTTTTGGAGAGTGTGTGGAGTCAAATCCTCCTCCATTTTTTCTATATGTACCCTTGCTTTTCAAGAAAGAGGAGATCTTATCTTTCTTTCAAGGCCTAGGCTATGCATATTTCTATACTATAACACCTTTTGGAAGCATTAAAAGATTTAGTTTCCTCCATTTGCATATTTTTAAGTGTGTAACAACAAGTTCTTGGTATGTGTTTGTGAATGTTTTATTTCCTTTGCATGTTCATGAATCTTAAAAACCTCCATCAAGTTAGTTTCAAAGTTTTTTTAGATCATTTTAAGTTCATGCTAATGCCTTTTGTGAAGTTAGAATCCATTCAAACAATATATGAAGTGATTATTTTTAGATCTTTAGCAGTCCATTAGTGTGTTTTGTGTAGTCATAAGATTCCATCACATTGGTGTATCACCTTTTTACATGCTTTCTATTAAGTTTTTTTTCTCCCTTAAACCCCATTAGATAACTAGTTTATGTGACTAATCTAGGAATAGACCCATTCTAGAGGTTCTTCTCAACTCGAGTCACCCATGGTTCAAAGAATTTCCAATTATATCAACTGAAGAGAAGAATTGCTTACACTTCTTCATCCAAGGTTCTCTTCGGATTGATAACAATTTTTGGCATGGTCGGTGGGACCACAGACAAGATATTGGTGATATTTCAACATTCAAATTAAGGGACTATTTTGTAATGGTTTTTTATAAAAGTTCAGTTTCTGCTAATCAACAACATAATCTAGTTTTTGTAGCAGTTATCATCACTCAAGTAGACATAAATATACATTTAAGAGTTTTAATCATCCGATGAACAACTCAACTAATATAAACTCCTTGCAGGATAGAAAATTTTGGATGAATATTTTGATATATCAACATTAATACATCGAAGATTGGCTATTGCTAGGATAAATTCATAACATATTTCTTCATGTTCCATGCCTAAAGTGAACACAAGGTCATCATCAAGAGGTATTCCTTCTGAATTTGTTCAATTACCTCTTAATTATGCTAGAAGAAGAAGGGTTGGGAATACTACACCTTATAATAGGCCTAACACTTCCAATCCAACTCAAAAATTTTTCATTCAAATTCCTATCTTTAAAATGGATAGAAATCAACCTTTTGTTACCTTCATGGGTGTTAGTCCTTTGTAACTTACTATTTTTAATGAAAACCAGCCGCTTCCTTGAAAAATCTTCCCTTTTTCAATGGTGAAGATCAAACCACTCCCATTGAACATATAAGAGATGTTTTTGCCTATGTTCTATCCATAATTCTACCCATGAGAATGTTGCCTTAAGATTATTTCTTGCATCCTTTAAAGTACAAGCCCTCCAATGGTGTAGAAGTTTTCTAGTAGGATCAATTACTGCTTGGGATCAACCTGGTGAAGCTTTATTTAAAAATTTTGAGGAAAAATATGACCATTTATCACTCATTGAGCAACTTACAACCATCAAAAGAGCACCTTAAGAATTCATGAAAAATTTAACTTGAGATTTACAAAAACTTGGGAAAGGATACTACAAGCTGTTAAACCATCACTGAACATGCATTTTTTACTACTTGCATGAATTAGATAATGATATTGTTGTTATGATTTAGTCAATGGGTGGTAATACACTTCATGTTGGTTTTGACATAGTAATAAGAGTAGAAAATGGTCTTATTCTTGCTCGAAAATTAGTTGTTAGATCTTCTATACCCATCTTTCCAGAGCTAGCTCCTATTCCACCAGTTGTAAAACCAACACAACCTCCCATAGTTTAGCCCAATGAGCTAAATGAGTTCAAAATAACCTTGCAAACCATTGGGAATGAGGTAGTGCAGCTGAAGAGACAACAATTTCAAGCTAATATACCCTATCAGCCTCCTTATGGGAACCAATTATCCTTACAACAATTATAGACCTTATGCTCAAGGTTATAGACCTCCTTACCTAGCCCAAGGAGCTATTATAACATAAAAACCACTTGTAGTTGCTGATCCAAATGCTCCTTTAAATGATAGAGAATTAGTTCCAGTGCATCCCTAAAAAATATGATGTCAGATCATAATTTACAACCTAATGAGCCAAATACAACATTGGAAATGGCAACAAAAAGTTTCCCTAAGCCACAAATGACTCAATAGGAAATATTGTATTAGGTTCAATAGAGTGCATTTCTAACATCACAAGGTGATCCAAATTTTATGTAGAGGTAGCTTGATGCAACTATGGTAAATTTTGAAGTTAGTGATCATGTGGCTCTTAATCAAGAAGTTGGAACCAAGGAAAGAAGTGAGTTTATTACAACTATAACAAGGTCAAGAAAGAGGGCTATGGATGAGAATATTGGTGATCAAGATGATGTTCCAACTCAAGAAAATCAGAATATTAATGTTGGTAAGAGTTCTTTTTCACCTCAAGTACAAGAGAAAATTGTTGTTCCTAAATTTCAGTTTAAGGTAGGATTTGTCCTTTTCAATATTATTGATCATATGAAGAAAGAACATGTTAACATGACTATGTGGGACTCATTATCCATTCTAGAAAAAAATATTTTCTTTTAAAGAGCTTTCAGGTCTTAAAATATCATCAAAATCAACAGAAGGTGAATGAAGCATAACCAACATGGTTATGAAGAATGCAGATCAAGTAGGTTAAGAATTCAAAATAGGAAGCAACCAAGGATGTAAAATCTACTGTTAGTGACATAAAAATGATAAAACCACATCCTTTCTAACTTTCCTTGATAATTGGTGACTCATTAGTACATAATTGCATGGTGGATAGTGGAGCAAGAAACATAATTATGCCAAAAATGGTTGCAGATAAGTCGGGAATGAAGTATGAAACAAGTGTTAAAGGTGTATTACAGCTAGATGGTTCACCAACTAAGACAATATGTATAATCAAGCACTTGAAACTCACCTTACATACTTTCCTAGGTGTAACAATTTTGTAGGATGTGATGGTGGTATATTTTCCACCTTATTATTCCATGTTCCTTTCAAGAGACTTCACCTCTAATATTGGAGGTTATATTTCAGATGATTGGTCTTATCTTGTTTTTAAAACCACATATGGAACAAATATGACAATCAAATATGAACCTTTGTCTAATTTTCACATTGAACCTCATACACCTAGCACAGTAAATGTAAATTATGCTATCAATGATGAGCAACTAGATGAGATTGAATGTGAAACTCTTCATGCACTAGAAGGTATTCCTGATTTGTTTAAGGATGAAATGACTAATGAAGTTTATGAGCATGATCCTTATAGAGTTTTTGAAAAATAAGGCCTTGGTGTTTATTGTATTCATGAAGAAAATAATATAATTCCAGCTATGGAGAAAAGGAAATCAGCTTGAGGATGGTCCTTGGAATGTTTTTTTGATGGCTTTAAAAACCAACATGGTTCAGGAGCTAGTATTATGTTAATTTTACCCACTAATTAGAGGTATTTTTCATTGTTAAATTTCAGTTTGGTTGTTCTAATAATGTATCAAAATATGAGGCACTTATTCACAACCTAGAGTGGGCAAGAAAGAAAGGAATAAAAAACTTGCATGTTTATGGTGATAGTGAGTTTGTTATACATCAAGTAAGAGGCTCTAATGCTTGCAAAAATCCATTGATGAGGACTTATAGACATAGAGTTTAGGATATACTTGAATATTTCCTTGCTTTCAATATTCAAGTTGTTCCTATAGATAAAAACAACATGATGATAGAACTTGGCCATTGGATCTCAGTTTGACATACCTGCAAATATCAAAATGATAAATTGCAGCCTCATATAAAGGTTTTAGTGAGGCCATCCATTCTAGATAACCAATCACATTAGAAGTTTTTGATGATGATGCTCACATAGTGAGATTTTTACAGAAGAAGCTAATTTTTCTTCACAAAATCAAAGAAAGCTTCACCACATGTATGAGGATCAGATTGTGCAACTTAAGACCAATAAAATTCCTAAAGGCCTTGTAACTCTTGAAAGAATTTTTGGAGATAATGATTAAATGAAACAAGATAGAGATTTTATGACTACAAGTGAGGATTAACATGAAAGTGCTTGCATTCTTAAAGGAAAAAATCTAAATATTGGATAGGTATGTTCAAAATATGAAAAGGATGCATTTATTGAGTTATGTAAAATTATGTTGATGTGTTTGCATGGCATTAAAATGATTTGATGGGGTTGATCACTCATTATCCCAAAAAATCATATGTGCTTATAAATATGTGATATTTTCTTTTACTTGCAAAAATATTACAAATTATTTTTATGTGTATGCGTGAAATTTATGTTACTATACAATAATATCTATAAATGGGTTGATCAATATTAAATCTTCAGATAAATTATTTTAAAGTTAAGTTCTAAAATTAATCGACAAAAGGAAATTTTAGATTCAGGCACCCCTGATTGTTGGCGCCCTAGGCAACTGCCTAGTTTGCCTAAGGCTTAATCCCCCTCCGACTCCCTTTCATTAATTCATCAGTGTTTCGGGCCAAACAACTCAACACAAGGATTCCAAGTGATCTATGGGTCTGTATGATTTGTTGGATCCTTATCCTATCCTAATAAAGAATTTTGACATGATAAAATTTTATGTCATAGAAGACTTTTGTTGGATGCCTATCTTATGCTTGTTCTTGTTATTTTAGTGGAACTATATTTTCTTTCTAATTTAATTTTGTTTCTCTTTAATATATGTATATATGTTTTAGGATTTACTTTTTTAAAGTGTATGCCTCAATTTATTATGCCTACGAAAATTAATTTGGTTTCTATATTGCTTGTTTTCATACCAAAAGCACCGATTTTTCCTTCCTTGCACAAAAAGACCAAGCATGGAATGGTTGTACACATACCCATAGTCAATATTTTATCATAGCATGTGATGTCCTCTGCACATGCACACCTAAAACGTGTTAAAGCGCCCTTCAACTTATGAATAAGCAGTTTTGTACTGCTCTCACCACGATCCTTGGTGCAGTCGAGGCCTTCTTGAATGCGATCACTTTTCCCACTGTAATTAATGTATGACGTGAAGGGAAAGGATTTGTTTCCATATATTTATTATATATGGATTCATAAAATATTATAAATAGTGGAATCTTTCCTGGATATGTGACATGGACCAATAGGCTATGATATTAGTAGATGGTTTTCTTTGCTATTTTTGATCATCTCGGAAATTAATATAAGTTTGTCTTTTCTTTAGTAGGTGATACTTTTCTCATTTTATGGTGTCTAGAAATTATTTTTGTTTGTTTCTAGGTTACTTCCATGCCAAAGTATTCATCTTTCTTTCTTCTAATAAAAGTATTTTATCATTGACAAGCAAAAAAACATATCTCTTGACTTATACATACACAAAATAGTGGTTCACGATGCAAACAAATGGACCTAAACCCTTGTACATGCCAACTAGGAGTATGCGAGACGTAGAAATTGAGGAATTCCACCGCATACACAATAGTAGTTGTGAATGTGGCTATAAACTACAATCACCACATGAGAAAACTTGCAATAAATGTGAGGTCCCTCAGAGAGAATAGTATCCATATTTGAAGGGAAAAACTGTCACATTAAATGGCAAAGAATATTTGGTTGTCCTTATGGAGAATAGTATACATATTTCAAGTGCAAAAGTGGTCACATTAAAAGAAAAATAACATCAGTGGTATTAATTACCATCACCACAAGTGAATTGCAATAAGGGTGTGGTTGCATGGATGGGCTATAATGCACATTTCATATAATTACATTCCATACTGACCAGGCCTAAGAAATTGACAAGGTTGTAGGTTTTTTTGTGAATTTAATTGTATATTACATGTGATTTTTTTAAAACATACACAAAGGACAACATGCAAATTTTTAAAACTATATTTTTTTAAATAGGTAAAAACAAATATACCTATTTATATAAATATAAATAGATTATAGATATATCTATACAAATTATTGGAATTCTACAACCACCGAAAGAGCTAAGCCGTTTGGGAATTTTGATCGACAACAAATGATTTGAAATTCCAACCTGCGCGTATACATGTTGTAGATGAAAAGGTGTTATGTAAGGGCTAAAATCTATATTTGGAGTGTAGATGCAAAGTGATAAAACCTACTATAAATGTCATGGTCCTATGCTGAGATGCCACATTCCATATTTACGCCAATGGAATGCACCTTCTTTGCTTCTAACATCCATATTTCAATGACATATTAGTATTTTAATTGCTCCAAGTGCACTCATTTTGGCATAGTAAAATCCACAAATCTTCAAGCATGACTGGTCTCACGCACTTCTTTAGCGTATGCTATATGGGTTGTACATATGATAGATTGTTATTTAGTTTTAACATGCGTCCTAAATAGATTTGACACTCATCCATTATTTTGAGTGTGTTTAAAATCATGTAAATTATTTTCCTCACAACATGTTTAGGCTACCTTGATAAGGTGCAAAGTCTTTAAATAATATTCTTCAAAAGCATTGTTTTAGCTGAGCGAATAGAAATTATCTTAAATTATTAAATATGAGATCCATAAAAAATGTTTTTAACTAGATTGAGCAGAGTAATTTAAAGGCACTCTTCTAAGAATTTGTTCCCATTTTATATTGATGCTCTAAAAACTAAAATATTAACAATATTAAAGTGGACAATTTATTATGGAATTAAAATATGCTATCTTAAATAATTATATGATTTCATCTCAAAGTTTTAATGTTTATCTTGAAGGTGTTTTTCCTATTGAAGGTGTTTTATTACTTCCGACAATCATATTCAACGATATATTAATATTTTAATTTCATAGATTATATCAAATTTGCCAACATGAATCTAGATTTCCTACCTTTAAAATGGTTATCGTTTCAATGTTTTTTTCTAGGTGTGGCCATGGTAATGACCATGAGAGAGGATCACCCGTCTTGATGACTACAAACCACTTTCTTAAAAATGCCTAGGATGTGTCAACCCTCACATGGACAACAGGGTATACTTCAAATTATAGTTTTTTGCAAAGATTTGTCAATGGTTGGTACATAAGTCTCATACTTGCATAAAAATTAAAAAAACCCACACGATAGAATTACTAAATAGCATAAGCATCCAAAATTTAGAATATGCCATAAGAAAAGTTCACTTCAATATTGGATGGGTTTGAGAGATTTGTTTTATTACTTGAGCCAACATTTTAATAACAATATGAATTTCACGCATTTTCAAAGTAAAAATTATAAATCATCATCATCATCATCATCATTATTATTATAACAATGTTATCCAATTTCTTCTAATTGTAAAATGGATTTTCACATTTCAATGGGAAAATTGTAAATTATTAAAAAAATTATAAATTATTAAAAAAATTATCATGCCCAAGTGAATTGCCCCTATTAGATTTGGGGATGTTTGGGCTGCCACCGATCAAAGAGAGGCATGGTTAGCATCCAATTTGTAGGGACGTTAATAATCATGATTAATCATCACTATCCACGCATGTCTTCTAAATACAAAATGCTTAATCAAATTCTCTTACGTAGATGTGTCTCCATTTTGGACACCAGATTGACTAGCTAGAACAATTATGTACTATTCTAAAAAAAAGGTAAGAAATTTGGCTTTCATTAGATTATGGGTAAAATATTAGAAGGTTTCAACATATGCCTTGTGCTTATTACATTTTTGTAAGGTCATACAATTTATATTTCAAGGGGAGACTTTCTAAAGGTGTTATGTGTTGGTATCCAAATTCCTTCTCCTTTCAAGCCGAGCAACAACACAGATTAGACGTGGAGCTTAGAGACAAAAATTCATAGTGTGTCATTTTGTAGTCGGGAAGAGATCTTATAACTCGGCCCTTTGTTACTCAGGTTGTGGAGAGATGGATAACACTTTTAAGAGGATTTAACATGTCCTCACCGCTTTAAGTTGTGCCTCTTCGACCAGGGTGAGAAGACCCTTAGTGTAACCTCTGTTTGATGAAGGAGATGGGATATCCTTCTTTTGCACAAATTCTATGAAGAGAACCTTGAGAAAATATGATCAATACTCCATGATTTAACTTTTAAAAGTTGTCACTTCTAAACAATGGAGATACTTTCAACACAAGGCTAAGGTTCTTCAAGACATTAAAAATCCTGATTGTTCTTCATATTTTAGCAAGTAAATTTTATTCCTTTGTTTATACACAAGGCAAAGCAGGGGTAGTTCAGGGTGGATTCATGGTTTTTGAATAATTTTGGTGGGAGATGAAACAAAATAAATTTGATTATACCAAATCTTTGAAAGGACTTCACAACAATGAACAACTCAACAATAAATTTTTTAGAACAGTTAAAACGTTCCTTTAATCGAAGGTGTGCTCAAATGGAGACCCAGATCAACACGTTTTCACACAATCTTTAAGACTCCAACACAAAGGCTCAAATAGAAAGACTCAATTAAACATCAAAATTTCGATTAATCACGCCTAAGGTACACCCAAAGACTTACAATCTTTATTAACAAATGATAGTGAATTGATTTTAAATTTGTTTATCTCATCCAAAATGAAGGCTCTTCTTGAAATGAAATTGCAAATACCATTAGATTGTCACAGGACAAGATCTGTGTGATTTCACAAAACTTTCAATGTAAGATTGCAATAGGAACAAAATAAATTATTTGCAAAAATTCTAAAACAAAGCAGACACACATTGCTAAAGATTGGACACAAATTAATTTTAAAATTTCTTAGATTTATCAGTAGAGGAAAGCTTCCAGAGAAATCTTAGTGCTTTCCAATGGCTATACATCTATAATGAACTTGACACGATAGATAATCTAACACGTAAGAAAATAACAAAGTTATCTCAACTTGGTTTCTCGGAAGACGACTTTCTCAAATTTTTTTCTTACGAACTCAATCTCCGACCATTTACTATAAGAGTAATCTCATTACATTTATACATTTTTCTCACTCAATTTTCCCCAAAAAAAAAGAATATTCGAGGGACCTTTGTTAACAATTTGTTTCAAAAATAAACTTTAACAAATTGAGACCCGAAAGCTACCAGTGGACCAATTATGAACTGATCACGTCTCTTGGGCCCTCGAATAATGACTAGGATGCCATGCCATAATTTTTTAGGGTCCTCCTAATCATTCCGATTACGTCATGCGAGAAATTCCCTTTTAATCATTTACCGGAGACTCGGGACATTTGGACATGACAGGTAATATTTTTCGCTCTCAAGGCAACACCTTTTCCATCTTTTGCACCTGCACTTTCATCATTTTATCCCTTTTCCCTCTCTTTCATCTGCAATTCTGCCCCGCATCCATCTCCTCTGGTAATTCCCATTTTTGCAAGTGCCTAAGCAACTCCAACTTCAAAATATCGACCTTAACAATCCTTAAACTCATAATTTAAGTTTCAAATCCATTCAAAGGCACCTTACAGATAGATACGACAAAGAATTTCATCAAAGAACGATGAAAAACAATGCGTATTCACGTCTCTAGGAGTCTTGGAGCAAAAATGGCAAAAAAATAGGTGAAATGCACAACCGTTGATCTTGCCCCCTTTTACACTTTATATCATATCCGTCCACGTGTTTCCTTAATGCAACCTCAAAGGATAAGTACGAGAGGAAAGTCTCGAACAAGCACGAGCCTTTCATGTACCGCCCAAGAAAAATGTCTTTTGGCCTTTGAAAACTCTTGGTGAAGAAAAGAGCCACCGAAAGCCTCCACGTGTCTCAATGGTGCATTTTGAGATGGTCCCCAAAAGCATAGACCCCAAACAAGCACAGGCTCAACACATGTCTCAATCCGGTAGAGTTTGTTAAAAAAGTTGAAGGTTCAACAGAAGGTGCCATGTATCTAGGGTCCAAGACATTTTTCTTTGGCCGTTGAAAAGTCCAAGCAAAGGGTAGAGTGAGAAAATGCCTCCAGTGCTGTTGGTGCTTCTTCATAATAAAACTTAAGGGTCGGTCCTCAAACAAAGGGTGATCCCTCCACGTGTCTTCTTGGTGCAACTTTGAGATTATGCCCAAGAGAAAAGACCTGAACCGCAAGCGCGGGCTCACCGCGTGTCCCAAGCCTTAGAAAATTACATGAAAAGTTTAAGTACAAAGCAGAGCCGACAAAAGCCTCCACATATCTCCCTATCGCAATTGTTAAGGTGGGACCACAAGCAGATCCTCAAAAGATCGCCAATGCTCCACGTGTGCATGGTCCAGTCAAAACTATACCATCCTCATAAAAAAATGTCTACTCAGAGCAAAATAGCAAAAACCTCCACGTGTCCTCCCGGCTATGACTTCAAGGCCAAACCAAAAGGTGAATTTTCAAATGAATGTCATTCTTCCAAGTGGACAAGTTTTGGGTTAAAACAAGCCTTAGAGTTTTAAAAGTGCCCCACCGAAGTAGTATCCAACCAAAAGGGCCATGTTTCCACTAATGTTGAGATGTAAATTTGGACCGAGAAATATACACCCATCAAACCAGTAAATGAATCGCCATTTGCCCAGAAAATGAAATTTTTATCAAGGACAAAGAAATTGGGAATGTTATAAGACTCAAATATGATCCTCTCGAGCTACATCCAATCATGTTTCCATTGGTATTTGGGACAACAATTACGTGGTCAACAAAAACGTGACTATGGAAAATAGGAGAGGAAAAACCCAAGTTTTACACCCATTTTACGAGACTCTTTCACATGGACGAGAGGGACGAAAAACAAATTCTGAATTTTTAAGTGATCCTTGACCAATGAAGGGACATATCATGGCAACCAAATAGAGGACAGAGTCATCAAACACCAATACGAAAAGATAGAAAACATGATAGAGGCCTCAAACCGAGGAATCTCAATGACAAACGGCAAGACTAATTTTGAGCACCAACATTATGTATCATATAATTGTCACCGAAGTTGATCAACCAATTTAGCATTAAAAAATATTAACATCATAAGGATAATATTTGTTAGATACTTTGTTGGACATGTCCAAAAGATAGGTCATATCACGAATGAGAACATTTCCCATAGTCCACTTATGGATGTTTACGTTTTCATGGTCTTTAAATAGCCATAGTAAGATGTCATCAAGATACCCAAAATATTCCAACATTTAAGTTGAGCTTGCAGTACATGGAACCTATCATATATTCCCCATTTCTTTTATTTTGGCCCATTCAATCACAAATCGCAACCACTTAAACAATGCAAGCGACATTGAACCAATAAAATAGAACATATAGTAGATATTTTTTGGGCATAGAGAGGGACATGCATGTATTTACTTCGTTGTTTCCATCTTTCTATTCATGTCTTCAACTAGTGGTCATTAATGAACACATATTTCATTTACACTTGCTCATAAGAAAAAGATTGTCATAAGTTTCCCCTAGCATTTTCTTACAATCCAAGACTTCTCCCTAAATCTCCTTCTTTTATCCCTCTTCTATGTTTATTTGCCTCAAATTTAGTTCTCTCGCACATTCCCTTTGGCAATTTTAATATAATGTTATATTAATTTTGAAAGGTTTTTATATTGATTCTTGAAAAATGATTGTAAAAATATACAAACCAAATTTCACTCCTTTTATGTACTTTTTTGTTTCCATCTTTCTATTCATGTCTTCACCAAAGTGGCCATTAATGAACACATATTTCATTTACACTGGTCATAAGAAAAAGACTCTGTCATAAGTTCCCCTAGCATTTTTTACAATCCATGACTCCTCCCTAAATCTCCTTCTTTTATTGCCCTTCTATGTTTATTTACCTCAAATTTAGTTCTCTCGCACATTCCTTCAGCAATATTAATATAATGTTATATTAATTTTGAAAGGTTTTTATATTGATTCTTGGAAAAATGATTGTAAAAATATACAAACCAAATTTCCCTCCTTTTATTTATTGGAATAGGTTTAATTTTGAAAGGTTTTTATATTGATTCTTGGAAAATGATTGTAAAAATATACAAACCAAATTTCACTCCTTTTATTTATTGGAATAGGTTTAATTTTATGAGTCGAACGATTCTAGAAATATTTTTTGGTTTAATTATGTTGTATTGTATATATATAAACGTAGATTTTGAATAAGATGATAAAAAAGAAAAGCCTATCTGTTAGTCTAAATAGAGCTTAGAAATTTGTATTATTTGGTAAAATAAGAGTTTTAAATTCAACTTGTTTAAATATCATGCTCATATTAAAACCAAAATACTCGGGGCTGATTTTGCGGATATTAGAAACTAATGTACGAAAATATAAAACATAAATCTGCATTAGAAATCCTCTGTATCACGCATTGGGAAAAATAGCAACCATATTTGAATAGTATATTAAACAAGGACAAACCTTCTCTATAGCATTAATGCCACCAATCTTTATATAATTTTGCATTTAAAACTCCAAACCGTTGACGCCCCTTCTAAATAATCTCCAATGGTTGTTTTCCTGTGTCTAGGACGCAACTCATTAAAACTGATTGCAATCAATAGAAACTGAGAAGGTTTTATTGAGCAGGAAAAAGACAACAGAGTACGCAAGGAAATTTTAAACTAATATTGAAACTAAATGTACAACTGAATGTTAGTTTAAATTCAGTTGTACACGTAGTTTAAATTCAGTTGTACAATAAAAATTGAGCAGCAAACAAGACTACAAGATCTGGTTTAAATTCAGTTGTACAATTAGTTTAATTTCAGCTGTACAATAAAAACTTAGTAAGAACTGAGCAGAAACAAGACTACAAGATATATGAAACATCAAGACCACTCAAAATAACATTTAATTTTCTACACGATCTTGCAGCATACATTCAACTACAGGCTATCTAAAATTATTTCCCCAAAATCTGAATTATTTCCTCAAAACATTCAAATTTAATGTTTTAAGCACTCAAACTAACATTCAAAAATTCAAAAACAAGATTCGAATAGGGATCTCTAGTATGTCAAAAACTATTTCTCTAAAACTCCAAAACAAGATATTCAGTTGTACAAGATGAACAAAAATATGGTAGTCAGTTTTACAAGATGACCATAGAGTTAGCAAAGAAAATTTCAATGAAATACTCAAAATAAAATTCAGTTCTTCAAGATCTGAAGCACTCATTACAAACATTCAGTACCACAGAGTTAACAAAGACAGAAAGTACCATTCATTGCAAACATTCAGTTCTATAAGTTCTAAAGCATCAAGACCACATAGAAAAGAATATTTCAAGCATCAAGCATCAAGCATCAATGACTAATAATAACATTCAGTTCTACAAGATATGAAACATCAAGGCCACAGAGCAAAGAGTATTTCAGTTGTACACTTAGTTTAAATTCAGTCGTACAATAAAAATTGAGCAGCAAACAAGCCTACAAGATCTGGTTTAAATTCAGTTGTACAATAAAAACTTAGTAAAAACTGAGCAGAAAACAAGACTACAAGATATATGAAACATCGAGACCACAGAATAAACAAAGAAAATTTAATGCATTAAACACTCAAACTAACATTTAATTTTCTACATGATCTTGAAGCATACATTCAACTACAGGCTATCTAAAATTAAGCACTCAAAACTAACATTCAAAAATTCAAAAACAAGATTCGAATAAGGAACTCTAATGTATGTCAAAAACTATTTCTCTAAAAATCCAAAACATGATATTCAAACAAGATGAACAAAAATATGGCAGTCAGTTTTACAAGATGACCATATAGTTTAGCAAAGAAAATTTCAATGAAGTACTCTAATAGTAAAAACTGAGCAGAAAACAAGACTACAAGATATATGAAACATCGAGACCACAAAATAAACAAAGAAAATTTAATGCATTAACACTCAAACTAACATTTAATTTTCTACACGATCTCAAGCATACATTCAACTACAGGCTATCTAGCATTATTTCCCCAAAATCTAAATTATTTCCTGAATGTATTAAGCACTTAAACTAACATTCAAAAATTCAAAATCAAGATTCGAATAAGGAACTCTAATGTATGTCAAAAACTATTTCTCTAAAACTCTAGAACATGATATTCAAACAAGATGAACAAAAATACGGCAGTCAGTTTTACAAGATGACTATATAATTAGCAAAGAAAATAATCAGTTTTACAAGATGACCATATAGTTAGCAAAGAAAATTTCAATTAAGTACTCAAAATAAAATTCAGTTCTTCAAGATCTGAAGCACTTCTTACAAACATTCAGTACCACAGAGTTAACAAAGATGGAAACTTCCAGCAGCGAAGCACTCATTGCAAACATTCAGTTCTACAAGTTCTAAAGTATCAAGACCACATAGAAAAGAATATTTCAAGCATCAAGCATCAAGCATCAATGACTAATAATAACATTCAGTTCTACAAGATATGAAACATCAAGGCCACAGAGCAAAGAGTATTTCAGTTGTACACTTAGTTTAAATTCAGTCGTACAATAAAAATTGAGCAGCAAACAAGCCTACAAGATCTGGTTTAAATTCAGTTGTACAATAAAAACTTAGTAAAAACTGAGCAGAAAACAAGACTACAAGATATATGAAACATCGAGACCACAGAATAAACAAAGAAAATTTAATGCATTAAACACTCAAACTAACATTTAATTTTCTACATGATCTTGAAGCATACATTCAACTACAAGCTATCTAAAATTAAGCACTCAAAACTAACATTCAAAAATTCAAAAACAAGATTCGAATAAGGAACTCTAATGTCTGTCAAAAACTATTTCTCTAAAAATCCAAAACATGATATTCAAACAAGATGAACAAAAATATGGCAGTCAGTTTTACAAGATGACCATATAGTTTAGCAAAGAAAATTTCAATGAAGTACTCTAATAGTAAAAACTGAGCAGAAAACAAGACTACAAGATATATGAAACATCGAGACCACAAAATAAACAAAGAAAATTTAATGCATTAACACTCAAACTAACATTTAATTTTCTACACGATCTCGAAGCATACATTCAACTACGGGCTATCTAGCATTATTTCCCCAAAATCTAAATTATTTCTGAATGTATTAAGCACTTAAACTAACATTCAAAAAATTCAAAATCAAGATTCGAATAAGGAACTCTAATGTATGTCAAAAACTATTTCTCTAAAACTCTAGAACATGATATTCAAACAAGATGAACAAAAATATGGCAATCGACACTTTTTACAAGATGACTATATAATTAGCAAAGAAAATAATCAGTTTTACAAGATGACCATATAGTTAGCAAAGAAAATTTCAATTAAGTACTCAAAATAAAATTCAGTTCTTCAAGATCTGAAGCACTCCTTACAAACATTCAAGACCACGAGTTAACAAAGATGGAAACTTCCAAAGTAACAAGCACTCATTGCAAACATCAGATTCTACAAGTTCTAAAGTATCAAGACCACATAGAAAAGAATATTTCAAGCATCAAGCATCAAGCATCAATGACTCAAACTAACATTCAGTTCTACAAGATATGAAGCATCAAGGCCACTGAGAGAAAAAAATTTAAAAGTGAAACACTCATTACAAAGCATCAATACACAAAGAAAAGAATATTTCAAGCATCAGTTCTACATAAGCATCAATGACTCAAACTAACATTTCAAAGAAGCAGTCATTACAAAGCATCAATACCACAAAGAAAATAATATTTCAAGCATCAAGCACTCAAACTAACATTCAGTTCTATAAAGAAAAGAATATTTCAAGCATCAAGCATCAAACACTCAAACTAACATTTCAAGTGAAGCACTCATTAAACAAAGCATCAATACCACAAGGAAAAAAATATTTCAAGCATCAAGAGCATCAATGACTCAAACTAACATTCATTCTACAAAGAAAAGAATATTTCAAGCATCAAGCATCAATGACTCAAACTAACATTTCAATGAAGCTCGTTACAAAGCATCAATACCACAAAGAAAAGAATATTTCAAGCATCAAGCATCAAGCATCAATGACTCAAACTAACATTCAATTCTACAAGAAATGAAGCATCAAGGTCACTAAGAGAAAAGAAAATTTCAAAGTGAAGCACTTGATTCTACAAACATTCAATTCTACAAGATCTAAAGCATCAAGACCACGAGCAAAGAAAATTTCAATTACGAGATTTGAAGCATCAAGACCACAACAACAACACAAAATATTTCACACATAAAGCATTCAACAATGAAAAATTTCAAGCATCAAGCACTCAAACTAATATTCAACTCTACAAATATGAAGCATTCTACAAGATATGAAGCATCAATACTAGAGTTAAGAAAAGATCGAAAAAGCATAACACCACTCAAACAAATCATTCAATTGTACATGATTCAAACCAAGCAGCATGCACTCAAACAAACAATCAGTTAGTTCTACAAGATCTGAAACATCAAGCACTCAAACTCACATTTAACTATATCTGAAATATATCCCTGTAGAACATAATCTCAGATAATAAAACATCCTAACAAAAAAATGTTTCTTTGACCACGTTCTTAGTGGTTGTAATAAAGCTCGACTCTTATAAATTGATAAATTTATAAATAGACTAACCACTAGAAGAGTCTAGCAGGTGCGAGATAAAATAATAGAAAGGGTTTTAATGGTGTTCAGACAACCAATCAATCGGCGAAATTAAAAGCAACAAATCCTCTTACAAACATTCAGCTGAAGGGTTGTACATAAGGAAGAACAAAGAAATCAGCAAATCTCATACAAAAAACTGCTCTAATGTTGACCATAAGGAAGAACAAAAGAAACAAAAACAAGGTAGCCATTAATTTAAACTATGCTCAACAAAATCTCCAACCTTTACAATATTTAGTTTTAATCCCTAAAATAATCAAAAGACAACCATAAACAAAACCTAGAACTTAGAAAAAATCATCTAAACTAGAGTCTTGCCAAATCCCAATTAAACAAGGCGTTGTCCAACTATCATGTGATTAGAGCCTAGAGCCTTTAAATTCATATGACTTAACACTGCACAATAATCACGAATGTTTAATACTTAATGCAAGGACTTGGCCCAACTACCTTCTCCAAATAGCAAGGATTCACCATCAAGTGTCTCACTGAACCATGGCACAAAACGAATGACTATCACAGTCTTAAATTATATTCTCAAGCCCTACAAAAAATCAAGAAAATTTAAGCCCTATGCATGCAATATCTCGATAATCACTATTTGCATAGTTATACTGCAGCACATATCGTAAGCCTTACGCACTGCAGAACAAACAAACAAACATTTACTCTGCATTTTGACACACATCGGTGAATATTTACCCTAACTGAAGTTTAAAAACCCTAACCAATGACATGATTCCACGATCTTCAATCATATCCCAAAACCCTAAGTAGAAATTGGAAATTCTAAGCCCTACTAAATATATATAGAGAGTAAATGTTTAGAATTTGCAATCCATAATTTATTACTGATTTGTTCCATGCTTATGATATGCTTTGGGCTTACATTTACTCTGTTTTCACACAGATCAGCGGATATTCAACCTTAACTGAAGTTTTGAAACCTTCAAGCTACAAACCTTCATTAATAAATTATGGAATGCAAATTATAAATTATGGAATGTTAGTTTTGAATACTACGAAAATATAAGAAAACTCATCTAGTACCTGTCAAACATTTACTCTGTTTGAGAGGAAGGTCAAACCACAATAAAATTTGTCCATATGAAAACAGTAAACCCTGCTCAAAACTTCAACCCTGTTCAATAAAAAGTAAACCTTGCTATATTTAGTTTTGAACAATGAAATAAACAAAACCATAAAACAACCACCCATTTGACTATAAATTGCATAAGCTAAATCGAGAACAATGTTAAATGCATCACTTTAAACAAAATGCCTAGCGGTGAAAAACTGGATCACACGAATTTATATGAAAAGCGCAGTAAAAATTTGGTAGTTAGAGAGGAGAAAAATATTTTTCTAAATCTATTGGCTTATAATAATGAAACCCTAAATTAGAATCGAGCATATGTGCAATGAACCACTATCGTTTGCAAAATGGAAGAGAAATGGAACTGTAAAATGGAAGAACAATCATGTGTACCTGCACCAGCGACAAGGATTCAAATTCAGATACCAGCTGGAATATAACATTTGTATCACTAACCTTATTAGAAAAATCAATCATAGCCATTAGCAAATATAAGAAAAAGAAACCTAAACCCTTGATATTAAACCCTGTTAAAAATATCTAACCGTCCTCGGATTCTTAATAATCAGCGACGGTTTGTATTAACGATTATGTAAGAAAATAGTAATGTAGAACACTAAAAGATGTTCTAAATGGATCTGCTATGTGAATTTGGGGAGAAAACCTAATAAATGTACCTTTGCTATAAAACCTAATAAACGTACCTTTGCCCGTCTGCTGTGGGCCGATTTGCGCTATTGTTCAGCTCCCATCTCGTTAAAACTATGCAAATGGAAGAAAAATCAAAATGTAAAATAAAACCATTTGCTCTAAATCATGGAAGAAAAACTACAAACATTTACTCTATTACTATTAGCACATATGAGCAATAATTTTACAGTAACTGATGTGTTGAAACCCCAATTGCAAATCTCACCTATAACTTAAGTAGAAAATGACTTCAATTCATTTCAAGAATGATAAAAATCAGCAGAAGGCTGTTTCGAAACCTAAACCCTTGATATTAAAACCCTGTGAATCAACAAATATCTAACCGTCCTCGAATTCTTAATAAATCAGCGACAGTTTGTATTAATGATTATGTAAGAAAATAGTAACGTAGAACAGTAAAAGATGTTCTAAACGGGTCTGCTATGTGAATTTGGGGAGAAAACCTAATAAACGTACCTTTGCCCGTCTGCTGTGGACATGATTTGCACTGTTGTTCAGCTCCCATCCTGGTTAAAATATAGAAACAACAAAGAATACTCATACGACTCAAACAGACCCAACAATAAATAAAAAAAAAAAAACCAATCAAAACCATCACAATGGAGACAAAATAAATTCAAACTAATAATAAAAATACAGACATCCGACAATGAGCCTCAAAATTAAAAAAACAGACCTCAAAACCAGACATCAGACCTCCAAAAGTTAGAAGGCGGCCTGCGGACATCAGACCTAGAAAAAAGCCACAATCAAAGATTTACTCTTATTACGGCTCCAAGATTTACTCTTATTAATAGTAATTGTTGATATATACGATCTGAAGCATCATACACTAGAACTAAAACATTCAGAGTTCTCAGTTCACAGTATTACACTCACTACTTGCTAGAATAGTCTAGCACATGTATAAAAGATAAATAATAGATGGGAAAGGATTTTTTTACGACTCCAAGATTTACTCTTATTAATAGTAATTGTTGATATATAAGATAAACAATAGAAAGGAAAGGCTTTTTTATGATTCCAAGCTTTCCTCTTTTAATATTAATTGCTGATAAAGGTTTTTAACGATGCTCAGAAAAATAATCCAATTGCTCTAAGTATTGAACACAAGATAATGCTCAACAAAATCTAAACCTTCACAATATTTATTTTGCTCCCTAAAATAATCAAAAGACAACCATAAACAAAACATAGAACTCCATAGCGTGCACCATCTAAGTCTTTAACAAATTGTCCAGCTTTCAGCCAGACCCTGTGTTGTCTTTTGGAAAACAAATGCTAAACTAGACCCTATGTATTTATTTGAAAGGCACGATAAGACTTGGTAATTAAAAATAAGGTAAATGATTTTCTTAATCGTTTAACTCACAAAAATTAAAGTTTGCACAAGTGGTGAGCATGTATAATACATGTACAGTACATAGCCCAACAACCTCCTCCAATAGCATGCTCATGGATTCACCATCAAGTTTCTTATTGAACCCTGGCACAGAACTAATGATTGTCACAATCTTAAATTATATTCTCAAACCCTATGTAATATCTCAAGAAAATTTAAGCCCTATATAATATCTACTCATTCTTAATCATACTAACGCATATCATAAGCTCCGCACAAAACCTTACTAAAGAAAATTATAAGCAATTAATCAACAATGACACAGATGAATAAATATTTAACCCTAATTGAATTTTAGAAACCTTGGAAATGCAAACGAATGACTGCCACAATTTTAAATTATATTGTGGAGAACCCAAAGCAAAACGTGAAAATATAAGAAAACTCATCTAAAACCCACAAACATTTACTCATTTAACAGATTAAATACATGTATAAAAGAAGAGAGTAATGAATAACCCTGAAGAGAATCCAATGTGCTTGCCTAAGCATCTAACCCTCTCTATTTCGAATTTATAGTACAACAGCGGTTTAAATAAGAGTGCTTTCTATAACCCTCTCAAATGCCCTCGGACTGAGATAGGCTACAACACAACATGGATAAAATGAACAAAACTTAGTATCCTATATAGAAGAATCTGACATATCCAACCGCTATAAAATTTCACCATTTCAAAGTAGACCCTTGCTATATTTAGTTTCGAACAATGAAATAAAGAAAACAGAACCATAAAACAACCACCCATTTGACTATAAATTGCATACCTAAACAGAGAACAATGTCAAATGCATCACATTAACAAGAGCCTGCAAATCTTGATTAAACAAAATGCCCAATGGTGGAAAACTGGGTCCCATGAATTTATGTGAACGGCACAATAAAAATTGGTAGTTCGAGAGGAGAACAATATTTTTCTAAATATGTTAGATTATAATAATCAAACCCTGCACCAGAATCAAGCATATGTGATAGTTATACGAGGCTTAGCCCCACCAACCGTGCAAGGAACCACCTCTCGTTTGCACTAGGCAAAATGTAAGAAAAAAATGCATTGTAGTCTTGCACAGCCATCTTTAAATCATGGAAGGCAAACTACATACATTTACTCTATTAGCACATATAAGCACTAATTTTACGGTTAATTGATGTGTTGAAACCCACAATTGCAAATCTCACCTACAAAAGTAGAAAACGAATCTAAACTTTATTTATATTGAGATTGATAAAAATCAGTTTAACGCTAGTTTGAAATGGCATATTCTACGAATCATAAAGAAAATGTAATGCTCGGGAATTTTGTGGCATATTAAAAGTAAGCAACCGAAAACAAAGGCCAACAAATTTTTCACCCGAAACCATGTATACAACAGAGACAAGGATTCACATTCACATACAAATTTGGAATATAAAATTTGTAATTTTGTATCACTAAATTTATTAGAGTAATCAATCTCAGCCACTAGCAATATTAAACCCATGAAGTATGTTCCAAAAGGGCTCGTTTACCTTGATATTCTAACGCTTCGTCTTTCAGTGCGGACCGATGTGCTCACCATTACTCAGCCTCCCAAAAGCCTCGCTAAAATATAGCCACAACAAAAATAAGAAATGCGACTCAAACGGACCCCCAAATAAAAAAGTTAAATACAAAACCATCAAAATGGAGACAATAGAAACTCAAATTAGCAATCAAAATGCGAGACATCGGACAACAATCAAAACACATGACATCAGCGCCTTTGACCTGACCTCAAAACCAGACATCAACCTCAAAAATCACGTCCAAAATCCACAACCAAATCACTAATTTATTACTGACCATTACATGCTTATGATATGCTTTGGGCTTAATTTTATAAACCTTCATTAATAAATTATGGAATGCAAATTATAAACATTTACTCAGTACAAGTGAGATGAATATTCAATCAGTAACTTATGTTTAAAACCTTCTATCTACAAATCTCAGCCGTGCCTTAGCCGTGCCTTAGAAACTCTTAACCCTCTTTATGAATTTCTAGTGTTTTTAAACTACTAAAATTATAATAAGATCAAAGCAGCTTTTAAAGCCTCATATTCATTAGGCTGCAACACAACATGGATAAAATGCACTCAAAACTTAAACCCTTGCTTTATTGAGTTTGAACAATGAAATAAACAAAAACAGAACCATAAAACAACCACCCATTTTACTATAAATTGCATACCTCAACCGAGAACAATGTAAAACGCATCACATAAACAAGTGCTGCAAATATTGATTAAACAAAATGCCCCCGCAAATCACATAAAACTTGTTTGTTAGATTGGAGAAAATATTTTTCTAAATCAGTTACCTTATAAAAATCAAACCCTCCAAGTAATCGTGCATATGTGATAGTTCAGACAGGCTTAGCCACACCCTCCGTGCATATAAGAAAAAAATCCTAAACCCTTACCGTCTGCATATACATGATTCTAACTAACCCACTCGGATACTAAATAAATCGAAACGGTTTTTATTAAGTTATTAACACACACGAGATTATGTAAGAAGATAATAATGCAGTATAGTAGAAGGATGTTCCAAAAGTGCCAGATGAGAATTTTGGGATAAGGCCTAATATTTTAACGCATTTGCTCGTCCTGATTCCGAACCGATTTGCTCTGTTGTTCAGCTCCCACCCTCGCTAAAATATAGTGATAACCATGAAAAAAAAAAAATTATATAGTAAAACATAATCTCTTATAATAAAACATCCCTAACAAAATGTTTGTTGCACGTCCATTTTAGTAATAAAGCTTCACTCTTAGTAAGAGTAATATTACTGTAAAGTATTACAAGTAGAAGTAATAAATATTCACTCTTAGTAACAATAATCATCGAGGAGTTTAGCCTCGTATAACAAATAAATAATAGAAAGAAAATTCTTCTTTATAAGAAATAAATAATAGAAAGGAAAGGCTTTTTATGATATTGCTTGGTCTTTGATGCTTATTAAGAGTAATTGTTGATAAATTGTTAGAAAAGCAGATTTAATTAATAGACTAATTGTTAGAAGAGTCTAGGAGTTGCTAAAGTTAGAATAATAGAAAGGTTTTTAATGATGCTCAGACATGCTATAACATAAAGGCTTTTAATGATGCTCAGATAATCCTCAAGTTAAATACGTAAAAAACTCACATAATAAGGAAGAACAAAGAAATCAGCAGATTCTTTTACCAAAAACTCGAGGTTTTTAATGATGCGATGCTTAAATAAACAATCAATTGGAAGAAATTAAATGCAGCAAATCCTCTTACAAAAGCACTGTTTAAGGGTTTGACAATAAGAAAAAACAAAGAGATCAGCAAATCCTCTTTCAAAAACTACTCCAAGTGTTGGCAAAACCCTTCAAATAATCAAAAGACAACCATAAACAAAACCAAGAACTTCTTATTTGCATCATCTAAAGTTTAAACTAGAGTCTTGCCAAATCTCATTTGAAAAATAAATGTTCAAAGGTGGTCATTTAGACCCTATTAAAAGAGGAGGAAAATGATCTCTTAATCTATTAATTCATAAGAGTTATGACTGATTTATTAATGATGTGTTCCATGCTAATATGCTCTGGGTTTAATTTTGCAAATTATAAACCTTTACTCTGTTTTATATGTGTTTTAAACATTTACTCTGCTTTCACAAATGAATTCATCGCTGACTATTCAACTTTAACTGAATTTTTTAAACCTTCAAGCTAGAAACCTTCACTAATAAATTATGGAATGCAAATTATAAACATTTACTCTGTATTCAGATAGACCTATATTCAACCCTAACTTAAGTTTTGAAACCAATAGCTACAAATCTCAGCTGCAACTTAAAAGTGAAACGCACATCTACTTAAGAAATATTAAAGAAAATCAAGTAGAAAGTTGTTCCAAAAGCAGACTTATAGTATAGAAGATTGAGGAAAATTTCTACTATCCAATATTAAAACTTAAAAGGCACAATAAAACATGGTAATTGAAAAACAATAGCAAATAATTTTCTGCATATGGCCTTGTGCAAGAACTCACGATTTCACTGGACCCGGGCATGGAACATATGAACGTCTCCATCTTAAAAAGTAATGTTAACCATGAAATATATGAAAAATGATCAGAATACTACGAAAATATAAGAAAACTCATCTAAAACCTGTCAAACATTTACTCTTATTGACAGATAAGAAACATGTCTATAAGAAGAGAGTAATGAAAAACACCAGAACATCCAATGTGCTTACCCTGATATTCTAATCCAACGTGCTTACCTTGAAACTCTGACCCTCTTTACGAATTTCTAGTGTTTTCAAACTACTAAAATTATAATAAGAATGCAGCAGTTTAAATAAGAGTGCTTTCTATAACCCTCTCAAAAGCCTCACACTTAGTTAGAGTACAACACAAACATGGATAAAATGAACAAAACTAATAGAAGAATCCGATAGATCCAACTGCTATAAAATTTTCCCATATGAAAACAAGTAAACAAGGCTGTCAAAAGCTAAACCCTGCTCAATAAAAATTAAACCCTTGCTATATTTAGTTTTTAACAAGGACATAAACAAAACAGAACCATAAAACAACACAACCCATTTGACTATAAATTGCATACCTACACCGAGAACAATGTCAAACGCATCACATTAACAAGAGCTGTAAATTTTGATTAAACAAAATTCCCAGTGGTGGAAAACTGAATCCCATGAATTTATCTGAAAAGCACAATAAAAATTGGTAGTTACAAGAGGAGAGAAAAATATTTTTCTAAATCTGCTAGCTTATAATAATCAAACCCTCGCACTGTAACCGAGCATATGTGATGGTTGTTTAGGCTTATCCCAACCACCTATGCAAGGAACCACTATCGTAACCCCGCACTAATGTAATAAAAAAACTGACCGTTAAATGAAACCCTGCGCGCATTAGATTAGTCTACACCATTTGTAAATCATGGAAGGCAAACTACAAACAATTACTCGAATAGCACATATAACCAATAATTTTACGGTAATCGATGTGTTGAAACCCCAATTACAAATCTCACCTACAACTTAACTAGAAAATGACTTTAAACTTTATTCATATCGAGATTGATAAATAACAACAAAAATGGCCTGATGCCTAATCTAAGAATCAGAGAGAAAATGTGATGTTCGGCAAAGCCAGGAACATTAAAAGTTAGTTACTTAAAACAAAGGAAAAGAACTTTAGGAAAAGAATTTTTCATCCTGCAAGCATGGGTTCCACACCAGTTGCAAGGATTCACATTCAGATACCAGCTGGAATATAACAATTGTATCACTAACCTTATTAGAAAAATCAATCTAAGCCATTAGCAAATATAAGGAAAAAACACCTAAACCCTTACTGTCTGCAATATTAAACCCTGTTAAAAATACCTAACCTTGCTCGCATACTTAATTAATCAATTACAGTCTGTATTAACACAGATAAGCTATTTTGGGAGAAAGCCTAATAAACGTACCTTGATATCTTAATGCTGGCCGTCTCCTCTGGACCGATTTTCTCTATTGTTCAGATCCCACCATCATTAAAACATAGCCACAACAAAAACAACTCATATGACTCAAACAAACCCCCACATAAAAAAACCAAAAACACCAGTAAAACCATCACACTGGAGACACGAGAAATGAAAAATTAACACAACACAGACAGCAAAAACCAGTAAAACCGTCACAATGGAGACACAAGAAATTTAAAGTAACACAACACAGACATCAGACCTCCAAAAGTTAGAAGGCGGCCTGCGGACATCAGACCTAGAAAAGCCACAATCAAATCGCACTGCTCTACCAAGGAAGGTCGGGGAAAGGGGTTTGTTTTATAGACCCCGTATCAACGGCTCTATCAACGGACACATAGGCTTCCAGCTGTCTACTGCTTTGAGAAGCTTCCACGTGATCTTCTACGTGTTAAATATGGAATGTACGGAAAAAGTGTTTTTTTCAAAATTAATTTTCCTTCCATGTCTTGCTTTTGTTCGTTGAAATATACTAGCCGTTGCATAAAACACTTTTAAGATGGATTTATCAATGCCTTACCCTTTTATTAATTTATCCTAAATGTAAATATTTTTCAAGGAAAAAGAAACATTAACTAATTAAACGTAGTAGTTTATGTAGGGTTTAAATTTGAATGTTGTGTAGAAGTTTTGGTGTTTTAATTCTTAAAATATTTTAAAACAAGCAATCGCATGTGCACAATGCAATGTGAACGCCAAACGGTATATGCTATTTGATTTAGAGGGATAATTATTACTTTTGTAGTTGATGTTGATAAGTGGTGTGATTGATTTTGTAAGTGTAGGAATATAGACGAAACATTAATTACATTTAAAGGTTCTATCTCTACATTTCAAATTTGTTACAAATTCATACATATACATTTGCAAATCTTATATCATGAGTGGTAGCATTTTGTGGACTATTTTATTTGAACTAAACATGAATACATGAAGACTTCTATACATTTGCAGATTTAATATCATGAGTGGTAGCCTTTTGTGGCCAACTTTATTTGCACTAAACATGAATACATTTGATACCCCTTGAACGACACTGCCGCTTCAGATACAATAAGTGTTGAGTAAAGTAGTTGTGGAGGTGCAATCAAAGTAGAGGGTAGTATTTGATGGGTTGTTTTGGTTGAGTGATAGTAGTTTTGGTGCAGTGAGACCACATATTCACATATTAAAATTGAATCACTGACCACTGTCTGGATGAACAAGAGGAAGTTGTGAGTCCATGTGTCCAGAAATGATCCCATCTCACATTATACCCATAGCATTGGGCTTATATGACACTAAGTTGGCTGATATTCAAACAATGTGCATATGTTTTTGCTAAAAAAGAATTCAAGTTTTATTGTCTCCCATGTTTTTTTAATCATGGAATATCATATTTGCATCCAATAGGGGTCATCTGCATCTACCAAGCTCATCAATGAGAAACCACTAATCAACAAGGACATATATCGAGGGATCAAGTCACTTGTTGGAATTTGTTTGGCAATACAAACATCACTGAATTTAAGTTGTAATCACGCACTGAACAATTTTTCTTTCTAAACAAATTTGGGCAACCCTACAAATGTTTATGGCCCTGCTCTTTGTACCAAGCTTCGAAATGTGTGTTATATGCCTATGAATAAATTATTCCCCTAATTTCCATAAATTGAAGTTTTATTAGAAGCGTTCTAGCTATAAATTGTAGAATCTTTTAACATCGTCATCTCCAAATTTATCTGCTTTATTGAATATAACAAGATGTAGTTCCTCTGAGTTCATTGCAATCGATTTCAATGAAGATAAAACATTCAGTTGGTCAAGTGGTGAAATGAATATGATTCTTAATTTTTTTTACTTCCCCTGTCAGTCAAATCAAGTTGGGCTTGTGTGAAGAAACCAGTCAGGAGTGACATGGCAACTGCTCGTGGTATCAAGAAAAGAGAAATTCTAAATCTCTAATTAAATATCATCAAACCTTCAAATATATTTTCTTTAATATGATCGGTTCACTTTTGATAGCATAACTACATAGACCCCCTTTTTTGGTACAAGTTTCATGGAAGCCTTACACTATTATTCTACCATGTTCGATTCACTGTTGGCCGACACATTTAGGATCTAATTCCTTCCAACAGAACAATACGATCTTGAATCACACCTATTTTTCACAATTGCCACACAAAGCTGGAAGTGCTATTGTCTGCTATTATGAACCACCGCCATGGAGTGAATTTCGTAGCTATTTGCAATGAATTGATTTCCATTGAATATGAAATTATTTACAATTTATATTATTTTTGAGACAAAAATCAGCATATTGGATACCATTTTGGCTCGAAAGGTCATTGAACAAGTGCTGCCAACAAAACCCACCCAATAAATTTGACCTCTCAGTTTCTTATAGTGAAGATTTTGTTTATTCTTGTTTGCCTTTTCAGAAGTTGTGTTCAATTAGCGGTATGCAAACAAACTACTTTGGCACTATATTGCTATGGTCGACCATTTTGATGTTGATGAAGTCTGGTGGTGGACTAAAGCCTGAAAGTCAAAACCCCACTCAAATCTAGGATCTACATGTGGGTACTCTAAACATGAATGGAATTTTGTTTTGTTTTTTTACTGAGGGTAAAGGTACTTGAATGGAACCTCCTCTGCCTCACTGTCTTAAAAAATGGTTGGATGATAAAGCTTAAAAGAGTATAAAGCCATTCCCTTCAAGCAAAGGAGATTCCTCCTCTCCAGGAATTTACACAGATCAAACCAATGTTTGAGTGTATTAAGAAGAAGTCCATTCCTAAACAACCTATGCAGGTTGGCGTCATCTGTGTTGACAGATACAAACCTTGGGATTGCTTTGATGAGGTATGCCATGGGTTCTCTATTAGCAATTCAATGACCAGAATGATGGATTTTTGAACAGAAATGTCAGTAGGCATTCATTTTCTATGACTTCAATGATTGCAAGTTATGCTCAAGATGGGCATCTTGACATAGCCTTAGAACTCTTTCATCAAATGCCACTTGCATGGACAAAGCCAAATTTGATTACATGGAATGCAATAATCTCGGGATATGCTCAGAATGGGCATCATGATAAGGCTTTGGAACTATTTCATCTAATGCAATAGGAAGGTATACCACCAGATACAACCTCATGGAGTGTGTTGATTGCAAGGTATTCTCAAAATGGGAATGGTAACCAGGTAAACACATGAAACCAATTGCAAACACAAACAAAAAATATCATGATATCCTACAAGGTATAAAGTTTTAAGTGATGGCACCAAAATGAAAACACTTAAATTACTCACCATTATTCCAGGAAAAGTTGGTGGCACTCTTCTCTTAAGCATCTTAAGAGTGTACTATGCAAACTTCTGGGGGGTTGCTTTCTCCTTATATTCAGCACCAGGAGTTACCATAACGGGCTTTAACAAAGTACCCTCAAACGACACATTGTTCTGAGCCAAGTAGAAGAAAACCTCTACCCATACTTTCTCTGCTACTTCAAAGGTCCCGAAGAATTTTGAAATGTGAAATGTCTCTCTATATCTGAAAGAATGTCGTAGGTATGGCATCGTTAATGAAGGTTGAAGTCTAAACATATTAAAAAAATTCAAAACAAGGTTTTGCTTTCTAAATCCCATTTGCAATATGAGAAGAAGTAATTTTTGTGTTGCATTCATTTTAGCAAATTAAAAAAAAAGTATTAATATTGGACCTACATTTTTGCTTTTCCATGTCAACATGACGTAGGATCATGCAAGCAAAGCATTTAAAGAGAACACAAACTCAATAAGCATATTATTCTTGTCATTTATCTGTAATTATATTGGAAACGGATCATACGCAGGATACTGAAAAATAACAATTTATCAGGGGAAGTGCCATTGCAGTTAGCCAATTGTTTCAACCTTGCTACATTGTGAGGATTCCTTATTTAACTCACAACAAGAAATGACCCTCTGATCGAGCATGACATGTTTCAACATAGATTTTAAGGGATATGACTGGAGGTGGATCACAATTTAATAGAATCAAAACAAAGTTAATCCAAAAAGGGCACATCCATGTTCAATAGCCTTCGAAATTAATGATGGGTTTTCATTCCATTTGAAGACCCGCAGAGGATAATGATGGCCAAACTTGTCACTATTTCTCCACACACTTGCAACTCTGTTACTGTGTTTCAGGTTTGGATGTGTTGAAGCCTCTCTTATTTTTTGGAGCCCTGAATAGTACTAACTTCTGGCTTCATCAAAGGCTTCTGGTGAAGATGTCTGGAGCATGTTATGTAAAGGATACATGTTATGGCCATAGCCACCGCAAGGCTGCTACCAATGCAATCATCCATGGCTCCATTGAAACAAGTTGATTTCTTCATGAATTCAACAAAACCATGTGTGTTGGGTGTGATGACTTTGAAAACTTATAGGCTTCTAACTCAAGCAAGAGGGAAAATTGTTACAAAATCTACTGAGGAAGACAAAATTCATTACATATATGGGTGTTATACCAGAGAGAAAATTGTTACAAAGTCTACTGAGGAAGAAGGAATTCATTGCCATATAAGGGTGTAATACCAGAAGGATTGTTAGACCTCGAGGAAGAAGGAATTCATTGCCATATGTGGGTGCAATACTAGAAGGCTTGTTAGACCCGAGAGAGATGGTTAACTGAATAAATCTTCATCCGCCAATAAACATTCTACAATGCACATATACAAAAATTTCTTAAAAAGACTCAAAATTTGAAATCTACAATCAATATAACACAATTCATTACAGTAAAATTGTTCACGTATATGAAATGGTTTTAATTAGAGAAAAAAAAAATCCAACGTATTTTGTCTATTACCGGTTGCGTAAATAATATTATTTTGCATAATTCAAATAAGTTTGAGGCAGTTCTATGGAATTTTCTTGAGTTAAGAGAATTTTATTTTATTTTAAAAAGTTTAAAAGGATTCCTTTTAGATCCTTGCGTTGAAGATGAAAGAGTGGATGATATTTTAGAAGAAAATTTCAACTACCTGTGGCTGTGAGTGGGCTTCAATCTTTTCTTTCTCAATAGTAATCAATGAAGAAATTTCACCCTAATTAGCTCAGTTAGGCTTCACCCCTAAACAATAAAAAAAATAAAACCGGCCTTCTAATCACAAATAAGGCGATTTAGTTATGGTACTTATAGGATTTTTGTAAAAATTAAATTAACTGACCTGTTGCCATGGTAGAGCCTACGCCGGCAAGCACAAAGAGAAAGGTACAAATGACTTCTGTAACTATTGCTCTTATACCATCAGGCTCACTCGCCTCCTGTGCGCGTCCCATTGCTATTTTTCCCATTATAAATATTTCTCCCCTACCAGAACAACATTTGATGTAGGTCTTTAATGAGTGTATTATGGGACGAGTTTTGACAGCTTATGCGACCATGAACAACTTTCAAAAAAACAAAAAGATTTGGACAATTCGATGGATAACTCGAAGAACACCAAATACAATAAGTACCAATAGAGGTTCAAGATGGTTTTTAAAAGTCGTGAATCTCCCCTACAAAGTTTTGAAATGGAACTTACTCAAATTCGATTCAACATGCATTTGTTGATGTTTCCTTTAAAGGCTATTGCATGTAAAAACAAAAAAACAAAACTTAAAAATAGAAAATTCGTTGCAGCATGTAAAATTGAAAAAGTAAAATTGTTAAAAATAGCAAATCTGTAAAAATAGCAAAGAAAAACTAAACCATCATTTAGGCCGTCAAATTTAACACAGTCCCATGAATGTCTGCAAAGCCTTTTCCCATAGGGATAACACCTTCAAAGCGTAATTAATGTGTCTTCTAATTTGTATATTTAAAATATCATCATATATATATGGTTGGTCATTTTTTTATAAAAATGTTGGAATAGTTATTTAAATGTAAATTCATTATTATACCACACATGTAATACAAATATATATATTGCAGCTTATCATTGATTCCTTAAACATTCTTCTAACAAATATGCTACCTTAACACATAAGATCAATGACCCACTTTGTAATGCCCCTGTTCTACATTACACCTATTCATCCTATGGCAATCGAGTGCTAAGCATGGAGTGTCATTGTGCCTTCTTCGACCTCGATTGCTGACCATTATGACTATAATTGATAATTATTTTACAAGTTGTGAAATGATAATAATGATAATGATAACAATAATGACATTATGATTGTATTATCGATCAACGATTGTATTTTAGTATTACCTTCTTTATATCGATTGTTATCGATATCATCCTCTGTTATCGTTAAACTATCCTTTTTATTTGTTTGTCGCTCCCGCTGATCGAGCCTCGTTGCGCAAGTGAGGAAGAGTAGGTTTTGTGGTGGCGCCACGGTTCGGGAGTGGCGTTTGCGTAAATATTTCTTTTAATCGCTCACCCACCCACTTTTTCAGAGATACAACATGGTCACGAGCCGACGCATGGCTAGTTAGCTTGATTGGGCGTATTAGGCTTCAAGGCTACTCAAGCAAAGATAAGGATCGTGTAACCATCCGCTTACTTGTGGTGCCCCCTTCCTTTTTACTGGGCATACCCGAGATCTAAAATAAATAAAAAAAAAAATAGAATAACGATATAAATAGAATGAGTTTTAGAATAAAATAAATAAAAATAGAATAATAATAATAATGAAAGTAAAAATTTTGAAATAAATAAATTTAAAAATGGAAATGGAGTGGAGGGCATGGGAAGGCACGTGATTTCTTGGCAAGGTGCAGAGGTTTGGTGAATGTAATCAAGTGCTTGACCAAATGAAAGAAAGGGGACAATTTTTCGAGAGAATTCAAGGCGGTGGGTGAGAGTTGGGTCAGTTTGGCAGGGGGCGCCCTCAATAGCTGTCACAGTCTCACCAAATGCAATAAACAATTTCCCAAAACCACTCAATTCTGGACCAACACACTCCTAGCCTGTGCCTATACCAAACGTGGAGCGTAGAACTGAAATTCTCCTAGGAAAGTGCCGTGAGGAAGTGTTTGGCGTTATGCAGCGGCTTCTGTGGGTAGAAGTAAACTTATCTCAGAAAATCGGTGGCCTCCAGAGAGAGATAAGTGCGGCGGCTGCTGCGAGGCGATCCCAAGGAACCGTCGGTGTTGATCACGATGTTCTCGGTTGCACGCATGACCACGTCGTGATTAGTTGTTGCAAGATCTTGCGGCTGTAGTAGAAGCCTTTTTGAGCGCTCCAACAAGGTGTTGTCCAACTATGTTGTTTTTGTGCAAAGTGTCAATGCATCCTTTGGTTCGGGATTCTCCTTCAAGATATGTTTCTCAAAATCGACTAAGTGACAGTGAGAGTGTTACAAGGAGACTCGTGTTCAGACCATATTTTCCTTTTTTTTCGTGTTCATTCTGTGATGCTTCACGAATTTCTCCACTGCGGATGCGTATAATTCTTGAAATTGAACCCGTATATTGTTGCTGAGAAAGGAATGATGCGGAGCTCTAAATTGCAGAAAATTATAGTGCCCAAGTGCAAGAGGAGTGTGAGGGGTCGAGCGCGCAGCCAATATGCGGGCTTCAATTGGATAAACTTTGGCTTTGATCCACTTCGACAAGGTGGCATGGCTCATTGTTCAAGTAACAAGGACAAATCACCTAGTATTTTAATGAGAAAAATGGATCATTTTATGAAATGCCAATTTCAAAGGATCAAAGGAGAGGGCATGATTTTCCCAAAATGAGACTATGATGTTTCGGAGAGAGAGAACAAGGCAAACCTTTATAAAATATTAGAGAGGCCTGTATAGAATTAGAATCAACCACTCGCAGTACAATTTCAGATTCCACTGAGAGAATGGGTGTGTGGGGGCAATGGAATATGATGCCTTTGATCAATATCAATTTGTAGAAATACCCAGAGTGGTAATTCTGGCTCGATGTAGCTGATAGTTATGGTTTGACTGAGAAGAAGACAGTTCTAGCTGTTTATCGCCCAAAACCGCTCACTGCTCATGGTGGCGTGCAGAGCTTCTTCGGGGAGAAAAGCTGCACTGCCGAGAATGGATTTTCATGATGCTCGGAAGAGGCTTCAAATAAAAGATGCTTGAATCATCACGAACACTACAATGGAATCTATCAAAGTCCTATTCTGCGTCTCAACATAATCCATCTTCCGAGTGCTTCTATCTTCCCGAGTTGCTCCCGAGGATTCCAAGAAGGCATGTTTCAATCACCCCCTTTCCTATGCCAAGCATGGCCGTTAACAGGATATGGATCTTCAGCTGGCGGAGGAAGAGAAGTTGCGCAGGTTGTGTTGCTGTTGCCCGAGCCCTAGTCGACGTGGTTGTTGGTTGGAAGAATTCTAATCAGGCATGTTAAATCTACTCCTTGTAATAGTTTTCTACCTTCTTTCAGTATCTTGAAATGAATTTTCTCTCCTATTGAATAGCGCCTAGACAAATGTTTTCGTGGTTGTTTATATTGCTGCTTGATTGTGTTGGTTGTCCCTTTAAATCTCGATCCAATTTCACTAATTTTTCTTGGAATGTTCTTTCCTCTCTTATAGCTTACTCTGTTTTTCATATTGTCTAAATGGGCTACTGCAATATTGAGTGGTGTAATCTAGTTCATAGGGAAGGAAACATTATAGGGTTTCATTTGCTTATATGACTCTCTTTTAAAGAACTCTGTGATGGTAATTATAATTGAAGGCTTACTATATGAAAGGTTAAGCCTTCATATCTCTATTTGGGTTGAATATATACGTATTTTCCTGTTTAGGGCTCTCCTGTTTGCTAAATGGTACATTAATAGTGACATTGTGTTCTAAAACTTGTTTAAGCCTGTGGGCATTCCTTACTTTTTGTTTGATTAGAAAATGGCATTAGGGTCTTGCTATAGAACTGTACATGGTTGACTTTTGTACCCAGTTCTAGAGGACGAATAACCTGACTTCTAATTTTGGCCTCTACGTGTTGAGAGAATTACTATACCTACTTCCTGGTTCAAACTCTTGTTTGATTAAAGTGAGGGGGAATCATTGTAAGTTTAATTGAATGAAATCTCTACAAATTTTATTAAGGGTCGCGAGCAAGCTATTAATAGCCGGGTGAAACAAAAGTTATAGGCGAATCCATGGTATTGGACTCGTGAACTCGTTTCTGTTAGATGACTGATTACGGTGATAATATAATAGGTGGTTACTATATTCATCTGTTTGATATTTGCTAGACATGTCCTTGATAAGCCCACATGGATCGGGTAAAATTTCCATCTTCTATACCATTGGCCAGGAGCTCATAGAACTTCTAGGCACGACCGCACCGCGTAACCTTCCTGATGGATATGTGTGTTGGTTCTTATTTTTGTGCTTGCACTTGTGGTAGGGTCTTTTGAGTCTGGGGCATCGTTGGTGTTTTACCCTCTGCGTAGCGAATCCCTTTGTTTTCGAACTCGAATATCTTATACTTCAAACTTGGTTACAAAAAGGTCCCATTTTGTGGCCTTGTTAAGGAAATCAATTTTTATTTTAATACTTATTGACATTATCGGAAATATATAAAAAAATATTAACGATGTTTGGGTTTAGTCTTCCTTATATATTGTAGAGAAGTTTACGATTAGAATAAGGTTTGTTGGTAGAATAATGGCCCCTCTTGTGTCTCATTTGTATGCTTTTAGAAGAGTGGATTTGTTGTTAACTAGTACTATGTTTAAGAAATCCTACAAGGAGGTAGTGGTAAACTCCTTGGTTTAAAACTGAAACTATAGTTGTTTTCTTTTGAGGCGTCGAACCCATAATACTAAGAAGCCTTTCCCTTGGGAGAATTGGATAACGTCGTTTTGCTTCGCGCCTACGATCATAATTAGTATGTTTTGTCTTCTCTTGGACCCCTTTAGTTGGATGGAGTAAGTTTTGGATTCCAATCACGTAATCCATAGGATTACATGAAGGAGATATCAACGCTCTTGACCTTCTTGTTCCTAACCCATAAGGTCTTGCCTTGATTTATGTGATTTTGTTCTTACTGGTATTTTGACTTTCTCCTTGTTGTATGGTTTAGATTTCTTCCTCATGCAAATAATTTTGGAGCTGGGGTTGTGTTTTAATCCATTTTTGAATTAGAACTTTTCTTTCTTGATATTGTTAAATGTTAGCTTACTATTGCAATGTGTAGCCTTAACATGCTCAGTTCTCGTGAACTGATTCTAGCTAGTATTTGTGTAGATGGATTATGCGAGTAGATTAAAGGAAAGAGTTGTAAAGGTTTCATCAGTGCAACTTATGAAGTTCCTTGTAAAAGTGTTCTATGTGTTGTAAATTGTGTAACATTGCTTACAAAGAGTTTATATGACCTCTTGCCTGGAATTGTTCGGAAAATTCGTGAAGAAGTTGTTTGTTTTTTTTTTGTAATTTGGATGGTAACTTATCTTTGTGGGAAATGTTATTCAATCTTTTCACTGGCATAAGCATTGTAAAACTTGGATCTTGAGAATTAAGTGTTAATTTAAATCTTTCTAAGACCTTGTATTGATGTGTTATATGTAAGTTTTAATGGGGTGGCTTTTCCTTACAGAAGTTACCTAAAAGTTTTATTCAAAGAAATATGTTGTGGTTTAGATCCCCTTGAAAACAACAATGCCTTAAGTAATCAAGAGTGAGACTATCCTTGCAAAGTGTTTTTATATAACGTGTTATCCCTAACTGAACTAGTAAACACTACTCTTTTTGGTGAACGCTTAAAACAAGCTTAAAGGAAAACAATGGTTAGTTTCTAATAAGATTTAACAAGTAAGAGAAGAAAATTTAGAAACCACTCAATTTATCTCTCAGCCTATTTAAAAGTAAGTAGCTTCCTCTTGATAAGCTCTTTCGGTGAAGCCTAAGTAAGAGCGTTAATAATTACGTATAAAACCTCAAGCTCCAATTAAACCTCAGTAAGAACTAATGATGTCTCAAGGATGAACTCAATTGACCTTCTTCCTTTAACTTTATCCAAGGTACCTTGTAATTTTCTCTTAAGTTGTTGAACGTGAACCCATGTTGTCATATGGGCATGAACAAGTTCTAGTAGCGTAAGTGTTAATAGATGGCCTTGTGAAATTAAATTACCCATTTCTCTAAATAAACGAATTAAGAAAATGAATGTCTTAATAGAGAAGATTAAAGATGAATACTCAGTGTAAAAAGAATAAACTTGGCTTGGCAAGTTGAATTATACGAATCATATCTTGAGCCTCCTTGAAAACGTAAGCTAAGAATTGCAAGATGTCCTTTTAAAATAAATAAACCCCAAGAATATCTCATTGTGGTTGGCCCTAACTGTAAGTGTGTTTTGTGGTTGGACTTCTATGTTGTCATGTCTAAAAGAAAAGTAAATTGTCCTTGAAAGATGTGAATGTTTCGTGCTGCCTTTATGGCCATCCTTGTATCAAGTTGTTCACAGTGTTAGTTGTACCCTTGGTGACGACATGTTGCGTCATGTTATGTGTGGAAGTAAGTCAAAAAAAATTATCCTGTCTTTTACTGCGTTGTTTGTGTGTGTGTTTTTGGGTCATTACACAATCAAAATTACTCATGTTTAAGTTCAAGGTGGCGAAGAAATCAGACGTCCTAACTAACACTTGAAAATATTCAAGATTCGTCTTCTGAAGTGTGGAACCCCCTCTCAAGGTCAATAGAAAAGAAATCATATCTAAATGATAAGGACCAACCATCGTAGTTGATAATCGTCCAATTGATAGGTTTGTTAATGTGTCCATAGTTAGAATATTGAGGCGAGTCCCCAATTATTGTGTTTTATTATGTTGGTATGCATTCCTTCAAATCAAGTAAGGGTGGTGGTTGCTTTGACAGATGATATATAAAATCAATGATTAGAGTGTAAGAATATGTTTATGTATGGGAGAAGGGCACCGGTTGGTTTGTTTGGTGATGGCGGGTTTTAAAGCTTATTGTATAAATAAATTGGTGTCATTCTCGAATTCCATCCAGTCCTTTACATTTCAAGCTTTGGACTTTTCGTATTCCGTTTATTATATTTTTGTCTTGTACTGGTCGGATCCTTCAATTTAAGAATTTTTTATGTTCCTTAGCTTGATTCAAATATTATTGTCATGGGTATGTGTAAGAAGATGTTTGATTGTTTTATTTCTCTTGAATTTTATATGCATACTAATGAGAATGACATACATGACAGATAGGAAATATTAGAGAGTGAACAATTGACAAAAGGTAAGAAGAGAGTGAAAAACTAGATTATGGTTAAGATTTGATGGTCCTATTTCTTGTAGGTGAATCGAAGGGCCCGTTCTAATAGTGGAAGATATCTTGCTCTAGTGTATGATATGAATTATAATTATGTTTGTGATTGTTAAATTTATCAACACATGCAAACCTTTGGTAACCCTATTCATTTATTGCCACATATGTAATAGTGGCACATCAAGTTGTGTGTGTGTAGTATATAGATTCCATTTCCAAGTACTTCAATGGATTGGTTGTCTTTCGAGAGTTAATGTCCCCTAAATTTTGATGTTTATGATTTACACTTAATAATTTTTTTAAAGTTTTCAAAATTGTTAGGACCCTTACAAAATGTATCAAAATCTAATCTCAATATACCATACATTCATATTTTAAAGTATTTTGTATTTTCATTAGGATGTATTAGTTAATAGTTATATTATTAAAATACATAATAATGAAACTACAATAATCTCAAAAGCTACAAATCCATTAAAACATGTTAGGGTGGAAATTATAAGGAAGATTTAATCCCCAAGAAACATTTCAAATGAAAGTTTTCCTTTATACTTACTCCGAGCCTCTTTTTAGTTTTCTCACGAACATTGCTTCACTCTTCTCATCGTCTTCTTCATCTTTCAAGTCTGATTCTTATTTTTCTTTCTTGGGTTGAGTCTCTTTCTTGATTTTGAATGCTAATTCCTTCTTGATAGATTTAGATCCATTGTCCTCATCACATATGTTGATAAGATACTTTGTAGTTCATCTACTTGTTAATGTTTCCACATCTTTGGCTTCTTCCATAGTTGAAACATTTACATCATAAATAGAAGTTTGAGATCTAAGGATCTTTTAAACGACCATATGTTCTTCAAGTTTTTCACCAAGGCCTCTGATCATGTTGATCACTTCATCTACTCTCTGTATGTAGGATACAATGATTTTATCCTCTTTCATTTTAAGACTCTCAAACTGGGCTCTATAGGTATGCAATTTGGCTAACTTGACTTTTTCATCACCTTCATAGATACTTTGAAGTTTAGTCCATATTTCCTTGGCAGTGGTACAATGTATTACCTTCACAAATTATGTTTCAGTTAGCCCACATAGGAGGGCATATACTTTGGATTTTAAGTTACATTCACATTTTGTCTAGTCTGCTGCGAAGTGATTGGAGTGGCTAGAGGATTATACCCATTCTCAACACATGCCCATATATCAAAACCAATTGACATAAGATATGTCTTCATCCTTATTTTCCAGAATGTGTAGTTTGTTCCATTGAAGAGAGGTGATCTTGACAGTGATAGTCCACCTTGTGTTTGATTTTTTGCCATGCTTGTGAAGAGAGGATCTCCTTGAATATGTTAAGCTTCCACTAGAAGGACTCGCTCTGATACCAATTGTTAGAGATCACAAGCACTTGGGGGTGAATCAATACGACTTAAAATTTTAATGCATTCCAACACAATATCCTTGTTTAATAACAATAGTGTATCATGAGCATTTAATCAAACACATGCAAGAAAATAATAACATTGAACACAAAATTTATAGTGGGAAACCCTTTCAAGAGAAAACCCACTTTGAAACCAAGGCTTTATTAGGAACACCAATTCCAAATCATACAATATTTTGTTTCTATTGAGCACCCACTCAACTTATGAAGCACCCACTTTAGAGTCTTCTAGCACCCACTAGAAGAAATTCTAAGCACCCACTCAACTAATTTAGCAAGATGCAACTTGCAAGGAGCACCCACCCTATTATCTAAGCACCCACTTAGAAGAAATGCTAAGCACCCACTCAACTAATTTAGCAAGCTGCAACTTGTAAGGAGCACCCACCCCTATTATCTAAGCACCCACTTAGAAGAAGATATTACAAATTGATCATATAGAATCAATATTGCTTACACAATAGATTATGATCACTTTTCTAATTCAAAGTATTTACACATAGATCTGCAGAACTCTTTTCTTTATCTTCAATCACTTTTTAACTAGATCTCATTCTTCATGCATTCATCCTAATTGATTTGAAGTCTTCGTATTCAACTACAAAGTAAATATTTCATTCATAATACATTTTGGTATCTATATCGACTCGCTCCACGGGATCAAATACTCTCTCTTTAGCTCATAAGAATTCTCTTGTTTATTTTGTCAACCAATGATGTATCTGATCATCTCTCAATTTTTTCCCTCATACGTGCGAACAACTCTTCACTTGATCATTCTTCTCTCTCATGCTCGAATCTCGCACAAATGAGCCAAAGCATTACTTTTATATGCATGTTATTTATCCAACCCAAAGAAAGGTCCATATTCTCATGATAAATTTGACCCAATCACCTTCATTATATTCAAATATCAACACTACAACAATCACATATAACCCAAGCTAGGTCAAGTATTCACCTTTTCAGAATTTTCAAATGAACAATCCAAATTTTCTTTTTGACATTGAATCATGATTTTCTTGTCCCAATGCATAGAGAATCAAATCACCTTTTCAATGAGTCCAAAAACCCAAAAATCATATTTTTAGACTTTTCGGGGCTCTATGTCAACCTCTACTGATTTCTCCTGTTTATCGTGGCTTTATCCCATGTAGCGCAGATTTTCCTTCTTTTCTTGTGGCTTCCTATAGTCTTTTGTGACTTCATTCTTCTATCCTCATCTTTCTCTAATACTTTGTGGCTTTCCTCGAGACTTCAATGGGCTTTATTTTTCTATATGTAACTTCCTCTAGATTTTAGCATCTTTCTTATTCTATATGCAAGTTCCTTCTTGACTTTGTGCAGCCTTTCTTCTTCTATCCATGGCTATCTCATTTTATCTTGCAGTGAGTTTGTATCATCTAGGAACCATTATTAGATATGGCACTACCAATCAAATTTCATATTTATCTTACAGAGTCTTTCTTGAACTACTTCCTTATGCCATTAATGCAGCTTGAAATCAATGCCAACACTAATAACAATGACAAAGATACAACAAATGGTTTCTAATGATTCCACCCCACCAACAATTGCTACGCCCTTAACCTATTGCTTGTATTAGGATATGAGTAACCGAATTGTGGCTTAGAATATCATTTTATTATATCATTTATACTTTCTCATGCTTAGTAGGTCGGCCTTGGTGATGGACATAGCATAGGAATAGTATATATAGAGGATTGCGGGTAGTAGATGAATGATCATTGGAGCATTTGAATCTATTTTATGGTTTGGAGGTTGCCCCCTCGAAGTGGCGAAGCTATTCTAATTGCATATTGAGATCATTATTATAAAATATTTTATTATTTGGTGTTCTATTTCTTCCCATAATCTGAATTATACAAGTAATTTCATTACAAGTGGTATCGAGAGATGCGATCAGGCTAAAATTAGGGCAAAAGCCCTAATTTTTGTTTCCACCATATATTTCCAAATAGAGTGAATTGGTGAGAGATATTTTTACCAAAGTTATGAAACATTTCAAGTAAGATTCCCTTAAAATTTCAGACTTTTTTGATTTATTTTTCAAAAGTTATTACAAATTTAAGGTTTTCATAAAATTGCTCCCTAGGTACAAATTGTGGAATTTGTTCAAGTTCTCTACATTTTCGGAAATATCTCAAAAAAATAGTATTAGTATCTTCTCTCGTGGGTTTTCTTGTTTGGAAGAATATGTATCTAAACCCTAAACCCTAAGGTTTGACATCATGGCGGGGCCTTCCACAAGAGCAAAAAAGAATCTGGTTACTCCGGGTAAAACCCTAGATAAAGATGGGGTAGTGATTGAATAGATGGAGTCAGAAGGGGTAAATACAGATTCTTCAAAGACTAGGTTTTACCTCGGTTGATCATAAGGTGAGCTAACTTGAGTATGAGCTACGAAATGTATAATCCGAGATGGCCTCTAAAGGAGGCATAGACCAAATCAATCGGTTGAATGATATCACGCAACATGTAAAGGGTAAGTATGGCCCAAATCTTCCCCATATCAACCAAAGAGGATCTTCATTTCAAAATCATGAACAAAATAACCATGTTGGATCACTTTTCCATCCCAATCGAGAATCCAACTTATTCGCAACCACGAAACATGATGCCGAAAGTGGATATGCGCAAATTTGAGGGTAAGGATCCCCTGAATTGGATAAATAAAATGGATAACTTCTTTTAGTTACATAAAACACCATCAGGACAAAAGGTGACATTGGCATCTCTGTATCTTGAACCAGACCATTTCTTTTGGTATCGATGGTTATGTGCTCAGAGGCAGAAGAATGGTCTTAGTGTCACTTGGATAGTTGTTACCAAGGATTTGTAATTGCACTATAGTTCCAATGTTTGAGAGAACTACTATAGTCAATTATCAAGCTTACGACAAACAAGATCAGTCAAAGATTATGTGCATCAATTCCAAACCCTATCCTTAAGGGTGGAGAATATTCTAGAAGAGAATCGAATGACCTATTTCTTGGGGATCTTAAGGACCACATCGAGCATGAGGTATGTATGTTTAATCCACTCAAGCTTTTAGATTCTCGTTATCATGGCACATTGAACAGTAAAAAGTTCGTTATAGTAGGAGGCCGCCTTTCATTAACACTAGAGATGGTAGTATCTCTTCCCCTTCATTCGCTAGGCCAATTAGATCGACTCCTCAACAAATGGAAGAAAAGAGAGAAAATGATTATGTTTTAACCTGTGATAACAAATATGGACCGGAACACAAATGTGCTTTGAGAAGAAGTTGTTTTATATTGATGAGAGGTAATGAAGATAATGAGGAAGCTAAAATTATAGGAGAGGTGAGGAACAATAGAAGATGAAGTAGAGGATCACCAACCTATAATTTCTTGCCATGCATTGTTAGGTAAATTAGTACTTCTCAAACACTCAAGGTTATTGGATACCTCAAAAAATAGAAGGTGGTGGTGTTTATTTACTGGGAGTACTCATAACTTCATAAATAGTAAGTTTCTCGCCTCAATTGTTTTATTTACCCAGCTCTAGAAATGCAAGTTATGATTGGGGATAGTGGACATTCAAGTGCACGTGGGAAAGTGCCATAGTATCAAGCTTTCCATGGGAGACTACCTATTAGACTCGCCTATGTTTGCTATTTCTATGGGAGGGGAAAATATTGTTTTGGGTGTCCAATGGCTCACAACCTTAGGTACTATAGAGATGAATTTCCAAGAATTGTTCATGATTTCATTCGAGATGGAAGGACAATACAATTGAATAAGATGGTCGCTAAGTCTCCATGATTTTTATCTCTCATTAGATGTAGAAGGTTCTCGAGAAAAGGAGTAGATGGATTTATAGAAAAGTTATTTTCCATAGAATTAAAAATACGAGTCTTCAATGCCACTCGATCTTGAGGAAGATAGTTGATGCTCACTCGTCTATTTTGATGCAATTCCAAAGGGACTACCACCAGTTAGGGATCATGATCATGCCACTCGGTTGATTCTTGGGAGCCAAACATCTAACATCAGACCATACAAATACCCATATTCCCAAAAAAGTGAGATCAAGAAAATGGTACAGAAATGGTGAAGGCACGTATCATCGGCATAGCCAAAGTGCATATTCTTTGCACAAAGTGGTCATGGTACGTAAGAAGGATGAAACATGTAGGATGTGTCTAGATTATCGAGAACTCAACAAGTACACCATTAAAGATAAGTTTCCTATTCCAGCAATTGATGATTTACTTGATGAATTACATGGTCTTTCATTTATTTCACAAAATTAGATCTTTGTTCTGGGTACCATCAAATTAGAATAAGAGAGGAATATGTTCATAAAATGGCTTTCGGGACTCATGAGGGCCATTATGAGTTTTTGGTAATGCCTTTTGGTCTTACAAATGCTCCCTTAACCTTTCAAAGCTTGATGAACACTTGTTTTTAGGCCATTTTTAAGGAAATTTGTATTAGTTTTCTTTGATGACGTATTGATTTACTGAGTAAGACATGGGAAGAACACTTACAACATATAAATAAAGTGTTGGAATTTTTAGAGACACATACCCTCTGCAAAGCCATCCAAATGTTCTTTTGGTTTACAAGAGGTAGAGTACTTGGGTCACATTGTATCCCATGAAGATGTCAAAGTTGATCCTCGAGAAGATCAAAGCTATGGTGGAATGGCCAAGGCCTAGAACTCTCAAAAATTTCTTAGTTTCCTAGGACTAACGGGTTACTACTGAGAATATTTATGCGGGGATATGGTAGAATAGAAACCCCACACATTGCGGTGTTAAATAAGGATGCCTTCCATTGGACAGATGTAGCAGCTAAATCCTTTGAGCGGCTAAAGGAAGCCACGTCAAGACCCAGATTTTGGCTACTCCCAACTTCTCAAAAACCTTCATTGCTGAATGTGACACTTCAGGATCAGGATTGGGAGCAATTCTAATGTAGGAAGGAAGACCAATTGCATTTGAGAGTCACCAATTAAAAGGAAAAGATCTGCTCAAACACATCATGAGAAAGAAATGATGGTTATTCTATATGCGATCAAACAATGGAGGCGCTATCTCATGGGTAGACACTTCAAGGTAAAACTGATCATGGTAGTCTCAAATACTTTTTGGAGCAACGGTTATCATCGAGGAACAAAAAAGTGGGTAACAAAATGTTGGGTTATGATTTTGAAATCATATAAAAAAATGGTAAAGAAAATGTAGTAGCGATGCGTTGTCAGAGAAGGGATACATCCACAAATGCCTTACTATGTGGAAAGTCCATGTTGATGGCTGATTGGGTGGATGAAGCCAGATTGGAATAGGATCAATACAAGGATACACAATCTCTAATACAGAATATCAAGCAATGATATATAACATCTAACAAATTTGAGTGGAAAGGTAATGCGCTATGGTACAAGGATAAGTTATACTTGAGTAAAGATTCGAGTTGATGCATAAGATTCTTGCAGAGCTACATGCCTCACTTGTTGGAGGACACTCGGGTTTTTGAAGACATATAATAGAATAAAAGAGAATTATTTTGGGAAGGAGTCAAGGGGATGTACAAAATTTTGTATCGTAGTGTTTAGTGTGCCAACAGTAACAAAGGGGAAACAATTAAAACACCAGTGCAGTTGCAACTCTTACCAATTCCTAGCCAGAGATGGGAGGATGTCTCCATGGATTTCATCATCGGATTTCCTTGTTCAAAGGGTAAGAATGTTATTTTGGTGATTGTGGATAGGCTCAAAAATATGCCCATTTTTGTACCCTATCACATCCATTTGCAGCCAATCTGATTGTAACTATTTTTTTGGAGACAGTTCAAAGGCTACATGGAACCCCAAAGATAATTATAAGTGACCGCGATCCTATTTTCACAAGTAATTTTAGGACATAATTATTTTCATTTTGGGTACTCAACTAGCTCACTGATTCATCTTATAATCCTCAAACTGATGGGAAAATGGAAGTGGTCAACAAATGCTTAGAGGGGTATCTACGTTGTTTTGTATCGAGATAAGTAGGAAAGGTGGATTAAATGGCTACCACTTGCGAGAATGGTGGTATCACACATCTTTTCATACCTCTTCTCAGATGACCCCATTTTTAGCATTATATGGTTACCATCCACCTTCTATCTCTTCTTCCTTGAGGGTTCAAACTAATGTTATAGATGTTGAGAACACATTCAACATCAACAACATGTTTTGGCTAGTTTGAAGGAGAATTTAGCATTGGCACAAAATAGGATGAAACAACAAGCAAATCAACACCATAGTGAAAGACATTTTGAAATTGGTGTGGGTTTTTTTATGTCTCCAACCTTATAAGCGAGATGTCCCTAAAGCAACGAAAAAGGATAAAAAACTTGCTCCTAAATATTATGGCCCTTATCGGGTTCTACGAGAAAATTGGCGGTGTTGCTTATAAACTAGAGTTGCCTCCATCTTCACACATACACCCAAAAGTATTCCATGTTTCCTACCGAAGAAGGTTATTGGACAGAAATTTGAATCCTAAACAGAGTTACTAGAACATGATGAGGAAAGAAGAATAATTTTGGAGCTAGAGAAGATTCTGTAAACACATATAAAGAGGCTGAGAACTAGAGACATTAAGGAATATTTGATCAAGTTGAAGAATCTGAGCATAAAAGACGCAACACGGGAGGATGAAGGTTTTCTGCAACAACATTCGAGGATTATTCAACATTGAGGATAACATTGGTTTGATGGGGAAGGGCATGCTACGCCCTTAACCTATTGCTTGTATTAGGATATGAGTAGCCGACTTTTGGCTTACCATATCATTTTATTATATCATTTATACTTTCTCATGCTTAGTAGGTCGGCCTTGATGATGGCCATAGCATACAAATAGTATATATAGGGGATTTTAGGTAGTAGATGAATTATCTTTGGAGCATTTGAGTCTATTTTATGGTTTGGAGGTTGCCCCCTCGAAGTGGCAAAGCTATTCTAATTGCATATTGAGATCATTATTATGAAATACTATATTATTTGGTGTCTATTATTACTCATAATCTGAATTATACAAGTAATTTCATTACAAAAAGCTCTTATATTTCCTTTATAGGCACCATCAAAGTTCAATTTGGACCTATTCACTAGAGGAGGTGTAACGTCCGCATAATTTTGCACACGAAACCCAAAGCCAAGTAAATATTATAATAGAAAAATTATGGAATAATGTTTTTTTTTGTTAGAGCCAAAAGAAACACTTAAGTACAACCGGGGTAAATCACTGGCCGTAACAATATTAAATAAATAATATTATTAAATACGCAAATTGATTAAATCTATAGTTGAGTTTAAAATATTTCATTCCATTAATCCTAAATAAATTTAATACCTAGGTTCCTAAGGTCAAGCAAAAATGAATAATTAAATTTCAAGTCAAAATAGCTCTTTTTTTTTTTTTTGGATTGAGGGTAAATTGAGGGTGTTTGAAAGGACCCACATCCTTGTACAATTGAGGATTTTTCTTGAGAGGAACCACAACCTAGTTACAATGAAGGGGACCACTATTTAGGAACCCAATTGGAGCAACCATGAAACCATAGTGAAGATGCAGCGACCAACGAAAATGGCTGCAATGGTGGGACAACTATCAGTGAATGGAGTGAGAGGAACAGCCACCAGCATCAGCAGTGAGAGGAGCAACCACCAGAATCAGCAGCAAGCGGAACAACCACCAGTGACAGCAACGAGAGCATCAACAGTGAGTGGAGCAGCCACCAACGTCAGCAGTGAGAGGAGAAGCAAGCGTCAACAACGAGAGGAGCAACCACCAGTGTCAGTAGTGAGAGGAGATCCACGGGGTTAGCGGTGAGGAGTAACCACCAATGTTAGCACGAGCAAAGAAGCCGCCTCAACGGAAAAACCACCTCAAGGAGGATCGTGCCTCGGGGATTTGAACACAGGTGGGAAAGCACACAACCATGTGACTTGACCGCACCACTCCCACCCCATCGGAAAAATAGTTCTTTCATTTATACTAAGCTAATTAATTAATTCTCCATTGCAAAAGTAAACTAAACTAATAAGGGTAGAGTTTATTTAATTTAATTCAAGGATAAAAAGACAATAAAATTAATTACTTTCAACACACACTAGTGGCCCCTTTCAAAAAGGAGACCCATGTGATCAAATGATCACCCCACCTACCCCCACCTAACTATTGTAGGGGACAATCTTGGCCCTTGGATGAAAACAATATGGACCATTGGATGAGGGGATTTCAAAGCAACCCTAAAAATCCTTAAGGAAGGCCTTTATCCTTTTCCTTTGCTCATTTCTCTCTCATTTCTTGGTTTTGCAGGTTAAGGGAAGGTATGGGAGAGGAGGAAGCCATGGATGAGGAGGTTGCAAGCTTGGGGGATGGATATACACATCCCCCAAAATTATTTATTCTAGTTGTTATAATTTCCTATTCCTCCCTATCCAAGGGATTGTATTTTTCCCATTTTGTTATAAGCATAGTTAAATAGAATACCCATTTGGGTATTTTCCATTCACCCATTAAATCTATATTTTGAAGTGTTTACATTTCTTTTCTATTGTGAATACTCTCACTAAGAATACACACACACACACACACACACACACACACATACACACTTGTGTGTATATACATAAATGTATAAATATAGTTATATACCATATATATTAATTTGATAAAAACCTGAAATTTAATGTTTCATTTGCTCACGAAGGAGTCTCTGCGTGTTATGAAACTTTTTTTTCTCTCGATGTGGATTTAAAGTTTTTTTATCTCCCTAATGCCTCAAATTCTTTAGAATCCATCGTGCCCCCTTTTGAGGAGTCTCAGAGTTTACCCATTTTTCCTATTTTTCGTTTTTCCTATTTTTACGAATGATCAATTTATATTTGTATGCCTTTGAAAATCCAAATCCATGGTCGAAAGATGCTGGAACCATGATTCACTTGGTTTTGTTTCAAAAAAATTCATCCTTAGTGAAAAATCGGATTTTCTGGGCATGAATGGTGAATTTTATGTTTTTGATGGTTTGGTGGGTATTTTTCCTGTCAAAATTATTCCTCAAGCATTTCGGTGGTCACGTGGCTTCTTTTGGTTGGTTAGGGGATGGTGGGAAAATGTTTTAACTTGTCACTTTTTTTTTTTTGGCAAAAAGGCAAATTTGGTCCCGTAGCTCCGCTCAATTTTGATTGGTTCTTTTGGTACTTACGTGGCTTCTTCTAATTGGATGGGGTGCGATGGGTTTTTTTTGAACTTGTTATTTTTGGCTACTTTGGAAAAAAATTTGAACCACCCCGCAGCCCCCACCAGCTTTGATTAAAGCAAAATTTAAGTGGCAGGGAAAAAGTCTTACTTTGACCCATAAAAGGACACGTGGCAAAGTTAAAAGTGGAGATGCGGGCCTTCAGAGGCAAGTTGGATATTTTTCCTTTTGGAAAAATGGAGTAAAATTCTAAAATGGAAGCGCGCCCCCGCCAAATCATTTTGAAGCCTTATAAGGTTCTTGAAGTTGTGCCATAACGACACGTGGAGGTTTCCGCAGGTTTTCTTTCCTTAGTTTTTTCAGCAACTTCCTAAAAGGCCCGAGACACGTGGCAAGCCCATGCTCATTCAAGGTCTCAACTTTTGGGGACCATCTCAAGATGCGCCATTGTGATGTGTGGTAGTTTGAAAAGTCAAAGGGGCAGGGAAGCGGACCATCGGAGGCAACTTGGATTTTTTGCCTCTTGTCATCAAAAGGATTAAAATATCAAAATGGCCCACAAGCCGACAAGAAGGAGGTCAAGGTTGGCTTTGAAAATGTTAAGAGGTGGGGAGGCGGGCCATGGGGGAAACTTGGATTTTTTTCCCTTGATATTCAAAAGACTAAAATCATCAAAATGACCCACGGGCCCGATAGAGAAAGTCAAAACTTGCTCCAGTCAATGGCGGAGGTGCAGACTTTTGGGGAAAATTGGAAAATTTTCCTTTTGTGGAAAAAGGAGTTAAAAGTGAAAAGGAAGTGTGGTTCCACTGGGACCCACATCGAGACTACGTCAAGCCCTAGAAATGGAAGGGGTAGAGCTCATGGGGAAAACTTGGAAAATTTTCCTTTTCCAAAAAAGAGGTGAAATAGTAGAATTTGGCCATGGTTCCTTTGGGACCCACCTTAGGACACGTGTCAGGCTCATTTCTCAAGGCGGAGGGGGTGGAGAAAATGTGAAAATTTTACATTTTTCCAAAAAGTTGTAAAAGGAAAAAAGGAACCCATAGGCCCATTTTAAAGTGGATCTCCCACATGGATGGTCCAAATTCAAAATAGAAATCAATCAATAAAGTTGTGCATCTATATCTGATTTTTCCACCATTTTCACTCCAGAGCTCCTAGAGATGTGAGTCTTCATGATTTCTCGATATTTCTTGCATGCCAAATAGGGAAGGGGAGTTAATTTGATATCTAAGTTTGGTGAGGAAGATCTGGGGATGTCTTTTACCATTAAGATGAGATCTAACCTCTGGGCTTGATCTGATCTTCCATTTTTCCTTCTCGGGCACGCAAAGAACCAGATTTGATAGATTAGGGGTAGAAGTGGTTGGCAGGAGTAGAGGGAAAAGTGATCTACTAAGAAGGAGTTGAATGTGGGAGATATTTGAAGAGATCCACCCCCTAAGCACCTGACAAATTTTTTTACAGATCTGATTCTGGGAATCGTGATCGGGATCATGGCGAGCACTGGTGCATTCAATGTTTGGATTTTTTGGGGGAAAACTCTGTTGTAAAAAATGTTATAAATTACATGAATTTATCATGTAAATGGTTGGAGTGTTAGAGGTCAGAGACTGATTTTTCTAAGAGAAAAGCTTGATAGAACCCATCTTTCTGAGAAATCATCTGAAGAAACTTGTTTATCTCCTTTGTGTTAAATTTGATCATGTCAAGGTGGTTGTGAGTGTACAACCATTGACAAAGCTCGAGATTGTTCTAGAAACTTTCCCCCTTGATAAATTTAATCAAACTTGAGTTAATCTATGTTATTTTTGGGAAAAATTTGTGTTTGCTTCATTTCTGAATGTCTGCAAGTAGTTTTCTTGTTCCCATTGCAATCTTACATTGAAATATTTGTGAATCACACAAGATCTTATCCTTGTGATAGTTTGGTGGCATTTGCAATTTCATTTATCAAGAAGAGCTTTCATTTGATAGTGAAATAAACAAATTTAAAATCACTGTGACTCCTAGCATGACTATAAGATTGTTTGTTAGCCTTTGAGGGTATCTTAGGCATGATGAAACAGAGGTTGATAATGTTTAGTTAAGTTTTCCAATTTGAGCCTTCATTTTGGATCCTTGAAGTTTGTGTGAAAAGTGTTGATCTGGGCCTCCATTAAAGCACATATTCTAGTTAAAGGAACATCCTAGCTATCCCAAAGCATTTTGTTGTTCAAGCTCTCCATTTTTGTAAAATTTCTCAAGAATATGGTGAATCAAGTTCATTTCTGCCTCACCTCCCACCAAAAATTCATTTAAAAACAACCAATCATACCCATACTACCCCTGTTTGTCATGTGTGTATACAAATGCATAATTTTTACTACCAAAACATGCAGAAACAATCAGGTTTTCATTGTCTTTAGTGGCCTGAACCTTGCTTAGAAAATATCTCCATTATCTAGAGTGACAACTCATGAGAGTTAGGTTTTGTTGCATTGATCATATTTTCTTCAAGGTCTTCTTAATAATTTCACAAGGAAGGATATCTCCATCTCCTCCACAAACAAAGGAGCTACAAAAAGGGTCCTCTCACCCTGGTTGAAAGGCACAACCATAAAGTAGTGAGGATAGGTCAAATCCTCTTGAGGGTGCTACCCATTTCTCCACATCTGAGTGACAAAGAGCAAGTTGCATTTCATCCCTAGCTACAAAATGACACACTACATGCTCTACTTGTCTCTAAGCTTCCTGCCAAACCTGTGATGCTGCTTAGCTTCTGAGGGAGAATCAATTTGGGTACCAACACCGATTGGCACCATTGTTAGGGGACATAGTGGTTATAGTTCATATTCAGACCTTGGTAAACACTTCTTATATGCTCTAAGTGCTAATACATTTTTCAAACATCATCTTGTGTTTGGGCCTGTAAGAAGTATTCAAAGTTACAAGTGTTATGTGTAATTATTTCAGTTTCCACACCTAGTGCACTAGCTTTCATTGATAAATCTAGGTAAAGAAAAGTTAGATCATCCCATTTCTAGTTTCTAGTATTGATAGACATTTGATAGATCATATTTTAGTGCATTTTGCACAACTAAGGTGGAAATCCTTAGTGGTGACTCCCTGTTGATCTGATTCTTGATGAGTACTAGTGTCTTAACCTCTATCAAGTGAGTTTTGTTACTAATCTTTGCAAAAATATGGAAGGAAGAAGATATTTCTTTGCTAGGATCCTGCTAGGACATTATTTCTAGAGCTAGGAAAAACAAAGTCAGAAGGAAGAAAATCCTGGAGAGTTGTTGGAGATCAAGTAGACAAGAAAAGGGATCTCCATTGATGAAAGTGATCGGCCTATCATTGAAGACTACCATTCAAGTGCTTTTGAATCAAGTAGCCTCTTTGTGGAATTGAATTCTCCAACTAGAGAGGGGCCTTCATTTGATTTTGAAAAGTTTTCTTCTCATTACCCCTGTCTTTTCAAAAGTTGATAGGGTTTTCCAAGAAACAAGGCCTTTAGGGATATCCATTTTGAAAGTTATACTCTTGTGTTTCAAAGACCCTCTAGCCCCTTATCAATTTGTCTCCCCTCCAGGTCACCTCCTCAAAACAACATGGCCCACCCCCACCTAGACCTCCTTTTGTTGTAAACACCTTTGGTCCTATAAATTTTATAGGGATGGCTGGTTATCCAAATGCAGTTCCCAGGATGTAAGAAATAGATTACCAAAGTTCCAAGGAAACAACGCTATAACTGGTGATCAACATTTAAATATTTTTATCAATATGATGGAAGACTTTGAGATTGAACATGAAGATGTATATATCAAATTGTTTATCCATACTTTGGAAGAGGATGCAAGGGATCTGGTATAAAGCTTTTCCGATAATTCCATTGATTCTTGGATAGAGATGAACAATGCATTTAGATTGTAGTATGGTGATAGAACTGACCCTAGGTTTCTTCTATCAAAATTTGAAAACATCAAGAAGAATCCTAATGAGTCAGTACATGATTTCAACACAAGGTTTAACAAGACCTTGAGGAGATTTCCTGTTAGCTTAAGGCCATGTGATGAATCATGTTTGATCAAATATTTAGATGCATTTGATAAAAAGGTTTCTTACTACTTGAGGGAAAAAAACCCTACTAATTTGAGGCAGGCCTTCACCATGGCTCTCTACAAATTGAGAATAACATCAAGGAAATTGGAAAGCCTCCAAAAAGGGAGGGTGTAAAACTAATTAACCGGAAAATCCTCAAACAAGTAAGGTTTTTGATTTGGAGGAAGTTGTGAAAACTTTGGTAGGGGTTGTCAAAGAAATATCATACAAATTAGCCCGGGAAGAAAAAGGAATTGGGAAGAGTTCACAAGGTCAACACAAGCAACAAGGCCAAGACAGTTTACAAATCATCATAGAAATGATCAAAGATATGATGATAGAGGCAAGGGACCTGTTGGATTTGGAAATAAATAGTCCCAAGCTAGGGAAAATAGAATGGTACCTGATCCTTTGGCTGCCAGAGTTGTTGTTGTGGAGGAGACATGATGTCATTGATTGGTGTGATAGATGTTTCATGCCCCATGCTCCATGTGAGGAAGATCAACAAGAAGAAGAAGAAGCTGATGATGATAATGATGATGATGTTTGCATGATGGGTTGCTCCACAAGCTCACAACAAGGGGCAACTTCAACTGAGGTAATAAGTGCTAGAACTGCTGATTTTTGGGATTGCATCCACCGGGTACCTATTCTTCCTCCCTCTCATACTTTAGAAGTAGATACTATACAAGCTTTTGAATTTCCCAATAATGACTTTGAATATTTAAGAGCTTTAATGATAAAGAAGTATGATGGAGGAATCCCATCTGAGGAGGATAGGTAGTTGTTGATGAACATTGTTGTTGCCCAAGAGAAGGAATACAACACAAGAAGTAGGGTTGTCAAAGGACAGGGCCTCAAGCCAAGCCAAAAACTCCATTGCTTTCAAATATTCCTAAAGAGGCTCCTAAGAAAGATGCATCTACCAAGGGCCTTGTTGTCCCAAACAAAACTCATACCCCTCCTCATGCCCAAGCTGTCAAAAATCATGTGCCATCTAATGAGTGTATCAACCTTCCTTCCAATGTTGCCTTGCCAAAGTCTATGTCCCTTATGATATTGCCCAAGTCTTGAGTCAGATCAAGATCTCAGTTCCAATTGTTGAATTGCTTAGGATTCCTGAGCACAAAAAAGGGCTTTTGAGTATTTGGGGCTGAAAGAGGAGAAGACTGCCCTAGGTAGAAATATAAACATTGTGGAGACTCCACCAATCATTGAAGAGTTAGAGACACCACCAAGTGTTGGAGGAACTAGGTGAACCACCCGAGGTTTATTTGGGGACATCCTTGGTGGAGTCTCAACTAAATGTGGATCCATTCTTCACCACTGATCATTAAAGATAGATTTACACAACTGTATGTTTGACTCAGGGGCATCATGCAATGTTATGCCTCTAGAAGTCATGAATGAGCTGGATATCAAAGTAACAAAGCATATGGGAAGTGTACTGCTATGGACTCTAGAGAAGTGCTAGTGGTGGGATGTGTGAAAGGTCTGGTGGTGCAACTTGCAACTTACCAAGTAAAAACTTGAAGCTTGATGTTGTTATTGTTGATTTCCCAACCAAGTGGGGTATGTTGTTATCTAGAAAATGGGCTGCAAGTGTTGGTGGGAGTGTTCAAATGGATATGTCCTATGCCACCATCCCAATTGAGGGCAGCCTTGTCAAGTTGTATGGAGAAAAGAAGATGTTGCACCTTATTGAAGATCCCAACAATGCATCTTATGAAGTATTGTACACAAGTGTTGATGTTGATAACTTTGTAGGATTTTTTGATGGAAAAGAGCACAAGATTGAAGAATGCAAGTGTCTTGAAAAGAAGGCTCTCCTTGGACTTTATTGTTTGATGGAGCTTGCTCCAAGTTTGGAAATGGTGTTGGTGTTGTTCTGATCTCTCCAAGCCAAGAAGAGTTTGTCTTTTCCTTCAAACTCAACTTTGAGTGCACTAATAACATTGCTGAGTATGAGGCATTATTGTTAGGTCTGAGGATTGCTTGGAAATATGGTGTTAAAGACATCATTGTCAAAGGAGATTCAGAATTAATTGTAAAGCAAGTCAGAAAACTTTATGCCACAAAAAAATCGAAATGAAACAATACAAGCATGCAAGTTTGGGATCTCATTGAGATGTTTGATTCATTCAATATTGTGCATCATGATAGGAAGTTCAATGATTTGGAAGACAAACTTGCAGTATTGGGATCTCGGTTTGATAATTGTATAGTATCCCCATATTGTGAATATGATGTTGAGGTGTTAACTAGGCCATTTGTACCTGACAACATTAAACATTGGCAAGTTTTTGATGATGATGCTTAGGTTAGAAGATTTATGCAGAACAAAGGGAGTTTTATTGATCAAAATATTGATTGGGAGCCAATGGTGTGCATAGCAGAGGGTAAAGAAACCTTGTTTGGAAAAGGCATCATCCAACTAAAGACTAATACCATTCCTAGAGGGTTGGTTGCTCTTGAATCCAACTTTGATAATGTTGATCGCATTATTAATAGATGCATGGCAGCCTCAAGGGATATTGAGGAGCATGACCTTGGCACAAAGGAGAAACCAAGGAAGATCTCTATTTGGGGGAAGAAATCTCAGCAAGGAGGAAAAATAGTCTTATGTCCAATTGCTAAAAAAATATCAAGATTGCATGGCTTGGACTTATTCTAAACTAAAGGCATACAGAGAGGATCTGTTTCAACATGAGATTCCTTAGAATCTAATGAAAAACCATTCAGTAGAAAACGAAGGCCAATCAATCCACTCTTATCTCTTAAAATGCAAGAGGAATCAAGAAAGCGAGGGATGGAGGGATTATTCAGCCTACAAGGTATTCTTCTTGGGTTGCAAACCTAGTACCAGTCAGAAAGAAGAATGGTGACATCAGGCTATGTGTGGATTTCAGAAATCTGAATAGAGCATCAATGAAGGATAATTATCCTTTACCAAACATGGAAAACATGTTGCAGTTAGTGACCGGTTCTGAGTTGCTATCTACCTTGGATGGTTTCTCTGGTTATAACCAAGTTGTTGTAAAGGAATAAAGAAAGAATTAAGACAACCTTTACCACCCCTTGGGGAACATATGTATATGTCAGGATGTTTTTGACTGATGAATTGATGAAACCTTTCAAAGAGCAATGGATGTTTTTTTCTAGTTACATCAATGATTTTATTTTGTCTACCAAGATGATGTAACTGTGTTCTCTAGAAGAAAGTGATCATTTGATTATGGCACTTGGAGAAAATGTTGATAAGATGTAGAGAATATGGCATTTCACTCAATCCTGAAGAAGATCATTTGAGTCTTCAAAGTATAAAATTGCTTGGTCACATTATGTCACAAGAAGGGGGGTAATGATTGATCAACTCTAGAAAGGATAGAGGCCATAGAAGATGTGAGAAGTCCCAATTCTGGAAGAACCAAGAAGGGGATTCGATCCTTCTTTGGCTTGTAGATAAACTTTATAAGGGGGATTCATATCAAACTTTGTGAGTTCAACCATTCCAATCACTCGGCATAAGTGGATTTGAAGAATGATTAAGCCATCAAATGGGAGGAGGATCCCAATCACCAAAAGCTTTCAATGGGATCAAGGAGGCATTAAAGCATGCCCTGTTTAGTAGCTCCATTATTATAAAAGCCTTTCCAACTATTTTCTCTTGCTTTCAGAGAACACTATTGCATCTGCTCATGTTGCAAAGATGATGAACTTGATAGGCCAATTACCTTTTTAGTAAGGAAATGGAAGGCTGAGTTGAAATACACTATTATGAAGATTATCAAAATTTGAGTCAAAAAAAAAAGGGTTCAACTTACATTTTGAGCTCTAAAATTTTGCTTAAAATTCATCTTGTTATGGTGAAAAAGTACATTTGAAATAGTGTAGATGGAAGCTCTCAAGCTACATAGATTAGATCATTTTTTTGAAGTTAGTCCATGACAGGCTCCCATTATCCAAATTTGTGAACTTGATGAAGTGAGGAGGTTTCACCAAAGGCATTGCTAAGTTCTTATCAAAAAAATTGAAGAAGTTATTTGATAAGAAACTATTGAGCTTTAAATGAGATCTTGAAGAAGGAAGGGTAGATGTTTTGAAGAAAAATTGAAATGTAAATTTAATGAGTGGGCCTTTAATCCATTGACATTCAAATTGTGAACATTTTATCTTGGACATCTATGTTGAATCGAGAATTTGAGTTGAAACCAAAAAGAGCCCTTAAAAGCTTCCCAAAATGATGTCATTAATCAAGGTAAGAATCATGGGTTAGCTTGTAAGAACCTTGTTGGAGTTTTCTCTTAAGGTTTTTGCTCAAGATGAAGTCCTTGGGGAATATGTTGCTGGGATAAGTTAAGTTCATGGAGGATGGTTTGGAAGTTATTTATTTTTATTTGAATTTCCCAATGATGTTTGTAGAATCCATTGTTCATGCCCTTTTTGAGGGATTTCAAGATGTTTTGCCTTGTGATCTTGCATTTTCCCTAATTTCTTCAAAATCTATGAAAAATATTTTTCTTATTTTTCCTGAACCATGGAAGCTCGAGAATGATCAACATTTTATATTTGTATGCCTTTGAAAATCCAAATCCATGGTTCAAAGATGCTCTACAAAACCATGATTTACTTGTTTTTTTGTTTCAAAAATTTCATCCTTAGCAAAAATCAAATTCGGGGCATGAATGGTGGCCATATATTTTTGGTTGGGTACGGGCATTGTGAAGTCTTCTTCAAAATTGTTTCAATCATTTCACCATTCGAAATTGTGGTCACGTGGCAAAATTTTGGTTGGTCGTTGGGATGACGGGAAAATGTTTTAAGGTTGTGCTTTTTTGCTTTTTTGCAAAAAGGAAAATTTGGTCCCATAGCTCCACTCAATATAATTGGTTCTATTTGGTACTTACGTGGCTTCTTCTAATTGGATGGCCCATGGTCAGGTTTATGTTTTTGAACTTTTCTTTTTGGATACTTGACAAAAATTTGGAAAACCCACCGTGACCTTCATCGCCATGAGCTTTGATTAAAGCAAAAATTTTTCAGGGAAAAAGTCTTACTTTGACCCCTCAGAAGGACATGGCAAAATTATAAATGAGAGATTGGGCCTTTGAGGACTAAGTTGGATATTTTTTTTTTTTTAAAATGGAGTAAAATTTTAAAATGGAAGCGCCCCACTCAAATCATTTGAAGCCTTATAAGGTTTTGAAGTTGCCATAGGACATGTGGATTGGAGGTTTCTTTTTATTCCTCGTTTTCTTTGGAGATTTAAGCCTTCATCATTTTTTCTTTAAAAGGCTTGGGACACATGGTGAGCTTGCGCTCATTTCTCAACAACCATCTCAATATGCACCAAATGACATGTGGCGCTTTAAAAAAAAAGGCCCACACTCATTTAGGCAACTTGGATTTTTTCCTTTGGGACAAAATATCAAATGTGCCATTGATAAGATGGAGGTCAAGGTTGGTTTGAAAATTTCAAAAAAGGTGGGCGGACCATCGGGGCAACTTGGATTTTTTTCCCTTGATACCATGAAAAAAGATTAAAATCATCAAAATGACCCACAGATTCCATCCAGAGAGAAAGTCAAAATTTTCTGAAAGGTCAACGGCGAGGTGTGGACTTTTGGGGAAAATTGGAAAATTTTCCTTTTGTGGAAAAAGGAGTTAAAAATGTAAAAAGCGTGAAGCGTGGTTCACTGGGACCCAAATCGTGAAACTAGAAGTGAAGGGCGGAGTCATGGGGGAAAACTTGGAAAATTTTCCTTTTCCAAAAAGAGGTGAAATAGCAGAAGAATTTAGCCATGGTTCCTTTGGGACCCACCTTGGGACACGTGTCGAGGCCATTTTTCAAAGGGGAGGGGCGGAGAAAATGTGAAAATTTTACATTTTTCCAAAAGTTGTAAAAGGAAAAAAGGAACCCGCAGCCCATTTTAAAGTGGATCTCCCACGTGGATGGTCCAAATTCAAAATAGAAATCAATGACAAATGTGTGCATGTATATCGATTTTTTCTACCATTTTACTCCAAAGCTCTCGGAGGATGGGAGTCTTTATGATTTTTATCATTTCTTGGAGTCACGCCAAACAAAATGAAGAGGAACATTAATTTGATATCTAAGTTTGGTGGGGAAGATCTAAGACGTCTTTTACCATCAAGATGAGATCTCGATCATGGGATTTTCCGATCTCGATTTTCCATTTTTCTTCTTGGTTTTGTGAAAAAGCATGCAAAGAACCAGATTTGATAGATTAGGGGTGGAAGTGGTTGGCAAGTAGAGGAAAAGAATGATCTACCAGAAGAAGGAGTTGAATGTGGGAGATATTTGAAGAGATTTACCCCGAGCACTGACAATTTTTCAAAATCTGATTCTGGGAATCGTGATCGAGATCATGAGCAATGGTGCTTTCAATGTTTGGTTTTGGGGGAAATTTGTTGTAAAATGTTATAAATTGCATGAATTTTTCATGCAAATGGTTGGAGTGTTAGAGGTCGAGACTGATTTTTCTAAGAGAAAAGCTTGATAGAACCCATCCTTCTGAGAAATCATCTGAAGAAACTTGTTTATCTCCTTTGTGTTAAATTTGATCATGTCAAGGTGGTTACGAGTGTACAACCATTGACAAGCTCTGAGATTGTTCTAGAAACTTTCCCCTACTGATAAATTTAATCAAACTTGAGTTAATCTGCGTTATTTTTGGGAAAAATTTGTGTTTCTTCATTTCTGAATGTCTGCAAGTAGTTTTCTTGTTCTCGTTGCAATCTTACATTGAAATATTTGTGAATCACACAAGATCTTATCCTTGTGATAGTTTGGTGGCATTTGCAATTTCATTTATTAGAAGAGCTTTCATTTGATAGTGAAATAAACAAATTTAAAATCACTATGACTCCTAGCATGACTATAAGATTGTTTGTTAGCCTTTGAGGGTATCTTAGGTGTGATGAAACAGAGGTTGATAATGTTTAGTTAAGTTTTCCAATTTGAGCCTTCATTTTGGATCCTTGAAGTTTGTGTGAAAAGTGCTGATTTGGGCCTCCATTGAAGCACATATTCTAGTTAAAGGAACATCCTAGCTATCCCGAAGCATTATGTTGTTCAAGCTCTCCATTTTTGTAAAATTTCTCAAGAATATGGTGAATCAAGTTCATTTTGCCTCACCTCCCACAAAAATTCATTTAAAAACAACCAATCATACCCATACTACCCCTGTTTGTCATGTGTGTATACAAATGCATAATTTTTACTACCAAAACATGCAAAAACAATCAAGTTTTCATTGTCTTTAGTGGCCATGAACCTTGCTTAGAAAATATCTCCATTATCTAGAGTGACAACTCGTGAGAGTTAGGTTTTGTTGCATTGATCATATTTTCTTCAAGGTCTTCTTAATAATTTCACAAGGAAGGATATCTCCATCTCCTCCACAAACAACAGGCTACAAAAAGGGTCCTCTCACCCTGGTTGAAAGGCACAACCATAAAGTAGTGAGGATAGGTCAAATCCTCTTGAGGGTGCTACCCATTTCTCCACATACTTGCAATTGTATTTAAGTAGAAGTTGTGAATTTATGTATATTTTTGTTTTGTAAAAATCACCAAATGTGAGGTTAGGACAATAATAAGTTTCCTTACACAACTTACAAAACAAGTGACAATGAGGAGAAACAAAGGCTTCCATTCAAACTAGAATTTTAACAACTAGTCCCCTACAACTAGTTTAGTAATACATGTAAAGTTTAAGCCCTTCTATTTACTCCTTTTCAGGAAACAAAGAAATCATTCCATTATAAAAGCAAGAGCAATCAACAAAATACTTGTTCCTTTCAAAATGGAGTCTAACCACATTACAATATTTTAGAAATGAAAATATATCAACTTGGATATGTTGAAACAAACTTAAAGTAATAAGGGTATATCCATTTCATCTACATTCAAATCTTCCTTTCTCCAAAACCATACAAATCTTGATAATTTCTTTTCACAAGACTAATCACATTTGAAATGGTAAATTTTCTCAATTACATACTTTTAAAGAGTTTACAAGGAAAAATGATTTCCAAGAATGCAACAACTTTAACACTACTTATAATTTTACAATGCATCCACTCAAAGTGAGAGGTATAAAATTTGAATGAATAACAACAATGTTACCAAGTAAAGCCAATTTTCAATTCTTCAAAATGTATGTCCTCTTCACAAAGGTAGCTCCAACTTCACAATGAGATCACAAAACAAGGAAGGGGGAGTAGGCAACGCTCTCCACCCAACCTTAAATCCATTAAGGGAAGAATACATCCCCTTAATGGCCCCTGAGCCCCAACTAAGGAAGCGATGAAGGGCATTGAGCAACATTGACAACAAACACAAAAATGTTTCTCAACAAAACACACATATAAGAGAAGGAACTCCCCAAGATCACATAACCAACAAGTTTACACATTCACATCAGAACAAAGGCTTGAGGATCAAACAAAGTAGAGCAAGGGTTATGGGAGACCACCTCCTTATGCCTTCTAAGTGAAGTGGGAGTCTTACCCTAAGCCTCCAAGTGCACAAAAATAATCACACAATTCCTTATCTCTCCCTTGCAACAAGCAACAAATCCATGAATCCCTTTTCTCTCCCCATAGGCAAGACTCTCATTCACACTCCCACCAATTTGCATGCCTCACATAAAATCCCCATTCCTTGCCCAAATGTCCCATAAGCCCTCTGTTGGGGTTAGCACACCAGTTGTACAGACAATATATTAGATCTAAGCATACATGCAAATAAAAGTGGATATTCTACCAGAAGAAATATACAAAACAAGAGACATAAATCAACACCAAATTTAACGTGGTTCACCCAGTGTGGGCTACGTCCACCAAGAAACAAGCCAATATATTATCTAAAGCTTTGAAAAGATATACAATGAATATTTACAATCTTCCACACCTCTCAGATGTTCAGTACTTTCTTCCTTCAAGCTTTTCTCTACCACCAAGAATTCTCTCTCACCAACCTTTTTCAAGTTCTTTCTAATTCTTGTTTATCATTACTTCTAAACCCTAGCTTTTGTGCTTATATAGTCGTTTATAGACTTAGGGCACTTAGCCATGCAATTACAATCAATAAATCTATTTTAATGCTAAAAATAGATATAATTCCTAAGATTTAATTAAAACTTCGTCATACAGGTAACCGACGCGGTTCTACCTAACCGTCGTCGGTTCTACTTGCCCTTGACCGATGTCGGTCTTCCCTGACCGATGTCGGTCTACCCTTAACCGATGCTAGTTACTGTGTTTTCTAGCAAGTTCCAATTGCATGCTAAAATGAAGTAATTGAGCTCCACAACTCAACACCATCCTCACACACCCAACTAAGGTCATCTACTCAACCAACCCACACAAAACACCATCACTGGACAAAATGCTTTTAATAAGCACAACATTTCTTAAAACAAACACAAATGCATAATAGAAAAAGGGTGGAGAGCCTACCTCTCCATCAGGATCTAAACAAAACCTTCACAATCCCCTTCAATCCAAGCCGGGTAATTTCCAAGCACTCCAAAACCTCCAAAATCTAAAAGTGCACAAGAAACAAAAAGACCAAGTAACCTCCATTCTAACAAAAATCACAAATAAATAGAAATTAGAAGTGAGGATGATGAGGTGGCTCCATATAGGATGTCACTTCATCATCCCCCATCCCCACACTCAATTCAAACACACCAAGACCAAGAAACATCAATGCACAAGTAAGGACTATGACAACCCACATGGCTCAAACTTGCACACCATGCTTTCAAGGGACAAAAATAAATTAGATTAGAAATAAAGTGTAATGATTTTCCTTCTCCTACACTCAAAATGGACAAAGAAGTCAAAATTAATCTTCCCAACCCATAGGTAAGGTTTTTGGGTCAAATTAAGAGGCATGGGACAAGTATTACTTGTCCCAAAAGTCTCCAAAAGTGCCCCCAAGTCAAAATCCAAATTTTGAACTTGGGGTGGAGTAAAACACTCCCAAATCAACATAAATTCATCTTACACAAGGACTACAAGATCACATCATCACTATTAGTCACATCTCTACTTTGGTTAAACTAAACAATAAGGGTTAAGTCTAATAAACACACATTTACACATGTTAATAAAGTGACAATTTTTCCAAATTTAAATACACAAAACATAAATAAACACATACAAAAATTAAAGAAAGGGACACAATTCACCCCATGGCCACATATGTGAAATCACCCCCATGGGAGACTTCCAAACAAGACATGCAAAACACACACTAAACAACATTACACAAGTTGTCAATTTTGGCCTTGTTGCTCAATGTTTGACATCCTTCGTGGTTGGTCCCCTATCCCCTTCAATGTTTGTGATAAAGTCCTGCATATAACAAATACCTCTCTATCCTTTCAGCCATATTAACAACATCGAGAAATCATATATATATATATATATATATATATATGTATATATATATAAACTCCAAATTCATCATTCAACATTTAACAATTCTATTATCCATCAATATGCCAAAGTCTAACCCTAACATCCATGAGATTACAATTATATTCCAACATCTCAAAAACATAACATGTCAATATAAAATCCACATCTGAAAATCAACATGCATCTAACTATCTAACATCACTATCTAGTGCATCATAATAAAACATAAACATCATAGTGTCAATAATCCACATATCAGTATAATCTATCATCTACTGATCAATGTATCATAATCAAATGTCTAAACATCAGTCCAATAGTATCAATATCAAGATAGAACAATGTTGAAGAGGAGTGGGAACTACAGGAGGAATCCATTGAATGATAAAACGATCAATGGAAGGAATTTTGTCCTAAAAATATCCCATAATAATATTCCAACTTAAAAGAAATTTTCCTCATCTTTAGGAAAGTTCTACTTTTTAGGAGGTTTGAATTTGAGGACATTTTCCCTTACTTCAATAGTGAGTTTTGTGATCAATCTTTTGCAGGATTCTTATAGTTCCTGAAAATGATAGAATTCCTAGCCTTCCAAATTTTCCAAATAGTATGAGGGAAGACAAGCTTCCATAATTTCCTTAAAAAAATCATTGAAATGGGATTGCCATTTCTCCTGAGCTGTATAATATCTTCAGGAAAAGTCTAGCAAATGTCAAATATAGAAAAAATGAATCCCCAAAAATTAGAAGCATAAGAGCAATGAAGAAAAAGATGATGAATATTTTTCAGCTTCATGCCTGCAGAGACAACACATGTTAGGCATAGTGGAACCTCTTTTGATGAGGTTATCAATAGTAAGAATTCTTTTATTCAGCACCAACCAAAGAAAATGATTAATTTTGGGGTAAGTTCCTTGTGCCAAATCTTGCTCCAATCAAAATCACTATGCATGTCTCCCGAGATCAATTGATAACCAGTCTTGACCGAATATGAGCCATCAAAGGAATTAGTCCAAATGAACTCATCCTTGGAATGTCATTGACTGATCTGGATGTTATCAAGAACATTTTGAAGGGAAGCAATGATGTTCTCAAACTCAGGCACCCCAAGATAGAGATTCTTCCACTGGAATCTACCATTAACACAACTAATATAATCACTTACCTTATGACCAAACTTGGAAATGAGGTTGGATTCTAGTTGTTTCAAGAGTTGTTACTATCAAGATTCTGAAAATCAACCCAATTTTCCTTCCAAAAAAGAATGTCCTCACCATTTCCAAGCTTCCACTTGCAACCCTTCTCAAGACAACCTCTGGTTTTGATGAGATTTTTGTTAAAACCCAAGCCGATTGAAAGATTTTCAACATTGAGGAAACTTTGAGCACTATCATGGGCTAAATATTTAGCTCTTATAATGTCATTTTAAGGCTTATCTTTTTTAAAAGTCTCAACTCATTTTGGTGATAAGGGAAACATTCATAGTTTTGATATTTTTATGCCCAACCCCCAATTTTCTTGTGGGTGCAAGCCTTATCCTAAGCCACAAGATGAAATTTGTTTTTATCCTTCACACCTATCCACATAACATTATTCTAGATCTTCTCAATTCTATCTATCACAATTTGAAGGAATGAAGAACATGGACATAATATAGATAAGTACAATTTATTTATTTTGAAGAGGGGAATTATGTTAAAACAAATATATATATATGTAAATGTAGATATACGTACACACACACATATATGCATATCATAAGTATATTTATATATATCCCCATATCGAATTGCTTACTATACAGTTCAAGTTATCTAACAACAATAAATATCTAGCTAAAGAAGGTGAATTTCTAGAAAAATAATTACAATAGAAGAGATTATTTCTAAAAGAGAAATTTCCATCAGTTCTATTCACTCAAGGAACAATTATTTCAATTTTCCTAAACAAGAATATTAGAAAAAATTTTAAACTAGGTCTAGAGAAACTTTTCTAGAATTTTGAACTTGAACAGAGATGAATATTTTTGCATGAATAAATCGTGGGACACATAAAATTCAATATCTTAGTTTTCTTTATTTTTAACAGACATTTCAAACTTAATTCCATATTTTTTCAAGATGAAGATAACAATGAATATCTCAAAGAGAAAAAATTTTACAAGTTGAGTTTGAAGTGATAACACAATTACAAAAACAATATTTTAAGGCATGTTTCCAATCCTTCAAATAACATATCTAATTATTCCATAATAGATTTATATACCTAGTTCATAATGAAGAAACAAAGTAAAATTCAAGTACAAAATCCCTCCTCTAAAGAGGAAGTTGTCCTCAAGGGCCAGAATGGCATACTTAATAACTAAGCACTACACTACATCTCGGACCCAATGAAGTTCTAGGTGTGTGTGTGCAAATTGTGCCCTAGGTTGTTCTTTCTCTAGTCACACTTTGTGAAATTAGTGAGCAATAACTAGATGTAGAATTTAATAAATGTGTGCATGGAAACAATACAAAGTGTGCCTTCTAATACTTCTTCATAGCTTTGTAGGGAAATTTTGGACTTCCTCCTTGGTTTCTCAATTGAGTGAATGGAGGAAAAGGTCACACAGTTCCATTTGGTCCATGTTTGGGAAACTTGTAGAAGAATAGAGAACTTATCACCACATTTGAATGAAGTGGGCATTGGAATCATATTGTTCTTGTTTGATATGAAAGAATTATTTGATCATTATTCTCAACAACTTGTTCAAATAAAATGTTTTGATAAACTCGAGAGACAAGTTATTTTAAAGAATTTATAACCGCTTTGGGAATTTGATAGTACTAGTCTAGAGCAAATTCCTTATATGGTTTTAGGGAATATTTTAACAACAACTACATCCCATGAAAGAAATTATCTGATTGCGGTAGTGTATGCCTTAATGTGGGCATATAGATCTCCCTCTCCTTCAATTTTAGAAGTTCAGGAAATGGTCCTAGAATCATTACACCTCATATCGTAAAGTCAAAATTATATTTTAGATAATCAAAGAAAGTTCCCACTACATAAAATTCAACCATTGAAGACCCTTAGTGAGGAGGGGGAGATGAGTAGGATCCCGATAATGTGTGGAATTGGTATTAACCAGGGGGAGGAACCCTTTGAAGTTTCATGAATAAACCAATAAAAGTGTACATGTCCATTTGAGGGATTTAGAATACATAGGGTGGGATAACACTAGGATATGGGCTAGTGGGCATATAACCAATAAATGCCACATTATTTGGAGGAATAACATTTGAGAATGCACTTCGGCTAGCCCTCTCTGTAGGATAATAATAAGAAGGATGAGAAGCCATTCCTAGTGCGTTGGATCCCATAAGGATATCTATAAGACTCGAGAATACCCACGTATACCTATGATGGTTGTTTTTACATCGGATGAACATTCATGGTAGGAGTATAATTATAATAATATTTAGTATTGCCTTTCCTAGTCATCTATACAGGTTTTAAAGCTTGGAATAACTATAATTCCTTTATCCTTCCCACTAATGTATAAATAACATCATTGGGTGAAGGATGCGAGCCTTGTGTAGGCGTGTGTTGCAAATTTTTCGATTAAGGGAGTATATGATACCCATTTTATGAAATGATCCTTAGTGACTCCCCTCATGTGGTGTTTCCTCTATCTTTGAGAGGAAGAGGCAACATTTTTTTGGAACAAGACATTGGTGTATGTTTGTAACCTATCCAAGGATCGATCTAAAGTATGGAAGTGGTTACCACTTTGGGAAAATGTGCTAAGTGTTCTTCTTGCTCTTATAAATGAAATTGAAAGTACTCGGAATGTATGCTAAGCTTGGGTCTCGATAAAACCCATGGATAGACACCGTGCTCTCTTATAAAAGTCATATTGTTAGAGCTTGAGAAATCCAGTGTGGTCTATGATTGGATTGGTATATCTCTATAATCCTTTCAGTTGAACTAGTTGTTATGGGAAATAAAAATATTTTTGAATATTTATCATCCCACCCACGATAATGAGGACGATTTGTTGAGAGCCACTTGATTGTAATAGGATTAAAGACCTAAAATAGGACTAGAATATTCCCAAGTTGTTATATTTGAGGGTGTATAAACACCTGCAGAATAATGGGAGAGGAGAAGGATGAAGAAATAAAAGAAAATAAATGGAAATGAAAAGGAACTAGTCCTTCACGTTGGGCTCAGCAATTTTGTACACTGAGAATCAACACATGATTTAAAATGCACTCAAGCATCTCGAGGTCATGCTAAGACATTATGAATGTTATAAACAGAATGCGTATAAAATAAATCAATGTAGTGTAAGTGGGATATGTGGGAAAGATGGTAATGGTAGGATCGACAATCAAGGCAATCGTAGATGCTCAACTTGCAAATTGGGGATTTTCTCATTGAGAGTGAAAATGCCTGCCTAACATGTTTGGGTGTGATATGGAATTTAATTATGATCATTGTTCGTAGTTGTAATTCTATATCAGTAAAACCAAATATGTCTCGACCCGGATTAATGAATACGAGGGAATTTTCCATCTTCCTCTAAATAATCCTCTCTAAAGAGGGTCATGTAAATGTGAGAGGATATGTTCTCGAGAACAAACTAAGGGTTGTGTTTTCTAACTCTATCAGCTTACTTGGCCCAATATTCTTATGTAATTTCCACTTTTTATTGAAGGCATTAAGTGACTAATAATCTCAGGTGGTGTGGGTGTTTCCCTAAAGACTAGTTGGAGATAACCTTCATTGATGTCTACTTGACGTCACCAATATTAGGCCAATTTATAAGCTGGGTAGAAGATTCTTTGTCGTGGTTGAGATGGACCCAAAATGGTCACATGGGAATCAATTTGACAAGGAGTGTGGAAAAAACAAATAACTAGTAACAGAATGGATCGAGAGCTAAACGTAGGTAGCCTGAAGGCTACGAAAATAGAGATTATGTTCATTCCAATTCTAATATACTTTTAATTCCTATCTTTAAATAAATGAAATGAATTAATTTAAATTAAATTAAAGATGCTTTTTCCCTTTTAATATAATTAAATCCAATTTCCCAACATTTAATTAAAACAAATCATTTAACAAACTATCTAATTTTTTTTTGTGTTTTTGACAAAGCTTGTAAATAAAATAAATAAATAAAGCAACAAAGAATTCTAACCTATGTTTTGTGTTTTCTATTTTTTGAGCAATTAAATAAATTAAAATCTCTGATTACAGAAAAAAACTAATCTAAATAAAACAATATACTTCTAATACTAAAATAAATCAAAAGCAGGGAATAGTTGAATGTGGTTATTCCTCCACTGTTGTAGGGTGTGGAATTAAATATAATATAAACAAAGAATGTATTATACAATTATTATTCTAAAATAGAAATTTCTTCTAATCACTCTTGCCTCAGATTCACGGGAAAGAAAGAAAGCTTCTCAGTGCAATTTCTTCTTTACCCAAAACTTCCCGATAAAGTAACAATAAAATGTACATATGTTTTTGCATTGGGGAAATAAATGAAGAAACACAAATAGAGAATCTTCGCAACTTCTTTCCTTTACTGAGATCCACGAGGATAAGCGAGGAAGATATTAATAGAATATTTTCCCATATGCAAACAATACTTAGAAACGAGGAAGTAACAAATTAGACCACTTAAAGAATTTTTTAAATTCTAATCTAGTGATAATAATCAAGCCGAAAGCTTCAAAGAAATACAAATGCATCCCCAACCCGATTCTTGTTGTGTTATGAGAGCTTCCCAGGTGTGATGATGAATTCATTTTCTCCTCAGCTTGCTTTTTTTCTAGAGATGAATTCCAGATGATCGAGGTGATAATTTTTGGCTAGCAAAAAAATGAACAAAAGAACAAGCTATTGCTGAGACTTGATACAAGAAAATCAAGAAAATGCTAGAGCTGGTTGGTTGCAAGAAAAGCGGCAACAAATGTAGTATTGGGAAAAATGAAACATTGTCTTGTGTTGTCTATGTGATTCCTAAATTTTTTTTGGCAACATAACAGTGCAAATAAAATCTCAAATCTACAACCCATCATATGGGTAGAGTCTATTTTTTTATAAAGTTTGGAGAAGAAGAATTTTAATCACGTGTGTCATTCAAGTAATTCCAAATTATCAAGAAAAGGGGGAGTTAAATTTATAAATATAGTAAACTTAGAAGAAGACTTCAATATGAATCTACCATGCCAAAAATCAGGTGAAATGTTCAAAAATGGCCAATAAAATCACTCACAAATTTGAAACACACGTTCTAAAACACGTAGTTTGAACTCAAAATAATTTTGTGTAGACCAGTAGTTACGTAACTTAAGACAAAAATAAGAAGAAAAGGGGAAGAGAATGATTCATGAGGACATGAAAAGCTAACAAACTTAGAAAAATGAAGAAATAAGCTAAAAAAGCATGTTGAAGGTGAAGGGAGAGGATTTGGATCTCATCGTTATTCTAGAAGAGAATTCTTTCATCATTAGATACTTATAGGTAATCTCACAATGTAGTACAGTGTAATTTTGGGTGTGAATAATGAAGAATAATTTTATGTGATACTTCAAGCTCTTAAGAATTAGAGGCATTATTTTCGCGAAAAGAATTTTTTTTTCCACTTTGGTCATCAAGTGCTATAATATATAAACAACCAACATAACTTGAATGAAAATCACACTAAATGGGTCAAGTTCCTTCAAAGTTAAACTTTTATTTTAAAAATAAAAGTGAAAATCTAACAATGTGGAATATTCCTTTAGTAGACAAGATCTTATATTGAATGATCTTTAAGTTGAAGCAACGGGTTTGAATAAATGAAAGAGTTATATGAACAATACTCAAATTTTATAGAAACGTGGGTAGCATATAAAAACCCAATAGACATAGATAGGAATTTATGGCGGAGTCTATGATTTAGGAAGGTTTTCTATTCACGGGGAAGATGTTTTGCATACCTCATGAAGGTTCCATGAGGGAGAACCTTTCAAAAAAGAAGCATAGTGATGGACTAGCTAGTCAATTTGGGTACGAAAAATATTTGCACAAACTGAGTGATGAATTTTTTGGCCAAATATGAGTAGGGATGTTAATAAATTTATAGAAATATGTAGAAAATGTTAGCATGCAAAGAAAACAGTTATAACATGGGACTATATCAGCCATTATCAAAATCATATAAGCAATAGGATGTGGTGAGCATGGATTTAATGTTTGGTTTACCAATAATTTAGTGAGGTAATGATTCCATTTTATTATATTAGATATATTCTCAAAACTTGCACACTTCATATCATGTAAGAGGACTAATAATGCCAAAAATATTTCAAATTTGTATTTTCATGAAGTGAGATTACATGTATTTCCTATGACCAATATGTCGGATGGAGATACCATAGGACATTTTTAGAGAACATTTTGGAATAATGTTATAACCCTAGAATTATATCTTCATATGATTACTAGGGTTATGTAGTAGAATGAATAACCTTAACCTTTCATTTATTAGTTCTTAATAAATAGTCAGGCCAACCTAATTAGGATGAAAGGGTGTGAATCTTCGTGTTTATGTATATAAATACGAATGTGTGAGATTCTCCAAAAAAATCCCATATCATATAACTAAGTTTATGTAAATCATTTGTTTTTATTTTTGAAGTGGACTATATTAGTGATTTTATAGAGAAATATTGGAACAAGTGGTATGAGAGCATAATTTTTTTGCAATATTTTTTCCCACCATATCTCACACAAATCAATGAATTTGTCAAAGGATTTTCTAGAGTTATTTTCACATGTGATATGAAATATTCACACCAAACTTCAGCATCTTTTGATTTGATTTTCATGAGTTATTGCAATTCCATTGTTTTTGAAAAAAGTCTATATAAGAAACAAAATTTTGAATCTTTCTAAGTTATTTACATTCTTGGAAACCCTTTAAAATTTGAGACAAGGTCTATTATTTGTATTTTAAAATTTAAGGTATTCTATGTTTATAAATTCTCAAGTCAAAGTTTGTCGAGGCTAGACAACGATGGAACATTTGATTCAAATATAACACATTTTTTGATAGTTTAGGTTACTACTCACTCTGGTTACTTTCACCTATGGATTGATAATAAATCAAAAAATAGAAAAAATGTCACATAATTAGCCATGCTTTTTGAAACAAATACATTTTCATCAACCATTGATCCAAATGATGTTTTTACTATCCACCACCTAAAATTGAGGGTGACATTCATGCAGGATGTGAAACAATGGTAAATTTTATTTATGAGAAATTATTTATTACATTTGTAACATATTTGAATGAGGGTTTAGATAGGATTTAAAATGGTATGTTTTCTTAGTTGAAAACCTAGGTTAATCATACGATCGAACCATATAGGAGGAAAGAAAAAAATATAGGATATCCATTCCAAGGGTCAAAATTGAACTGTTATCCAAAATGAGCCCCCCGCTTATTTTGGCTAATACCTTCATTCTTTCCTTCCTTCTGCTTCAACTTTAATTTTCACACATTTTAGGAACTCAAAGGATTCTAGAAATGGCTTCATCAAATAGGTTTTTTCTTCCCCTTTCCAGAAAGGTAAAGAAGTCCTCCTAACTCCTTGTATTTTTGAGTTATGGCTCGGTGGAGTTTGGAGGGAAAATTTGCAAAAGCGGACCCGCTGAAAATTTTTGGCACTTAGCCTTTTGGCTTAAAAACTCAAAGGAAAGTTTCGGCCCGAAAGCCCGCAAAGGATAAAGGAAAATAAATTGATTAAGGCCTGCGCCTAACTAGGATGTGCCACGTGTCAGGGTGGAGTGGCGAAGGCGGAAGGACTTCAAGTTTTTGGCTTTTTGGTCAAAGTTTCTCAAAGGCAAAAATAGGAGCACATCCCCGTCGAGCAATGTGAAGGTGCCATGTGTCTAGTTAGCAGCAGGAGTCAGGGTGGTAGAAGGATTTTGGAATTTTTTCCAAAGTGATGAAAAGGTCAAAGGCAAAAGTTGAACCACACCTCCGCACCGGATCAGAATGTGCCACATGTCCACATCATATTTAAAGCAGAGCGGCGGGGCCGCGGAGTATTTTTGGAAAATTTTCCAATTTCGTAAAAGGGGAAAAATGATTGTTTGAAGCCGTGGATCAACCAGAATGTGCCACATGTCATCGGAGGAGTGGGGTGTAGATATTTTTGGGAAATTTTCCCAATTTGAAAAAAGAGGGAAAAAGTTCAAATTTCAGCCCACGAACCCGAATTTTCCCTAATTTCACCATTTTTGCCCTAAATCTTCAAAGGGGCATATCTTTTGCACCAGAGCTCAGATTTTCATGATTTTTATATCAATGGAAATATGTTGAAGTCCTCTACACGATGGATAGTTCAATTTTGATTTTTGATGGAGATTTATGGGAGAAAAATGGGAAAACGTCTTTGGCATGCAAAAAACATAGAAATGGTTCCCAACCACCAAAATTAATGAAGTATGGGCCTCTTTCTTGCTCTGTGAAGCAATTTACTTCATGAAGTATGGGATTTTTCATGGAAACCCATCATTTTGTAGGCCAATTAAATGGATCTTGTCGGTGGTTGAAGTTTCAAATCAAATTTGCCCATGTTTTCTCATTTCTTTCATTCTGTTCGAGTGTTAAAAGCCAGATTTGGCTCATTTGTAAAAAGGTTGTTCATTATTTCTTCTCTTCCCTCCCTTCTTTTCTTCCCCAGGGTCAAAAATGGAGTTTGAACCTCCTTCCTTGCTCTACTCGCAATGAAATTTTTTTCCTCTTGGTAATTAGTGAAATGATGATTCTATGTAAACACGGAACAATAAAACATGTTTTGTGATGCATTTGTCCATCCTTGCTCATTTTTGGTTGTTTTATTCTTACCTCTCTTCATTGCAGGTATTTGTGCATGTTTGGATGTTCATTGTAGGTTTTGAAGCTTGTGTTCATGGAGTTTTGGAACATTTTTTGTGTGAAATCCATCCTTGGTTTTGTGATGCACTTGTCCATCCTTTCCATTGCTCACCTCTTCTTATTCCATGGTAGTTTGATAGATGTTCAACACTTTCCTTCTTTGGTGTATCACCGTTTTAGTGTAGGCTCTATTTTTCTAGTTTTCTTTCTCTCCCTGTCTCCTTGGAAGTTAGATTAGGTTTAGATTTAGTTTTCTGCACTGGAATAGCTTGTGGTAGGTAGTTTAGGAAGAGGAACCAACCTTCTCTGGAGAGATTTCCCCATTTACAATGGTCCAACACTTTGGGAAAGCTCAATGTTGTGCAATCACACCAAATGACATTGCCTTAGAAAAGTAGATCCATAGGTCATTTTGAGGTCTTTGTGAATTTGCACTAATCTTGGAACCTACCAAAGATGAAAATCCATAAGTTTTATGACATAGATGTAACCTCATAGATAAGTCACATGGAATAGTACTTTAAGTTGCACAATATACTAGCTAATATAGTGGTTGAAATAACTTCACTACATTTAGAATCAAAAGCTGTATCAATGATATTAGTGGATGATGAGTGACTAAAAAGGAAGGTTCTTAAATGGGATGAACTTATTAATGACTTCGCAACACATTATGAGAAACCATGGAAGGAAGTTACTTCACTCAATTAACAAATCTTAAAAAACATGGTTCGTAACCAAATATAATGCCGAGCATATGAGATTGGCATTCCAAACTCCATAAGTGACACCTTATCAAATATTACAATTTTACATTAATGGAATAAATGTTAAAATTAAGCATGATGTTTGTTTATTGGAACCATTTATAGTGAAGAAATTTATTGAACAAGCACTACATATTTGAGAAACAAAATTGTGCTAGTAAGATAATTTCATAATAACAATGTCCAAAAATGAAATATCAAAATGTGAATAATACTATTGATAGAAATGTGGTCAACCCTTTTAAACCAAGGCAAATTACCAAGCTATCTCCTCAACAAGAGACAGAAAAGAGAAAAATTCCTATGTTGGCATTGCGATGGTACAAGGTCTAGAGGTCATAATTGTGCCCATGGAGAGGAAACCGTAATGGTTATTGAGAATGAGGTTTTGAATGATAAAAAAATAGTTACTAAAGAAGAAAAAATAGAATGCAAATAGGAAAATTTTGAGGAAATAAACCTTACGGTTTCATTACATGCATTAAATGGGATAAACACACCACAAACACCCAAAGTGGTAGGCTATATTAAGATTAAAAAGTGATCATTTTGATCTATACAGGTAATACCCATAACTTCATTAGAAAAATACTATCTAACAAACTCAATAATTTTGTGTATCTAGTTACCAATTTTCAAATCATGATTTCTTATGGGAAACTAATTTCTTGTGGTGGTAAATGTCATCATATAAAAATCTCAATCGAGGACTATATTCTTAATTCATAAATGTTTCCCATCCCAATTTGGGGAGCATATATATTTTGGGAGTGGAATGGCTTAAATAGTTGGGAACAATGTCTTTCAATTTTCAAGACTTAATCGAGTTTTCACTATGAATAAAAAAGTACAAACTTAATGTGATGCAATCCTCACTAATCATAATTATTATCTCTCATGTGATGGGGCAATTATTAATGAAAGAATCTTACGACACAGTGATACAACTAAATTTCTTAGTACCACATGATGTAGAAAGTCATGATCCTTCAAATAGATTATTCGACATCATTAAATGGTCTTTCAGTACCAAAGAGCCTACATTAAATCCAATTTAATCAAAATTAAATTGAAATGATTCCATGAAGTATCCCACTTAATATTATACCTTACTATTATTCATATAAAAATGTTACAAATGGAGAAATTGGTCAAGGAAATGATTGACTCGGGTTTTGTTGGTTTGAGTAAAAATGTGTATCAACTTCAATGATTATGGTAAGAAAAAGGAATCGAAGAATAGGTTCTAAGACTATAAAAAACTCAACAAGATCACTCGATAAAGGGAAACATCACATTATAGTAAAGGATGAGGATGTATGTAAGACTGCATTTAAAACACATGAGGGTCAATACAAATTCTTTCTTATTGATTTAGTAGAATGAAGGTCATTATGAAAGTAATTGGTAGCAAGCTCTAGTCTAGTAAAAGTTACCTAAGATGGATGAAGAAGGAAAGTTAAATATGGAACCTAATGAAGTCATCAAGAGAAGAGTGAAGAAACTAAGAAAGCGATTCATTCCATAATTTCTCATTGTAGTCACAAAATCATACACTTTAGACATTTTATTTATCTCGGTCTCATACTATTATTTAGAAGGTTCTTGAGTAAATAAATTACTAATTACCCCCCATCCTTTGGTTGTTTTGTTTATTTTATTTCATAATTTTGTGACCTATTCCACCCATATACCCAAATGTTTTTGGGCGTCCCACATTATTTTAGCCTTGGTTGGGGCACCTATGGGCGCCCTAGTCCCACCTGGTGGCACCCTAATCCATCTATCACTTTCCCGCCACTTTTTGGGCCTCTTCTATCCATTTTTCATCTTTATATTTCTTGTGGTCAGCCTTTTTGGGGTTAATTACAAAATTGGAACAAGAGAATCCTATAAATATAAAGTTATGAGGCCATAATGAAGGACCTAACATCATACACTACTATCACTCCATCTAGAGTCGCATCCATCTATTACATTGGAATCTATATAGCTCCGCCATCGGGTACAAGCTAGGACATTTGCATCAAACTTCATAAGGGGATGGATTCTATTCTATTCCATACACACTTTCTATTACATTTTCTATATTTAGTTATTGCTCGCTACTTCATAAAGTGCAAGTCGGCACAAGAGCACATAGGGCACAACATGCACACACACGCCATAACTACATCCATGTACGAAATGTAGTGTAGCACTCAATTAGTAAGCCCATTTTTGTGGTAGTGAAAGTATGACTCATTTATTTGCATCTTTCTTTTTTTAGGGTTTTGATGCTTGGCTTTGTGTTTTCTTCATTGTAGGGTTTTTGGTGAATCCATTGATCTTGGTGTGACTTCGGAGTGAAAAAAGGGAATATTTGTGACACTCTTCCGACCTAGAAAAATTTAGATCCTAAAAACATGTGAGGACTACAAAGCCTGCAGAATTAGAAGCTGGAGCGATTCATGTTCCATATTCCCTTCCATGGGCACTCTTGTCTGCCCTTATCCAATAATCACACAAATTTCTAAGCACGATTATGACATTCGCACTTCCATTTTACAGTGTCCATTTTGGCATACCCTCAACATCATTGTGAACCAACTAAGTATTTTATTTCTTTTATTTTACAATTAGGGTTTCATACTTTTGTGTTTAGTTTTCTTGGGTATACATTGTACTTAATTATTCATTTACTTACTGCTACAATAACATCATATTAGTATAGAATATCCATATTTTAATTAATCATTTTGGAGAACCCGTTTGTTTTCACGCATAGGATCCTCATCTTTCCTCTATCATGTTTTGTCAAGTTTTTTTATCTGATTTACTTAAGAGATATCCCCATTGTCGAGATGTGTTACAAAAATCCCTAGATGCCAAGTATTTTGATGACAATATTCCTCCACATGAATTAAGTTTTATACTTCATTGTCTATTTTTCGACCCTAGTGTTTATGATCCTCCATCTAATCAACCATTATTATACTCGATTCAAGCCTTACATACATTATTTCAACACAAATTTACAATTATTGAATGTATAATCACATCTCTCAATTCTGAAATTCAACAACTTAGGGGCACTTCTCAGGCTCATGTTTGTTCTCCCTCTCCATCACCTATTCAATCTATGTCCACTACATGTCATATAGTTGAACCTCAAGACATGCCATTTCCTGAGCCTCTTATGTTTGAGCATAATACTATGCCACATGACATTCTTACTCAACTCCTTAGTCATCAATTGATCACTTTTCCACCTACTCATTGTTATCCTCCTTATTGGCTTACAAAATATCAAGGTCATCCATATTGCAACTATCATAGAATCAATGGACATAATGACAATGATTGTTATGCTATACAATGTAGGATCAAACATCTTGAGTGTCAAGGTTTTATCTCATTCAATGCATGCCCATCTACAACTACTACACCATGTTATACGGCTACTAGTGAGCCTCCTTCTAATATTTCTAAGGAAGTTATAGATAATTATCTTATTCATTACATGTTTGATATTGACGGTCACTCACATGTGCATAATGATTCTCCTCCTAGTCAGACAAATACTATAGTCCCATCACATGATTCTCTTATTGCTTCTTCTCCACTTAATGAACATCATGCCATCATTTCTCATGTGCCTTCTTTGAAAATACAAGCACCACCTAAGTAACCACCTATAAATACCAATACATCTACAACATTACCATGTCAAAGTGCACAACCACCTCTCAAAATCAATCAATCTTCTCCTTTGGTAGCGTCATCAATACCACCAAATATGCCACCATTCAAGCTTTCTCGCCATCCTACTCTGCTTTTGTTTTCTAATCATCTTGTTAAATAAAGTACCCCTCCACTCAAGTTATCTACAACATTATCACCTCAGTGTCCCATCACTTTTTAAAGGAAAATAATCCTTACGTGGAACTACTTAGTGTCTTTTGACTAGAATTTCATCACTTACATACTTGGGGGCATGATATCTAACACAATATCCCCCTCTTCATATTAACATAGGCACATCTCTTTCATCTTTGTATCATCATTCATAGGCATACTCATTACATATTTTAGCATCATCATTACCCTATGACACACTCTTGTGCTTCAATTCACACTCGAATGTTGAGGTCTTATTACTACACTGAACCCACACACTGCACCATAGGCATTACACATTACACTTCATCACACACTACGAGTTATACAAAATTTGGTCATTTATGTCACTTCACCTCATACACCGTGATATTTACATACATCTACATACCATATATACTATGCCACATATTTTTACACATGTTCTACTAATATTCATCATATAGGAGTATATCATTACATTCCTATTTTTCTACATACATTACGGGTTGCTTTACGGGTAAGTACATGGAAATGGATTGATGGATTAGGGTTTAAGTTTTAAGGTTTAGGGTTTATGGTTTAGTGTTTATGGTTTAGGTTTTAGGGTTTAGGGTTTATGGCTTATGGCTTATGGTTTAGGGTTTAGGGGTTAGTGTTTAGGGTTTAGGGTTTAGGGTTCAAGGTGGTAAAAATAGGGTTTAGGATTTAGGGTTTAGGTTTTGGGGTTCAAGGTTTAGGATTTAGGGTTTATGTTTTGGGGTTCAAGGTTTAGGATTTAGGGTTTAGGGATTAGGGCTTAGGGCTTAGGTGTAGGATCAGATGATACCTCTCCAAGTGTAGCTCCCATATCGAGGATCATATTCATATTCGGTGTATAACCGTCGAAGAGGGAAGCTCCCTGTCAAATAGGTTATTCAAGTATGACATGGAAGATGAGAAAAAGAAATGAAAGATGGAGAATTATATTTCATTGGTAATTAGTATTAAGTATAAACAAGACTAATATGGCTTCTTACTACTCGAATAGGAGGGCATGACAATATTAGGATCATATTTCCTAGTCTCGTGCCTAGAACCATCATTGAGTCTTGTGTAAAATAATCATAGCAATAAGGGAATGGATAAGAAAACAAAGGGGTTATCAATCGCCTAGTAAATATTTCTTGTTTAGTTCTTAATGGGAGTCGGTTGGCCTATGGCTTAGTGACCTTCCATTCATTAATAATTCCTTCATGACCCATAGATGCTTTTAAAAGTGCATTAAAAATATAGGGGTATTCATCAAGCCTAGTGAAGGGTGTGATGTGATTTCCAAACAACTTGAAATGCATCTGATTTAGAGGTCATAACACTAATTTATAGATATCTCTATCGGTATAAATGGAACATAAGTATGCAGTGTCTCCTTGTATACAAGGATCGAAGACTAATAAGTGCATGGCGAGGATTAGACATTCAATAATCATCGAGTGTTTGAATTAGAATGTCGTTGCATTTGGAGAAACATTCTCAAATATTGGAGTAATGCATCTTGAAAAATAAAATTGAACCTCGAGAAATCCTTTCAAATTTATAGTCTAGGTCTTGGTCAGTCGTGTTCATGGTCCTGTTTTTATTATTGGTTACGGTTCTAGTTGTGGTCATGGAATATGAAAGTTTCAGGAAAGGAATCCACACTTGAAGAATTATTCCCATAGATTGTTGGTAATGGAAATGACAGTGGTAGTGCCTATGGAATTCAGTTGGTGGAAAGTGGGGTTGTACCTTTGTTGTTTTTTCTCATAGCATCATACGTAGCCTTCTATTATTATCGAGAGAACTCCACATGTTAGTGTGATAATTTTAAAATCACCATTGGTTCATGGGAACTTGTTTTTATCAAGATGCAATTGCAAGGCTAGTTTTAGCAAGTATTAACAGAAAAAAGAAAATAGATTTGATTGGAATTACTTACAAAATTCATTCCTTCGCTTTAAGCTTATCTTTATAAATGAAATTAGGCTTCACTGCAAGTTCTCCATATTTGCCAAATTTGGAGTGAATTGACATTCTGGACTTCGAAAGCATGAAGAAATTGGTAATTTCTTTTCCTCTAACCTTTCTTGAAGTGAATTTGAATGAAATGAAATTTAGAATTTGGAGGTGGCACATGGTAGACATTGATTATTGTGCCAACGATTTAGAGTGACTAAACTTCTTACATGAACTTTAAACCCTAGACCCTAAACCCTAAACCCTAAATTGTGAACCATAAATCTTGAGCCTTAAACCTAAACCCTAAACCATCAAACCTAAACACTAAACCCTAAACCATAATTACTAAACTTTGAGCCCTAAACCCTAAACCATTAACCCTAAGCCATAAACCGTAAAACCTAAACCTTAAAATTTAAACCTTTAACACTTGAAATTGAGCCACGATCCATAGACCCTAAAGCCTAAACCTTGAGCCCAGAGTATTGGTCCTAAAACCTAAACCCTAAGTCCTAGTAACCCCAAAAATTAAACCCTCAGCCATAAACCCTAAACCTTAAACCCTAAACCCTAAACTTTAAAATCTAAACCTAAAACATAAACCTTGAGCCATAAACCCTAAACCATAAACCCTAAACCCCAAAGTATAAGCCCTAAACCATAAACCATAAAACATAAACCCTAAACCCTAAACCATGAGCCCTAAGATCTGAACCATGAACCCTAAACCCTAAACCCTAAACCATAAAACCTCAACCCTAAACCCTAAACCTCGACCACAGGCCCTTAACCCTAAATCCTTAACCCTAAATATTTATTCTTTAACCATGAGCCCGAACCCTAAACCCTAAACCCTAAACCCTAAATCCTGAGCCCTAAGCCCTAAACCCTGAGCCCTAAGCATTAAACCCTAAACCCTGAACCATGAGCCATAAATGCTAAACCATAAACCCTAAATTGAGAATAACAAGTCTAGTGGTATTTTTTATGTCTAACAAATTAGGATACCAAGAAAATTTGATCATTTTTATGCTCTTTTGAATAATTCTTTTAGTTGTAAGCTATTGAGAATGAAGATTTCATTCAAAGAACAAAGCTTGATATGTCCATTGCTTGTGTAAGCTAGCAATTTGAGAGGATTTTTGAGGTTTAATTTTATTTTCCAAGATGCATTACTCCCATGTTTGAAAATGTTTCTCTAGATACAATGACATTGTGATTCAGACACTCAATGATTCTTGAATGTCCACACCTACCATAGACCCCAATAGACCTCGATCCTTAGATACGAGGAAACACTGCATTCGAGACAAACTAGGAACTTTAAAGGAAGAAGAGGTTTTTGTGAATATATATTTTTGACACATTTTAAACTCCTACAAATTTTAATAACCAATCCAAAAAGCCCCTAGAATATTGAAGGTTGAATGCTAAAATCATGAGAAATACCTATGTATTGACCAGATTACAATTTGAAAAACTATCTTCTAAATCCTAACAGATGGATCTCGTGAGATTAGTTCCATAAGGTGAAAAGTGACCCTAACATATTATATTTACTAAAATAAATACTTAAACATTAATTTTTGTAAATAGAAGCATGCCACAAACATAACATATTAGAACACAAGTGCGCTTATAACGAGCTCATGTTATGGCTAAGATTTACCGAACCATAACGTGCTCATGTTATAGAGCAACCCTGAATTTTCCCTGTCACATTATAATGCATCCGATCCATAACAAGATCGTGATATGGACAAAATGGCCAAAAAATGGATTTGTGTCCTCTTTTTCACCCCCATCTTTGTGCACTTGCCCTTCTACATTACACTTTACACATCCTACACACATTACATTTGAATTTTACACATAGAACATCTACACATTTTACACATTGCATCTTTATATATTTTATCCATAACATGGTTGAATTTTATCCTTACATATACTACATTGTCTTGTTGACAATTTTTGCACTTGTGTAAAATGGGAAACTCAAAACTTCTTTACGATGGATGTCATTGGTGAAGTGAACCTAACTAAGGGAATACATTACAATATTATTATGTTTTTAGTTGCAACAATTGATGATTACGTGTGATTTGTAGCTATGTGTGCTGTTACAAAATGTAACAAATCACATAGCCTATAATTCTATATTTATCTTCAACAAGAGAACAAAAATCCCAAAGGACAAATGTATTAGCTTGAGGAAGACCAGAATCACGAATAAGTGGAGTGTTAATTTTTGGAGCAGTAGACGAGTTGCAGATTACAGTAATTGGGAGTTCATTATTAAATTTGCAGATATTTTAAAGTTCTTTCCTTCATGATTAAGTCTATCAAATTATGTTATTGAGTTGTTTAATTCGTTATACTATCCATACATAAAAATGGAATGTAGAAAGAAGTACATAACTCATTCAAGAATTTATATTTTATTCATAAAGGATTTAAATGTTTCCCACATAATCCATGGGATGTAACTCAAAAGTAATTCATAACTCATCAAGTAGAATGTACATGTGCATTAAAAGAAAAGTAAAAGGAGTATTAAAAATCCATCATTGCTTTGAGTTTATTTCACCTCCATTGCTCCACTTCCACTCCGACTTTACTTCATCTTCATCCTTGCTATCCACATTGGCATTCAGACTTGAGAAACAAAAGGAAATATCGTTAGTCACGAGCTCAAGGTTTTGATCCATATTCCTGTACCATCTAATTTTGTGCAAATGGATCTCTTGACATTAGTAGGTATAAGTTGCGGGAAAGACAAAAATAGAATTGATAAGAGAAATATTCTACATCAGCTCATACAATTCCTAGAATCATTACAGAAGAAGAAAGAGAAAAGAAAAACTATGGAATATAAGAGAGGCTAAAAATCCTAGTTTTTTCTAACTATTTTCTTAAGTGTGTAGGTACAGGTTGCAACAGAAGAGATCAATACATGTTTTAAAATTATGTACTATCAAGTATAGATTGCACTTAATGACCAAACAAAATTCAAGGACTATCGAAAAGACTCACTCATGCATTCAAATGTTCAAGGAGAAGACTCAAAAGGATAAACAAATTATAACTCTTATTTCCAGATGTATATTTCAATTGCAAATGCCAGAGTACAGACTTAAAGTACATCTTTAAGTTCTGTAGATCAGAGTTACAGATTCAGGAAGATTGATAGAATAAAGAAGTGTTTCATAAATTACAGAACAATTTTCAATACCAAGTCCTAATGATCTTCAAAAGCATGACAAAAGGAATCAAAAAGATGATCAAGTACAGATGAATCAACAGTACAATGCTTTTAGGATAATGAAGTAGATATCTACTTATCACTTTCAGATTATGAGCTATCAATGAAGGCAATCTCAAAATAGAAATGGTGATTAAGTACCACATATTTTTATCAAGTTACCATTAAAGTCTACATGACTGAGGATCAAATAAAAAATTTGTAGAACTTAAGTAATTTCATACTTTTCAGTAACATTAAGATCCAAGCAAGTCATTTCAGTTTAAGTTCAAATTCAAGTTATCACTAAGAATTTCTCATCTTTCAAAGTGATCAAGTAGGCCCACTCATCACAGTCATAATGGTATAATCATATTGATACAACTTGGAAAGCCATAAAGAATCAAAGAATGCATATATTCAGAACAGTCTTCAAGGAATGCATTAAGGATACATGAAGGAAGCACCAATTTCAACAATTGAAAGTGCACTTTTAGTAACAACTAAAGGCAACTCATGCATTATAGTAAAGATGCTATATGTATGAGAAGAACAACAAGCTATCTCTCAAATACAACAATATACAAATTGCTCAGGATGACATCAATATAGATTTGTAAAGGTCCTAGTTTTGATTGCTACAACCTTCATTATACAGAGGTTCAAAACAAATCTATCAGAAATTTTTGACTACATCAGTATATTCTTAAAATGTAGTGTTTCAAGAGACGTAAAAGATAGTACACGTTTTAGAATAGTGAGGAAGTAACATATACAAATCATGACAAGTTCTAAGTAGCACATAAACACTCAAAACAATATAATCCTTTGTATAGTCCAACAAGTGTAAAATGCAAAGGTCACAATGACATAAAATCACAAAAGATTACATTCAACAAAGTAAAGCAAGTATACATCAAATATTGAAAAGGGAGAGAAGAAATATGATATAGAACATCAAGGCTTAATAAGGAAATAAAATGAATATCAAGCAATATCAAGACTTGAAATCTATAAGCTTGTAAGTACATGAATATTTTCCAAAGAACATACATTTTCTTCTAGCATATATAAATATTGAGCTTACATCATGGAATTAAGTATGCTTTTACAAAACCAAAGGAGGTTTCAATTCTTCAAAGAACAGGATATTATCATGAACAACAAAGGTGAAAAACAATTTTAATCATTTGAGTTGTTAAATCTAAAACTCGAATATTGATATTGACAAGCAGTGGATATTAAGTAAGAATTTAACTTCCCGAAAAATAGATATTGTGCTAGAGATAAGGCTCGGAACTAAAAACTTGATAATGAAATTGGAAATAACAAAGAATGGGTATCATGCAGATTCATCAACAGCTTCAGATGTTCATAGGCAATAATGCTCTAATTAGGAAGACAACATAAATGAGCAGGAAGGTGGGATACAGTTTCCAAGAATACATTATTAAAGGTTATAAAAGCAAAATAATTGTATCCCTTCCAGATGATACAAAATGAGAGCATCTTGCAAATCTACAGATTTAGATAAAGCGCAATTTTTCAGCTATGATTGAAATTAAAAATTATCAAATTCAATGTGCCTTTCCATAAATGCTTGAAGGAGTGCAAAAATAAAAGGCACTAATAGTATGATATAAGACAATTGAATATTCAAAATTATTTGTATAGTCTTTAGAATACAACAACCAAAATACATTTTAGTGATACGTCAAGAACATTATTAAAGAATGAAAGTGTCCATAAGGAAGCAAAGACAATGTGAAATACGCAGACCCAAAATGTTTGAAAGAAAGCTACTAGAGGATACCCCAAATAAGAACAAGCAGAGAACTTACCAAGATCAAAAACCCAAAAGAAAAGGCATATTTTTCATCATACTCGTGTTGGCAAGAGAAAAATTTTCTTGTGGAAAAATTGGTGGGTTTCAAGCTAACGCTATGGGAATCTAAGTCCCTCTACTTGAACAGTGCAACTTTTGTATGTGCATGCGTGAAAAAGTGGATTTCAATGGTGGCCTTTTGACCAGAGATCCAATAGGGGCACTCCACTGACCCTGTGACAAAGCTAGAAATTTCTCACTAGAGAAGAACTTTGTCTGAAAAGGGAAAGGGAGTGAGAATGGAGATAGGAGAAACTAATGTTGTGAGTAGAATATCAGATGCCCACACACATTAATTAGAAATTTCATTTACATGTATTTATAATTAGAAGAAAAACAAATCCACATGAGAAGCTACAAGACCGAATGAAACCCATTGGTCACAAAGTACCAATCAATTCCTCAATCAAAGAGGCAATAATTCCTTCTTTTTATTATTGAAGCTCGAGAGAGTTTTTACATAGCTTGAGAATGGAAGAAATTCAAGGAAGAAGAGAAAATAGAAGAAGAATGGTGTTTTCTATCTTTTCCAGGTACAGAGCACTCTAGTCTTTTTGAAAATCAATAGCTAGCCGGGAATGAATTCGGAAGCCATTATATTCTTTCCAAGAAAATTCTGACTTCACAAATCCTCGATGCCTTTTCAAATTCCTCATTCATGCTAAGAAAATACCCAATGCGGCTTAAAACCAGATCTTGAAAAGCAATTGTTACATTCAATTTTCTAGTTTGAATATCGACCATTTTATTTTCTCCTATAACTTTGAAATCAAGCCTTCCATGTGTGGCAAGAAGGGATTGGAGCGGTTACAGGGGAAAGCCCTTTGTATTTTGAGATTTTTAGAGATTTGGCAATTTGGAAAAAATTGGCCCGCACCCTCGCTTTGAATTTTCAACTTAGACACGTGGCACCTTCTGATTGGAAATGGGGTCACACCCCTTTCTCAACATTTTAACCTTTTTTGGAAAAAGGCTCAAAAACTCAATTTCCTCCGCCGCCCGATGCTCTCGATTTGACTAGGACACGTGGCACGTTCTAGTTGGAGATGGGGTCGTGGCTCTTTTCTAAACATTTTAACCTTTTTGGAAAAAGGCTCAAAAACTCAATTTCCTCCACCAGCCCGCTGCTCCGATTTGACTAGGACACGTGGCACCTTCACCTTTGACTTTTTCCTTGTGGGCTTCAACTTTGACTTTTTCCCTTTAAAGCCTGATCGGGGCAGGTCACTTTTTAACTTTTCACCTTTTTGCAAAGGGGCTCAAAAACAAAATTTCTTCACCAACCCTTTGCTCCAATTTGAATTTTTCAGCCAATCCACTTTTCGGGTCCTAAGTGTCCTAATTGAACTTGTGCGGCCGAGACAAAAACCTCGCTTTTCCACAATCGGTAATTTTAGCTTTTTGGGTCCCAAGTGTCCCAATTAAACTTGTGTAGCTCCGGGAAATTTTTTTGCTTTTTCGCAATCAGAAATTTTGGATTTCGGTCACAAGTGTCCCAATTGAACTTGTGCAACCTGGGACAAAAACTTCCGCTTTTTCCGCAATCGGCAATTTTAGCTTTTCGGTCCAACGGGGCAAATTTTCCATTTTTGCCAAAAGTGACCAAAAGTGTTAAGTTCACCAAAAATCTTGTTCCTCCCCATCCAATAGGATCTGACCATGTACTTGCATTCATTGGGGTCAAAATTTGATGGGGAAAAGACACCCATCATCCCGACTGTGGAAAATACGTAGAGGAAGAAAACTTCATCATTTTGAGTCCAATTTTTGAATTTCCTTCACAAACCAGAGGCATGGAGGCAAAACAATGATTTGATGACCTGGCCATAGAATAAGTGAACAATTTCGATCAAAAATGGAGGTTGCAAAGAGGATATTTTGTGCACAGACTAGGAGATGGAGAATTTCTCAAAACGAGCAAAACAAAGATTTAAACAACACTAGGGCATGAATTTTGCTAAATTATTGAATCTCTAACTTGGCTTAAACAACAACAAAGGACATGAGCTCAAAAATTTGAATTTGGCTATGAAAATGCAGAGTAGTTTTTAGGAGACAACAGTTGGCTCTAGCTTGGGGACATGGCATGAACTGGGCATGGCTAGGGCATGACATGAGGATCCAAAATCTCAAGTTTCATATTACGTCGACTAGTAACTTATCCATTGGGCCTTGCAGAGTCATGTACAATTCTGAGAAAGAATGGAAGAAGGAGAAAACACACAACAAACCAAACAAAACTAAACCAGAACCACACAATAGAAAAAGGAAAAAACACACCTACGAAAATCACCTATGGTATAAGACGGGGGACAACCCACTTTCATTGATGATATCTGTTTCAAGTATTGCCCACTTCGAGGAAATTCCAATGGCATTCCATCCAAGTATGAGAGGAGAAAAACATTCTCACCACAAGTTCCATGAATTTGGAATGGGCCAAGCCATAATGAATCAAACTTTCCATGGCTGCCCTTTGGTTCTCTTCTCTTGTCCCATAGTAGAACAAAATCTCCAACCTTGAATTCTCTTGCCTTTGCCTTCTTGTCAAAGATATTCTTCACTTTAAATTGGTGTTCTTTAATTCTATCCACCACTTGGCATCTGATTTCTTCCAGCTTTTCTAGGAAGATGATCCTCTTGTCAATGGAGTCTTTATATTGACCATCTTCTATTTCTTGCAGCAACTTGAGGGCTGGCATCTCAATTGTGAGGGGAATCTCTACCTCAACTCCATACAAAATTTAGAAAGGTGACATACCTATTGCCTTCTTAGGAGTGATCTATCATCACCAATCCAAAGCACTATGATAATTCTCCACTGGAACTCCTCGTGCTATGATTTTACTAATGCACAACCTTTAGTTTGGTGGATGTAATATGGAAACACAACAACAAACATAACATAAGAATACCATAGACTATGATACAAAAGAATGATGAAAATCTGAAATATAAGTTTAAATTATAATATCAACATGAAATTATTACAATCTCACCCACGAGGTACTTCAAGTGTTACCGACTTCACTTGCCTTCCAACAATAACTATGGGAGAAACTTCACAATGGATTCTTTAACACACCTTCTAAATGATGACTTCCTTTACACACTTACTCATACAATATTTCTCACTACTTCTCTCTATCTTAAATGAGGGGGTGGCCTCTTTATTTATAAGAATTCAGCTTATCCACCCTATCTCTAAGATAGGATAGGAAATCTCTTCCGACTAATCATATTCCATGCCTAAACTCTTGCCTTTACATGTAGGCTTATCTTCTAAGATAAGATAAAACTTATCATCTCACATGGGTTCCACATTTTTAGATTTTTTCACAAATAAAATACACAAAATATTTATGACATCACTCTTTTTCCTTATTACAAATATAATATTTCTAATTCCTAATCATGTAGACCCTACTTCTCTACTTACCCCAACTTTGAAATTTTAACATTACCGGACCACTACGACAAATATTTACTTTTTACCACAACATTCCTATTGTACTTTGACTATTACCGTACTCTAATTTATTGGAGGCATCATACCGACGGTGCTTTGTTATCTTCTATCGAAGCCACTACTAATCATACTTAACAACATCCTATTCCTAATACGTGCATAATAAAATAGAAATTACGGAGGAAAATTTTAATGTCGACAGATCCTATCAGCCCACAATGCATCATATAACTTCTTGTGCTAGTTCCTTTTATTATCATCTACCAAATTTTACGAATAATGGTCATAATGTTTTTGTTGTTTAACTCGATTTCCCATTTCCCTATGGGTAGTAGTTAAGAGTGAGATAGGGAGATTCCAAAGCCATAACAAAAATCGTGAGCTCCTTTCAAGAGAAATAGGTGGCATCGTCTAAAAAAATTTCGTGGTATTCCAAAATGAACAATGATATTCTCCTTGATGAAGTCGCAGATCTGTTTGAGTCGGGCTTGCTTGGTCGGGATGGCTTCCACCCATTTAGTGAAGTAGTCGGTTGCAGTGAGTACATAAGTATGCCCTGCACTAGAATGAGGATTCATAACACCAATAAAATATAGCCCCCATTGCTGAAATGGTACTTCAACAACCACGGGCTTGAGTGGCAATGCAACTAGTTGTGGCTTTCCAACAAATTGTTGACATGATTTACATTTGAAAACCCAATCTTGAGTGTATAAAAATATGGAGGGATAATAATATCTAACTCGAGGATCTTATCTCATGGTGACCATAGCTAAAAAATGTCCACCAAAAGCTTGATCATGATATTCCCGAGTAACTTTTCTTGTTGCTCCTTATCTACACACCTAAGGAAACAACCATCTAGGCCTCTCTTGTAAAGTGCATGATTCCAGATCACAAACTTGGTTTCCTTTATCTTGAGTGTCCTTATTTTTTTGTAATCAAGATGAGGAGGGCATTCTCCATAAGTGAGATAGTAAGCAATGTCAGCATACCACTCATCAGTAGTGGTGACAAAGAGCACCTGTGGATTGTCTCCTAAACAAGTTGAGCAAACACCATCTTTTTCTCCCTGTTGAGCTTTGAGAGCTTCATCTTCAGCAATCAGCTTACACAAACCATTTCCTCTTACCAGATTAGAGGGTCTAATCTCTAAATCATACTCTTGGGTCTTTGCAATCCAACTTCCTCTCTTAGCCCCAAGATCTTGTTGAGTCAAAATGGACTTGATTGCACTTCTAGGGACCATCACCACTATATGGGAATTGAGAATGTAGAATCTGAAACTTTTAACAACTTTGACCACTGCATAGGCATGTTTCTCCATTGGTCTGTACTTTAGCTCATGAATTTTCAAAGGACAACTCATGAAAGTAATGGGTTCTTCCAAATCTTCATCATTTTTTGGAAAAGGAAAACAGAGAGTGTATGTTCTGATGCATAGCAATACATGATGAAATCCTTGTTGAAATTTGGAGATACGAGAGTTGGAGCTTTGCAATGGATTTCTTGATCTCACCAAATGTTTTTTTTCCTTCCTTATTCCACTTGAAACTTGCTTAAGGTTTCATCATGGAAGTTATATGCTTAGTTTAGAGAACTCAGGCACAAAACGACGAAGGGAGTTTACCTTTCCAAAGAATGAATGAACTCCCTTCTTGTTGGTTGGTAAGGCTAGTGCTTGGATAGCTCTGACCCTCTCAAGATCAATGTGTGCTCCATGTTCATTCACAATGTGTCCCAACAACTTGCCTTCTGTGACTCCAAAGATGCACTTCTTTGGATTTAGAGAAATGCCATGTTTCCTACACCTTGCAAGGACTTGCTCCAAATGACTGATATGATCTCCCCTCCTCTTTGAAAAAACCATGAGGTCATCAAGGTAAATGACAATGTAGTGTTTCAAATATTTGAAGGCCAATTCCATTGCCCTTTGGAAAGTGGCTCCAACATTGATCAAGCCAAAAGGCATTCTGCTGTAGGCAAAAGTTCCCCAAGGTGTTGTGAAGGTTGTTTTGTTGCAATCCTCTTCTGCCACCTTGATTTGGTTGTACCCTGAGAATCCATCAAGTAAAGAGAGCATCTTAGATCCAGTGACTTCTTGCAAAATATGATCCATGATTGGAAGAGGGTAGTTGTCCTTGAGAGATTCTTGATTGATTCGAGAAGTCTACATAAATCATTATTTGCCCATTCTTCTTCTTTCTTGCACAATGTTAGCCACCCATGTTGAATGGTGGGTGGGAGAGATGATTCTAGCATTGAGCATCTTTTTGTCACCTCTTCTTTGATAAAGTCAGAAATATTTGGATTGTAGGTCATTTGTTTTTTCTTGAAGGGCTTGGCTCCTTGCTTCAAAGGAATGGAGTGATTCATTTTCTTTGGTTGGAAAGATTTGAGAGTACTTTTTAGTAGAGCAACAAAATTTCTCTTCTCTTTTGGTGAGCAACATCTACCAATGTTAACCATCCTTGGACTCTCTAAAGTGCCAATGTTTTCTTGATAAAAATCAAATGGACACCGAGAAGACTATTTTTCTTTCTCTTGGATGAACCTATCATGCTTTATGTCAAAGAGGTATTCTAATGAAACTAGGCTTTTGGGGAGTTTGCTTCCTTTCGTTTGATTACTCCCTCTTCATCAATTCCCTCAATTCCTTCTTTCTCTTCTTTGGGGGTTGATTCACGGTGTGGGTTTTCACTTCCTTTAAAGAACATATTATTGAAGTTATTCCTTTGTTCTAAGAAAGCTAGGATCTGATTATCATCATTAAAGACTGCTTTAGTGATTTGCATTATCGGTATGTTGGGTCTCGAACACCACTTAATGGTCACTTTATCTTTGCCAAAAGAAGGATGAGGTGTCACTAAGGAAGGTGACAACTTTGTAGAGAATTAGCCTTTTCATTTTTCTCCCTAGGGATAACTTCAATGGAGAATGCATCAAAAGATTCGATGCAGTTCCACACTCTATTTCTATAGTTCCTAAGCCTTGGATTATTTACGATATTGCTGGTGGACTTGCTTCACCACAATCTCATCATCACCTTTGCATCTCAAACTTCTTGATTCCCAAGTCCTCTGCATTGCATTTAAGCCTAAGATCAATGCTTCATACTTTGTAATATTGTTTGTATTATCAAATTGTAGCTTGTAGGAAAAAGGATATACCTCATTGGAAGGAGAGTATAAGACTACACTAGCTCTTGAACCTGCTTTCTGGAATGACTGCCATCAAAATCCATTGTCCAAATCTGATCTTCTTCTTCCTCCATGAGGAGTGGAAAGTTATCTTCCTTTTGTGATGTAAGGAAGTAGTTTCCTAGCCCACAATATTGAAAAATGATGTTAGCTCTTGGATCATCATATTTCCTTACTGTGAATTTCATTTTCCGACCGAAATAACTTCTTTATTTCTCCTTTCACTGGGATAGTTGCAGATGATCAATCCATTTTTATTTCTCCACCTAGATCTCTGTAAAAAAATCTACTCAACAACATACCAAATGATGTTGGGATGTTTGCCACCAAAATGGTCAAGAGTATCTTCTTATCAAGGTAATCAGCTAGTGCAACCTGAGCATCCTTGATTCTTCCTACCAATGGAACTTGTTTGGATTCCATTGAATAGCATGTGCCATTTACCTGGGTCAAAGTGAGGCCAAGAGAATTTGTAACTTTTTGGCATCACATTATCTGAGGCTCCAGATTCTATGATGCAATTGTTTAACTGGAAGCCTTTGATGAGAAGTGATAGGTAGAAAGGCTCAACTCTGTTGATGTTGGAGGCACTTAGGGCTAACATGTTTTGAGAAGGTGGTATGGATGGTGTGGGAAGTAAGCCTTTAGAATTAGATATTTGGGATGTAGAGTTACCACCTCAGACTACCTTGATGAATTTGTCAAATTGGGAAAGATGTGTTTGTAGGTATTCAAACTTAGAGAGCTGAACTTTGGTTTTGCTTGCATGCTCCACAAATTCAAATGGAGTTATGGTAGATGAGGAAGAGGTTCCAACAGTGGGAGAGGATTTAAATGACATATAATTTGTTGCTTTTGGTGGTGGGTTATCCTTTTCATATGTAGCAATTGGTTTGGAAGGAGGTGAGGGTGTAGCCCTTGATCGAGATTTAGATGTTCTTGCAGTAACCAATATTTAGAAGAGAATTGCTTTTAATAGCTTTTGAGTTGGGAGAAGAATCGATAACTTACTTGGCACAATAGTGTGATCCTTGATAGCTGGTGAATATGATTTTTCTCTAGCTGATTCCATGGAAGGTGGTAATGGTGGTCCCTTGCTGATGATCTTGTTTAGTGGAGGCTTTGAGGAGTTATATTCTTTGTTCTTCCTACTCTCGGATTTAGAATCGCTTAAAAGGTGAGACACCATTCTTGGATTGTGCACAAGTGAAAATAACACATGAAAAACTTAGAGCTTCTTCTTCACCTTCGTCTTCATCATCAATGTATTCAATTAGGCCATTGTGCATGCCAACCTTTTCAATTTCAAGATATTTTCATAGACATCTCGTGCTTTCTTCTTAAGTTTCTTCAATGTCTTCCTTCTTCCGATTCCCTAGTGTCACGAAGACATTACGGTGGTGCTTCAAGAGCAATCCTATGAGGAGGTGGAGAAATTCTTGGTCTATGAGGATTTGGTATCCTTGGAGCATTCCTCATTGTGATTTGTGACAACTTCTTCTTCAAATTAACTAGGTCATTTGCCATTTTTTGGAACATTGGATTAGTGGTGACTGAATTTGAACTCTGACCTTTTTCTTCCCATTTGGTCCTTTCACTTTGCCAGAAATAATTAGATCATCATCAGTCTCAACTACAAAGTCTTGAACCTCCCTCAATGTTCTTGGTTGGGCTCTTCTAAGGAAGAAACCAACTTCTGGTGGCAAAGCATTGATGAAGAACCTTTTCAAGTTATTTTTAGGGGGTACCACATATTTTGGGATCCTTATTTTCAACCTATTATACCTTGCTACAAAATATCTCATTGATTCAGAGGTCTCCTTCTTCATCTGAACCAATTGGACCAGCAGATCCTAACAATCTTCTGTGCTCTTGAACCTATGTTCAAATGCACTTCCTACATCTTCCCGGCAAGTGTGATGATCTTGGGGGCAACATATAGAACCATTCAACAACCTTTTCTTGGAGTGACTCCACAAAGAGCCTAACTAAAACGTCTTCATATTCAACTCCCAACACTCCACAAGTAGTGATGAATGCTGCTACATGTTCTTCCTGGAGCTAAGAACCATCCCCTTTGAATTTTGGGAAGTTCTTTCTTGAGCCTCTTGGGAGGTCATGAAGTGGTTGTGGAAGAGAAAGTGGACCCATATTTCTTCCCCATGGTATGTTAAGCCTGTATTCCTCATACTCATGATCACCCATTATATTCCTATTTTTATCCTCCGGTCTTATTAAGGTTGCTTCATCTTGCTTGCTCTTTCTTCGCTTAAATTTGGAGTCTTTCTATTTCTTTAAGTTGAGCCCTTATCTCCTCTTCAGAAACTGCCTCTCTTTTAAGATCTTCAAATGTGGGATCAATTTGTCCTCCAAGCCTTAGTTTCGGGTGTACCTTCTATCAGCTAGCTTGAAATTTTATGCTCTTCTTTGGGGTGCTGGAATTTGTCTCTTCCTTTCCAATTCGACAACACATTCCTCTTCTAGGTCTAGAATCCTTATGGCAATGAAGTATTGATTGAAACTTTGTCTATTATGCCAAATAGCTTCTCTTAGATCAGAAGCAATGTCTTCTTGGATGTGAAAGAGTAAATTAGGTCTCTCAACAGGAGGATTTCCTAGAATAGCCATGATTTACATCCATGAAGTTTGTGTGATTATTCAATCTCCAGAAAATTTTCTCTAGAATCTTTTTTTTTGTATTTTATGACCTTGAGGTCGTTTTTAGGTGTAGATGCTACAAAATTTGCCCCACGGTGGGCACCAAAAACTGTTGGCGAGAAAATTTTTCTTGTGGAAAAATTGGTGGGTTTCAAGCCAACGCTATGGGAATCTAAGTCCCTCTACTTGAACAGTGTAGCTTCCATATGTGCATGCATGAAAAAATGGATTTCAATGGTGGCCTTTTGACCAGAGATCTAACAGGGCACTCCACTGACCCTATGGCAAAGCTAGCAATTTCTCACTAGAGAAGAACTTTGTCTGAGAAGGGAAAGGGAGTGAGAATGGAGATAGGAGAAACTAATGTTGTGAGTAGAATATCATATGCCCACACACATTAATTAGAAATTTCATTTACATGCATTTATAATTAAAAGAAAAAAATCCATAAGAGAAGCTATAAGACCGAATGAAACCCATTGGTCGCAAAGTACCAATCAATTCCTCAATCAAAGAGGAAATAATTCCTTATTTTTATTATTGAAGCTCGAGCAGAGTTTGTACATAGCTTGAGAATGGAAGAAATTCGAGGAAGAAGAGAAAATAGAAGAAGAAAGGAGTTTTTATCTTTTCCAGGTATAAAGCACTCTAGTCTTTTTAAAAATCAATCACTATGGGAATAACTTCGGGAAGCCATTATATTCTTCGCAAGAAACCGTTACAACTTCACAAATCCTCGACGCCTTTTCAAATTCCTCTTGTTGCAAAGAAAACACCCAAGGTGGGTTAAAAACCAGATCTTGCAAAGAAACTGTTACATTCGATTTGCCAGTTTGAATATAGACCATTTGATTTTCTCCTATAGCTTTAAAATCGGGCCATCCACGTGGCAGGAAGGGATTGGAGTAGTTACAAGGAAATCCCTTTGTATTTTGAGATTTTTAGAGATTTGGAAATTTGGAAAAATATGCCCACACCCCCACTTTGACTTTTAAACTTAGACACGTGGCACCTTCTGATTAGAAATGGGGTCGTGGCCCTTTCTCAACATTTTAACCTTTTTGGAAAAAGGCTCAAAAACTCAATTTCCTCCGTTGGCCCGCTGCTCTGATTTGACTAGGACATGTGGCACGTTCTAGTTGGAGACGGGGTCGTAGCTCTTTTCTAAACATTTTAACCTTTTTTGGAAAAAGGCTCAAAACTCAATTTCTTTGCTAGCCCACCGCTCCGATTTGACTAGACACGTGGCACCTTCACCTTTGAATTTTTCCTTGCGGGCTTCAACTTTGATTTTTTCCCTTTAAAGCCTGGGATCGGTGCAGGTCACTTTTTTAACTTTTCACCTTTTGCAAAGGGGCTCAAAAACACAAATTTCTCCACCAACCCATTGCTCTGATTTGAATTTTTTATTCGATTCATCTTTTCGGGTCCCAAGTGTCCCAATTGAATTTGTGTAGCCTGGGACAAAAACTTCCGCTTTTTCTGCAATCGCAATTTCAGCTTTTCGGGTCCCAAGTGTCCCAATTGAACTTGTAAATGCCTAGACAAAAACTTTCACTTTTTCTTCAATCGGTAATTTTGGATTTTGGGTCCCAAGTGTCGTAATTGAACTGCACTGTGGACAAAACTTCCACTTTTTCCATAATTGGCAATTTTGGCTTTTCGGGTTCATGGGGTAAATTTACCATTTTTGTTTAAAGTGACCAAAAGTGTAAAGTTCACCAAAATCCCATTCCTCCCCATCTAATAGGATCTCGACCACATACCGTATTCATTGGGATCAAAATTGATGGGGAAAAGACGCCTTAGATTATCCCGATTGTGGAAAATATGCAGAGGAAGAAAAATTCATCATTTTAAGTCCAATTTTCAAATTTCCTTCACAAACCAGAGGCATGGAGGAAAAATAATGATTTGACGACCCAGGCCATATAATAAGTGAACAATTTTGATAAAAAATGGAGGTTGCAAAGAGGGTATTTCGTGTAGAGACCGAGAGATGGAGAATTTCTCAAAACGAGAAAAACAGAGATTTAAATAAAGACTAGGGCATGACTTTTGCTAAATTCTTAAATCTCTAACTTGGCTTAAACACCAACAAAGTATATGAGCTCAAAAATTTTGAATTTTTCTATGAAAATGCAAAGCAGTTTTAGGAGACAAGAACTCCGGAAACAACAATGTAAGACACAAATACAATTCATCACATAAGCTAAAACAGGTCAAATAATCATCAAATGATGCAAAGCCCAATTTGGGTATGAGTAAAATACACGAAAGTTAAGAGGACTCAAAAATTCTACAAGATACAACAAAAGTGCATCCCATGTTCCAAGGAAAAACGAACACCCAGAAAGGAATGAGCAAAACCCACTTCGTTCTGGGTTACAACTTTGAAGATTCGAGCAGTTGAATCAAAACACCCAAGTTTCGAAGTAATGGCATGTAAACACAGATCCTATCAACATCCAGCTCAAATTCCATTATAACAGAAGTATGAAGACAAGTATAAATTTTTCCAACTTTAAAGTTAGGCATGAAACAAGAGCAAAAAAGCAAACACTAATAGTATGCCATGAATGTTTTGCATAACAAAGAGCATTATATAATAGAGAAACCCAACTCATGAAACATCTACAAGGCTTCGTGGAACAAGTAAAGAAAAGAATGAAATGATGGTCTCCATTATACTACAAGTTTCAAAGATTCGTTGAAAACTTTACGAGCTTATTAGATGCATATAAGAATAGCATATTATACACTCAATGGCCGTGAAGGATCAAAAATTTTGCAAAGGAAACTCAAATAATAAATTAACATGAACTAACCATTTAGGTCAAACTTGTGAAACACTTAGAAGATCTATCGAATGCGGAGCAAAATGACGGTGAGAATGAGCCTCGAACTCGATAATGCCAAAAATGCAAGAGGATACAATAAAGCAAACATTTCAAGATTAGTGCTTATCGGTAAAAATGATAGAAAATAATTATTTCAAGTTTGAAGAATGGGTTCAAGTAAAATCTCACCTTCCCGACGGTCTAAATCTCATTCAGAGCTTGAAAAAAAAAATGAAGTATGGCGGCCACCCCCTTTAAAACCTCGCAGAAGAGTTTCAAAGTAATGGCAAGTCGTCATAGAGTTAAATAATGTAAGCAATGAACTCAAAAATCTTTTCTTTGTGAAGCGAAGCAAGCTCAAAATCACACAATAATGGAAACTGGAAGAATTTTTCCGTGGCTTCACCCGTAAGGTGGAAAAAGGCATAATGAACAAAATGTTGGGTTCAGTTCTTTTACCCAACCCTAAACTAGTCGTGAAACCTAACTTATAAAAGTTAGAAGATCAATGACGGAGACCAAGATGTACAAAATCCAACGATGAACAACATAAAAAACCACCAACTTCACCGTAGATTTATTTAACCATACTACGGTTGCTTTAGAAAATCAATTGCCATGGATCAAAAGGTACACAAAATCAAACAAAGAAACATTAGATCACCAACTCATCACAAAGTTACCCAAACTCAACCATGGTCATAAAGGAACTCTTATCTCAATTTTCCCTGGAAAAATTGATCAAACATGACCATGTGCAGGAAGAAATCCAAGGGAGGGTTCCGTTGTATGAGCCCACGTTTCAAATCCAACAAACAAGTGCAGGCGAGTGCTCGATAATGGAGTGGCGAGGGGGTCGAGGAAGGGCCAAACAGTGTCATAGAAAACTAGAGGCTTAAAGGAGAGAAAAGAGAAAGGCTCAAAGTGTTTAGGATTTACAAATGATTCAGAACGATCCCAAAATGACTAAGTATGGAAGAATCAATGGAAGCTTCCACTTGCCTCATTGGTGCTTCTTCAAAGGATAAACCCAAAAAGTAGTACCAAACAAGAAAGGAACTTCCACTTGTCCCAGGGCCGAAATAGGGACAAAGTCAACCCATGAAAAGTATAAACGAGCAGTAAAGAACCACGTGTCAGCTCAACACAATTCCAAAAGAGAGAGCCCAAGGTGGAGACTCAAACTAGTGCCAACCCTCCACGTGGCTAGGGTTCAACAAGTCAAATGGAAAGCAGGCCCAAATCGGTTAAGTATAAGAGTGTTAGTAGAAGGCACCAAGTGTCTCAACGACGCACATTCAAAGGTGCGACCAAAGCGGAGACTCAAATGAGTGCGAGGCTTCCACATGTCTAGGGTTCGAGAAAGGCATCGGCCCGAATCAGCTAAGTATCGCAGACTCATGGAAGGAGCCACATGTCAGCCCAACACATCTTCAAAGGTAAACTAAAAGAAGGTACCTAGACAAGCACCAAGTCTCCACATGTCCCCGGAGTTAGATATAGGGCCCCACCAAACAAAAGGACTTGGCCAAAACATAAAGGAACAGAGAAAATCTATGGAAGGTGCCACGTGTCTCTTCGGCACAACTTCAAGAAAAAAATCCAAAAGTAGTCCCCAAACGTGCACCATCTCTACACATGGCCATGCTTCAAGTCAAGGCGGGTCGTCAGAGGCAATTCAAACTTCTTGGCTCAAAAGGTGTAAAGTATAACAATTAGCCGTGCCTCCGATGATGCCCAAGGAGTCACATGTCGAGTCTAAATTACATGCGCAGCTGGGCGGGATGGGAAGGACTTTTTGCTCAAATGGGAAATGCAGGCCGGTGGGCCTGAAGATGGTTATTTGGAAAAAGGTGAATTATGGGGCTGTGGGGTGTTTTTTGCATTCTTATATTTTGTGCAAAAGGTGCAAAGTGAATTTTGGGCCTGTAGACCCGTTCTACTAACTCGGTTTTTTCCATTTTGTACGTACCCAACTCAAACATTCAAATGTACATATCTTTTGACCCGATTCAGCCTCGAAATTAAACAAATTTGGCGCCATTAGAAAGGTCTCGACCTCATCTACACCATGGAAACCTAAAACTTTAATTTTGACAAGGTTAGGTGGGTAAAAATGGGAAAACGTATTCATGTCATTAATATGCAATCCAATTGCTCCAACAACTAGATCAGATTTGATTTGATCCACTATTCTTCCTTCTTCAATACACCGAAGCACATAGAGCGGCAGACTCGAAAGATTGTGGGTGGATTTACAAGGGCATTAATGGCTGGTAGCTGAGCTTCAAATCGATTTTCCCACCTCTTTTCTTCTTCTCTCTTCGCTACATCTATAAAAGAAGGAGTGGGTTCATTCAAAGGGTTGGACAACTTTGTTTTGCACCTCCCTTCTTCCCTTGTTTACAAGAGAATTTTGGACTTTTTCCGAACCTCCCATTTGAGTTGTATGTCTGAGTTTATTCCTCTTGTCTACCTTTGTAATGTACTATATCAACTCTGGACTCACTGGAACAATAATATATGTCTCTGTGGATGATTCTCAACCCTCTAATGTGTTCATTGTTGTCTTTCGATCTCTCATTACAATTTGGTCATCGTGCATGGTAAATGTATTACATTTCTATAGTATGTGTTAAACTATAAAATAGGTGTCTAACATTCCTTTGGTGCATCACCTCATTAGCTTAGGTTTATTTTTCGTATCTTATCAACCTTGTCTCCTTGGTAAGATCGAGTAGGTTTTAGAATATATCCTTTGCAATTTATTTGTATGTACACCGAACAAAGGAATATGAACCGGCCTTCATCCGGAGAGCTCTCTTGATTTCAAAGTCCCACACTTTGAGAGATGCTCCATGTTGTGCAATCACACTGAGAGTCTCAACTCATCTAGTTGCAGGAACTCAGGGGTTTTGTGATTCTACACTAACAAGAACATACGTCTCAAATCCATAGTAAACCCTAACTTAACTAAAGGGTTAGGTCACCACACACAATCATCAAGGCTCGAATCATCATTAAAGAGGGCCGGCCCCATGATTAAAAAAATCACTATATTGACCTTTGATAAAGGTTTGAACTATAATGTTCGAATGATTACATTTTCAAACCTTAGAATATGCCAAAAGGATCCCCGACAACATGAGGTTTGAAATGATAAGAGAATGGGTCAGTTTAGACCATGTATGAAATAATTATTCAAAAGGGGACTATGTAATATGCCATTGGCTATATAAAGAAACAATAATTCCAAAGTATATACCATAATGCAAACCAATGATTTATATGCAAAGGTCCACATTTTCACCTTAACTTTTGCAAAAGTACCTTAATCCTATCAAAAATATCATGCCAAGAAGGGTGTGGAATAATCATATTTTTGCATAAAGGTGGTCCCCATAGAGGGAAAATTGGAGGTTGAAAACTTTACTTACAGAGAAGTATTTTACATGAAAACAAGTAGATGTCAACATCAGAACAAGTGGTCCCCATCAGGAGGAATGCATGGGTGAATTATTTTGCCAAGTATTGCAAGTTAAGAATTTTTTTGCTTACACAGGGAGGTTAATTTTTGCATGTGCATCTAAGGGGGAAGAACTAAAGAATTTCAAATTTATAATTGCAATTGGATAAAATTATAAGTGTCACATCAAACACTAGAAGACAAAAGTTACATGCATTGGAGAAAACTTACTCATCAAGCAAAGCTTATTATTAGCTAAGTTATTCATCCAACCTTGTTAAAAATAGAATAGTCAACTACAGTTTGACTGATATGTATTTTGTAACCAAGGCTATTAATGCCTCATTGTATTAGCATGTTTTTTTTTATTCCTTTATTTATTCATGATAAAGGATAAAAATAAGATGCATGGGTGAGTACAATTTTAGCCTATTTTTAGGATGGTGGGATGAATAAACTTGCTATATATTGTGTGCAATTGCAAGGCACAAGGAGGAATTTTTGACACAGAGTGAGAAGTAGATTTTTCCAATTTTTCCCTTTGAATGAGAATTGATTTTTACCTTTCTAATTATTTTAGTGTTGTGTATACCTTATTATTTCTTGTGAATGTCAAATTCCCGATTAATCATCTTACCTTGTTACAAATTTAGTAATTTCTACATAATATTAGTGTGCATGTTTATCTTAATAGTATTGTTGTGAATCATTCCCTCAATACATCAAGTGTTTTGCCTTAATATTCTACTAAAAACTATTGGTTTGTGCATCCAAATCCATTCTCAAATTATTTGTGCATGTACTCAGTCAAAGCCCTCAACAATTTTGGTGTATCACCCTAATTTTTCAATTCATTTACAGTCATCTTTTACCCTCAAAACCCCTAAAAATTAGTTTAGGATACATCAAGAAGGAACCGGCCTTGATATCGAGACTCACCTCAACAATAGGTATACCCACAGACCTGAGGTGTTTCCATTGTATCTATGAAAGAGAGAGATCAGAGCAAGCTTAGAACACCCTACAATCATCTCTACATAGGGTGCACTTTTGAGAGATAATTTTTTTTGCATGCCCGGTGGGGAACAAATGAATCAGAAATTTGTGAGCAAATTACAACAATTTATAGTAGATTCACAATAAAGAAAAGTTACTTTTGGAGCAACAAGCTATAACAACTTATTCTAAAGATTAAAATATTTATTTGGTGACTCCGTAAGGCTGATTTAGACTAGTTTTTGCAGCATGTTCCATGCCTAAAGTGACTACAAGATCATTGGTAAGAGGAATTCCTTTTGAGTTTATTTCTTTACCTTTGAATTTTGTAAGAAGAAGAAGAGTTGGTAACACCCTACCTTATAATAGGCATGGTTTTAACAACCCTCCTCCTAATCTTCCTTCACCATGTATTAATTTCTTTGTTCAGATCCCAATTTTTCCAATGGCTATTCAACCACCTAGGAATTTTGTGACCTTTACTAATGGCAGCCCATTAGTAATTCTAGTTTATCATGATATCCCTAATGTTGCCATGAAAATTTTACCTTCATTCACTGGTGAAAATAAGATTACTCCTAAGCTGAAGCACATCAAAGATGTTGTAGCCCTATATGTTGCATCCATAATATTACTCATGAAGATGTAGCCTTTAAGACTTTTAGCTGCATCCTTTAAAGGGAAAGCCTTGCAATGGTATAGAACCTTAGAAATTGGAAGCATAAGAACTTGGGATGAGTTAGGTGAGAAATTTTTGAAACAATTTCAAGATCATTCTGATCATTTATCCCTCATAGAAAAATTGTCTACAATTAAGAGAGCTCCTCATGAATTTATGGCTAGTTTTAACATATTTTTTTCTAGAACTTGGGAAAGAATTCCAACTAGTGTCAAGCCTCAAGTTGACCATGCTTTTCTTTATTATCTTAGAGCCTTAAACAATGATATTTCAACTATGATTCAGTCTATGGGAGGTGACACTCTCCAACAACTTATGATATTGCTATAAAGGTTGAAAAATAGTCTTATTCAAGCCAAAAAATTAGCACCAAGGCCTTCAATGCCTTTTGTAGTAGATTTGGCACCTATCCCACAACCTATTACCATTTTGGAGCTGCTATTTTGCAGCCCCATCAGATGATGTGTTTAAAGCTTTGCAGACTATGGGAAATAAATAACGTCGATTGAAAATAGACTTGCATTACCTAGCAAGGCCTTATCAAGCTCCTTATCAGCAAAACCAAAAAAATAAAAAGTAGCCTTATCAATAGAATCAAAATTATAGACAACCATATCAGCCAAGGCAATTTGACCCAAAAGCTCCTAGTTCATCTAACACTTTAGTTCCAGTTAATATGGCTACAGAAGAATGGTGTCAACCTTGTAATCAACCTCATCAACTTGCTAAATTGTCCAAATGCATTCTGAATATAAGCCTTGTTGTACAACCTCAACCTAAAACATTGTTCATGCCTCAAATGGAGGGTGGGCAAATAAGAAACTCATGTTTAGAAAGCAAACAAAACTTGGTCAGTTTTAGTGAAGATGATTTTATTGCAGTTACTACTAGGGCCCAAGAAAAGGCTCAAGAAAGTCAAAAGTATCAAAACAGACCTGTTCTACCTACAATGACTGATAAAACAATAGGTACAGACCAAAAATTAGCAAATAACATTGTTGTTCCTAAAAAATAGCAGGTGTTTCAGCTGGTAAAGAACAAAAAAATAGTTACAACCTGATCCAAGAAGATTGTTTATACCTCAGATATCAAGAGTAGCTGAAGCAAAGTCCATTTTTTCACCAAAGCCTATGCTAAAATAGTAGAATCTGTTTCCAAAAAATTGCTTCTTTTTTAACATTGTTGATATAATGAAAAAGCATAATGTTAATATCTCAATGTGGGATGCTCTAAGTATTCTAGGACAACAGGAGCTGCTTTCTCATGAACTTGCTAAGCTACAAATTTCTTCAAAAACCGATAGAAAAGGAAGTCCAGAAAGTAGACATGGTCCTTGGAACAATGGAACATGACCACATTAAAGAAGTTAAATGGATGGTTCAAAAGGTCTTAAATGCTCATGATATCAAGAAGCCACCACCATTTTATTTATCTCTGATTATTGGAGACATTTAGTTCATAACTGCATGGTTGACAGTGGTGCAAGTAGCACAATTATGCCAAAAGCAATTGTAGAAAAGTTGGGCCTGCAAGTATGAGCCTACAGAGAAGCATGTGTCAGCTAGATGGGACAACAACCAATACAATTGGTATTATAGAAACCTAGAAGTAACTTTACATGCTTGTCCCAATGTTACAATTCTACAAGATGTGATTGTTGTAGATTTGCCTCCCTATTTTGCCTTATGTTTATCATGAGATTTTATAGCAAAAATAGGAGGTTATCTTTCTTTAGATTGGTCATTTTTTGTTCTTTACTACATGATATGGAACTAAGGTTACCATAAATTTAGAGCCTTTGGCTAGGTTTCATATTGAGCCTCATGCTTCAAATGCTGCAGCAAATTACTCAATTTTAGATCAGTTTGATTTTGATGTTACAACTCATGTTTCCACACTAGATGGTGTTTCTAATCTATTCATGGATGAAAAGACTCAAGAAGAACATGCTTATGACCCTTTTAAGGAAGTAGAAGAAGATTTTTTGGTGTTTATTTCTTGCATGAAGAAAATGCACCAATTCCCTTGTTGTCCAGGATAGAAGAAGAAGCAACAGAAGGGCTATGGAAGCTTCACTTTGATGGAGCTAAAAATAAGAAAGGACAAGGTGTAGGTTTAATGCTTACTTCCCCTTCAAATGAAAGGTACTTTTCAGCTTTAAGTTTGTAGTTTTCTTGTACTTGTAATGTAGTTGAATATGAAGCGTTAATTCATGGCTTGCAATGGGCTAGAAAGAGAGGTATCAACACTTTACAAGTTTTGGTGATTCAAAATTAGTTATTAATCAAGTGAAAAACTTTAATGTGTGTAAGAATTCATTGTTGAAGTCTTACAAACATAGAGTTTTAGACTTAATGGATGATTTTGATGCTATTAACATTCAATTTGTCCCAAGAGCTGAAAATAAGCATGCAGATAAACTTGCAAGCAGTTGGTGCTAATTTTGATGTACTAGAACAGATCAAAAACAAAAAGTACAACCACATATTAAATTAATTATCAGACCTTCAGTGCCTAACAATGGAGAGAATTGGTAGGTTTTGAAGATGATAAACAAATTTGTAGATTTTGCAGCAAGAAGCTGAATTTTCTGTAGTAAATCAGGAAAAACTGCAACACTTCTATGGTGACTAGATTGTTCAGTTAAAAACAAACAAGTTGCCTCAAGGATTGGTCACTCTAGAAGACATTTTTAGTTTTGATGATTAGTTAAGAAAGGAAAAGGAAAGATTTCAACTCACGTAGATAACTATGAAGAAATCTTGGTGGATGATGAAAAGAAGCTACTTATTGGAAAGGTATGTTCTTTCAGCTGAAAAACAATCATTTATCAAATTATGTAAAGAATTAGAGATGTTTTTTCTGGAAGTACCAAGATCTGAGAGGGTTTGATCAATTTTAGCTCAACATATAATAGAGTTATAGCCAAATTCCAAGCCAGTTAGGCAGAAGCAAAGGCTTGTAAATCAAAAATTGAGCCATTGATGAGAAAAGAGTTATCTAAGTTAATCGAATCAGGTATTATTTTTCTAGTTAAGCATTCAAGTTGGGTAGCTAATCTTGTTCTGTTCGGAAAAAGAATGGAGAAATTAGGCTATGTGTGGATTTTAGGGACCTTAATAAAGCTTCATTAAAAGATCATTATCTCTACCAAATATGGATCAAGATTTTGAGAATAGTTTTTGGTTTGGAAAAATTATCTCTTTTAGATGGCTACAAGTGGATACAATCAGATCCTTGTGCGTGAGGAAGATAGATACAAAACAACCTTTACCACTAAATGGGGCACTTATGCTTATAAAAGAATGCCTTTTGGTCTTTCAAATGTGGGCAAATGTTTCAACGTGCAATGGATATGGATTTTCATAGCTTATTAAATAAATGCATATTGGTTTATTTAGATGATGTCACCATGTTTTCAAAAGATTCTGATGAACATCTAATGCATTTAAAATAGACTTTTTAGCTTTGTAGACAAGTTTGGAATATCCTTGAACCCCAAAAAGTCCATTTTTTTAGTTCATCAGGGTAAACTGCTTGGTCATATTGTCTCTAAACAAGGTTTAGCTATTGATCCTTTCATAATCAAAGCTATTTCACAGTTATCCTTACCTCATCATAAGAAAGCACTGCAGATTTTTCTGGAAAAATCAACTTTGTTAGAAGATTTGTTCTAGATTTTGCAGCATTAGTCAAACCTTTAACAACCATGTTAAAGAAAGAGAAGATTTCTCTTGGACCAAGTGAAGGGAGAAAAGGTTTCAAAGCAATTAAAACAGCCATTTCACAAGCTCCTACTCTTGCAAATCCAAATTTTGATAAAGATTTTACAATGTATGCACTTGTAGGAGAAGAGACTATTTTAGCTATTTTAACTCAAATTAATGATGAAAACATTGAGCAACCAATTGCTTTCTTTGGACAAAGTTTACATGACTATGAGACAAGGTACACCTTTCTTGAAAAATAGGTACTTTTAGTAGTTAGAGGATTGAAAAATTTCAAGTACATGCTTTCCAATAACAAGATACATGTTTTAGTTTCTCATCCAAGTGTGAAAGTGTTCTTGTTGAACAAAGAGCTGAATGAGAAGAGAGTAGGCTGGATTATGAAAGTTATGGAATATGATGTTGATATCCGTGTTAAAAAATAGTTCGAGGTAAAGGTTTGTGTGAGCATCTAATTGTTGATATGGAAAAAAAAGCAATAATGTAGAATCAGATGATCTAGAACAACATGTTGAAGTTACGTATCAATAGTCAAATAGCATGCAACTAGAAAATCAACAACCCAAACTTATTCAAGAAGTTTAGGAATCAAGATGGATGACTGATTTAGTTAACTACTCTACAACATGGTACTTATCGGAAGGTATGGACAAAAATAAATGAAGGTATTTCAGGTTACAAGTTGTACCTTATGTTTTCATTGATGGCATGTTATTTAAGAGAGATATAAATGGAATCTTTACGATGTGTTGATTATGATAGAATTCAACAATTATTATCCGAATTCCATGAAGGACTTGTAGGAGGTCATTTTTCAAACATGTACTACAACCTTAAAAATTATGAAAGTTGGTTACTATTGGCCCAACATATTTAAAAGACTACTTTGAATGGATCAAAAGTGTAAGAAATGTGCTTTCTTTGTTGGAAAAGAATGTTTAGCTTCACTTCCCCTACAACCTATTTCAAGTGGATCAACCATTCATGCAGTGGGGTCTTGACTTTATTGGCATGATAAATCCACCTTCATCACAAGGACACAAGTGGATTTTGACTGCTACAGATTACTTTACATGTTGGAATGAAGCAATAGCCTTGAAAGAGGCTAATGAGACTTCAATACTATCCTTTTATGAAGGTATAGTTTGCAGATTTGGTGTTCCAACAACTATCATTTTAGATAATGCCTTAGCATTTCTTGGTGCAAAGGTAATAGATTGGGCTATCAAGCACAAAATTTATTTAAGTACGTCATCTAATTATTACCCACAAGGTAATGGGTTAGCTGAAAGTACTAATAAGAATATTTTAAGGATCATCAGAAGAACACTCAAAGACAACCAAAGAGCTTGGCATCTCATGTTGAATTCAACACTTTGGCTGATAGAGTGACCCTAAAAGATCAGTTGGAAATTCACCGTACAAGCTTGTTTATGGAAGAGAGGCAAGAATTCCCATCTCAGTTGAGTTTCCTACATTAGATTTTTTACATCAGATGGAATTACTTGAAAATGAACCATTGCAAGTTGTTATGTAGAGTTAATGGAGTTATAGAGCTAAGAGATCAAGCTCATCTAAACATGGAAAAGAATAAAAAACAAATGAAGAAAATTTTTGATAAGAAGGCTAAGTTTAGAGTCTTCAATGAAGGAGACATTGTGTTAAAATGGGATGTTGATCGTGTAAAGCCAGGAAACCACACAAAGTTTGATACAATCTGGAGTGGTCCTTATATGATTTCAGCTTGCAAAGAACACAATGCATTTCAAACTTTCAAGGCTGAATGGAGAAGAACTTCCCATTCCTATGAATGGTATGTTTCTTAAACATTGTTATTGAAAATCCTACAAAGTGTCTTTTAGAGTAGGATTTCCCTTTCAATAAGTGCTTCATGCACATTGCAATGTTTTTCAATTCAATAAGTGCATTCTGTGCATGTGATCTAGTTTACAGATCCTTTCCTAGTTTTAGTTTGTTTTGGAAGGGTTGGACCTTCAGGAAGGTAGTTTTGGTTATATGCTTTAACTCCATGCCCAATGGACAAGAGAAAGGCATTGGTCTACAAGCTAGCATGAAGCTTTCCCATAGGATCCTAGAAATGTTGACAATTTTTGCACTTGTGCAAAAATGGGAAACTCAAAACTTCATTACGATGGATGGCATTGGTGAAGTGAACCTAACTAGGGGAATACATTACAATATTATTATGTTTTCAGTTACAACAATTGATGATTACATGTGATTTGTAGCTATGTGTGTTGTTACAAAATGTAACAAATCACATAGTCTACAATTCCATGTTTATCTTAGCAAAGAGAACACAAAATCCCTAAGGACAAATGTATTAGCTTGATGAAGACCAAAATTATAGAATAAGTGGAGTGTTAATTTTTGGAAAAGTAGACAAGAGTTGCAGATTATAGTAATTGGGAGTTCATTATTAAAGTTGTAGATATTTTAAAGTTCTTTCCTTCATGATTAAGTACATCAAATTATGTTATTGAGTTGTTTAGTTTCATTATACAATCCATACATAAAACTAAAATGCAGAAAGAAGTACACAACTTAGTTCCAGAATTTGATATTTTATTCATAAAGGATTTAAATGTTTCCCACACAAGCCATGGGATGTAACTCAAAATAATTCATAACTACTAAAGTAGAAGGTACATGTGCATGAAAATAAAAGTAAAGGAGTATAAAAAACCCATCATTTCCTTGAGTTTCTTTCATCTCCATTGCTCCACTTCTAGCTCCAGCTTTACTTCATCTTCATCCTTCGCTATCCACATTGGCATTATACCTGAGAAATAGAAAAGGAAAGACTGTCATCATGAGCTCAAGGTTTTGATCCATATTCCTGTACTATCTAATTTTGTGCAAATGGATCTCCTGACATCAGGAGGTATAAGTTACATAAGATAAAACAGATACAAAATTGATAAGAGTAGTATTCTACATCAGCACATATGATTCCCAGAATCATTTTAAGAAAAGAAGAAAAAAAAGAAGAAAACTATGGAACATAAGAGAGGCCAAAAATCCTAATGTTTTCTAACTAGTTTTCTTAATGTGCAGTGTAGGTTACTAATAAAAGAGATCAATACATGTTATAAAATTTTGTATATCAAGTATAGATTACACTCAATTTGAACCAAAAAAAACCAATTCAAGGAATATCGAAAAGGACTCAATATATAAAGATATACTCGAGGAGAAACTCAAAAGGATAAAAAATTACATCTTTATTTGTTGATGTATATTTATAACAACAAATGCATACAAACTTAAATTACATATTTAAGTTACGTAGATCAAAGTTAAGAATATTAGGAAGATTGATAGAATAAGAAGAAGTTTGCATAAATTATAAGGATACAATTTTCAATACCAAGTCCTAATGATCTTCAAAAATATGACAAAAGGAAACAAATAGATGATAAAGTACATATGAATCATTACAATACAATGCATTTTCAGGATAATGAAGTAGATATATACTTATCACTTTATCAAAGTTTTAAGCTATCAAAAGAAATCTCAAAATAGAAATGGTGATTAAGTACCACATATTTTTATCAAGTTACCATTAAAGTCTACATGATGAAGATCAAATGATAAATTTGTAGAACTTAAGTGATTTCATAGTAATGAAAAAGAATATAACATTAAGATCCAAAGAATCATTTCTAGTTTAAGTTCAAATTGGGTTATCACTAAAATTTTCATCTTTCAATGTGATCAAGTAGGCCCACTCATCAAATCATAAGTACATATCATATTGATAAAGCTTGGAAAGCCATAAAGAATCAAAGAATGCAAATATTTAGAATAGTATTTAAGGAATGCATCAAAGAATACATGAAGAAGCAATTAGTTTCAACAATTGAAAGTGCAATTTCAAGAATAACTAAAGGAAACTCATGCATTTCAAAGAAAGATACTACTGGTATGAGAAGAAACAATAAGTTATCTCTCAAATACAACAATATACAAATTGCTCAGGATGATTCAATATAATTTTTAAAGGTCTTAGTTTTGATTGTTATAACTTTCATTATACAAAGTTGAAAAACAAATCTATCGTAAATTTTTAAAATTGAGAACATCTAGGATCATCATTCTTAAAAATTAGTGTTTCAAGAGATGTAAAAGACAATACATGTTTGAAAAGAATGTGAGGAAGTAATAGATACAAATCTATACAAGTTCTAAGTAACATAAAAAACTAACAACAAGAGTATAATCCTTTCTTTTGTAAGGTTACAAACATAGTCCAACAAGTGTAAAATGCAAAGGTCAAATGACATAAAATCAAAAAGTAAATTACAATCAGCACAAGAAAGCAATTATACATAAATATTGATTGGGAAGAGAAGAAATATGATATAGAAATCAAGGATTAATAAGGAAATAAAATGAATATCAAGAAATATCAAGCTTTTAAAAATAAAGCTTGTAAGTACATGAATATTTTCAAGAACATACACTTTCTTCCAAGATATAGAAATATTGAGCTTACAAATGGACTTAAGTATGCTTTTACAAGATAAATGTGATGTTTCATATAAGTCTCCAAAAATAGGAGGTTTCAATTCTTCACCAACAGGATATTATCAAATGAACAAAAGAGGTTACAAAATAGTTTTAACCATTTGAGTTGTTAAATCAAACTCAAAATATTGATATTGATCAAGCAATTCATATTAAGCAAGAATTTAACTTCCCAAAAATAGATATCTAGAGTCATAGATAATTCGGGAACTAAAAACTTGATAAAGCATAAATTGAAAAAGTCAGAAGAATGAAATACGCAGATTCATCAGCAATTTCATATATGTTCATTGAACAAAGCAAGGCTCTAATAGAAGACAACATAAATGAGCAAGAAGGTGGGATATAGTTTCCAAGCATATATTATTAATGTGTCACAAAAGCAAGAGAATTACATCCCATCCAAGATGATACAAAATGAGAGAAGCTTGTAGGTTTATAGATTTAGATAATGCACAATTTTCAAATTATGGTCAAAATTAAATAATTATCAAATTCAATCGCCTTTCCATAAATGCTTGAAGGAAAAAAAAATAAAGGGCACTAATGGTATGATATAAGACAATAAGGAATCTTCAAAATAGTTTGTATAGTCTTCGAATGAACAACACAAATGCATTTTAGTAATAAGTAGCCAAAGTATTGAGAATGAAAAATTTCAAAAATCTGAGATCCTAACAACATAAAGTGTCCATAAGGAAGTAAAGACAATCCAAAATACTTAGAACCATAATGTTTGAAAAAAGCTATTAGAGGATACCCCAAATCAGATTAAGCAAGAACTTACCAAGCTCAAAGAACCCAAAAGAAAAGGCATATTTTTCATCATACCCAAAAACAACAATGTAAGACAAAAATATAATTCATCATGAAGCTAAAACAAGTCACGAAATCATCAAACAAAGAAATGAAAAAAAGTTTGGGTATGAGTAAAATGCACAATTAAGATGACTTAAAAATTCTACAAGATACATTTAAAAGCTCATCCCAAGTTTATGAGGAAAACAAACACGAGTAAAGGAATGAACAAAACCACTTTAAATCACGAAGGTTACAACTTGAAGATTGAAGCAATTGAATCAAAACACCTAAGTTTCAAAGTAATGGCATGTACACATAGATCCTATCAACATCCAACTCAAATTCCATTATAAAGTAGTGTGAAGAAACTACACAATTTTCCAACTTCAAAGTTAGGCATGAAACATGAGCAAATTTCCATAGTAAAAAACATTAAGGCTTAACAATAAATATGATGTATATGCAACTCTTTAAAAAGAAAACACTAACAATATGCCATGAATTGTTTTACATATGAAAGAGATAATTATATAACAAGAGAAACCCAACTCATGAAACATCCACAAGGTTTCAATGGAACAAGTAGGAAAAAAAAAAATGAAATGCTAGCCTCAATTATACTACAAGTTTTAAAGATTCATGGAAAAATTTGCAAGCTTATTAAATGCGAGAGAAAAAAAGCATATTATACACAACATGACCATGAAGGATTCACAAATTTTGTAAAGGAAACTCAAAGAATAAAGTAACAAAACTAGTTGTTTGGGAAAACTTGTGAAATGCTCAAGAAGATCTATCAAATGCATGGTGCAAAAAAATGACAAAATCGTAACGAGCCTCAAACTCGATAATGCCAAAAAATGCAAGAGGATATAACAGAAAGCAAACATTTTAGTTTCAGTGCTTATTGAAGTAAAAATGACATAAAATAATGATTTCAAGTTCGAAGAATGGGTTCAAAGTAAAATCTCACCTTCTTGACAGTTCTAAATCTTGTTCAAGAGTTTGAAAAAAATGAAGTATGGTGATTTAGACCCTTTAAAACCTCGCAACTCAATAAGTTTTACAAGTAATGGCAAGTCGTCGTCAAAGAGTTAAATAATGCAAGAAAAGATCTCACAAAATTTTCTTTGCAAAGGACAAGCGAGCTCAAAATCAACACAATAATGGAAACCTAGAAAAATTTTTCGAGTGCTTCACCTACAAGGTGGAAAAAGGCATAATGAATGAAATGTTGGGTTTGAGTTCTTTTAAATCAAGACCACAAACTCAAAGCCCAGTAGCATAAGAGGTAACTTATAAAAGTTAGAAGATCAATGACATGAAATATCAAGATGTACATCATCAAACAATGAACAACGAAAACCACCAATCGATAAATAGAGTTATTTAACCTTGAAGAACATGGTTTCCATGAAAATCAACGACCATAAATGGATCACAAGGTACACAAGATCAAACGGTAAACAATCAGATCACCAAATCATCATAGGTTACCCAAACTCAACCATGGTTGCAAAAGGAACATACACTTCAAATCCCTAGTAAACCCTAACATAACTCAAGGGTTAGGTCACCGACATTCAATCATCAAGGGTGAATCATCATCAAAGGGGCCAACCCCATAATTATTAAAATCAGTATATTGAATTTTGATAAAGGTTAACTTAAACTATAATGTTTGAATGATTACATTTTCAAAGCTTAGAATATGAAATAAGGATCCCCAACAACATGAGGTTTGAAATGATAAGAGAAAAAGGTCAGTTTAGACCATGTATGAAATAATTATTCAAAAGGGGACTACGTAATATGCCATCACATATATAAAGGAAATCCCGAAAAGTATTATGCATGATGTGTTGTAACAATAATTCCAAAGTATTTACCATGATGATCAATGCAAACCAATGATTTATATGCAAAGGTCCACGTTTTCACCTTAACTTTTGCAAAAGTACCTTAATCTTGCCAAAAATATCGTGCTAAGAATGGTGTGGAATAATCTTATTTTTGCATAAAGGTGGTCCCCACAGAGGGAAAATTGGAGGTTGAAAAACTTTACTTGCAGAGAAGTATTTTACATGAAAACAGAAGTAGATGTCAACATCGAACCAGTGGTCCCCATCAGGAGGAATGCATGGGTGAATTATTTTGCCAAGTATTGCAAGTTAAGAATTTTTTTTGCTCACTCAGAGAGGTTAATTTTTGCATGTGCATCCAAGGGGGAAGAACTAAATAATGTCAAACTTATCATTGCAAATGGATAAAATTATAAGTGTCACATCAAGCACTAAAAGACAAAAGTTACATGCATTGGAGAAAACTTACTCATCAAGAAAAGCTTATTATTAGCTAAGTTATTCATCCAATCTTGTTAAAAATAGACTAGTCAACTGCAGTTTGTTTGACAAAGATGTATTTTGTAACCAAGGCTATTAATGCCTCATTGTATTAGCATGTTTATTTTTTTCCTTTATTTAAATAAAGGATAAAAATAAGATGCATGGGTGAGTACAATTTTAGCCTATTTTTAGGATGGATGGGATGAATAAACTTGCTATATATTGTGTGTAATTGCAAGGCACAAGGAGGACTTTTGGACACAGGAGTGCTGAAGCAGATTTTGCCAATTTTTCCCTTTGAATGAGAATTGATTTCTGCCTTTCCAATTATTTGCAGTGCAGTGTTGTGTATACCTTATTTTTCTTTTGAATATCAAATTCCCTGATTAATCATCTTACCTTATTGCAAATTTAGTAATTTCTGCATAATATTAGTGTGCATGTTTATCTTAATGTATTGTTATGAATCATTCCATCAATACATCAAGTGTTTTGGCTTAATATTCTACTAAAAATATTGGTTTGTGCATCCAAAATCCATTCTCAAATTAATTGTGCATGTACTAGTCAAATCCCTCAACAAGTTTGGTGTATCACCCCATTTTTCAATTCATTTACAGTCATCTTTTAACCCTCAAAATCCCTAAAAGTTAGTTTAGGATATATCAAAAGGAATGGCCTTGATACCAAATAATCACCTCAATAATAGGTATATCCACGAACTTAGGTGTTTCCATTGTATCTACGAAAGAGAGAGATCCGAGCAATCTTAGAACACCTACAATCATCTCTATAGGTGTACTTTCACGAGATAACACGTCTTCTACTCAATGCATTCATTACCCAATGACGCACTTTAGCTCCTCATCCATACTCGACTACCGAGGGTTTACAAATCAAATGGACCATCCCTTAACCCACACACTTACTACTCCACCTTTCATCTGGGACATTACTATTCTAGTGACATACGCTTTAGGCTAAATCGTCACTTATTCCATCCTTTTGTAGTGGTATACACTTTAGGTTACATCACCACTCCCTACTATTGATCTTGTAGTGACATACTCTTTAGGCTAAGTTTTCACCTATTCTATAATTTTCTAGTGCTCTACACCTTAGGCTACACCACCACACCCTCCCTACATCTTATAGTGATAAACGCTTAGTGCTAAATTATCACTCGTCCATTCATCTTATAGTGATATTCGTTTTAGGTTTAATCATCACGTATTCTATCATCTTGTAGTGGTATACACCTTAGGTTACATCACCACACCTTCCTTACATCTTATAGTAATATACTCTTAGGGATAAATCATCACTCCACATTTCATCTCATCATGGTATATGCTTAGGCTATAAGGTCCATACACATCTATTCTACATGTCGCATATCATCACCACTACACATATACACATTTCATCACAACACACTAGACATAATACACACTACTCGACCATTTCTTGATGACGCACTCTTGTTTACATTCATTCTTGACTGTTGAGGGGGAAAACAAAATGAACCTCACTACATACATTTCCATCCACTTGGGGGCACACAGCTCCTATCATTCCATCTTGCATTCCATTTCATCCATCCACAACATGTTGCTTACTATAGTTGTGTATACTCTGCTTACTTTTGTTGTTCATGATCACTTTATTACACATGCTAGTTTGATTACTTGTATGTCATTTATCTATACCATCCACACATGCGCATTCACGCCTTCTTCTAGTTGTGATCATAGATATAGGTCTCTTACATGCAGCATGGATGCTTTCCTTCTACCCTTTCTACATAGGTCATTGGGGAATCCACACATTTGTCTCTTCCAAGTGTTATTGGCACTTTACATTACTTTCTTCTATATGCTTTTGACATACTCGATATATTTCTAACGTGCTATTAGGTGCTTCATGTGCAACATTGGTTATGCAAGAATATTGGTTTCTATACTTGTTTGATTACATTGTCTCATTGTTTGTCGCCATTGTTTGCTTGCTATTGTTTGTAGGACTTTCCTTTTTGGTGTGCACACTTTTTAATTTTTGTGGCCATGATGGCCTTGCGTGTTTTGTGACATCGTGAGTGATGTCCCATGTTTGGAACCCACTTTTCCGACATACTTATCTTTTTGTGTGTTTACATTATGTTTTTGGTATGTTTTGCACTCTTTGCATAGCTTATATAGGGTTTTCTTCATACATGTGTTTACACTTTTATTTGGCTAGTATTCTTGTTTGTGTGTGCCTTGGTTTCAACCAATCAATTTTTAGTATACATGTGGTTGGACCTCTTTTGGGGCCACATCTCTCCTATAATCGATGTTGCATGCACCCCCAAAGAGGGGGGAATCATTTGGGGTTTATATACTAGCATAGAGATTCTACACTATTTCGGTTCAGTTATATTCAACGAGTGGGTTTAGACCAGTCTACAAACCCCATACATAGTGGATTTTATAAGACATGGTGTCCTTAGCATTTTTGGGAAGTAGTTACAGGATTAGAGGTTACAGTGGGTGTTCCTCCCTACACTACTTCAGCTAGTGGTGTTGGATCACCAAAAAAAATAGGACAATACAAAGATATCTACACACATTGAGGGAAGAAGTTGGAGCTTGGAGGCCATAAAGCATTTCCTCCCTACGCTTCTTTGGCATATGGCATGGGATCAACCAAAAACATCATTGACAGGTGATATCCTTATACACTTTCTCTCTCGACATGGATCAGGTGCACATGTTCCATTTACATTTACATTTATGTTTTCCATTTACATTTGTGTACTTTACATTTACATACACATGTATATTTTACATAGCATTTTTACACTTACATACATACATATTTGACTACTTGATCATTTTCTCCTTATAGGTCCGACCATATGAGAAACAAGCAGTCAAATGGGGGCAATAAAATGACGATAATGACGAAAACAACACTATGTGATAGCACACTATAACACACACATCACACTTTTATGTAGGTACACTACACTATGCAGTAGCTACACACATGTGTTTCACCCTAGGTTCACTCTCATCACTTTTTCTTTGCACATTTTTCATCTATAGTTTCCACGCTCCTCCATCTTTTTATCATTCCACGCTTTTGTCTAGTCCTTCGGAATGCTTCTACTACATTCTTCATGGACATTAGGTATGCATATCTATCTACTTTATGTTACCGAACTTTCCGCTCACCAACATAAAGTGGGGGCGGTAATGTAGTCATAAAATCATGCACTTTAAACATTTGATTTATCCCGATCTCATAGTACTATTTAGAAGGTTCTTGAGTAAAGAAATTACAAATTAACCCCATCCTTTCGCCATCTTATTTATTTTATTTTGTAATTTGTGACTTATTGCACTCATATGCCCAACCATTTCCGGACATCCCGTGTTATTTTTGCCTTGGACTGGGGCACCCAGATTTAATACTAGGGTGCCCATGGGTACCTTAGTCCCACATGGAGGCGCTTTGATCCTTCTAGTAGTTTCCTTCCACTTTTGGGCCTCTTCTACCCATTTTTCATCTTTATATTTTTGTGGTTGACCTTTTTGGGGTTAATTACTTAAATTGGAGTAAGATAACCCTATAAATATAAAGCTATGAGACCATAATGAGGGACCTAGCATCATATCACCGATATCTCTCCATCTAGATTTGCATCCATCTATTACATTGACATCCACATAACTCCACCATCAAGGCACAAGTTAGGACATATGCATCATACTTCATAGTGGAGGGCTTGTATTCTATTCCATGCACACATTCTATTATATTTTCTACATTTAGCTATTACTCGCTACTTCACAAAGTACGATCGGCACAAGAGCACCTAGGGCATAACATGCACACATATGCCGTAACTACATATAGGTCCAAATGTAGTGTAATGCTTAGTAAGCCCAATGTTGTGGAAGATGAGGTCAATCGAACCATTCATTTACATCTTTCTTTTTTAGGGTTTTGATGTTTATTTTTGTGTTTTTTTGCATTATAGGGTTTTTGGTGAATCAATTGATCTTGGTGCGACTTTGAAGTGAAAAATTGGGAATATTTACGAAATTCTTCCAACCCAAAAAAATTAGATCCTGAAAACTTGTGAGGACTACAGAGCTTAGAATCAGTCCAGGAGCGGTCATGGATGACCTAGTCCCTTCCATGGGTGCTCTTTTTTCCCCTTATTCAACAAATTGAAAACTTTTCTAAACACGGTTACGACAATATATACTTCCATTTTACCAAGTTTCCATCCTGGAATACCCTCGCATCATTCAGAAACCAACTAAGTATTTTTTTTTAATTTTACAATTATGGTTTCATACTTTTGTGTTTAGTTTGCTTGGGTACACATTGTACTTAATTGTTCATTTACTTACTACTACAATAGCATCAAATTAGTCTAGAATATTCATATTTTATTTGATCACTCATCACATGGAATCATCTACCAATTTTAAGGACGTGACAACACAATATAAACAATTCATGCTATAACATCTTGAGTTGTTAAGCGTTGAGTGTAACACTTTTCTTAAGGGAAGGACATGTTATAACTCTTGCATTATATTTTCATATGATTAATAAGGTTGTGTAGTGTATTGAATAACCTTAACCTTTCATTTATTAGTTTTGAATAAATAGTTAGTCCAACCTAAATAGGATAAAAGGAAGTAACTCTTCCATTTATGTATATAAATATGAATGGGTGAGACTCTCTCTAAAAACCATCATATATCATATCATTAAGTTTATTGAAATTATTTATTATGATTTATGGAGGTCTTGTAACACCTCTATATTATGCTTCATCAAAACTAATGGAATTTTTTTATCAACTTATTAATTTTACTTGATGCCTTCAATGATTATCAAGTATGGAGTAGATATAACCCAACATACAAGAGTTACAAATCACTTAGTTATCTTATGATGTAAAGAGTAACATAAATTACAACAACCATTAAATTATTAAATCATTAATTAATGTTTAGAATCCAACCAGACAAGCTATGATAACCATGTGTAACCTAAGGGTTCAAATCCTACTTGTTCCTTTTCAATGCTCTACACGAGCCAATATACCCAAAGATATTATTTGGTTAAATATTTTCAAAGGTACAAAGATCTATGTGAATCTTCTTAGTATCGGCCTCTTGGGCACAAAATGGCTTAAAAGAAGAAATGGTGATCATACAATGCAATCATTCATTTACAATATTATGGCTATAGTTTTGGGCATCACACTAGCTAAAGATAGTTTCATGATGCACATAAGCCATATGAAACATGTCCCTACATCATCATTGCACAATCGTCTCATTCATAGTATCGGGAATTTTTCCACTCTTAAGTTATTAAGTTTAGAGTGAACCATTTTAGTAATCATTAATGTTCATTTAAAGATACTAGGTTTGTTTAGTTCCTTAAAACTTGATAAGTACATTTCAGATTACTATTAGTGATCATGAAGTACCTTTGTACTTCATGATTTTATCATACGATGATGATACTTAACCATGTGATTACATGTCATTGTTGTTGAAAGAAAACAACCTCGTTTGTATCCTATAAAATGATATAATCATCATGCTATCCGGATCGACAGATAAGTCTTATGTTATCTATTAAAGAATAAGTACACCATTTATAATTGCTCCCTTAAGTACACTTCCATAAGTTTTTGCTTATTTTAGGAATATTTTAGTTCCAGGATAATGATTTGTAGCCATTGTGACCCATAAATCCCTATGATAGTACTCTTTTTACCCATCTTGAATCCCTAAGGGAAAGGTTATAGATACATAATGACTTACGTTATTACATACATCGTCACCCTTCCCATATCCATTCCAAGTTGGCCGGATATATTGTTGTCACATTTCTTTGTGACTCATAATCTCTCTCTCATATAATTCTCGGTTTATATTCATGTTAAGAAAGGTACACTTAACATATTATGCGTCATTAATGATTAACATTCATAACATAGTAGCGAGATATCATTTATTATGATTATCTCATATCGCATTATCACAACATTAGGTTGTTGATATTATTTATATGATTAATCATTGAACATATGATTAATCAATTTACATATATCTTTAAACATTGTTAAATGTTTCGTTTAATCGAATTGCAAATGTAACTTAACAATATTACTATTTTTTTGTGTTTAATGTCTTGTCATGATATAAAATAATTAAAAAATCTCACAAAATTAATCACCAAATTGTACATGTATTTATGCATTGATATCCTACCATAATATCACCATCATAACACTTTATAGAACCATAAGTACGCTGTAAAACATCAACATATATATTCATAAAATGGAGGGTAACATCTTCGTTAAATACATAATGATAATGAAATCATTAACAAGTACACATGCTCTATAATTCCTTTTACACTTGTGAAGTAATATACATTCAATTTTAATCAAATACAGACATTTATTACATTCATAAGAAAGCAAGACAACAATCATCTCAATGAATCATAGACCAACTGCTTTCCATTTCATAATACTTTATAAACTTGCAAATCTGAAAATGATAATTTCAACATGGTTAGTTCAATTTGAATTGGCATAGACTATACAACTTAATGCATAACTATTTCACTATGAAAATATGGATCAATTTTGATCAATTAAAATAACTAATCCTTTAGCAAACATTCCTACAATGAAGTAATGCTTAGATGATAAACCAAAATTTCCTATCATCATATATATATAGAATTGATTGAATGACTTGGAAAAATATATATATATATATATATATATATATATATATATATATATATATATTTCAAGTCATTCAATCAATTCTCGTAATATTAATAACTAATTAAAATCTAGCCGAAAATTCTTATTTTCCATCCAATTTGTTAATAAATTAACTAGATTTGTACTTTCCAATCAAGAGAAATCAATAGAAATTCACATATGAAGATAAATAGGAAGGGAAGCTTATTTAACAACAAATAATGTTTCCATGCTACGCAGAACAAATATTAGGCAATAACTTATTTCTTTTAACCTTCAAAAGAAAGGATAAGTGATTTTTCAAACATAGGTAACCGCATAAATTTTGACAAGACCAATTTTCACATTCCAGTTCAACATGCACATGAGAAAACAAGGTGCCTTGAAAGCAAATTGTTTATATGCGAAGCAAGGTATTGGTAAGGAATTGAGAACTGAGTGAGATTCCTCCTGGTTGGTCTGTTTTCATTTGTTAAATCTTAACTGAAATTGACAATGCCTCTGCAGAAGCCTTCCGTAGCTACTTTGGATGAATGGTTTGCATATGTGTTTTGGAATAGATTTCAAAGGTTTAAATGTCTATAAGCCAAAGAGATTATAGAAATTACCACTAGTTGTAACATCGATAGATTACATGGGGGAGGTTGGAATGCAATGAAGTATGCAAATAACATTAAATGAAACCATGTTTAGTGTTTTTTATCAACAAAAACAGCAAGTCTGCTAAAGAGAACAAATACATGGTATAAGCCCTCACTTTACAAGCAAACTATTTCCACACGTTTATGCATACACAAGGTTTTAATAATATTACCAAAGAGTATTGAAGTGTTTGACTATCAAACTAGTATCATTTTTTCGTATTCTAGAACTTGTGTGTTGGTATTATTGGCATGGGCAAAGTACGTAGGCCCATTTTATGTTATCATCATTGTGGTAGGAGGCATTCGGAGCTTGCATTCGAGTAAGGCTAGAGCTAAACCTCTTCATACCCTCTGACGAAGAACTTTGAATCAATAAAGGAAACATATAGGTGGAAATGCTTACACGGTTAGATGTCATCATTAATCCACATGCATAAAGTGATTGGTTTGGAAAGTACATGCAATTAAAATAGAAAATTTATATGTAAACATGAGTAGAATTTAGAAAGGATAAACAGGATCAACTCAAAAGAGTTTGGCTAAAATGGAGATATTTTAATTTTAGCAAGTTATTAAAAAGAATTAGCATGCTACTCTATTGCGATTGGAAGATTGGAATAGTGGAAAAACAATTTCCAAATGAGATCAAAATCCGTTTCAATCACTCGAAACAAAATAGCAAGGAAAATATAATTCATTTTTCGAGATAACTAAATGCATTAATGTGCCTACCTCATTAACCCCTTTTTGCAGCTGCGATGGTGCGAGAGAGTCAACTTGAGTGATCGAGACTTCTATCCTTGTAATTTCTACCTGGAAAATCAATTTGAGGGTTAGAATATAAAATGCATTGCTAAAACTAAATGTAACCATTAAATTTGCAGACCTACTCTATGGAAACATAAATGCAATATGAATCATGGGGTATAGTCATTTTTGAATACCAAGAATTATATCGAGAACACACTGAATATCGAGATAAATTCGCTTGTTGAAAGGAGCAGAGCAGCCATGTTTTGATTAGTTGCACCAGAAAAGCAAGAGAAGAATAAATAAATAACCTCAAACAAATTATGTGTGGTCACACTCAATACAACATAACAAGATGAAGAACATTAAAGAAACCAAATGAAATGAAACGAAACGCTTTGAAGAGAAGGGAGGAAGAAGAATAAATAGCTACAATCTGCAAACGTTATGATCCATAAGAGATGTAATGACAAGAAAAGCCTACCTACCAAGCTGAACTACAACTTTTATCCATCCTGGAATAATAAATACCATTGAGTTAAAATATGTGGCATTTCAATATATATGGTACATCCTTAAACTATCCCCAGATATCCAAATAACATGTGCAGTTTCTCAAACTACAGACCCCATTTGGCTAGCATTTGGTAAATGTAAGCAAAATATAAATGCCCTTCCCAAATTGAGAGGCATGCATCCTTAGTCTTGCCTAGTTACAAACAAATTGAATCCTCTTGAATGGAAATAAATTGTATTAAACACAATTTTCAAATGAGATCTAAATCCTTTTCAATCATTGAAAACAAAAAAAAAGAAAAGTAGGATTCATTTTTCGAGATAAGTAAATGTCATTATGCCTACCTCGTTAACCCCTTTTGCAGCTACGATGGTGCGAGAGAATCAATTTGAGTGATCGGACCTCTATCCCTTATAATTCATGCTCTATAAAATCAATTTCAAGGTTAGGATATAAAAAGCATTGGTAAACCAATAAATTCTCGGAAAAATTATGTAAAAACACAAATGCAATGTGGATCATGGTCTACATCCAATTTTGAATGCCAAAAATTATATCGGATAAATTCACGATACCACATCTTTTTAGGTATTCTTTGAAACAGCCCATATTTTGTATAGATATCTACTAGGGTACTTAGCTACATCTAACAAATCATTATGCTTTGATGGTTGTAAATGCACATTACGCTTACTACACAACGTCTCGAAGATTGCATTTCTTAAATTATTGCAGACTTGTATTTTCATGAGCATGGTTTCCATAGAGAACATATTTAAATGTATGTGAAAGAGTGCGATTTCCCATTTTGGTAGATGTACGTAAAGAGTTTGACCAAGTGAAAGAACGAGACAGTTTGTCATGGAATACAATTATTGCAGCACATACGAGAAGACATGGTTATTGTCATAAAACACTCACCTTTGTTTCACCATATGCAAGAAACAAGTCTTTAACCCGATCGGTTTACATTTGCGCACATACTCCTAGCCTATGGCAAAATAGAGCTTTAGAATAGGATATGGACATCCATCAAAGCGTAAAGGATAGAGGAATTTTGTCGGATGTGGTTGCAAATGTCCTAGTAGACATGTATGCAAAATGTAGAACCGTAGACAAGGCACGTAAAGCTGCATTGACAGAATGCCTTTTATAATTACTTAGAAACATTCATGGCCAAAATGGTGGTGTCATGGACGGTAATGATTCTTTGGATATGCACAAAATGGATTTTTTGAAAATGCGTTATAATTACTTAGAAACATTCATGCAATTGCAATTGGCATTTGTGAAGCCAAATTCCACAATCTTTGTCAACATCATGCTTTTTGCACTGTGCCAAAGTGGGAGCTTTAAAAAGGGTATGGACATCTGTCAAAGCATAATGGATAAAGGAATTTTGATTGATGTAGTTGCAACTTCACTACACGAGATGTATGCAAAATGTGAAAGCATAGACAAGGCACGTGAAGTGTTTGATAAAATGCCACGGTTCCGAGGATATGGACGAAATGGATTTGTTGAAAAGGTCCATCAAGTGTTTGATAGAATGCTGAAAGAAATGTGGTCTCATGGACCATTTGATAGACTTCAAACAACCCACTCGGGCAAGTCAAACAAGTAAATTATTATGTACGGTTTGAAAATGCATACACATTTAATATTACATGCTTGATTGTGCGTATGTGGAGATGCCATGGAGCGAGGAAGGGCAAAGACTATTTTTGTTGGATTGGGAAAACTTGGGAAGGGTGAGTGGATAGGGATATCCTTTGAAAAGATGCAGCAACATATCTTGATAAAAATCGGTAAGCAAAATAGACACTTGACTAATTTGAAGATGCAACAAGGTCAATTAGAAACACATATTTAAGTTGACAACAAGAACACACCTAATCATGTTAGTTAGACATACTAACACATGAGGGTTGATGATTCAATGAGTCTTCAAATACAATTAAATGAGCTTGCATATGAAGATGGGAAAACATATTTCTATTGAAAAAGTTAAAAGGAAACAAACATATTTCAAAATACGTCTTGGATTTGAGTAAGCAAATATGACTTGGCAAATAGTAAATTGGGACTTAATAATAATTATTGATTTTCAGATAAAGTTCATTTTATATATGGGATTTTTTCTTAAACCTCTACATACTAGAATGCAATTTAACTTGTTCAATCTTTGTGTGAAAGAGTAGATGAAGAGTAAGAATTTCCCATTCAAATGTTGGGTTGCTTGGACTAAGATTAGCGAGTTTTGATAGATGCATGTAAAGAGTTTGAGCAAGTGAAAGAACAGAGACAGTTTCTCATAAAATACAATTATTAGTATACGAGAAGACATGGTTATTGTCACACAAGGTCAGTCACACTGTTTCACCATACTCCCAGCTTGTGCCGGGGAGGCACCCTTGTGATGTGCATTAGAATTTATAAATGTATATACAAGAGTTCAGTCAATTTATGATCCCCCTAAGGATATCATATGAAGAAGATATTTTTTCTAAGAACACAATTGTGGATTTTATCTACTAGAGTAAGGGTTTAAAATGAACATTATCAAGACTTGTGGAAGGAGCATGTTGCAAAGCAAATGTATTTTAACACAAAATAAGATGGACGACTTAGACAACAAAACCAAAGATAAGTACTAGAAAGACATTGAACAAATGTAATTTCCTAGATACATCTATGGCTTACTAGGAAAGGAAGAAGCATAATACATTGGCTGCAGAAGAGCAACCTCAAATGCGATAGAATGTAGCACAAGTTTACATGCATTACGGATATGTAGGACATATTGAAGAAGGTTCTGGTGGACACATTTAAAGGAACACACAAACAGTGTGGCATATGAACAACTTCACTGTGATATTAGCTTCAATGAGCCAGAGAAATCAAGCATTGGAAGACATTGTGGAGCATTTTGACGGACACTACACCAAATGGAAACTTCAAGTTCATGTATTTGGATTTAGTATTAAGAATAGCAAACACATGGAAGATAAGCAAGATTAGATCAAGTTCGACTCAATATGGGCTAGATTGATGAATCAGAATGTGGTGCACTTAGTTCAATGCATGTAAATCTATATTTGGTAGTCCATATTCATTGTATCATGAAGTCAAGTATTGATGGAAGCTATATACATTGGGGAGAGATGTATAAGTCCACACTTCACATAATAGAAAGAAAAGATAAACTAAACCATTGGCGGTGTTATCATTTGTCTAAGCTTGGACACAAACCGAGTGCCTTGAAGATAAATAGCAATAATTATAGGAAGCTGCTACGTAAAGCGCATGCAAAACCCGACAATCTTGCATTTAGCCATTGTATTGATCGCAATCAATGATAGGACATGGATTTTATATATCAATTTATAATGTGTAAAAATATAACAATCAAAATTAGGCACTGCTCTGCTATTGATCGAGGTGTATTGAATTAGTTGAGAGAAGCGCAATCCATATTTAGCAAAGATATCACGATTACTTACAAACATTCATGCAATTTCAATTGGCGAGATGTGAAGGCAAATTCCACAATCTTTGTCAAGATGCTTGTTATCGTGCCAAAATGGGAGCTTTGGAGCAGGATATGGACATTTGTCAAAGCATAATGGATAGAGGAATTTTGGTGATGTAGTTTGCAATCGCACCGGCACACATGTATGGGAACAAAATGGTAAGATTATAAATGATAATAGCAAAGCATCTACCAAAGAGCTTAGCTGCTAATACTGTCATCTGTAAATGCAAAGAATAATAAATGGATGCAAATACCTTTCTAAAATCATTATCTCTTGGACTCTCAACAATCTTTTCTCCATAACAGAAGAAACCCGGCCTAAGGGGCAATACGGCACAATTCCAATACCAAGCTCCCTACAAGTAAAACTCCAAGTGTTTTCATTCAAAATAGGAGACAAATGGTAACATGGAAAATTCTAACCTCACATACCTGCAAGTTGGAATAATTTCTTCCTCTACATCCCTAGTCCACAAGGACCACTCTAATTGAAAGTCATTGTAATAGGATGAACAACATGTGCTCTCGAATTGTTGATGCGAAGCCTCGAGAAAGTCCAATGTATTTTACTTTTCCTTCTTCAACAAGTTTCTTCAGTTCTCAATCTGTAATAGACACAAGAATACATAATATCAAACTGGTACACAGTTATTGAAGATTACTATTAAGGCATAATATATAAATTAAAAATCAACGAAATGATTACTGAAGTATCAAACTTGCTAAGACGGGAAGAGGAAATATTGAAGATATAAATACGGTAAGAAATTTAATATTTTCGCATGAAAATGGAAGTCAAATATTTAAGGATGACTTCCCACCTGAAATACATGAAGACAAGATACATGTAAGACTCCATCTATGGGCTACAAATCTATCCTTCCACCAAATCATATGGGAAGAAATTAAGAATTATGAGCATCAAAACCCAAGACTCCCTGCTGCTATGGGCAATGTCACTATTAGTGCTAACTGCCTATTAGTCCACAATGATGGTGGCAAGCATATGACTATGAGTCACACAATGAAAATACCTGCAATCATGCACCCGTGCGATGGTAGACGTGATGGAAGGACCTTTCTCGGTTCTACAATTCATCTCTAAAGAGTGAGCATATACCTATGCAATCATAAGACTACATCTCTACTAGAAAAGGGAAAAATGTGAGTGTTGCTTGGTAAAAGACCATATAAGTGAATCTTGCCAGTAGTACTTAAAAAGCCTTACTAAAGTTGGGTCACATGTTCAAGTCACACGAGAGAGAGTTGGCTGCCCAATAAATAATTCACTTATGTACCCCAAAAACATTGCCATAAGGGCACTACTGTAGTCTTGTAGATAATAGTTTCCTGTGAAAAGTGGATATCAGTTTTGATCAACTTCACCACATATTTGAAAAAATCAAGAACACCACATGCGCTAATGCAGAGATTCACCAAATATATGTTTTGATGACTTGCCATTTGTATGACATGGCTACCAAAGTGTGAGAAAACTTTTTGTTGAAGCTTATCAAACTCTACAGCCATTATATGTTGCAAGTATAAACTTTGATATGGGTTCCAAACATCCAAGTCCCTGCTCATGCTAGGCACAGAAAACACATGCAACAGATGGCAAAGTCTGAAAGGAAAATAAAACTTTAATTAAATCGGTCGTATTGTGCGAGAAGGAAGAAATGAGCTCGCAATGAGGGATTAATCTTGAACCCAATCAATAATTACTACTAACAAAACATTTGATAATGTTTATCAAAAATCACAAGAAATATATGCACAAACATTAGCTTTCACATATTTCACATGGAACCCAAAGCAAATTAATAGGAGAATGTGAAAACAATAGTACATCGCCAAGTGGCAGAGGCCCATAAAAGCGAGACATGCCCATACAACCCAATCCACTGTGAGATACTTCAAATCCTCAAAGACCAACTTGATCCTGCACTGCCATTATTATTGTTACTCTGTTTTACAATATTGTTTTCTTTTGAAAGCTGTGTGTATTTATAACACACGGTGAGGCGTAATGGTGAAAGGAGATAATCCGGCCTATAGATTGCACCGATAAAAGCTGTTACTTTTGAAGTTTCTGTGATTTGCTCTTCGCCACACTTACAGAGAACAAAAACTCTCGATAACTTGCGAAAAATATCATTAACTCATCTACAATCTGAGTTAAATAATTTTGTGCATATCCTGCAATCATGGCATTCCATGAGACCACATTTCTTTGAAGCATTCTATCAAACAGTTCATGGGTTTTTTCAAGAAATCCATTTTGTGCATATCCAAAGCAATCATGGCACTCCTTGAGATTACATCTCTTGAGGCATTCTATCAAACAGTTGACGTGCATTTTCAACAAATTCATATTCTCGCATATCCTGCAATCATGAGATTCCATGAGCCCACATTTCTTTGAGGTATTTTATCAAACAGTTCACGTGTCTTGTCTATGCTTCCACATTTTGCATACATGTCTACTAGGTAGTTGCAACTACATTAGTCTAAATTCCTCTATCCATTATGCTTTGATGGATGTCCATACCCATTCCAAAGCTCCCATTTTGGCACGGGCGGGGAGGATCTTGACAAAGGTTGTGGAATTTCTACTTACTACACATAACGCATCTGAAGATTACATATCTTCAATTATTGCAAACCTATATTTTCAGGAGCATGGTTTCACAAGGAAAGACATTCCACTCTTTCATTGCTCACAGGTGATTAAATGGCATTTGCTATGCAAAGCTTTTCATAAAAAAACATATTTAAATGTATGTCAATTATTGCAGCATCAGAAGACATCGTTATCCTTACAAGGTAGTCACGCTGTTTCACCATATGCAACAAACAGGTCTTCAACCTAATCAGTTTACATTTGCCAATATACTCCCAGCCTATGGAAAATGGGAGCTTTGGAACAGGGCATTTACAGCCATCGAAGCATAAAGGATAGAGGAATTTTGTCAGATGTAGTTGCAAGTACCCTACTAGACATCTATACAAAATGTGGAAGCATACCTAATGCACATGAATTATTTGAAAGAATGCCTGAAAAAGATGTGGTATCAGGGACTACCTAATGGTTTGTTAGATGTAGTTGCAAGTGTTCTAGTAGACACCTATACAAAATGTGGAAGCATACCTAATGCACAGGAGCTGTTTGAAACAATGCCTGAAAAAGATGTCGTATCAGGGATTGCCATGATTGCAGTATATGTACCAGATGGATTTTGCAGGGATGCTCTCACTCTTTGACGTACTAAAATATTTGCCAATTTCTATTAATAACTACAAGAAATATATACAGAAACATTAGCTTTAATATATTTCACACGAAGCCCAAAGAAAATTAATAGGAGAAGGCGAATACAACAGTATCCTGCGCGGCAGCCATGAGACCACATTTCTTTGGGGCATTCTATCAAACAGTTCATGGGCTTTTTCAAGAAATCCATTTTATGCATATCCTGCAATCATGAACTCCTTGAGATCACATCCCTTCGAGGCATTCTATCAAATAGTTCACATGCATTTTCAACAAATTCATATTGTGCATATCCTGCAATCATGGTATTCCATGAGCCTACATTTCTTTGAGGCATTTTATCAAACAGTTCACGTGCCTTGTCTATGCTTCCACATTTTGCATACATGTCTACGGGTAGTTGCAACTGACTACATCAGTCAAAATTCCTTTATCCATTATGCTTTGATGGATGTCCATACCTTGTTCCAAAGCTCCCATTTTGGCACAACCGGGTAGGATCTTGACAAAGGTTGTGGAATTTGGCTTTACATCTCGCCAATTGCAATTGCATGAATGTTTCTACGTAATTATAACACATTTTCAACAAATCCATTTTGGGCATATCCTGCAATCATGACTATCCACGATACCACATTTTTTTGAGGCATTGTGTCGAACAGTTCACGTGCCTTGTCTACGGTTCCACATTTTGCATACATGTCTACCAGGACATTTGCAACCACATCTGACAAAATTCCTCTATCCTTTATGCTTTGATGGATATCCATACCCTATTCCAAAGCTCCCATTTTGGCACAGGCTGGGAGTATGTTGGAAAATGTAAACTGATTGGGTTGAAGGCCTATTTGTTGCATATGGTGAAACAGTGTGACTGCCTCATGAGGATAACCATGTCTTCGTATGTTGCTTGATAATTGTATCACTGTGAGCAATGGAAGAGTGGACTATCTTTCCCTGTGAAACCATGCTCATGAAAATACAGTTTGCAATAATTTAAGGTCTGCAAGAATGGTATGAGCTACAAGAGAAAGGAGGAAAGGCATGAGTGGCATGCTTCCACGGGTGGAATTTTAGAGATGTTGAACTTATGTGTTGGTCCATGACTCTCCCCAACTGAGCATCTAGTTACAAAATGTTATAGCCCAAATTAAGAAATCGGATTTTGAACAAAATAAGGAACATGAGAAAACCTGCGTGAGCATAAGCTGCTCGCCACATCCGCCATCGTAGACCCTGATATTCTCGAAACCCCCGATTTAATCGATATGTGATGCAGCGCTCAAGCGTTTTCCACCTAATTAGCGAAAAAAAAAATCAAAAGATTCATGCAACAAGCCACATGTCTCCGGGATCGAGGCGAGGTGGACAGAAAACACTGCAGCAGCAAAGTCGGAAAGGAAAATAAAACTTTAATTAAATCGGTCGTATCATGTGCGAAGGAAGAAACGAGCTTCGGCAATGAGGGATTAATCTTGCACCAATCAGCAGTAGCTACTAACAAAACATTTGATAATGTTTAACAAAAATCACAAGAAATATATGCACAAACATTAGCTTTCGGATATTTCACATGGAACCCAAAGCAAATTAATAGGAGAAAGGCGAAAACAATAGTACATGCAAATGCAGTACTAACAAATCAACATTTTTCTTTCATACATGCGTATTCATTCTTATATCTTTACCTTGATTTAAAAATGTAGTTACTTAATATATCTATTCAAAATTCCCTCAATATCATACGTTATATACCTATTCAGTCCACTAAGGAATTATATTTAAGAAACTAGACTCTTCGAGACATGTCCGAACTATCAAATATCAAGATCTTACTTGGAAGATTCAAATAACAACTCTTAATCAAGGATATAGGAATACAACCATGATGAATATTATTGGTCTAATACAGTGATCCAAACATAAAACTCCCAAACCACATTTTTATTATCATTAGAGAGAGATACAAACTATCATGCTTAGAGTGAGAATGGAAACTTAAACCTTCCACCAAACTGTGGATAAATACAAAATTAAATTTTAAGCATACGAATTCAAATCATGGCCTTTACTCCAAACAAATCACCTAGCCTCCATGGTGATAATTCTATTAAACTAGCAATCGCATGTGTACAATGCAATGTGAACGCCAAATGGAATATGCTATTTGATTTAGAAGGATAGTTATTACTTTTGTAGTTGATGTTGATAAGTGGTGTGGTTGATTTTGTAAGTGTTTAATTGGTTGTAGAAAAGATTGCAGAAATAGGAACATAGAGGATATGAACAAGAAAGATAACACAATGCTTCTTGTAATTGTTCCATCAAACTCTTTGTGCACGATCTTTGGCCCTAAGAGGATTGAGAAATTGGGCCAATGCTATTTCCAACTAGGTTCTCGACCTTGGGGTTTTCCCAAGAAAATTATTTTCCTTGTTTTCATGGGTCATGCTTACCATTCAAGTTGATTTTATTTAATGTTTCAGTCATACAAGCATTGGTTATGTATCTAATAACACACCACACTGAATTTTAAGTTCATTAAACATTCCAAACTGTCATTTTAAAGTGAATTTAGAGTGGATCAGCAATCTTGTGATTCTACAAATTCTATAAAGCCATGGTAACTTAGGAATATACAAAGCAAACATATCTTGTGTAAAATAAACATCGCATTCCATAAAACCACACATTTTTCAGATATTCTATCAAATACACAACATGCAGCCTCTTAACTCCTACATTGACCATACATGGTTATAAGAGCACTCCTTACAAATTCATCTGACTCAATTTCATTTTTGACCACATAACAATGAATCTCCTTTCCCTGTTTGAGAGACCTTAAATTACCTCTTATGCATGCATCGAAAGACCTCGAAGGCCTTCTTTGGATACCCATGATACACAAAAATCATTGAAGTCCACAACATCTTGTTGTGGCATTTCTTTGAAAAGCCTCAAACCCTCATGAAGAACACCATTTTGTGCATATCCTGAAATCATCACATTCCATGAGACCACAATTCTTTGAGGCATGTCTTTGAAAATCTCTAAAGCTTTGTCAAGAACACCATTTTCTACATATCCTGAAATCATTGCATTCCATGACACCATATTTCTTTGAGACATATTATCAAACAGTTCACGTGCCTTGTGTATGCTTCTACATTTTGCATACATGTCTATTAAGGCACTCACAACTACAACATCTAACAAAAATCCACTTTCTATTATGCTTTGATGGATGTTCATACCCTGATCCAAAGCTTGTATTTTTGCATAGGCTGTGAGAATGCTGGAAAAGGTGAACTCATCTGGTTGGACATCTATTCGTTGCATTTGGTGAAATAGTGTCAATGCATCGTGAGGCCATCCGTGTCTTCGGTAAGTTGCAATCAACATATTCCATGAGAAACTGTCTCGTTCTGTCATTTTTTCAAACACTTTACGAGCATCCATCAAAATACCGCATTTGACATACATGTCGATAAGCTTATTTTGTAAAAATTGGGAAGAGAAAATTTGAATATTCTGTGTGTGATGAGAGAGTGGACTTGCTTACACTGTGAAAATGAATCCTTGGCAATGCAGGCATGCACATATTTGTGTGTAGTACCGACAGTGTGTAGCGTCTCTGTCAACCGACTTTCTCTACCCAATGCTCAAAGATTTATATTGAAATTGAGATGGAAATGTGCTTGGGATGGAATTGTATGATAACTGTGCCTGCAAGGAAAAATAGAGTTTAATGTCTGATTATTATGTTGTGATCTCAATTGAAGATAGGACGATGCTTCTTGTAATTGTTCTAGTGAACTCTTTGTACTCCACCATTGTCCATAAGAAAATTGAGGAATTGTAAAAATGCAGAGTAGGTGTTCAATTGGTTGTAGAAAAGATTGCAGAAATAGGAACATAGAGGATTCTCTAAAGCTTTGTCACGAACACCATTTTCTACATATCTTGAAATCATTCCATTCCATGACACCATATTTCTTTGAGACATATTATCAAACAGTTCATGTGCCTTGTGTATGCTTCCACATTTTGCATACATGTCTATCAAGGCACTTGCAACTACAACATCTCACAAAAATCCACTTTCTATTATGCTTTGATGGATGTTCATACCCTGATCCAAAGCTTGTATTTTTGCAGAGGCTGTGAGAATGCTGGAAAAGGTGAACTCATTTGGTTGGACATCAATTCGTTGCATTTTGTGAAATAGTGTCAATGCATTGTGAGGCCATCCGTGTCTTTGGTAAGTTCAATCAACATATTCCATGAGAAACCTGTCTTGTTCGTCATTTTTCATACACTTTATGAGCATCCATCAAAATACTACATTTGACATACATGTCGATAAGCTTATTTTGTAAAATAGTGGGAAGATAAAATTTGAATATTCTGTGTGTGTTGAGAGATTGGACTTGCTTTGTACTGTGAAAGTGAATCCTTGGCAATGCAAGCATGCACATATTTGTGTGTAGTATCGATACAGTGTAAAGCATCTCTATCAACCAACTTTCTCGACCCAATGCTTAGAGATTTATATTGAAATTGAGATGGAAATGTGCTTGGGATGGAATTGTATGATAACTATGCTTGTAGGAAAAATAGAGTTTAATGTTTGATTATTATGTTGTGATCTCAATTGAAGATAGGATGATGCTACATGTAATTGTTCTAGTGAACTCTTTGTACTCTAACATTGTCCATAAGGAAATTGAGGAATTGGAAAAATGTAGAGTAGGTGTTCAATTGGTTGTAGAAAAGATTACGTAAATAGGAACATAGAGGATTCTCTAAAGCTTTGTCACGAACACCATTTTCTATATATCCTAAAATCATTCCATTCCATGACACCATATTTCTTTGAGACATATTATCAAATAGTTCACGTGCCTTGTGTATGCTTCGCATTTTGCATGTACATGTCTATCGGGAACTTGCAACTACAACATCTCACAAAAATCCACATTCTATTATGCTTTGATGGATGTTCATACCCTGATCCAAAGCTTGTATTTTTACACAAATGTGAGAATGCTGAAAAAAGTTGAACTCATCTAGTTAGACATCTATTCGTTGTATTTTGTGAAACAGTTGTCAATGCATCATGAGGCCATTCGTGTCTTTGATAAGTTCAGAATCAACATATATCATGATAAACTGTCTGCGTTTTGTCATTTTTCAAACACTTTACAAGCATCCATAAAAATTACATTTGACATACATGTCGATAAGATTATTTTGTAAAAAAGTGGGAAGAGAAAATTTGAATATTTTGTGTGTGATGAGAGATTGGACTTGCTTACATTGTGAAAGTGAATCCTTGGCAATGCAGCATGCATAGATTTGTGTGTAGTAATGACAAAGTGTGTAGCGTCTCTCACAACCGAATTTCTCCCAATGCTCGAGAGATTTATATTGAAATTACAATAACAATGAATCTCCTTTATCTATTTGAGATACCTTAAATTACCTCTAATGCATGCATCGAAAGACCTCCAAGGCCTTCTTTGGATACCCATGATATGTAGAAATCATTGAATCAAGTACACAAACCCACATTTATTTTAGATATTTTATCAAATACATGACGTGAAATGTAATACCCGCAAGTATAGTCAATGATTTAACAAGATCGTCATCTTTGACCGATCCTGACCCCAAGAGGAAGAGAAACAAGTGTTTTCAATAAAGGATGAGAAAACAAGACAAAGGGAATGATAGGGTTATTAAGAACTGATATTGATCTTGAGATTATCTAAACCAAGGGTGTTGTTGCTAATTAATGCCCATGAACAATATTATTGTTACTGACTTAAGCTTGTAGGCACTAAGTCAATAAGTCTTCCAACGTATAAGCGAATGACTTAAGGGAAAAAGTATCTGCTCCATGATCTACATTTCTGCAAATTAATCTTGGGCCATTATGTTACATTAGGCCTAGTGTATAGATATTACTAAAACTAATGTACATGTTGTGAGATAATGTGTCATTGTGACATCTTAAGAAGATAATGAGTTTTAAACATTGTAGTCAAAGGGAGAGATTCACTTAACCCATATTAACGATTAATCATTTTACAGATTAGTTGACTTGGGCTTGTAAATTCTGGGTCGAGTTGTTAATTTTGGGACCTTTGAATTATTGAAATTGATTGGGTGATTTACATGTGATCCTTTTGGGGTGCCGGAGGTTGGTGGATAACGATTAAATGACCAGAAAAACGGAGAACCAAACCACTATGTGTATGATCATTTCTAACTTAAAGAAGGTCATGGGCCATAAGAGACTTGCCACATAAGTAAAATTATGTATTTTAATCCTATGGACTTCTGGGAATTATGGGGCATTTAAATAATAATGTTAAGACCATGCATGTTTAAATTAAGAGATTATAACGTGGTTTTATATTATATTGTAATTCATTCTCTCCCAAGGTTATTCGACCTATGTTATAGAAAGCAAATAAGATAATGATAATAGCTAATTTCGTGGAAAAAGGTAAATGAGGATTTTAAACTGTAGAAATCCCACCAAATTTGGAGGAGAGTTGAAGGGTGGTGGTAGTTGGATATGTCACTGGTGTGGTACTCCAGCATTTAACACCATTAAATTATGCATTTAATATTTACGGAAATCAAGTAAAGCTCCCTAAGGAAGTGAATTGCATGTAACTTCTTCATTTAGTTTTATTGATGAAATTGGGGGAAAAACTCCACTTCTGGTATCTATGCATGGCGAGAAAACTATGAGTTCATGTCACTATTTTTAGAAGAGGAAGTTTGTTTTTATGGGCAAATTCATAAGTCGGGAGACACCATTTTATGACTGTGAAGAAGGATTGAATTGTTGGCTGGTTCGAGGTGGATAGTTTAGAATCCGTAAACTCACTGCTACTGTAACACTTGCTGGAGATAAATCTTGAAGGATTTAGGAATCAGATTTTGCAGAGGCAAGAAACATTCTTTATCCCCTTTATCTTTTTAATTCATTAGAGGTTAGAGTGAATACATATTTGCAATTTTGTTGAGCTAAGAATAATTGGGTATGTGATGGTTGGAGGTTGTTGTTTTTCTTATATACTCTGTTTTTCTGTGAAAAGAAATGGTAATCGTATAACGGTTGTTGAACCTAGGTATCTAATATTTTTGTTATCTTGTATACTGCTCAAATCGTACTTGCTTAATAAGGTTATGAATGAGAAATTTCATTTTGCAATTTGCCAAAAAGGTTGACCCAGATGATAACGGGTTTTCATGTAGATAATATAATATTATGCAAATCAATTTTGGGTGTTATGGGTTTTATTTTAACTGACCAAAATCTAGATATACGGATCTGGTAAGAAACTTATTCTAGATCTTGGTGTTATTTCTTTCACATCTAGTCTATGGGTACCAACTACAGAAAATAGAGGTGTTGTTGGGTATGCGCCAAGGGTTATCTGGTGATTTCCAGTTGGTGCTTCTATCTCATATCTAGGATATTTTATAGATTGTTGTCTTCTATTGATTTGGCTATCAGAGAGACAGGCTCTATCATGATGGCTTAGGTTCTCTAGTTTTATTTTAACTAGAAAGCTTATCTTAAATGGGTATGCGAATGGGTTGTCTCTGTCACCTTTGTAAATCAATTCGGGTGTCAAACCTTCCTACTTTACTAGATTGGAATAATGCTTTGTTATAAATAACACTTCGTGTTATCCTGGGTTGTTGTGTTAATCTCTGGAACTCTTTGGAAAGTTTTTGAACATTGTCTTGGATCCACTACTGGTATGGTTGGATTTTAATTGAAACAAATGCTAAGTGGTAAAACTTGGATTTCCTCATTACCGTTCAGTCTTGTGTCGACTGTAGGTTCAATAGAAACACTTTTCACCTAGGAATAAGGTGAGTGCAGTTTTCTCATTGTGATATGATGTTGATAGTAACAAGCCTTAGGCTCACTCAGATCTAAAAGAATACCATCACCAACTTATTTGCTTAAGTTTTCGTCAAAACTAGTTTGCATTTAATACTAAATACTTGAAAGTAATTCAAGGACTACGTGGTGAAGGTCTGAACCTAACTCATCTTATGACCTGTATGGAAATTCCTTGTTTCCTCATTCGGGAAGCTAATTTTGTTCAGTTATTGGACTTATATATATATGTATGTGTGTGTGTGTGTTACCAGATTTATACTTGTGGAGAAGCGTGATTTGAGCTTGGCCTTGATGAGAACAACTAGCAAAATGATAGATTGTGCTTTGTTTTTGGATAGATTTAAAAGTCTTATTGGAACCAAGGGGTTTTGGTTGGCACCCTGGCTATGTTTGTTAAGTTATTGCTACTCTATTTAAAGGTGCAACCTTGGAACTGAAACTTAGTTTTGTTTCCATTCTTTAAATCAATTTTTAAAGAAGATTCCAATAATTATATTATGTGGAGTATATGTAATTGATTGAATCTCTATAGGACAATTAAATCAAGTGTAACATATCTCCATTATTGAGGAGTAATATGTGCTAGTCATTGAGACAAATTTGGGGAGTTTAGACTCTTTACATATGCATAAATAAGCTTTGGAATGGTTGTGCCTTTGGATTCTTATTACAGCTGAATATAGTAAGACATAATTCGAGATGATGTGTTTTATTAAAGAAGGTATAATACGGTATAAATAGGAAACAAATTCTATATTTCCTTAACTCCTTTAAGTTACTACGATATGTAACTTGAGATGTATAGATATCATTCCTTCTTAGGATATTAATGGATAATGTAGAATATGTTGTTTTATGTAGCTATGACATATAAACATCATGTGTATTAACCGGATCTATTTGATGGATATGTTGGTATTGATGAAACTGGTTGGTTTCATTTCCGTAGCTTGGATTACCTTGTGTGTCCAAGGTTAATACTTGTTTGAATTGCTTGAGCAGCAACAATAGTTGCAGCAATTTCTAGTTATGAATGGGATGGTATAGATACTTACCACGATTTGTAAGAGTTTGATACTCTATATAACCTCTGTGGAATTCGGTTGTAATTATAATAACATGTGGTATTAATTAGTTGATGGTCATTGTTTGACATTAACATATTTACTAGGGCATTACTTCAATTTAAATAAGAGAAGTGTTGATGAGACTTTTTCATGGAGGAATACTGAAAAAGGTAAAAAGAGTTGTACTTAATGTTTGCAAAGCAAGTTAATTAAATATGATGTTTGTTGCATTACATGGTTATATTGTAAGAATGAGATTATTATTGCAAGTATATATTCATTCTAACATTTAATGACATAAATTGATAAATGGGATAAAGGAATTTTCTTGCTCAGTTCAGTCAAACTGATCTTGCCTAACCATTGCAAGAAAGTGAGTGAAGATAACAAGTGTAAAGTAAAGAAATGCCTTGATTATCTAATTGAACCGCATGCTTACTTTTAAAGGATAAAGTGGTAGTCAATTTATTGAATTGAGACATTCTTAATTATGTCAAGGAAGTTATTTGTTGCCTTTGAGCAAAGATTTTATTGTAAAAATCTACTGGGTACATTTATGATATATTGTGACATGGTAAAGATTCCATATATTTGGTCAATAAATACCGCTTCATATTGTTGAAGAATGTTGATGCCTCTCTGCAATCTCTGTAATACATTCTACTATGTTGTAGTAGTGTCGGTATAAGAATGGATTTACACTTATGATATTTTATGAAAATTGGATCATTGGACGATTGTAATGGAGGGCTGTTGTAACTCTCTATTTTGGAAGTATAACAGCTATCTTATGGACTAGGTGAACCTAGTAAGTTCAATGGATGAGTTGTGAAGTTATAAATCATTAATATAATGGATAGGTTAATGGATTACACTATGAAGTAGTGTTGATGAATTCTTTAATCTAAACTGATTAACTAGGGGAAGTTAATATTATTGTTAGCAAGAGGTTGTGATTCCTCACAAGACTAGTTAAAGGTCAAATGCTTGGTAGATGAGAAATCATCTATGTGTAGACACCAAATTCGTGTCTTACGACCCCTTGTTACCGCATCCCATTTCGCAACCTAACCTCATTACCTAAACTTTACACAATTATTTATTAATTACCTTGTAATTGATAAATCCACATCACCTTACCCGCCACCTCACTTTGCCACCTCATCATGACCTAGCCCTAACCCTAAACTAACCTAATTAAGACCCATGACTTGGTCTAGACTCACATCCATAACTAATGCCTCCTTACTCGCACCCAAAGCCGACCTTCTAGCCACTTGACCAATCCCGCAACTGATCTCTCGGGAGAAAAGCAGGGAAGGTGGGCTATTTTACTAAAAATAGCCTACTTTTTCCTTACCGATGCCGGTTCCTACTCGACCGCCGTCGGTTATGCAACCGCCATCGGTTCCCTGTAAATGGGCTCCCCAAACCAAAACAACGGATCGGAATTTCATTTTGGAGATCAGTCAAAGGATTTCTGGAAAAACAGAGAGCATTGCGGCGAGAGCGAGTCGAGATCTTCACTTGACAGAGCGAGAGGCGAGTAAAGAAAACCGAAGTGTTCTGACCAAGGAGATCAACTTGCATCTCGTACCCCAAAACCAGTAAGTCACATCTTGCATGTCCTTTGTTATAACATTTCTTATGCTTCTTGAATCTCAGTGCTCCTAAATCCGTTTCTGAATCCACTACCCAACGTGCCATTGCATCTAACTGTCATTCTTTTGCTTCTAATCATCCCATTTCCTAATACCATCCAAAAACCAGCCATTACAAACACCTATAGCTGCGAGAAGATCCGTAGAACCCACCGTATCGGTTATCGAACCGCCATCGGTTATCGATGGCCGGCATCGTTATCGAATGCAAGCATCGGTTCCTCGATCAAAAACCAGAAAACCAGCCTTTCCCCTACCCGGTTTAACGAAATAATTTAATTGATATTTTGCGAGTCTTTTGTGTTAATTCATATTAGCGAGAGGCTGACCACCTTGAAAGGAAGTTTTATATTTCACAGGCCCAAGCGAGTTTCCTCATTTATTGTTTAATCAAAATCTTGTGGTCTTGTGTTCTTATTTGCGGGTAGTCCTTCGAGACAAAAAGGAGTTCTCCGTAGTCAGCCTGATCTTTCTCTACGGTACGCGCACACCATCTCGACATTCAACAGGTATTCCTCCTAACCCTAACCTCATCTGTTTCTAAAAGGAATGAAAGGATAGAAGCAACTCTATTCCCAGAAGCCGAAACATTCCGAGCGAAACATTTTGGCACGCCCGGTGGGACCCATTTTGGGTTTCTTTCTCTTGCTTATTTTCATTTGCATATTTGTTGTTGCTGTTTTTGTTATATATTTAGTAAAGAATTTGTCTTGCTTTCCTGGTTTCGCATTAGTGAAAGTCATCTCTCTTGCTTCATCGAATATAATTTTCGATTTGGGTTTAAAACACGTGCATTGCATTCCTGCTTGTTGTTCTCCAATTCTAGTGAACATAGATTAAGTAACAGGTCGTACACGTGGGGTGATATCCATGGTATTGACGGAAATTAACCTTAGTTTCTTTGCACTGACACATACCGAATCACTTCACAATTAACACAATGACTCAAACATCCCCCCTTTTCCGCGGTATTCCTCCGCCCGATTGAGGTAACCTTATAAGCCAAAACAAACTTGACATTTCCCCTAGGTCTTGTTGTTTAGGATTCTGACATCATCTTACATCTAAAGGCATAAGCCCACGATAACTAAAATTAACCCTAGGGTTAGTCTTTAGATTTGCGTGTGCCTCTTGCTTGTTTTCAAATCCTGTTTTCTCTGTCATACTTTGTCTTCTGTGATCAATAAGTTGATAAACATACTCAACGTTGCTAAAATCAAATTAGCAGCCTTTTATATCTTCTTATCCTAGACTTTTGACACCGGCATCGGTTAAGGGACCGACGTCGTTTGCTCTGTGACCGACACCGGTTACTAAACCGATATCGGTTACTGTCTCCATCAGCCCACGACAAAGCAAGTGACTTGCCAAATTCATCATTACGAGGTTGTTTTTGTTCTTGATAGATTGAAACTTTCTGTGTGTTCTTGTCATGGTTGTCATCACTCGGAAGCAAGCCACCGCCATGGTTTCACATGCACTGCTCTGTGTCTTTGCTGAATCACCCCCTTCACATTACATAGGGAACCCTACGGACACCGGTGAGATCCCCCAAATTCTGTAGGAGACAAGGACTTTTGCCAAATTTACGGATCTAATCCCAGTATTTGTCTGATACTATTTGTCTCATACCCCTGACCGTACGCTTTGATGGTCGGCTCCTTATTGGCATGCCTATTAGTATAGCTGCTCATTTAGCTCCCACTCCTCGATAACAATACCTTACTTCTGCATCTCTAGCCCCGTCTCCCAATCCGGCGACCCGGAGGTTCATACGACCCGATTAGCTTTCCTTTGGTTAATCTTGGACCCCACGTATCGTTACCACCATTGCCCCTATCTCATCTCTCTTTGAGACCACTCCATTCATGACTTACTCTCGCCACCTATTCACACGAGCTTTCCTTCTCAAGCTCCCCTACCTTTTCATTCCCATACACGTATCCAGTAACCTCAACACCTTATATGGGACATCCCTATTCTGTGGCACCATCATCTCATCCAACCATAGATTTCATCAAACAAATGATGGACAAAATGCAAAACACGGAGGCTTAGTTTGAGGAAGTCGTAGCGCCTTGACATACGAGCAAGTTTGTCGGGAGCCCATTCACCCTTCTGTCCCCCTTCGTTCATATCCTCCTCAATGGGAGTTGCCAAAGTTTACTCGTTTTAACAGTAAAGAGGATCCTCAACAACACTTGCGATCATTTAGACATGCTTGTTATTTGATTGCCCATGATGATGCCTTGTTACTCGCACCTTTCCTTTCCCATGTCCTTATCGGGACTGCCTTGGAGTGGTACGGTGCTTTAACTTGACACTCAATCTTCTCTTTTAACCAATGGCCCAATCTTTCTTGGATCATTTCTCCATTAACATTGCCAAGAAAGTATCTATTACCGACCTCATGCCATCGACAATTTGAAAGACGAATCTATCGCAGATTTCGTTGGACGATGGCGGGGTCTTATCAACCAACTCACGTATGCCTTGCCTCAAACCGAACTCATCGAACTATTTACGCGGGCCTGCGCTAAGCACATCTCCCCTACCCTCCAAATTCAAACTTTCCACATTCGTGAGGCCTTTACCATGGCTCGGAAACTAGAAATTCGAGCCTTAGAAGAAGAGAAATTGCGGTTGCGTAACAAAAACCCCAATTTCCGAACTCCTGATTCTACCAACAAGCCAAACACCGCCACTCCTCACGCGTCCACTTCTTCTAAATCAAAAGGAGCTGTCCACGCGGTAATGGTCAAATCTCAAACACCGTCGATACTCATGAAAACCACTTATAAGTCAAAGCCGAGCCCACCAATTACACTCCCTTGGGAGAAACTTATGGCGTCATCTGGAAAAATTGCTCAAAGTGGGGCTATCACCTTGCCCCTGTTAAACCTCACTCTGGGTTTGACTCCACCCATGCAAATACCTTCTGAGTACAAAGAAAATGACTTTTGTAATTTTCATAGCGTAAAAGGACATAGTCATGAAAAGCTGCAAGATGTTGAAAAACATAGTGCGGGAAATGGTTGTATGCCTTGGGGATATAACCCTCGATAATCCTAACGCCCCTGCTAGCGAAATCTGAAAATTTTCAACAAGCCATTCCCGAATCACTCGTCTAACGATGCGTGAACCAAGATATCTTAGCAGGAGAGTGTTCATGAGATCCATGCGGTCTTCGATTCTCAGCCAAAAGCCTCTATTGAAAAAATTTTAAATCAAGCCTCTCCACCAACACAGGAGTTTGAACCTCCTTCACCACCATCAAGCCAAAGTGAAATCATTCCTTTACCCATAGAAGAGTTAACTGCCCGGACTTCTCTTCTTATCAACAAGTCTTCTTACACCACATCCCTCAAGGCGTGGCGGATGCTATCTAATTTATCTATTTCCCAAACGTCCCCTTCTACCACTCTTGCTTTACACTGAGAGGAAGGCCCGCCACTCCTTTTGACATCCTTAGACGAGAAATCTCTTACACTAACATCACCACATTCTTTAAACGTGACAGATCCCCTCGAACACGCCCTCCTACCTATTAGTCCCTCATCGCCTAAATCTTTTCAACGACCGGTTGACCTCTTAACATCTATTGATACGATTGCCTCATCTACCTCTGTGTCACACCGCGGTGGATTTGGAATTCTGACCCACCTTTCTTAGTACAAAATTACAAATCACACTGGAGGCTGTCATTCCGCGAGAAGATAGACAGGCCTATGGGAGCGTTTGAGTACCCCTTTTTCTACTCAAATGCAAATGGTGATCTGATGTCTCCACCATATACCCGAAGTGCTTACAGAAGCTTAAAATGCCCCTGTTCTCACCTTCACCCCCCTCACCTCTACCAAATGCCCCGTCCACTTCTATCAACTTAACCAGATCTTCCCATACGCTTGGGACCTCACGATGCCCGGTCTAACGCACCCGCCTAAGCGACTCGATCTATCCAAAAATAAATCCGCTCCGCCACCTAGGAGACAAACTCAATCCGTCCCCCTGTCACAATCAAAACCATCATCGTCATACCTACCTTCCATATTGGGACCCCATCCCTCTACCTTACATCAATATATCATACCTCCTGCGTTTTCTTCAGAACAACTTACGCCTTCCGCACCTATACAGAAATTCCAGGGTATAGCAACACCGCCACTCCGCGTATCCTGTCCACCTATCAACCTTAAACAAATTCCATCATCAAAAAATTTGTTTTCAGTCACTCCTATTTCCCCGTGGTTGTTTTCTGATACCACATCATCTGCGGCCTCATCATCGACATAACCTGCGCCAAAGAAATCACGTTTAGTAAAAACCATCGTATCAACACCCTTCGGCTAAACCACCACCCGTGCGAACCAATCATGCCCAAACATTACCAAAACCCGCACAATCAATACCCTCATCCTCTCCTGATTTTGACCCACTCAAAGGATCTTACGCCAAAATCCTTGCTATGTTGGTGGAGAATGCGACCATTTCCCTACCTCCACTTAGACCTTATGACCCGTCTAAGCCCCGACCTATGGGTTACGATGAGTCTAAAATCTGCGCTTATCACCGCACGCCAGGACATGATGTGGAGGGATGCAAAGCTCTAAAAACCATCCTTCGCCAGTCACCTCTCCCGGATAGAAAGATTAAGAAAGACAACTTACGAAGGGAGAGACCTTTAGTTTCCATTCCCTCTCTATACCATCTGTCCCCGCCTCACCAAGATCTATCATTATTCTGACCCCACCTCTTGAAGACCATGAGTTATCCCCACCATCTTCCTCATCTCGGGTCTACGAGATTAATATGATTAGTGTCATTGCTACTCGAGGCGAGAAAAACAATGGGAAAGCAAAAGAAAACACACTGCGGCATCTCTTTCTCGTCGAACATCCAGGATTGCACCACCACCTAAAGTGGTCATTCGCGGACCCGCCTATCCGTCTCTAATGGCATTGCCCCGAAATATGATTAAACAACTTCACCCGATCGCCAGTAAAAATGACATTGTATGACCTCATTCGGACTTTGAATCTCATCGACAAGCTCTCGTTGAGATCCTTGAGGATAGAGGTTTTACCTAATGAAACCACACACTGTCGCCTCCATTCTAACACCCGATCACGTTGCTTCTCTCACCCCAAACAACCCCTTTGCCCCTGACCACTTACGTCTGCATACAACAAGCTGCTGTGATCGGTTTCTCACGAAGATGAAATTGTCGACTTTGAGTACGAGAAGATCCACGACTACTGCCCTTTTCATCTCCGCTTACGTCGGGACATTCGAGTACGTCGGGTTATGATTGGCGGGGCGCTTAGCCTAAACATCATCTCTTGAAAGCCTTCCAAGCGGATGAACATCCCTTACAGTTGCATGTGTGCCGACCCCATCATGTTGCGGTCATTGATGCGCTATTACTTCTACCTTAGGCACCGTGATCCTCAACATTCGCGTAGGACCACGTACTTTACCCGAACTCTTCTATGTCTTGGAGGGAGAGTTCGATATAATATATTCTTTGGGTCGTCCTTGGATCAGGAGCCATGGGATGCGTTCCTCGACATTACATAGATGTATAAAATTTGAGTACGAGGGAAGTCTTGCAAGTAAAAGTGACCCTCCCCCTTTAAAACACTGTGATATGTTATACCGCCCTAACGATGTGCTTATACCAATCAAGACACCCATACATTGACCTGACCATCCGCCTCAAATGTACCTCAACCATCCACCTCAACCGCGCCTCGCCTTGATTGATGAAACCACCATCGCAAAAACCACTTCCCTTCCCATGCTAACATTCCAACCTCAGATCCCTTAGTAGATGTTTTGGCGCCTTACTGTTTGGGAGTACCGCTATATAACGTTAGTTCTTTCCCTACCCGCGGGAGTACGGACAATTACATGCACATCCCACCTACGGCCGTCGCGTGGGGAGATAATCTCTTACGGACCACCCCATTGCCGCACTAACCTAACGTATGGGGGTGTTGCGCATCCTCCATTACCCCTGAACCTCCTCTTGGTGTGGTTCCTTTCGATCCGATTTTCAATACTTGACAAATCAAATCGTCGTTTATCCCTCACCTTCTTGACTCATTTGTGCGTGGAAGGCTTTGGTTTTGGCCTTTACGAACAAGGCCGACATACACTCATTCCCGTGACTACCCGTAAACATAATGATCGCAGTGGTCTCGGTTTTCCCGAAACACCTACACAGGAGACACCTCCTGTCAGCTATATCCTAGAAGAAGAAGACGTCGCCCCTACCAAACCATCATCACCCACTTTGCCATCATCACCCGCAGAATCTATAGACCCTGAATCTATCCCTCCTAACTTTTTTTTTTCATAAATGTCATCTTCATAGGTCCTCTCACTTATCAACGTGATAATGAGGACCCATCCTCTCTTCCCCTTCTTTATCCAGACATGATCGAAGAGGATTCGCCTTTGATTAATGTTGTTGAATGCCAGGATGACGACTCCATCCTCACTTACCTTGGCGCGGATGATTCTTATATTCAACGAGCCTTACCATCTGAAACCCAAACTATCTTTGAGCAGAATCTACCATAGAAATCAATATCCACACGGAGGAGGATCCTCACATTGTGAAGATTGGACAATCCCTTAACACATCAGAACAAGCCGCCTTTACTACCTTTCTCCGTGCTCATGACAAGCTTTCGCATGGTCTTACGGTTGACATGCGGGAATTGATCCTACCATCGCCGTCCATAACATCACCTAAACCCCGATTCCAAACCAGTCAAACAAAAATTGAGAAAAATGCATCCACGCATTGCTCTCTTGGTGAAGAGGAGCTCAGCGACTCCTTCTGTTTCCTTCATTTTGCTATTGACTATCCTCGATGGATTTCTAACATACATACATCACTAAAGCGACAGAGGGGGACTTCGGATATGCGCAGATTTTAGGGATCTTAACCTCGCTTGCCCCGAGGATGACTTCCCCCTCCCAGTATTGATCAACTTGTTGATCTCACTGCGAGCCATGAAATGCTTTCTCTCATGGATGGCTTTTCGAGGATCTGACCAAATTTTGGTTGCCCCTGCCCGTCGACACAAAGCGCCTTCATAACTCCTTGGGAACCTTCATTATCGTGTCATGCCATTTGGCCTTAAGAATCTTTGGTCTACCTATCGTGAGCGGGCTATGACCTACATTTTCATGACATTATGCACACTATCCTTGAAGACTATGTCGATGATCTTCTCGGCAAGTCTAAACATCGTAGTGAACATCTCGATGTTTTAACCATTATTTTGATCGCTTTGTTACAATATTGTCCGCCTTCATTAGAAGAAATGTGTCTTTGGTGTTCTTTCGGGAAAACTTCTTGGCTTTATCGTCTCTTTGCGTGGCATTGAGGTCGATCCATCTAAAGTCAAAGCTATCCTAGAAATGCCCCACCCACAATCTCAAACAATTGCGTAGTTTACAAGGTAAGCTCGATCTATCCAGAAGCGTTTCATCTCCCGACTCTCGGATCGATGTCGACCTTTCCATCACCTCCTTAAAAAGGATATTGCATTCCGATGGAGCGAAGAATGTCACCAAGCCTTGAAGCTCTCAAATCCTATCTCTTGCACTGACCACCGTGCTTATCCCACCCCAAGGCGACCGCCCCTTCTACCTTTACCTTTCCGCCACAGACCACTTGTTTTGTAGGAGCCATGCTTGCACATCGTGACTCTGAGAATCACGAACAAGCCGTTTATTATATAAGTCGTACTTTGGTGGACTATGAGACTAGGTACACACATGTAGAAAAATTGTGCCTTGCCCTATCATTCGTGGCCACCAAACTCCGACACTACCTTCTAAATCACAAGACTTTCGTCATCACCAATACAGACCCCATCCATTACATGTATGCCAAACCTCATCTGAACCAACGCATTGCTAGATGGCTCATGCTTCTCGCCGACCTCGACCTTGAGTTTATCCACCAAAAATCAATCAAAGGACAAACCATCGCGGACCAACTTGCGGACGCTCCTTTACCGGGGGAACAATTTACCAATTTCACATTTCCCGACGAACTCATCGCTACTCTTTCCATCACGGAGGAGTCGTACCCAATGACCCTCTTCTTCGATGGATCTAAATGCCAGCGCGGCGGAGGAGCCGGCGTTGTTCTCATTCCCCTCAATGCTGAACCTATGCCTCTTTCATTCCGACTTGATTTCCCTTGCACTAATAATACAGCGGAATACGAGGCCCTTGTTCTGGGTCTCCAAGTTGCGTTACACTTAGGTATCAAATCTATCAACATTTTTGGCGACTCTCAATTGGTAGTCAATCAAGTTATGGGCGTCTACCATCGATGCAAAAAGAGGAACTTCAAAAATACAAACACTACGTGGATTCACTTCTAGCCTTATTTACCTTATTCTATCTGAGCCATTCCCGCTCCACTAACAAATTTGCGGATACTATGGCTTGCTTAGCCTCGCAAATTCCGCCGCATGCCAAGTTGACTCGAATTATTCGTCGTGGTCCAACAACTTTTTGCCCCATCTATTGACCCGGTAGTTTGTATGATAAATCTTTGTGTCCACTAATTCACGAGGATACAGGTACCACCGATTCCACGACTACCTTACTGATCTCTGTCCTCCCACTGACCTTACTAGTAGCAGCAAAGCGTGCTTTTCTTAAAAGTGTTTCGCGTTATGTTGTCATGGGGGACTCCTCTATAAACGTGGCTTTGATGGCATCCTCCATTTGTCTAGCGGCGCGCGGAGGCCACTCATACCATCCAGCGGAGTCCATGCGGTATATCTGTGGCGGACATTTTAGCGGCCTTGCCGTGGCCAAGCGAATCCTTCGCCTTGGTTATTATTGGCCTACTCTCGATAACGACTGCTACGAATATGTTAAGCGTTGTGTTATGTGTCGACAACATGCCTGACCTTCAACATACTCCTAGCCACCCGCTCCGGATCGCTCGAGATCTTTGGCCCTTCTCACTGATGGGGTTTAGACCTTATTGGTGAGATTCACCCAACCTCTTCACAGCGTCACCGTTGGATAATCACAGCGACCGAATATTACACAAAATGGGTGGAGGCTATTCCACTCATTTCAATCAAAAAAGAAAAAATTGTCGAGTTCATTAACCACCACATTATCTGTCGTTTTGGTGTTCCTCATCGCACGATAACGAGATAATGGAAAATCTTTCAAAAACAAGTTGTTGCTGAGACCTTTTTGTGACAACTTTGGTATCAAACTTAGTTTCTCATCACCTTACTTATCCACAAGCCAATGGGCAAGCCGAGTCCTCTAATAAAACACTAACCAAAATCCTCATGAAAGTTGTCGATGAATCAGGAAGAAATTGGCACGATCACATTCCCTTTGCCCTTTGGGCTTATCGTACTAGCATTCGTACCTCTACTAATGCCACACCTTTTCTTTGGTATATGGTGCAGAAGGCTGTTTTGCCTCTCGAAATACAAATACCCTCCCTTAGAATATCTCTTGGGATATTCTCACCAGCGATGATTTCCGCCAAGAGCAGTTAGCCCAATTGGAGCTTCTTGTGACAGCCGTCTTCTGACTCTTGATCACCTTCAAATCTATCAAAAACGCATTAAACGTGCTTATGATAAGCGACTTCATGAGCGTACCTTTAAGGTTGGTGATCTTGTTCTCAAAGAGAATCAACATGTAACCAAACTAGAAAAGAGCAAACGTGGAAAATTTGCTCCCAATTGGATTGGGCCTTATATAATCACTCATACCTATGGATCTGGTACTTATCGTTTAGCTTCGCTTAATGGTAAACCTGAGCCTGAACCCCTTAATGCCTTGCATCTTCGACCATTCTACTGTTGAAATTAGTGTTATATCACTTCTTATCTACCTGTCGCTCGTCCCTTGAGCTCACTTACCACTACATACACTCTGTTTCCTACACTTCATAATAACAATCAAGCTCACATAGTTTGATCCTCACCTCCCCTTGATGATGCCTTCCCCTTTTTAGTCTAGTCCATGACTTCAAAAGTATTAAAATAAGCCGTATTCTTATGGGATTTTCTTGAGTCAAACTTCCTACTCCCTAGATGCTTCACGCCAAATGAACATCTAGTCATTTAAATTAAATATGGACTGCTCCCTCGAAGGACAGCTATATGCCGAACTATTGCTACTATTATATATAGACTGCTCCCCCGAAGGACAGCTATGCATTACAATCATATCTGCTACTATAAATCATTTGCTCCCTCGAAGGACACTATACACGGTCGACCTTTATCAAGAGCTTCTCGCATTGATCAGCTTCGTGAAGACCTCAAGAATAATACAATCAATATCCCCTGTAGACTTCCCGCATCGATCAGTCTACATTCAATAAAAGAAAAGCCTCATTCAAAAGCACTTTTGAGTCATGGACTTGTCTATTTAGGGTAGTTTCTCTTTCGTCAGAATAATCACCTTGCAACAAGCTCTCAGCACTCCCGCCTATATCAACCACCTCACCTCACCCTTTGTCAAAGCAACAAAAACTCAAGGGACGTGACGTATATCCGATATATTGTGATTATACAACTCTTTTCACCTATCGACTTCTCGCCTATGCAAGGTACTTAGGGATTCAAGCTCATCCTATGTTAATATGTGGTTTGTTTAGCTCTTTTCACCTACGGAGCACTCTTTCCTCTTTGCCTCGCATCTAGGATTGTGTGTTGATCTTAATCAGGACATGGTTCCCTTCTATTTGGGTAAGCTAACTTTCGCTTTACCTATACCTACATCAACATCGCCCATACCTTACCAACACCAACAACATTACCCTATCAACATCAAATTCTTATCAACCAACAAATTGCCTAACCATACCCAAATTGCCTGAATTCACCTCTCCCTGGTCCTAAGGGAGAACTACATCGGTCTGAGGCCCCTCCTTGCTTTGTGCAATGGGCTATGTAGGCAGCACTTTGGAGACATGGGGTCTCCCAAGGTTAGCTCGACCATCCCCTACCATAACTTATCATGTGTGGTAAATATAAATATTTTTGTGCATTTTTATTTAATCACATTTCTCTTTACCCTTTTTCGAAACACCGAAAATCAAAACACCAACAATCTTATTATTATCATAACTCAAATCAACATACATATTCAGTTTTATTTAGATGTTAAACAAATACATCTTCTCTATCATCGACACGCAGGTCGGCATCCTTATTTATTCTTATACCTTGCTAACATTTACTCAGACCCTCACGCCTCATCCCGAACTAGGCGATGATCGTGATTGTCGACCCCTCTCGCCGGGCCTCTCTGTCCTCAAAGGTACCACGGCTATTGGTACCGCCCACTGATCTGCCAATCTCTCCTGTAACATATGAATACGCCCTCTCGCATGGAGGACTTCAGCCTCTAGTCTCCCCTTAGTGACTCATGACCACTAACAATCCTCTTGTCTCATTCACTGCGTTTGGAGCTCTTTGAACCAAGCGTTGCGAGCGATCCCTCTCTGCTGTAATCACCGCTATGTCAGGGCGCTCACGTACACCTCGCAGTTCTGCTACCCACCATAATCTATAGGCCTCTGTCGTTCCCGCATCCATTACCCTGCGATCGGCTGCTACCTCTTCAGGCCCTTCTGGAGGTGTTGGCCGGGGAGGTGAGAATCTTTGCCTCGGCGTCGATCCTCATATATGGTCTATAAGCCAGGGGTATATCCTGCACAAATCCAAATTGTCGCCGCACGCGATCTATAGGAATCCTCTCATACTCCCCCGGCCTGTGCCCTGCGATCCACCTCAATCGCTCAACACCCCTCAACTCCTCAGCTATGTTCTCTGTTATCATATAGTTTCCGTATGGCCTCCAACAGATATCATGACCGTCACTCTCTCCCATACACACTGTAATACTCAATATCACTGTCACGGCACTGGGATCGGCCTCTTGTTACTGCATCTGGACCCATCGTCGAATCCCGACCTCGTACTCCGGTCTCTCTGCTGCTGGAAGGATTGGCTTTATTGGTCGCACACAAACCGTGTGCTCATAGGCCCAACAGTGTAATAAGTATGAACAATCCAGCGTCGTCCTGTGATTTCACCTACAAGCCCATAAACCCCTGTATAGCTCCGCCAAATATGCAGGTGCCCATGCAAACGTAACGTTCCTTTCTACCATCTCCCAGATAACACACATCAATGCCTTTGGAAATCTTCCCCCTTCAGCCCTCGGTAGCGCATAATACCCTACTGCTATCATTAATATCACTGCTAACCTTGTCTCCTCAGGGTGTGCTGCATACATTACCCCATATGTAAACGATAAACCTCGCTGTGTCAAATCTCGTGCGTATGGACCAAATCTATTGTTATCGCTCCCAGGTGCCGCTAGGTAGTGCACGATATCTTGGTTCTCTGTAATAGGGAGTCTCAAAATCGAAACACATCTTCGATATTCTTGTCATTTCACTGTTGGCGGATAGAAGGTATTTGTCTCGGGATTCCATCTTCGATCAGCGCACTGTAACATACCATGGTTACGTGCGATTCGTGAATAATAGCAGATTCCACTTAACCCCAAAGCGATTTATCAACGTCCATTCATTGGTGTTACATCCGCTCGGATTCGGTGACAACGCGGCTGGCACACTATCATTCATCCTCAATCCTGCCTCTGCCTGCATACACCAAAACAACAAACAACCATTCAATCCGTCAGGGTTTTTTCAAACATTCTGGAAATTCCTCCAGTAACCGGTACCGGTTATACATAACCGATATCGGTTGAGTAACCGATACCGGTTCTCCCTAACCGATACCGGTCACTGTCAATTATATACACCTTCCCAAAAAAACAACCACCTACGACAATAATTTGCTCGTTTATTCCTTTTTATACATACAAACATACCTGAAACCCCTGATTGCCTACCCTGTAACACTTACCTCCTGCTGACCCTTGTTATCATGTTTTCTTTCTCATATCTACCCACCTACTCTCCCCCATCTTATTCACGAAACATGCAGTAGTTAAATCACAAACAAAATGATACCTCTTGGGTTGCAGCAGCTTGAGGTGGCCCTTGTCTTCCCTCATGTCCTTGCCTGCTGGATGCTTCTCCTCGTTCTGCCATGATCACCACCCTTTTCAACTTTGTCTTTCTGCCTTCTGAACCTCGGATCACATTCACTTTCCTTGTCTCTTTTCTCCTTCTCACCCAAATCTCTCATGCAAATACCTGTCTCAGTCGTCAAAAAGCGTCGCGTTCGCGTATTTAACCTCTTGCATGGCTCTAAAATTAAAACTCAAGTTGCCACCCTAGCTTTTCTATTTTTAGAAAAGCTCATACCTAAATAACCGGTATCGGTCGTATAACCGATATCGGTCATATAGCTACCGACATCGGTTACCTAACCGATACCGGTTACACACCTGCCTTTTTGAAACAGGGTTCTTTTCTTCATTTCTCATCTAAATTTTTGTCGCGCCCGCCTCTTTGCCTGCATAAACAACACAATTTACCACATTTGTTCATCCACCACACATAGCCTTATAACTTCATTAACATCATTTATTTTATACAAATACACAACCATCAACTACGAATTTCAAGAAACTATCAATCTCTACATCATTTGGATCCAACTCATCAGTTACATATATCACAATGTCACAAAACCAACAATTCATCACATCACATATCATTCATACATACGTACAACAAACACAAAAACATCAACATCATCCATCTATCAACATATCAACTAAAACTTATCATACATTACATATTACCAACCATTAACAAAATATTTAAACACATTTTGAACACTGCACAAGGATCAAAACATCGTCTCTATATATATACCAAGTTTTCACAAATACAATGTGCCCTACATCGGGGCCTCTGTGATCTCATAATATACCAAAGCCGGCACGCAGGCCGCAATACCTACCAAAAATCTCGACTCGGCTCGCAGGCCGGTCTCTCATATCAAAAATATACTCGGCTCGCAGGCCGGTATCAAATGTACAACCCGTACTCGGCTCGCAGGCCGGTATATAATAAATAAAATGAATCAATACAATGAATAAGTGTCGGCACGCAGGCCTCTATCAATCTGACCGGTTCGCGAGCCGGTGCCGTGTCCTATACTGAGAAACCATGTCGGGGATCTATCAGCTCTCCCCACCGCCCTCGGCACCTCTCCCCGCTGGTCCCTGTGGTGCCTCTCGCCTCCTGCCCGTCACGGACACGCCAGCTGTGGCTGCCCCTCCCTGAGATCTCTGGCTGTGCGAGGTCTACGCCTATCTTGCTGCATCGCACGATACTCGACTCTCGGTCTTATCAAGAATATCCTGATAATATCGGGCCTCTGCTCTAACCTCCATATAGCGATCTCGCGCCACTGAAGGAGCTGGGGCTGGTCCCCTGGCACCTAACACCAATACCCCCGAGCACTGCACTGCTTTGTGGCGCGGTGGTCTTGCTGTCTTCTTTGCTGTGCACTTTTGTGGGTGTGGTCTTTGGTGGGTGGTGGTTTGCTATCTTTGTGCAATACTGCTTTGTGGGTGTGGTCTTTGGTGGTGGTCTTACTGTGCACTGTGCTGAGCACTGGGCTAGCTGCCTGTAAGGCCCTACTGTACTTGTGCATTGCTAGCCCTGTGCTGCCTGTGCACTGCTGTGCAACAAGCTGCCCCTGTAAGAGCTGCTTTGACCTGCGGTGATCCCTCTCTCCTATAAGCTGCTGACCCAGTGCAGGCTGCGCAGGGTGATCTATCCTCATTGCTCTCTGCCTGACCCACCACACCTGTATGCTCCGTGCACCGGCATCATCACACCCTCACTGCTGGTCTCTCGCTACCCGGTCACGGATCAAAGGTGTGGCGGCTGGCGGTGGGGCCTCTACATCATCCCTCTCTATCTTGGGGAGGGGAGGTGGCTCGTCTGTCGTAGCCCCATCTGCTGCGTACCCTCTCACAGGGGTATCGCTCGTACTCGCCGGCCTCGATCTGCTTTATCAGGAATGTATCTTTGGATCAGAGGCGCATTTGTCTGTGGGCTCCTCTACCAGTGGTGACCTCTGTAGGGTCTCCATACAATGTCTCTTCTTTGTAAGGCCCTCTGTGAAGTGTACATAATAGACCACATCCCGACCTGCTGACAGTTGCTCGTGGTGGCCCACGACCCCCGACCACCTCACGAAAGCCATATCGGTATACGACCTGTGGCCACAGGCTTTGCAGGGTAGCCCTCTTGGCTTTGATGCATACGATGTGCTCGTATGCCCAATGATCAACAAAAATGTAGAACAAATACCAAATCGCCTCCTCTGGTGATAGCCCCATAGCTCCCTGTATAATTGCACCGGATACTGCTTTGGTGCCCATGCTGAAACAGTGTGCTCCTCCACCATCTCCAGCAGTACCCCCATCAATGCTCGTGGGAAGCGGCCTCCCTCTGAGTCCGGGAGGGCGAAGCAGGTGATCCCAACCATCATCAACACCGCCAGTCGTGTCTCGTGACGATGCGCACGGTACATGTCACCGTACCCGATACTCGCGCTATGGTAGGTCGTGGCGGGTGCATCCCAAAACTGCGGTATCTTTGTCCATGTGATCTCTGAATCTACCTGGAAGACTGCCTCTCCCTCGATCGGTAGCCGCAGGATGCGATACACATCCTCTAATGTGACGGTCATCTCTCCGGTCGGCAGATGGAACACATTGGCCGCCGGATCCCATCTCTCGATGAGGGCGACCATCAGGCTGTGATCCCTCTCTATCGCTCTGTACCTCTGGACCCCGCCGAGTCCCACCTCGCGCATGATGGCCCAATGCGCCGCCGATACGTGTGGCCTCATCCGACTCAATAGTGGAGGCATCCTATCACGCATCGTCAGCTGGCTTTGCGTGCTGAAACCAACCCACATTCTTAGACCTACTCTTTATTATAACATCTACTTTACCATCTAAACCCCCTTTTGTAACACCCAAAACCTAACCCCACACCTAACCCTTCTCCCCCTAAACCAACCCCCACCCAGGCCCCATGTTGACAAAACCCAAAACCCAAAAAACCCAAAAACCCAAAAACCCAAAACCCAACCCTTCTCCACCCTAAAAAACCCCCAACCCAACCCAAAACCCTAACCCCCCACACCCCTAACCCTCCCACCCCTACACCCCACCCACTCCCACTCCCACCCACAACCCAAAAAACAATCCACCCCACCCCACTCCCACCCACAACCCAAAAAACAATCCACCCCACTCCCACTCCCACCCACAACCCAAAAAACAATCCACCCCTCCCACTCCCACCTGACCCAAAAACAATCCACCCCACCCCACCCCCCCAACCCCACCCCACATAAATCCACAACCCGGCCGGCCGATACATAACCGACGCCGGTCACCAACAACCCTCCCTTCCCCTAAAATTGAGCGACCGATGCCGGTCGCTTAGTGACCGACATCGGTCACTGTCCTCTCTCGGAGCCGAACCCCCGCGCGGCCCCCAAAACCCATTTTTTCCTATTTTCTACCCATTTACCCGCCCAAAAACCCTCCAATTTTACTCACCTAGCCGCATTACCCTATTTTACCTCTCTACCCTCTCCATTTTTCAAATTACCTCCATTTACTCCTTATTTCCTACAAAATACAAATTCCTACCCAAACCCCCCATTTAGCCTAATAACCATTTCAATGCATAAATCACGAGTTTAGAACCTACCGGTACGACGACACGTCGTCGTGGTGGGATGGGTGGTGGCGGTCCAGTGGTCCGGCCCTCCGGCTCCTCTCTGCTGTGCTGTGGCTCCGATCACGATCTATTGGGTCCCTGGCCAATCACCTGCTGCCTCCTCCTCAATCGGGCCCACTATCAACTCTCTCCGATCAAATAGCTCCACCTCACTCAATAACCCTCCAAATCAACTCTCCACGTCAGACAAGTCGCTTTGGTTTGCAAATTTTCTAAAGTGACAATGACAGGCCGTATTTTTCTTTTTATAGGTTTTTCGATCTTAACCGATGTCGGTTTAATTTTGCCCTAAGAAACCGGTATCGGTCCCTTAACCGATATCGGTCATGCAGAATCGACATCGGTTCTCTACCCAACTTTCACCCCATTCTTTGCCCTTATTTACTCCTTGCCTCTTTTTCACCAATATCGCCTCCGTCCACCTTTGCTGCACAACATCTGTTCACTTGTCCAGCCTGACCTACGGCCTCGCCCTACCTATTTGGCCCGACCTAAGGCCTCAACCTACCAATTGGCCCGACCCAAGGCCTCAACCTACCATTCGGCCCGACCTAAGGCCTCAACCTACCAATTGGCCCGACCTAAGGCCTCGCCCTACCTAATTGGCCCGACCTAAGGCCTCAACCTACCATTGGCCCGACCTAAGGCCTCGACCTACCATTCGGCCCGGCCTAAGGCCTCGACCTACCAATTGGCCCGGCCAAGGCCTCAACCTACCTAGGCCTCAAGGCCTGCCCATTGGCCCGACCCTAAGGCCTCGGCCTACCACCATTGGCCCGACCTAAGGCCTCGACCTACCATTGGCCCGACCCTGAGGCCTCGCCCTACCTGTTTGCCCGACCGAGGCCTCGGCCTACCGGTGGCGGACCTAAGGCCTCGCCCTACCTATTTGGCCCGACCCGAGGCCTCGGCCTACCAATTGGCCCGACCCAAGGCCCTCGACCAGAGGCCTACCTATTTGGCCCGACCGAGGCCAGGCCTCAATTGGCCCTACCGAGGCCTCGCGACCAGGCCTCGCCCTACCTATTTGGCCCGACCCGAGGCCTCAACCTACCTGTTGGCCCGACCCAAGGCCTCGCCTAACAATTTGACCCGACCCGAGGCCTCAACCTACCCACCTGGCGACCCGGGGCCACGCCCAACCACTTGGCGACCCGAGGCCGTATCACTTCCATACCATACCCTGATCAGCGTTTTATTTTATACATCCATCATGTACCTTGTGTTCAATCGAGCTCACCTGTTCGTGTTTTAGCATGATTAGGGTCCTTGACTTGATCTGTCGACCAGCTTTGCCCAGACCTAGACCGTGACGTTTATCTCAACCAAACCAACCTTTTGAGTGCTTGCCGAACATGCCTAAGCGTTAGGTACCTTACATTATATACCACTGGAGCTACTTCTATGCCTTGGATACAGGATTATATCACCCTTGTTTGGATAAACTATCGACCTTTGCCTATACATTCTTTGGTTTCTTTAGTCAAATCATGTACCCTAGTAAACTTATTGCATTTGACATGCGTCTGCTTCCTTGGACCTACCCCACCACCTTACCATCCTCTCTACCACATATACCCTTTATCGACCCTATCCACGATTTTCCGTTCACTCAATCGTGATAGATTTGAGGGGATTACCTATATCCTTAACATGAGAAACCACTTCATATTATTGTCATGCGACTTTACGAGAACAAGCTACGACAATAAGGGGCTAATGTAGACACCAAATTCGTGTCTTACGACCCCTTGTGACCGCGCATCCCATTTAGAACCTAACCTCATTACCTAAACTTTACACAATTATTTATTAATTACCTTGTAATTGATAAATCCACATCACCTTACCCGCCACCTCACTTTGCCACCTCATCATGACCTAGCCCTAACCCTAAACTAACCTAATTAAGACCCATGACTTGGTCTAGACTCACATCCATAACTAATGCCTCCTTACTCGCACCCAAAGCCGACCTTCTAGCCACTTGACCAATCCCGCAACTGATCTCTCGGGAGAAAAGCAGGGAAGGTGGGCTATTTTACTAAAAATAGCCTACTTTTTCCTTACCGATGCGGTTCCTACTCGACCGCCGTCGGTTACGCAACCGCCATCGGTTCCCTGTAAATGGGCTCCCAAACCAAAACAACGGATCGGAATTTCATTTTGTAGATCAGTCAAAGGATTTCTGGAAAAGCGAGAGCATTGCGAGCGAGAGCGAGTCAGATCTTCACTTGTGAGCGAGAGGCGAGTAAAGAAACTAGAAGTGTTTCTGACCAAGGAGATCAACTTGCATCTGTGCCAAAACCAGTAAGTCACATCTTGCATGTCCTTTGTTATAACATTTCTTATGCTTCTTGAATCTCAGTGCTCCTAAATCCGTTTCTGAATCCACTACCCAACGTGCCATTGCATCTAACTATCATTCTTTTGCTTCTAATCATCCCATTTCCTAATACCATCCAAAAACCAGCCATTACAAACACTATAGCTGCCAAGAAGAGCGTAGAACCCACCGCTATCGGTTATCAGTAACCGCCATCGGTTATCAGTGACCGGCATCGGTTATCAGTAACCGGCATCGGTTCCTCTGATCAAAAACCAGAAAACCAGCCTTTCCCCCTACCCAGTTTAACGAAATAATTTAATTGATATTTTGCAGTCTTTTGTGTTAATTCATATTAGCAGGGGAACTGACCACCTTCGAAAGGAAGTTTTATATTTCCTGGGCCCAAGGCAGTTTCCTCATTTATTGTTTAATCAAAATCTTGTGGTCTTGTGTTCTTATTTGCAGGTAGTCCTTCCAAGACAAAAAGGAGTTCTCGTAGTCGGCTGATCTTTCTCTACGGTACGCACACACCATCTCGACATTCTTTCTAAAAGGAATGAAAGGATATTCCTCCTAACTTATGTATACCTTGTGAATGCTAAACACTATATGAATCTTGATGTATACTTATGTATACATACTTAAGGAATATTCTTTTAGTAAAGTTTGAGTAACTATACTAGAGATAAATTAATATGATGAACCTTCTAGATGATAAGATAAAGTTCAACATATAAGGGTTATGTCTTTAAACTTGTTGATGTTCCTTTTGGGAAGCACTTAAACCTTTAAGGAAATTAAGTTGAAATACTTTGTAAAATTAACCCAACTCCGTAACATGATGGGGAGTTCAACATAATACTTCAAGGTGAAATAATAATGAGAATAGAACATGGATGTTCTTTGATACTTAAGCGAATTGTCTTTCCATAAAATGGGTAAATAAAGTATAAGATCTATCAGATTACCATCATTCGAAATATGATGTGATGAACGTTTATGATGGAGTTACTCCAACTAACAAGATGTAATGAAGATAATCCATTAATAATCAGGTTGAACATAAATGCTAAAAGGACCCATAGGATATGGGATATAGTTGGCATAGAATTGTATGGGAGATGATTAAATCCCATAATACTAAACCTCTATGAAACCATGGGTATGATGCCCAATGAAAATGATGAGATTGTTGATGGGAACATGCAGATTGTGCTCAATTTGAGTACTTGCCATCATATTCACTATGGAAGTTTGGTGTCTATGCTCCTAAAATTGTGAGTTGAAATCAACCATGATTAAGATATGATGGTGTAGTCATATAAAGGATAACAACGATCTGATAGCTAGAATTAATGGAATGTATTTTGGATGCCAAGGAAAATTGGTATAAGGATCCAAGAAAAATGATTATACTGCCAAGGTGATTGTAACCATGCAAATAAACCTAAGTTAGGGTTCGGGAATTGTTATAGAAGTTCTCAAGAGGATTGGGAATAGTACTGAAACAAGAACCTTAAAATGAATAAGATTTATATATATATAGATAAATCAGACCTGGCTAGTATAAATGCTGAAGTAAAACTGAATAACACGATTCTAATAATATAGCATAAGTGTTATTGAAAGGAGGGTAATGGGAATGACTCTGTATGTCCCTAATGATGAGTGATTATGTAGCTTGCATGATTGCTTATAGGAGTAAGAGCAACATTAGTGGTTATTACTCCTTTATAATGAAAGTCATTATATATTCAGTTGAATTTGAACCACTAATAATAACAGGATTGGGAATTTAGATCTAAAGAGTGATCTATCTTATATCTGGAACAGATAGGTAGATATGAGTGTTATCGGAACTACATTTGACCTATCGCGATACTATGGGACATGACTCTAGATACGCTTCACTAAGTGATGAAGACGTAGGAACTAGAGCAATCTATCATGTTTAATTTATTAAGATACCATGTTCCATTTTAGGACTCTTAACAGGTCAACTCACTACCGCCATTACGTGGTCGTATCCATTTAATGACATTTGTCGTTATTTGAATACTGCCACTTAACAACGATATTGAGTTTCCTTTTTAAGACCTTAAAATGTGGTATGGTATTACTTAAGTACAAGATTGTTGAAGTTACAAGGGCGGATGGAATCCCATGGGTTGGTACCCGGTGTCAACATACGATGGCTATGGGGAGGGAAGCAGTCTAGTAATGATGTGAATCATTACAAAGACACTTTCTTTCCCATAGGCATCATAGGATGACATCGAGGTATGACTTCATGTAGGTTAATCTGGGCTTGTACCTTGTACAAGAATTGTAGTTGTTTACAGCATCATTGACTGCAAATCCTTATAACTAAACAAGTGATTAAGGTGAAATGAAAATTTCCTAATGATGAGTGTGTTGTCATGGAATTGAGCATGGTATACATGACTCAGAAACCTTGCATGCAAGGTAGTGTAACTGCTGATTATACTGTCGATATTTTGCCATTATCTAAGTTGTGAGATGCCTGTGGATTTCATAGGTGGAACCTAGGTACACACTTAGGGGTTATCACTTATATATCATATCCTATTAAAGGAGAACCAAAGGGGATACATTTTATGTATGGCTCATAAGAGCATTGAGGAGAACAAGTAAGTTTAGTATTCTCTCATACAGCTGCGCATGGTTCATGATAGTTATCGGAAATGGATTACATTAAGACTTACATTGGATTTAAATATACGGGTATTTAAATTAGCTACATAAGATAAAAAAATCCTCTAAGATTGAAGTGTGACAAAAGTGGATGTTACATGAAAACCCGAACTCGTGCATTTTATCATACATGGTTATAAGAGCACTCTATACAATTTCATTTTTTAGCATGTAACAATGGATCTCCTTGCTCTGTTTGATAGATCGCTGAATCACCAAGTCAAATTTATCAGCAAGTCAAATTTGTTCATGAATGAGAGTTTGATAACTCTTGGCGACAACATTCGAGTGTAAAGGATTCAAAACTGTATGTTGGATTAGAAAATCACTAACATGAACAAATGCATCACTCTTTCATCCAATTTACAACAACAACAAAGCATTAGGATTATGGTAATTGAAAGGATTGTGTATGGATATCTTGCCAGGAAATAACAGAGACAAGAGGAAGAATAAGCCATACAACATTATCTTCACCTCCACCTAAGCATCAAGCCTACAGACATTGTCAACATCGGAGCTCATTTCCATGGAAATCAATTTCCTATCCACAATATACAAGCTGATCGATCAGTCCCTCCCTCTATAATTTGAAGCTATATTGCCAGGAAATAATAGAGATAGGAAGAAGCACGGGCCATACAACATTATCTTCAGTCTCCACCTCAGCATCAAGCCTACAGATATGTCAACATTAGAGCTCGTTTCCATGGAAATCAGGTTCCTATCCACAATACACAAGCTAAACAGTCCCTCCTTTATCATTTGAAGCAGCTTTAAACAAAATAGCCCACGTGGTGAAGGGCCTAGCAACACTATGGTTTGATGTCTCTCTCATTTCCATATGTAGATCATTGTTCACAATTTTGGTTTCTGTGTTTGTGCGGGCCCTCTCTCTCTCTCTCTTATTGCTCTCATACAAAAAACCAGGTTATGTTCTATCTTAGTTGTATTTTGATAATATCTTGTAAGTGTTCCATAGGCTATTAGGACTGAAAATTCAACTCTGCAGTCATCGCCTGATCCCCATTGCAAGTGATGTATCTCTCCTCTAACTTTGTTCTAACAAGGCTGCTTTGCACTTCCTTTTTATAATAATATCATTTTTGCCTTTTTAGAAAAAAATTAGCATGCTAAACCAAAGATAGCAACAGGATGCTATGTGAAACAAACAAAATCAGGATGTCCATGCAATGTGGTGCAACAATCAGGATGTGTTTTTTATAATTGACTAAGGGAAGAGGAACCCTTACTACAGGAGTAAAAAAGCAACAGTGTGGAAAATTACGCATGCCTATGCCAAACAAAATTACAAACAAACCATAGCTAGACTCAAAAATTGCACAACTCATGTCCAAAGTTTAACTTTTAAAAACAAAGTAACTGAAACAACTTTGTTCATACCTCTTCAGTTGAATAAGTATTATGCTGAGTGAGCCCTGCAGACACATTACCCTGGAACAAAAAGGCCCAAGATCAGTTCATTTAGGTCAATAAAGGAAATGAAAGTGTTCACACAAAAATCTTGGGAGGGGCATATAACACACCTGTTTAACCTCTCTAAGAATAAGATCCTTGCCAGGTGACAGAAGATCCTTCACAACTTCATTGTACACTTCAAAATAAGAAATCCAAACAACATGTTCGCCATTAAAGCTCAACTCTTCAAGCTTTGCAAACAAATCCTTTATCCCAATGACCACTTAAGAAAATTACATGCAAAGAATCATTGCACAAATGCCTCTGAAATGCATTGATGTGAACTAAAATATTTCAGTCAATCTACAAGAGAAGCATGGGGTATGTAATTCATCTTTCGATCTTCTGGTAGGATAGATAAGGTGATCCAAAACAATAATACTATGAGCCCTGTTTTGTATTCTCTTTGGTTCTACACATGTAAAATACCTAGGTCTCAAAAAGAAGGAAAAATAAGTTGAATACCTTGTATTGTAGACCTCTTGTTTCCCTACCGAGTCAGGGAAAACTGCATCAAATGTGTAATGGTGGCCACAATCCCTCTTCAATCTTAACTCGTGCATTGACCATACATGGTTATAAGAGCACTCTGTACAATTTCATTTTTTAGCGTGTAACAATGGATCTCCTTGCCCTGTTTGAGAGAGGCTGAATCGCCACATGCAAGAAGAATGTTGGCAATGGTGAACGGACCCGGTTTCACAGGATTCTGAAGCATCTGGTGAAATAATTTCAAGGCCTCATTTGAACACCCATTTTGGGAATATGCAGAAATAAATGCATCCCACAAAACCCCAACTCTTTGAGAAACCCTATTAAATACTCGAAGGGCACCTTCTAATCTATGGCCTCGGGCATACATAGCTACAAGCGCACTACCTACAACTTCATTGGTCTCTAAACCATTTTTCATTACCTGAACATGGATTTCCTTGCCCCAATTCAGAGCCTCCATGCCGATGCACGTAGTCAGAATGCTCACCAGAGTTTTGAAGTTGGGTTTGAGACCATCATCTAGCATTGTACGGAAGAAATCCAGAGTCGTTAAGGTCTCCCGATTCTGTGCAAATGCCGAGATAATGGTGCTCCATATCGCCAAGGATTCCCTTTCATAAAGCATGCAACTCGAGTTCATCACCAAGGATTCCCTTTCACAACATGCAACTCGATTTCCATCATTAAAAATAGAAAAAATAGCTAAAGGCCCGTCAATTTTAATGGAGCAGGGAAAATGTTTAGATGGTACAAACCGTCAAATTTAACACATTTATAGAAACATCCGGAAATGCCTTTCCCATAGGGGAACACCTTCGGCGTAAACATAGGGATCGTGTCAATCCCCTAATCTTCCACACCTAGTGACTCTATTATCACAAGTTAGCCTCGAGATTTTATCATTCCATTAACTCGAGCCAAGATTAAATAATACACAACCGAGAAGGAGCTTCTCAAATGGAATGACTCAAAAATACGGGTTATACATGCACGATCAAAAGATAGATTATATTAAACCAAGAACACGCTCAAAATATAGAGCGTCACAAACTCATAAGGTATTCGGTTCCACAAAAAGAATAGTACACAACCAGGGAAAACCACATGTGACTTTAACCTTGATAGGAATTTGTAAATTTCAAATACCCATCTCATATTATATTGGTAAAATATGCAATATAAAACACAAGTCTCGATAACCTATACTAAGGCTATTAACCTACAAAGCATGTAAGTGTAAACCAATTTTGAAAGAGCCGGGTGAGTAAAAATATATAGTTTTCTAAGATTTAACCATTCCTACCGATATCAAGAAAATAAGAACTTAAAAAAACATTAGCAATCAACTTGAAATTAATCTATCCTTTCATAACGAAATAGTAAAATGAGTAGTATTTTCCATGCCTATAAGAATGGATATCTCTACTACTTTCCACACTAATTATTCCACAAATTTAAACAAGTTGAATCAGCTAAAAACCTTCCTCCAAAAGCTTCTTAAATCTGCTATGATAAACAAAAACTTTGCCTTCTTATATAAACCTCCGGATGCACACAACTAATCCCCTTAATTCTAATAGGTTTTTCCTCTTTATTTCCTCCAAACATACCAGTTGAATCATCTAAAAATTACCGTGTCTTGAAACCCAAATGCAGGAGCCAAAAATGGTGAAGAGGGACATTAAAAGAACAATTATTTGCATGTCAAATAGCATATTGAGGAAGCTTCGAGATTCCCAATACAATTAATTCCATTAATGGTTTGTAGTGCCACGTAAGTGGCTTAAATTAATTTCCTTCTTTCTCGCCCAAGGATGGCAAAGTGGTTTCAAACTCCACTTAAAAATTACAATTTGCATGGTCAACATATCGATCATCACTTTAATTATTAATTTTATACATATCTTGTATGGTCGAAAACCATAGGAGCATCAACGAAAAGATAGATGGTGCATGGTGTTTGGAACCCAAATTGACTAGGTTGGAATTACACGGTCTTAAAACCATTTATTCTTAACATGGTCCATCTACTCGAAATCAATCATTTATTTAAACCACCAATTTCCACTTAAATGAACAAATCCTCATATAGGTTGAACATTGATATGCGTAATTGTCTAAGACCATGTTAGTTCTCTATATTATATGTCTTCCATCAAGGTCCTAGACCAATTCTAAATTCAACCATAATAATATCATCAATTAAACAATATAATATTAATCCCAAGTTATGGAGTGGTCGGTTATCGAACTTAGTATAAAACTTAACAATTCCAATTTTACCATGGCCTAAGACCATTATAATCTGTCCTTAAATCATGCCCTAGAGTCCTAGACCATGAAACCCTCATTATATATTTTTACAAACCTTACCAAGGTCTACGTCAAGTTCTGGTTTCATCAATAAGTGTAGGCTAACCAAAAAGTTAGATAAAATGCACAATACTATGTCCAATCAATGAATGCATACTTTTATATCGTAAAGGTCAAACCACCAATCAGTTGACTAAATATTCTAAGATCCAAAGAAGTTACCACGAGATTACTTTGATCCAAGGCATTGCATTTTTACCTTTTTCGATCATTAATTTTCACATGCTCATTGTTGATAATCAAGCTATAACATGCCTTTTACGACCTTTGACCGCTATGATGATGAGAAGAAGGTTAGTATCATGTATTCAACTATATTTTCATACTAAATAATATTATTGCAACCATGTATAGATCCTTCACCTTAAGCAATAATTATTTCCAATTCGAGACAATACTCAACAAATAAGTATAAATTCATCTTAATTGCGTTCATGAAACTAATGTACCAAGATATCAAAGAACATTTACAACAACCCAAAAGGTATCCAATATATTGAATCATTATTCCCATCCAATTTAATAACATTTATCATACATCATAGTAAGGTGCAATGCATTATTCATTACTAATACTTTGCAATCAAGTACCAAAACATTGAACACGGTACAATAAGTACATAAAAACATTAAATCTAACCAAAATACATCATAAATGTTGGGGTACAATCCAATTTCAAAAGACAAGCATTGTTATGCTATTGTACATGCAACTACAATTAAGTGTGCATATCCTTTTCAGGACATGCATACACACATGTGGCTGCATATACAACTACGCAACAAATTTTTTTCTCGAATCTTTTAACCCACTCTTTATTTATGACTTATTCTAAACAGGACCAAAGTTGAGGGATGCAACGGGTCTCCCCCTCAAAGTGGACTTTATTCTAGTGTTTTAATAAAGAAATATCATAACAAGGAAATTGGGAACCATATTGAATTTTATTCCAGCCTTTCACCCTCAAATTCATGGGGAAATAGAGGTGGTGAACCAGTCACTCAGAATTTCTTACAGTGCATAGTTGGTGACAAGCACAAATCACGATATTTAGCTTTGGCACAAACTAAATTTTTCCTATAATGAATATAAATAGAAGTACATGTATGATACCATTTCAAATTGTATATGTTAGTAACTGAAAAGGAGTTTGTGAGTTAAGAAGCACAACTGAGATGAATAGGAGTGTTGAACGTAAGGAGTATGCCCAGGCCATGAATGATGTAAACATAAAGGTAATGACAATTTTGAAAGAGGGTAGAAAGAGATAAAAATTATATTAATCAGAAGGGAAGGGAGAAAGTGTTTAAAGTGGGAGACACAATATTGGCACATTTATACAAAGAACAATTTTGAAGAGGTGAGTAGTATAATCTCAAAATGAAAAATATTATGCCTTGTGAGATATTACGCAAGTTTTCAATCAATTGATATGAAATAGAGTTACCTAAAGGGATATGTATCTCACATATATTTAATGTTCTATATCTATACTCATTTTTATATAGGGTTATACAAGTAATGAGAACTCAAGTGAAGACTCTTTAGCCATTGATTAGAGAGCACAAATTCCTAAGGGATAAAAATAAGAAATGGATACAATAATAGACATATGAATCAAAAATAGCAAAAGGAATAAAGACTATTATGAATATATGATCAAGTGGAAAGGGTGTGCAATAGAGGATGCAACTAGGATGTATGAATCAAGCTATGAAAAGGGACAATCCATCGATGAGCTCACGGAGGTTTATGAGTAGAGCTCATGTTTTATTTACCTTGGGGTCTAATGTAAGATCATCTACGAGATTGGATAATCATGTTTCAAAGAAAAAAATTATTTCTAAATACTTAGTTTTTTTATTGTTTTCTTACATTAATCATCGTCAATGCAAAAACTAAAAGTCTTTAGGGTTTTCTCTCCTAAAAATAGAAACTTTTAGTAGAGCTTCATACTCCGTTTTTGGTAAATTTAGTTAAATTGGATGTTAGTTTTGAGGGGGTCAAGACTTTCATAGAATAGGGAGAACTTACTTGTTTGTGGGTGTTCACCTCAAAGTAATGCGAAAAAATAGATAAGGGTAACGAGCGTAGGAGGAATACCTGTGAACTATAGGAGAACGCTGCACACATTGTAGATGTTGAATTTGAATGATTGTAGAGAGATTCCCTTTGGCTAGGAGGAATGACCTGTATAAGAAACACAACAAGACCACCAAATAGTATTAAATAGCAAGAATCATAGGACTTCCTAGTAAGGCTAGATCTGGGAAGCATGATGCTTCCTTGAATGGTTGTCAATCCTTTGTTTAATACAAATTAATGCAAGAAGAAATGATAAACCAATGATTCCTACTATAGTTGATAAGATTTAGGTATCTCCTATAACATACAATAAGTGAATTTAACTTAACAAGAAAAGGTAAGGATTAAATATGGATGGTTTATTGGTTGGTTTAGGTCCGAATATCGATAAACGCTTATAGGTGAGGTCAGGTAAGACCGGGCAAGGTTTTGGGTTCTTTTTGGAAGAGTTATGAGCTTGTTGTTATAGAAGAAATTGCCAAGCTTAGAGACCGATGACAGTTAGGTGAATGATTTTGGTTAGGGAGTTGATCAATGTTGGTTGGGTGACCGGTGTCACTAGGGAAAGTTTGGTGATAATGTCAAGAATTGGGAATTGGGCACTCTCGTGATTGCAGAGTGTTGGTGATTTGGATAGGTTCGTAGGATTTTTTTAAGGCTCGAGAGATACTAATATGTGGGTTTGGTCAAGGTATAGAAGGTGAAATGGGTAGAAGGTTGGCGGAGGTACTTAGCAAAGAGATCAGGGAGAGGTAGAAAGGTGGTACCTAAAGTAGATGACTTAATAAAACAATATGAGCTATTAGAAATGACAACAAAGAGATAACACTTGTTGTATGTAACCTGGAGGTGGATGGTGGTGGTGGTTTTAGAAGGTGGCGATTTGGAGTGAATATGGTTACAGGAGGCACGATGCTTCCCATTGCGCATGTGTTGGAGCTCAAGAACCTTTGGATGAATTGAATGACATTTGAATTTGAGAGAGGCTATGGTTGGTCATAAGGTCACATGAGTGTTTGAACGTGTGAATGTAAGAAGTGTAAACCGAGAAATACAGATTCGAACTTGAACAAAGAGTTAGAAACTCTTATTCAACCTAATTGATGATGATTAGGTGACCCGGCTGGCCGAGGGATAACCGGAAGTTGGTTAAGGTGAATAAGTCCAAGTTTCAAAAAATAGCCCAATATTTGCTATTTTTGGCGTGATTTGAATCCTCATTTTGGGTCTCAAGTGGAGAATAACACTTAGATAAGTAGCAGTGTTGTTGGAGAAGAAATAGGAATTAATGTTAAGGCTAGACTAAATCCTAGTTAGTTGGGATAAGAAGGGACTAAGTCTTTTTTAATTAATAGGCTAGGAATAGGTCTTGGGTGAGGTGGCTAGGTGAGGTGTAAATCAACTCAATTAAAGTAATTAATATTAATTGATAATGTGAGGATGAATATTAATTTAATTAAAGGTGATTAAATTAATATTAATGTGGGGAAGGGGGCATGGCTATGTGCATGTGTCAAATTGATGAGTCGAAAGGGGTTATGACCCAATTTTGTGTCTAAATTTTCCCCCTTTGTCGCATAGTTTGTATTAATAAGTGGTGACAAAGCAGGAGGTAGGTGTTCTAGGTATGGGTTAAAGTTAGGTTAACCCAAGTATGGGTGGAGGTGATCCCCTCAAACCAAGAAGCTGATCAAGTGATGGACTAAGTCGGTGAGTGATTTTGGGATGATAAGAAGAGCTACAAGCTAAGCGAGTACCCAAACATGAGAATAAATCAGTCCAAAAATGACTAGTAAATATAGGGTCTCAATCACTTACTATAATATTCGGTGTCCCATGAAGCTTCGAACTATGTCCATGAAGGTTGTTTCTTACCGTGCTTTTAAAGAAACGGATGTGCCAAGGCACAAAAATGAGCATATTTGGTGATATCCACCACAACTATGATGACATTTTTTTCCATCGATTTAGGCAATCGTGTGATAAAGTCCATGGAAACCTCTTCCCACCACTGGCTAGGAATAGATAGAGGTTGTAGAAGACGGGGATCAAACTGTTTCACCCTTATTTTGCTGACAAACCATGCATTTTGCCACAAATTTTTGGACATCCCCTTTGAGCCCTTCCTAGAAGAAATCTTGTTTGAATCGATGATAAGTCTTCAACAATATAGAGTGCCCCCCTACTGGAGAAGAGTGAAGCTTAGATAGGATCCTATTTTTAAGAGTGGAGTTCTTACATAGGTATAATCTATCTTTATACCATAAAGCATCCCCTTTCAATACAAATTTTTAGACATCCTTGGATCATTCTGGAGATGATGAATGAGGTTTTGTGTGGTTGGGTCATTTCTCCATTCGAACCTTGCCTCATCTATCCAATCTTCTTGTAATATGGACATGGCGCATAACAAGGATGTAGTTGAGTCATCTTTCCGCTGACAGTGCATCCGCAACTACATTCTCCTTCCCTTTCTTATAGATAATCTCAAAATCATATCCCAACATCTTGGAGACCCATTTTTTTGTTCCTCAGATGATAAATGCTGCTCCAAGAAGTATTTTAGACTATCATGATCTATCTTCACTCTAAAGTGTCTTCCTATGAGATATGGTGCATTACTTTTTACCGCATGAAGTATGGATAACATTTCCTTCTCATAATTCAGCTTGGAAAGATTATTACCTTTGAATTGACGGCTCCAAAAGGCAATAGGACAACCTTCTTGCATGATAACTTCCCCATACCCACCTCTGATGCATCACATTCAACAATGAATGTTTTGAAAAATCTAGAGTAGCCAAGACTGGAGTGGTGCACATGGCCTCCTTTAGTTTCTCAAATGCTTTGGTTGCATCCTCACTCCAATGGAAGGAGTCCTTCTTTAATAAAGTTGTGAGAGGTGCATTTATGCTTCCATAATGCCTTATGAATCTTCGGTAATAACCTATAAGCCCCAAAAATCCTCGTAGATTCTTTAGGGTTTTTGGAACCTTCCACTCCATCATGGCTTTGATCTTATTAGGATCCACTTTAACCCCTTCATGAGAGACAATGTGACCCAAATATTCAACCTCCTTGAGTCCAAAAGAACACTTAGAGGGCTTTTGCATAAAGTTGATGTTGCTCAAGGGTTTCCAAAACCTTATTTACATGATGCAAATGTTCCTCCCATGTTTTTCTATAAATTAATATATCATCAAAAAGCACTAAGACAAACTTCTACATGAATGACTTCAAAATAAAATTCATTAAACTTTGAAATGTAGAAGGTGAATTTTTGAGTCTAAAAGGCATTACTAGAAATTCATAATGGCCTTCATGTGTCCGAAAGGTGGTTTTATGAACATCCTCATCCTTGATTCTGATTTGGTGGTATCCCAAACGAAGATCAAGCTTTTTAAAATAAACAACACCATGCAACTCATCAAGTAAATCATCAATAACAGGAATAGGAAACTTATCTTTGATTGTGTACTTATTAAGTTCCCTATAATCAGGACACATGCACCACATGTCATCTTTCTTCTGTACCATCACTACTAGAGAAGAATAAGCACTCTAACTATGGCGGATGATTCTGCTTCTAACATCTCTTGTACAATCTTCTCGATTTCACTCTTTTGCACATATGGGTACCTATAAGGTCTGATGTTAGGTGGTTGAATTCCTGGTAATAACTGAATAACATGATCATGATCTCTCTTTGGAGGTAATCCCTTTCATATATTTTCAAATACAACAGAGTGTGCATCCAACACTACTTGCATATACGATGGTATCTTGTCCTTAGAATTATGAGCCTCCAATGAAAAGAGTTGTGCCAAAATCCCTCTTCACCCTTTTTAAGTATTTTGTGCATACGATGAGAACTTACTATTTGTGGAGACTTTTCTCTTAAGCCTCTTAGCCTAAAAGTCCTTCCTTCAAAGTGAAATCGCATGAGCAAGTCTTGGAAGTTCATCTCAATGGTTCCCAAAGTGGTTAGCCATTGAACCCCTAACACAATGTTTGCTCCTCCCATAGAAATGGCATACATGGGACTGTTTAGTATGTAATCTCCCATGAAAAGCTTAATCTTTATGGACTTTTCGAACAAATAACAGTACCTCCATCATCAATCATTACTTGACATTTCAGAAGTGGATAAATGAAATAGTTTAGGAAGATTGCTAACTTATGATTGATAAAGTTGTGAGTACTTCACAATCAATCAACACTTTGACCCTCTATTTTTAGGAATCCAACCACATTTAGGGTTTGGGGGTCTAATACCTAAAATTTCATGGCATGAGATCATTGGTTGAGGATCTCTTGACTCCTCCTCCAGCTCAACCAAGACCTCCGACTCTGCATTTTCATTATTCTCTTCATCTACACTAGGCCCATCAATGTAGAACAACTTCTTTTAGCACATTTATGTTCGGGTCCAAATTTCTTATCACAATTAAAACATAACCCTTTTTCTCTTTTTCTTCAATTTGTTGAGTGTCAATCTAACTGGTGAGGAAGTGTTGGGGCCAAGGTGTTGTGATCACTGGTATAAGTGAAATGTTGTCTCCTACTTGAAATAATTTTCTCCTCTGTCCTTCTTTCCATAATCATCGAATTAGAATTTTTTTGAGGATTAAACATATGCACCTCATGCTCAATGTGATCCTTAAGACCCCTAAGAAATAGGTCATTCAGATTCTCTTCAGTAATATTTTCCACCCACAGAGAAAGGTTTTGGAAATGATGAATGTAATCCTTAACAAATCTTGTTTGTCTCAACTTTGCTAATTGGCTGAAGTAATTATCTGACACACTAGAACTGTAGTGTAATTACAACTCTTTAGTGAATACTATCCATGTAACATTGAGACCACTCTTCTTCCTTTGAGCACATAACCATCGATACCAGATGAATTGGTCAGGTTTGAGATACAAAGCTGCCATGGTCACCTTTTGTCCTGATGGAATTTGATGTAGTTCAAAGAAATTCTCCATTTGGTTGATCCAATTGAGTGGATCCTTTCCATCAAACTTGTGCATATCCACTTTTGGAAACATAGTATAGGCTTGCAAAGTGCTCGTATTTGGATTGTGCACACTTGAAGAACCACTCTGGCTCATGTGTCTATTATGTTGATATGAGGATCCACCTTGATTGACATAAGTATGATTGCCCTTCATATGTGTACTAAATTCTTTCATGAAATCCTCCAATCTTTGTCCAATCCTACCCAAATCTTCTATTACAGCCACCCTAGATTTGAGATCTCTCAGGTTAAACTCAAGTTGGCTTATTTTATGGTCTATCGAAGTAAACCCTAACCTTGAGGAATCTGTAGTTATATCTTCTATCTCCAACTCCTCAACTACTATCTCATCCTTTTTTGGTGTTTTACCCAGAGTGATGGGATTCATTTTTCCTCTTGTGGAAGGCCCCGCCATGATGCACAAAAATAGTAGGATGTAGGGATCACGGTCAAATTTAGGGTTTGATTTCAATAATAATTAGGTAAAATATTAAAAACTTGAAGAACAAGCCCAAAATAATTTTTTTCTTTTTGAAAATGTAACAAATTTGAAAAAATTCCACAATTTACACCCTAAGGAGTGATTTTATGAAAAACACTAAATTTCTTAATAACTTTTGGAAAATAAATTTAAAAGTATGAACTTTTTAGGGAACCTTACTTGAAATGTTTCACAACTTTGGTAAAAATATCTCCCACCAATTCACTTTTGTTTGCAATATATGGCGGAAACAAAAAATTAGGGTTTTTGCCCTAATTTTGGCCCAAATCGCAGCTCTGATACCACTTGTAATGAAATTACTTGTATAATTCAGATCATGAGTAGAAATATAACACCAAATAACACAATATTCCAAAATAATGATCTCAATATGTAATTATAATAGCTTCACCACTTTGAGGGGGCAACCTCCAAACCATACAATAATACTCAAATACTCCAATGATGATGAAATACTACCTACAATCCCCTATATATACTATTCATATGTTATGGCCATCACCGAGGCCGACCTACTAAGCATGAGAAAGTATAAATGATATGGTAAGCCACAAGTGGCTACTCATATCCTAATACAAGCAATAGGTTAAGGGCGTAGAAGGTTTGATAAAGTGATAAGTTATGAAAAATTAGGTATAGGTGAGGTATAGGTAATAAAAATGTTAAGTGTGGGAAATAGGTAGTTTCATTTGAATGCATGCACACAAATAAAATGCGACAAGGCACTACAATGAAGAGCATACAAACTCTACTTTGTCAAAGGTCGATAGGCTTATCCAAATAAGGTTAATGTGGTCCAGGTATCCAAGGTATAGGATATGGTCCTGAAACACAACTTGGCGAGGTGCAAGAACGGGTAGTAGGTATGTCCCAGAGCACCAAAAGGTTTTGCCTAGATAAACATCATAGAATTTAGGTAAGTTAAGGTCAATAGGAAAAACAAATCAAGTAGCGTCATCACAAGGTATAATGAATAAATGAATTTGAGTGTCCAAGGGGTGGGTTTTGGGTGAGGTCGAGAGGTAAGGTCATAGGTATAGGTAAAAATTTCCGAAATGAAACAAAGGTCATGTATTATGTAATAAGGGGATAGGGTGAGCCACAAGTGCTTAGGTAAGGGTGGGGTAGTAATACAAATTGCAGCAGGTAATCAAATGTGATGAAATATGTCACAACGGGTTTAAATTGGGACTAGGAACTGGTCAAAGGTAAACCAATACGATTAAGAGAAACAACACCATTCAATTAGGGCACAAGATCTGGCGTTGTTCAAGTCGTATTTGGGGTAAAAAGTAAAATCCACATGAAAAATGTTCATTTGAGCTTTTTCCTTTATGAAACTCACGTTCGAGCCTATTTTGTGCCAAAGAGTCAATCAATAGTATGAGAAGGTTGAGTTGGCGATAGGGGAGTGGGTGGAGAGATTGAGTGGACAGGTCCACAAGATCTTTGGAGTGATTTGATTAGTTGGAGGTGGAAAGAGTGAAGTGAGATATGATAGAGGCCGAAGAAGGTGCGAGAGAACCTCCGGTGTAGAGTCCAGACATCTCACCGAGGAGACGATATCGGGTAGAGGTAGGATCACTCCCAATTTGTGTTTAGTGAATTAAAATTAAAGTAAAAAATGAACGAATCAAGATTTAATTTTGGTTTGAAAATTTGGGTAAAAATTGATGAAATTAGGTATGGGGGGACAAATGTAGGCTAAATAAAATCGAAAAGGAATGGTGGTAGGGAGTTGAGGGATTTAGGTGGGATTTTAGGTTCTTTTGTTAAAATTTTCAAATTGGAGGCCATGGGGGTTTGGCTTTGGGACGAACCAATGACCGAAGCTGGTCAAACCTTGGTCGACATCGGAGAAACTTGCCATTGTTGGTGGGGATAAAGGCGATCGATGCCAAACACCGTAAAAAGTGTCTATGAATTAAAAATAAGGGTGGAGATGGCAAGAATAAGGAATAAACGAAAGGGTAAGATAAATGGTGAAGTGATGAGGTAGGGGTAGATAGAGTAGGTGTATAAAATGATAGAATAGGTGGGTGAAGTATGTAGAAAATAGATAGATAGATAGGTAAATTTAGGTGTGGGATGAGGTTAGGTAGGAAGAAATAGATGATTAAAATAGGTAAGTATTATTATGCGGGCATGTCGCAGCTAACTATGCATGATAGGGTGTCTTATCCTTGCTATTGGTAAAGATGTGAGCGAGTGTCATGGAGGACGAGTGGGACCACATGAGAGATGTGGGGCTTATGGGTGTGTGGCGATACAAGTGTATCATTCAAGATCATAGTATGATGGTTGCTCATCAATAGATAGAACACAATGACCAATACATTCCATATACCCACTAGCGAGATCACTATCGACTAAAGGATGTGTACCGAATTTTACGTTTCTTAATCTCGGGGAGCTAGTATATCATATTTCGTCGATTAGGCATTTGATTATATGGTCATTGTATTTGGAGAGGTAATGGGAGACTGACTTGAGCATAATTCCAACATCGTTTATGGGCTGATGTACACCTGCAAATCCTCGGAGAAGACCAGGTTGGTATTGTTGATGATGGTGGTGGTGGGATGCTACGAACTCCCGGATACAGAGGGTGACAAGTTTCCCAAGCATTTATGGGGTATTACAAGATATGATTGAGGAGTGTGTTTTTTACGTGGGCACTTGCATATGTGGTGCAACTATATAGGAGCTTTGGGCTTATCAGAGGATGTGGTGATATGGTATATGTTGTACCTATTTATTGCATTGTTGGGCATATGAGCACATAGTGATTGTGCACCCATAAGGGATTCCACTAGCAGATTGGCATCATGGTGTTACTAGAGTTGGATACAGGAGATGGGTGGTAGTAGGGTATCATCCATGGGTTGAGGAGGCAACACACAATGTGACCTATTACATGCGAAGTTAGAGGGTTTATATGTTATGGACATAGTATGGTGGCCATATGTGGATTTCCCATCATATGGAGGTATAGAAGAGGAGCTGTAGGTTTATAGTTAGTTAGATGGCTACGGGCATGAGTGTTGGTGAGCATGAGATGATTTTAGTGGATACGGTTTGATGCCGTTTGGGATACAACAGGGATGTTCCATCACCATTTCCTCGTATATCTCAAAGACAATGTGGAGAGACCGTTATCTCCACCACATATGACAGGCCAGTAGGGGCGGGGGAGGAGCAGTGTGATGGATAGGAGGATAGATGATGTAGGTGTGACAAATGGTCACATATGTTGGTGGGAAACCTAGCTCTAAACATTACCGCCATGACTGAGTCACCAAATTTGGCCACAGTCATAATGCTGAGAGGGAAAAACTACAGGACATGTTACTACATCATAACTAAATTTGAATCGGTCTCATGTATAAGTGGACTGTTAGTGCAAAATCATAGCACCCCAAATGAGTCGTTGGATATGCTTTTCTAACGTAGACTCATCTGGTGTGATTGCATAACATTGAACTTTCCCCAAGGTGTGGAACCTTACAAAAATAGGAAATCTCTCCAGATTAAAGGTTGGTTCCTTATTCCTATGTTCAGGTGCATACGTGAGAACTTGCAGAGGATCTATTTCTACACCTAATCTAAAACTTGCCAAGGAGACAAGGATAAAAGAGTATAAGAAATAAGAAATGACTAAACTATCAGGTGATGCACTAAAGGAATGATGAACACTTATTTTTCTAATAGACACAAACCAAAAAAATGCATACAATAAACAAGCACTAGATAGCCAGATATATAATGGGAGACCAGATGAAAGAAAAAGAGACAAGAAAGGATCTAAAATCGATCACAGACATGTTTTATTGCTCTGTAGATTGATATAGTCCATTACAAAGTAGCTAAGAGGCAAAAACATAATGTAATTTTTGATGGAAGGCTTGAACCCCACAAATCCCTTTGCTAAGAGGAGAAGGGAGCCTACAAAACAAATAATGTCCAACCCTTTACAATGAATCCTACCCCATTTTTATAGATTCAATCAGAGAGAAGAAAGAGAGAGAGAGAGAAGAGGGAAAAGCAGGTTGAAACTCAACCACTGTTGTTAATGCTTCTGATAAAATATTCCCCAAATCCGTCTTTACTGCATCAATCCTTGGTTCAATGCCTTAAAGGAAGAGGAAACAATGAAATAGATCAAATCTGATATGGTTATTGATGCAAGAAGATCTCAATTGAAATCCTCGAAGATAGTTTCTCCATTTTTCTTCACCTAACCTCTCAAAAAAAAATAAGGTCTCATATTTTCAATATTTTGAGCCCTGAGTTGAAAGATATGCCCCTTGAAGTTTGTATCGGTCCTTATAGGAGGGCGGGAAAATAGCTTGAAAAATGGGTCCCCTTTTGATATGGGACACATGGCAGCTAGATTGGAACAAAAATCGGGCCTATGGGTCTGCAATTTATCTTTTCCCTTTCCTCCGATTCCCACTTTGGCTTTGACTCGGGCCCAGATGCTGACTTTTTCCCTGGGTAGAGTTGCAGGGCTATTTTGCAACTTTTATCCTTTTGAGATAGCAAGGGAAAAAATCAATTTTCCCCGACACCCCGCTCTCCCCTAGGACACGCGATAGTCTGGCACTCGTTTAGAAACCTTTTCTCTATTCACCCCTTGAATCAGTGTCATATTGACACTTGGCATTCTCCACTTACACCTTTATACTTAGCCAATTTTGAAGCCTTTTCTGTCCACCTTTTGACTCTATTTCCTCTTAATATTTGGCACGAGGGTGAAATATGGATAAAAATTTGGCAACTCACAGAGGTATCCCTGCTAGATGAAAATACCAATTTCCTTGTCATATCCATTAGGAATAGAGTCGAGTAAGACAAAGATGGTATTGATTATGCCTCGATTCACAAGCATGACTACTTACACTCTTAATTTTCATAAGAAATATCAAAATGAAGGTTTCTGAGAGTAGAAAATTGTCTTAACCTGGGGTTTCATCTGTCTTTCCGAATGGACTACACAAGAGCCACAAAACAACACCACACTATATACAAAATTTGAAATCATACATGCTCCAAATGGAACATGCAGAGCATGCAAAGCACTTCTTTGATGATAAAAAAACCTACCTACTCTACTCTAACTAAGAGCAAAGGGAACTCAAACAAGACTATGCAGTGGAAGGGAGAAATAGCTTCCCTTCCTAAAAAATTGCAGCCATGTAACTGATTTGGCACTGAACATGGTGGTTGATGAGTGAAAACTAACTACAAGTTGTTCTTCCACCTAAATCACCAAAGTATCAACTAAAGACAAAACCAATACCTCTTTTAGTTGCTATGCATTTGGATTGAAGAGGTATGACAACTGATCCTTGGTGCTCGTGAGCTCATCCTCATGCCACGAAAGTAGGCAAGACTGGTTTGGTTTCTCCTTTGGCTCCAATGAAGCCAAGTACCTGATTGGGCATGGTTTGATCCTTTGGATGTGCCCATTTCTCTGAAATTCAACTCCAAAAATGGAGTCTTCTTGTGGACCTTCTTGAGTGGATGGTGTGAGGGAGATGATGACATCCTCCTGCCTTTTCTCTTCCTCCTCCTTTGAAGAACATGGAAGATCAAGATCTTCCAACCTTGGTTCCAGAGGGTCGTTGTGAGATGCAGGTTGTTGTCCTTGGATGTTCTCCTTCATGGCAGTAGGTTCGTGTGCTTGGAAGGTTGAAGATGGAGGAAAAAATGATGTTATCTCCTCAGGCTCCTCTTCATTAAAGCAATCTTCCAAGTCTGACAGGCAGTCTGCCTCCTTGTTGTCCTGTTGCATGTGCTCTACCTCCTCCATGGTGCCTTCCTAATTTTGAATTGATCACCATGGCTCCCTTCACTTTCAAACATGAAGTTTGAAAGATCAAAATATTCTTCAACATCAAATCTTGAAGGGGATGAAGTGGGAGGAAGAACTCGAATGTTCTTCTTGTAGCCTACTCCACAATCTCTCGGGGCCTTTGAAACTTTGAAAATCTTCTTTGGTCCTCCTCCTCTACTGCAAATTCAAACTCAGCCACCATTGGCTCTTCAACCTTGACCTCCTCTATTGGCTTGACCATCAAGGGGATATTTGTAAACCCAAATTTAGTAGCCCAACTCATCAGATTGTCTATTATTTATTTTCTGTTGGGCTCCTCTTCTTGTTGTTCTTGATTGGATTCTTGAGTATCTTCCCAACATGGACTTGGGAAAGTAAGAGGAGTGGCAGGTTGGGGTTTAACCAGCTTTGCAATTGTTTGTGGTGGGGAGGGAGGTGGAACTTCTTGTTTGTTCGGAGGGGATGATTGTTTGGAAGGGAAAAGGGTAGAAGAACTGAAATGGGATGGAAGACTAGGGGATGGAGAAATGGATTTCACACTTGGGGCAACATACAATGGGAAGCTTGGAAATTGAAGCTCAAATTGAGATGGTGTTGCTTGAGGAGTGGAGAGAAAATTACCAGATAATGGTGTAGGATTTACCCATTGACAAGCCTCGATCTCCTTAATCTATTGTGCAAGTTGGGGTAACATTTCAACCATGAAGTCTAGCTTCTCTCCTAAGGGTCAGTAATGTCTTGGAAAAGGGCCTTCCCATGGACAAGGTGCCCTATAACCAATCTCAAATGCCTTCATTCATGCTATGCCCCTTGATTGAACCATGCTAGCCTCCATTTTTTGAATCTTCTCCAGTAGAACATCATCCTCTTCATAACTATCACCATCATATGTGTCCCCTTGTCCTTGATAAGCTTCATAGTCAAACTAGTTTTGACACTTTGCTCATATGGGTAAACGTAATGGTCCTAGATCTGATTATAATGTTGATCTAGAGGAGTTGGGAAATACATTGGAGGTGGATTGTATTGTTGTAAGTGTGAGTTCCATGAAGGGAATGAAGTCATGATTGCACAACCTCATGGAATGGGAGAAAATGAAATAGATGGAAGAAGAAAATGGATGAAATGAGTGGAAATGGATGGAAAAGGTCTACAACTTAGAGAATGGGTTTTTGACCAGATGGAGTCGCCAGATGTGCCTAAAAGTTCCTCCAAAGGCTAAAATATTCACCAAGAGCACATCAAACTTGATGAAGTGAAGTGGTAAGGTGCTTTAGACCTATCCCATCGGGCGTGCCAAAACTGTTAGTGTGAAATCACAACACCCCCAAATGAGTCATCGGATCTGCTTTTCTAAGGCAGACTCATCTAGTGTGATTGCATAACATTGAACTTTCCCAAGGTGTGGGACCTTGCAAAAATGGGAAAGCTCTCCAGATTAAAGGTTAGTTCCTTATTCCTCTGTTTAGGTGCATACGTGAGAACTTACAGAGGATATATTTCTATACCTAATCTAAAACTTGCCAAGGAGACAAGGATAAAAGAGTATAAGAAATAAGAAATGAATAAACTACCAGATGATGCACCAAAGGAATGATGAACACTTATTTTGCTAATAGAGACAAACCAACAAAATGCATACAATAAACAAGCACAAATAGCTAGATATATAATGGGAGACAATATGAAAGCAAAAGAGATAAGAAAGGATCTAAAAGTGATCACAAACGTGTTTTATTTATCTGTAGATTGATACAATCCATTATAAAGTAGCCAAGAGGTAGAAACGTAATGCAATTTTTGATGGAAGGCCTGAACCCCACAAATCCCTTTGTTAAGAGGAGAAGGGAGCCTATAAAACAAAGAATGTCCAACCCTTTACTGGTGAATCCTACCCCGTTTTTATACATTTGATCAAAGAGAAGAAAGAGAGAGAGATAAGCGAAAAATTAGGTCAAAACTCAACCACTTTGTTATTAATGCTTGTGATAAAATCTACACCAAAATCCTTCTTTACTACATCAATCATTGGTTAGGTGCCTTAAAGGAAGAGGAAACAACGAAACAAATCAAATCTGATCTAGTTGTTAAGGCTAGAAGATCCTGCTTTGAAATCCTGAAGACGTTTTCTCCATTTTTCTTCACCTAACCTCCTCAAAAATAAAGTCTCAGACCTCCATGGCGTGGGGCGGCTGAGATCTTTCCAACAACATCAAATTTTCAATATTTCAAGCCCTGAGTCGAAAGATATGCCCCTTCAAAGTTTGTATCGGGTCCATACAGGAGGGTGGGAAAAAAACTTGAAAAATGGGTCCCCTTTTGATATGGGACACGTGGTAGCTAGATTGGAACAAAAATCGGGCCTATGGGTCCACAATTTATCTTTTCCCTTTCCTCCGATTCCCACTTTGGCTTTGACTCGGGCCCAGATGTTGACTTTTTCCCTAGGCGGAGTTGTAGGCTATTTTGTAACTTTTATCCTTTTGAGATAGCAAGGGGCAAAAAATCAATTTCCCCCTAATGCCCCGCTCTCCCTTGGGACACGTGGCAGTCTGGTGCTCATTTAGAAACCTTTTCTCTATTCACCCCTTGAATCAACGTCATATTGACACTTGGCATTCTCCACTTACACCTTTATACTTAGCCAATTTTGAAGCCTTTTTTGCTTTTAACATGACTCACGTAATTTCAACATTTTACCAGCTTTCTTTCACCGCCATAAGCTTGCATTTATGATTCTGGTTCCCTGGAATAGTGTTTTGCCATTGTTTATAGTTTAAGAGTTCTATTTGGTTTTTACCTTGGGTAAATGCAAATGCTATAAATAGTTGGCTTGTGCTCAAGCAAATGGCCCCTCAAATTTGCCTCTGAATTTCTCTTTGCAATAGATTTAGTCTTTCATTTTGTTTAGAGTCCTTAGTTTCTTTCATTGCATGCTTAGTTAGTATTGTTTTGTTGTTAGGAAGCCACATATCCATCTTGTGCAGGTGTTGTTATCATTTTATCCAATCCATTGGAGTAGAATAGTTTGTTTTCAATAGGAAGCCATTAAAGTTGCAGGTTTTTCTCCTCAAACAGGATAGTTTTAGGTTCTGGACGTTTCATGTTGCATGACTCGCAATAAATCCCGCTAGGAATTGCATAAGCCAAGCTCTGTACTCTTGCGCTATCCCTCTCCTACTCGCATTGTATTCAGTCTGTATCTTGAGCTGCCTTTGTCCCAATATCTACTTCTGTTGATGCTAGCATTACACGCTTTTCTGGATCCACGTGAACACGAAGGAACGAGGAGATCACACTGAGGGGACAAGATCACACACACCATCGGATTTGCCACTGTTCTATGGAATCCAGGTTCTAGCTTTCAAAGTTCTAAATTAGAATCGTATCAAATAGAGTAGTTAATTGCTTTATTTCAGTTAATTTTACTTTCGATATTGCCAGGGAAGTTGTGGGGATTGATAGTTTCTGAGAAACTATGATTCATTCCTCACTTCTGAGGTAGGATCGAGAGTCTTGCAAATAGATTAGATCAGTTATTTCATTGTTTAGAGTAGATCTACAAATTACACAGACAAATAGCTATACTCGGTTATCTTGTTTGTTTTAAATTGTTATTTTAGCTATCAATTCTAGATACGTTAAATAGTTACTCTTTTAGATTCATTCGAATAGTTCATCAGAAAATACAAAAATAGAGAAATCATATATGCTATAGATATATTTCACGTAGTTAAAATTCACTTTGTTGTAGTTTTGTTTACATTATTGCTTTTGTATGACAATCACGGGACCTAGGGAGCCCAGAGAATACGTATTCGAGCCAATCGTGCCTCAACCCAATCTCATCATAGCAATAGTTGACATAGACCAGAATCTTAGAATCCAAGTCTTCCAAACAACAACAGACTTACAACAGATCAGCTCTCAGTTGAGGGGATTAAACATAGAAGACAATCAAGCGCACATATTTTGGTCAAATCAGCCAAATTACAGATTACCCTAGAAAAATATCCACATGACTGTAGAAGGGCTTGAAAGAGAGAAAACGTTTGGTTGTGATCCTTTGGTCCCACAGCCAGACGCAGGAGACATTCTCACAGACATAGATACTAGCCTAAGAATTCAGGTTGCAAGAACACCTGTGAGGTACTCTGAGAAGATCACACAGTTATTAATTTTGAATATAGAGGTTGAGAAAGCATATGATTATTGGATACTAGGGATTAGGGACTGATTCCATACATGACCATAGCAGGACCGCAACAACCAAGAGTCTACGGTTGTGATCCACAAATCCCGCAACCCAACGAATCCGTAAGTGAATCAGACATAGACACTGGCCTACGCACACTAGTATTCAGATCTACTCCACTTCCACCTATCATCATCACACAATTATCCTTATTAGACACAAGCAGCTAACAAAGCTAAGGAGTTCTGGACTAGGCCAGAGAATCACCCATAGAGTCAACTATATTTACCATCCACCCTATGACCTTATCTGGGGATATACGAAACTATCCCAGGACATTTTCCACGTATTCCACAACCTATAGACCGAATCATGCCAGAGCTCGATATTGATTGGAGCCTTCGAGCAGTCATCCTTGTTGATCGATCTATCACACCAGTTCAAGTTAGGAGGGCCTTCTTTGCCTTAGATTCACAATTTCCACTAGTGCGTGTAGAAGACATTAGATTGCCTAACTAGTTTGTCTGCATCCCACACATATTTCATCCCCACCAGTTGTCTCGGCATGACCTCGAGAGGTCGGGTGCGAGGAAGAGTTACTTGTAGATTCCCAAGCTCGCTTGTCACTTTTCCATCGTACAAAATTGGTGAACCCAACGTGAAATTCCTACTTTCTGGTTCGGCGTCATATTTCTACTTGCTCTTTCAAATAACATTTATTTCATCTTATCTACCTCATTGGCTTTCACCACCACCCCTTCGCTCCTTCCCATTATTCTGCGGGTATTCATATACCCCCCGAATATGTCGGGATTCGATGCATATGGCAGACCCCTCTTGGGCCTTGAGGCATACTACGCCCAACAAAATAGGCAATCATCACCCTCACTCTCAGTATGGGGTGACAACTACTCAACTAACCAGTTGTCAACACAAACTCCAAGGATCAGATATAACTCATCTTTTCAAACTGAGGAGTTAGATCAGCTCGCTCAAACACAACAAATAGGGCCTTCAGGCTCGAACAATATGACGCTCACAGGAGAATCAAGTTCGTCTCCTCAGGTACTACTTAGACCACAAATTAGTAGACAATCAGACTCATACCTAGGTTTAGATGATGAACATTCGGTACGTTATGCCAGGAATGAACAACGTTCTCAAAGAATGTACCCACCTATAGGAGGTTTACAAACACAACCTGAAATCTCTTTCCAAGAAAATACCTCCATACCACGTCATATAGGAAATGCCCTCGGGGAAACTTGGCAGGGCAGCGATCAGTTCATAGCAGGATATCACATGCCTAAACAACACCATGATATACAACAAACGCCATCAAGGAAAAGTATTGTGACTTCACCAAATGAAGTCATTTCAGCTCTAGTAGAAAAGGTTAGGGAGTTAGAACTTACCCAAGCAAGCCAAAATTCTCAATTCATGCAAGCAGGAAGTTCCAATCCCCACACCATCCTAGCCAAGTAGACCTCCTCACAAGAATAGGCACGTTAGGCATGCCTCCTCAGTATTCACAACAAATGCCAACTAGACCCACCATCTCTAACACCGTTCCTCCCGGTCTAGTGCAAAACAATCCATTCCTGGACAATACCCCATCATACTTAAACATGTACTCCAAATCACCACAAGGGGATATGTTCTCCTCTCCCGGCATGTTTTCTCAAACATAGGTGTTTCCTTATGCCCCTACCAACACATACGCTATGCCATATCAACAACCCATTCCACCCCGCTCCCTCAGCAAGCACCATCAATGGTCGAAACCTATGCGATAGGGACTTACTCAGAATATTTGAAAGAGCCCTTAGATTTCACCATACGAAGCATCATGCTTCCAAGACCCCTTCCTGATTTACCCAAGTACAAAGGTGAGGGAGATCCGAATGCACATATCAAGGCTTACGCTACAGCCATACGAGAACTACTCCCTTGGGATGGGGTTGTTGCTAAAATATTCCCAAAACTTTGGAAGGCATCGCTCTCGATTGGTATTATAGAATACCTGAGGCTTCCATCCATTCATTTAAACAACTCGTTTCAGAGTTCATTAAGGCATTTGACATGAACAAATTGTTAAGAACAGGAATCAGGGAGTTCTTGCACATTAAGCAGGAACATAATGAATCTATCACTCATTTCATCCAGAGATGGCGTACAGTTCTTTATTCTTCAGCCAGTGCTCCAAATATGGACCAAATGGAACTATGTGATTTATTCCTTCATTCTCTCAGCAGAGAAGTGAAGGAAGAAGTCCAGAAGTTCCCACTAAGGACTTACGATGAAGTACTTGAGAGTGCTCTCCGAATAGATCAAGCGGTAATAGATAGTGGTCGTAAGACATATGGAACAAACGGGAGGTTAATCACCTCCAACCAAAACACTACAACTTATCCTACTACCACGAATGTCAATCAAGGACCTAAAATCCTTAACAAAATCGGGGTGACAACAGATGGAGTAACCGACCAGCCTAAGAAGGTAAATGTTGTCAATACTCCATCACAAATAAACAACCAACGAAACAACAACTTTACCCCGACAATCAATACAGTGGATTTTAATCATCCAACAACAACAACAACAATGGAAAAATCCCACACAGGGTCCAAGCCAAAATTCAACTAGGTACCAAAACCAGAATTCAAACCAAAGACAACAAACACAAAATTTTAATCCTAATAGGCAACGGTTTGATCAAAATTTTGGGCCACAATACGCACCAAACCAACAAACTAGGAATTACAATCCTAATTCGTATTGTGGTTTCCACAAAATTGGGGCCATGACACTAGAACGTGCCGTGACTACAATAAATTCATGCAACGCTTGCCAGATGAACAAAGACAACTTTTCATGGATATGTTCTTGGCAGATCCTACGTCACCAGCATCAAATACTTTTTCAGGGGTAGTTTCCCCTCAAAACGCACCCCTGAAGATCTTTAATGATCCACTCCCAAATCACGATAACAACAGGCTAAGTCTAACTGGGACAAACAAGAGCGTAATGATAGGAAACAATGATCATGAAGCTTCAACTTCGCTAAATCCATTAGTTGCGCCACAACTAGGAAGTCAGCCATGACCTAAGATAGTCGGTTTAGTAGAGTTAGACGCCGAACTACCCATCAAAGCTGTAACAAGGACGCGAGAGTATTTCTCTCAGCCAAGTCCAAGCCACCTGCCAGGGACAGATAACTTCCAACAAATAGTAGCAAAGCCTGTGGGTGCCTATGATTTAATTAATGACCTAACAAAAACCTTCTCGCACATTTCATTTTTAGACTTACTAAAGAACTCTCCTACCCACAGGGCTGCTCTTTTAGAAGCATTAGGTTTAGGTCATTTAATTAACATCACTCCACCTCCTGAAACATAGGTAAATCATATAGACTTTGATGTTCATCCTCCGGGGCAGGCGGATAGGGATGTCGAATTCATATTCGAGATAAACAAAATGCCGACAGATGCTGAGATCACACGCCGAGGTGATCCAACCTTACATTTGCAAGTATGGGTTTATAACAACTATGTAAAGCGTGCAATGATAGACGATGGGGCAGCGGTTAACATAGTCCCCTTCTCTTTCCTTCAAAAGCTAGGGTATGGAGAAACCAATTGTTCCACAACTCGAAACACACTAAGGGGCTATGATAGCCTTAAAGCCACCTCGGTTGGAACTATAATATTACCGGTCACCTTAGGACCCAAAACCATCTTGACTGAGTTTTATATTATAGATCGGGAAACTAACTATAATATGATCCTCGGCCGACCATGGATACACCGCATGAAGGCAATCCCTTCTACGCTATTTCAAGAAGTAAGGTTTTTACACTTAGGAAAGATATTTGTAGCCAAAGGTGATCCAAAACCATTCGATGTACACCTAGCTGACTTAAAGAAAAGACCAGGCGTGCACTCGGAGTTTGAACTCCCAACAAACCAACTTAATAAACCTACCGATGCAAAACCAGAAGAAAAGTTGGTACCTACGACAAATCTTGAAGCTATGAGCCTAGCCAAGGCAACCCCAGCCCCCAAAGATGAGGCTAACACTATAGAAACAAGTATCATTAGGAACTACTACAAAAATCATTGAATTGATAGAACAAGATTTACCAATGTTCTTACCATTTGATTCTGTAGGCGTGGGATATTCCCTGGGTGTCGGTTCTCTCCCAGTGGTAGATCTCTGCATGGTAGAGGTAGAAGATGTTAACACAACAAATATCCCAACATCTATACTCCCAGCTAAATATTGGACTCTCCATTTTGATGGGGCTAGATGTCGTTATGGAGCTGGGGCAGGCATAATCCTTACTTCTCCCGAGGGGAAAGTCCTACCATTTTCCTTTAAACTAAATTTTGAATGCACAAACAATGGTGCTGAGTACGAAGCCCTCCTCCTTGGCCTCATCTTAGCTAAGAGAATCGGTGTTGATAACATCAGAGTCTTAGGAGACTCACAATTGGTAGCAAACCAAGTCTCTGAGATATATGAAACCAAAGCCGAGCATTTGCAACTTTACAAAACATAGTTGTATTAGATTTAAGCAAGGAGTTTGACTTCATATCAATTGAAGCAATCCCATGAGAGAAAAATCTTCTCGCTGATTCAATAGCAACTTCAGCATCACGCTTCACTCCAAACAGTAAGTTAGAGGATACCCGTTTCATGGTATCCCTTCGTGATGAACCATTGATAAAAACAATGACAAATTCTCTTTTAAATGGAAATGAAAACAAATCTACTATCCTAGACCACATTGATAGTGATATGGCCACTCTGAATTACTTAAACGCCTATGCGGCATTACATCTCTCCTATCATATGATAGATTTGTCCTTAATCCCACATTCATCTTCCTATTACGGGAATCCCATGATGGAGCTTCTCCCACAAAAGGAACTTAGCATATACTCAGTTGAGAATGGAGATGATTTAGATTTACCTCCAGCCCCGCCTGAGTTTGAAGAAGGTAACGCCTCTTTGATCGAAGAAACAATTGATATTAACATCGGAACGGAAGATGAACCAAGGATATTGAAGTTAGGATCCTCGTTAACTCCATTAGAAGTAGAAATACACACTCGGATCCTCAAAGAACATCAGAAGGTGTTTGCATTTAATTATAAGGAAATGACAGGAGTTGCACCCCACATTGTGGTGCACAACCTCGTCACTAAATCAGATGCAAAACCAATTAAACAAAAATTGAGACCAATGAAACCCAAAGTAGCTCTCATGGTAAAAGAGGAGGTAATGAAACTCCTCCAAGTAGGATTCATCAAACCAGTCGATTACTCTCAATGGGTATCTAATATCGTTCCCGTTCTAAAAAAAATGGAAAGATACGCATCTGCATAGACTTCCGAGACATTAACAAAGCATGTCCTAAAGACGACTTCCCATTGCCATCCATTGATGTCATTGTTGATGCAACAGCTGGATTTGAACTTTTGTCTCTCATGGATGGATTCTCGGGATACAATCAAATCAGAATATCTGAACAAGATCAAGCTAAAACCACGTTTATAACTCCTTGGGGAACTTATTGCTATGTTGTTATGCCATTTGGTCTCAAGAACGCTGGTGCTACATACCAGTGAGCTATGACATATATATTTCATGATCTAATTCATAAAATCATGGAATCCTACGTAGATGACTTGTTGGCTAAGGCCAAGAAGCGTTGTGACCATCCGGAAGTACTTCGCATCATTCTTTCACGTCTGATAGAATACGGAGTCACGCTAAATCCTAGAAAAATGCGTCTTTGGTGTAACAGGAGGGAAGCTCCTAGGTTACATCATATCGTCATGAGGGATAGATGTTGACCCAACCAAAATTTGGGCTGTCCTCGAAATGGTCCCACCTTCGGATGAATCTAGAATCAGGTCTTTTCTCGGAAAGCTTGGTGCAATCCGGAGATTCATCCGGACTTAAGTTTCACCATTCACCCAATTAACAATCTACTCAAGAAGGATTATAGCATTGATTGGACTGAAGATTGCAATGAAGCTTTTGATGCAGTTAAGCGTTTCTTGTTATCACCACCTACGCTAATGCCACCTAAGCTAGACCACCCGTTAATTTTATATTCACGAGCTACCGATGTCTCGTTGGCCTGTATGTTGGCTCAAGAAGACGATGACAAGAGAGAACGAGTGATTTATTTCATTAGCCGAACGTTGCTCGACTATGAAACACGTTATACACAAGCAAGAATGAGAATGCCTCACCATAGTCTTTGCAACCAAATGCTTAAGACATTATATGCTAAATCAAGAAACAAGGGTCATGGTAAAAATAGACCATTTACGAACTTTTCTCACGCAAGGGTCCTTGTCTAAAAAGGTTGGATGTTTTATAACCTTAATGGGAGAATTCAAATTAACATTTGTAAATCAGAAGTCGGTTAAAGGACAAATCATCACGGATTGGTTAGCTGATAACCCATTAGACGGAGGTGATCTAGTAGATCTGGACTTTCCAGATGAGTGCGTATACTACATCGAAACCCGACCTTCTATCTCTGAGTGTTTTTGGTACACTGATATCATTAATTATATCATGGACCATACGTATCTAGAAGGGGCTACACCACAACAAAGAAGGTGATTACGCATTATCATAGCTAAATACGTCATCATAGAACAAGTGCTCTATCGAAAGGCGTTCGATGGAATGCTTCTAAGATGTGTCGACACAGAAGAATCCAAGAAGATTCTCCATGAATCTCACAGTGGAATGTGTGGAGGCCACTTCGGTGGCCATGCCACCACTCGTAAAATACATCGAATGGGCTATTTCTGGCCCACTCTAGAACATGACGCAGTAGAGTTTGTACGCAGGTGTCATAAGTGCCAAGAGTTCTCCCATGAGATCCACATGCCGGCACAAGCTCTACAACCAATCGCGACTCCATGGCCCTTTTCTACGTGGGGCCTAGATTTAATAGGGAAATTCTCTCCCTCATCTACAGATGGCCATAATTTTATAATCACGGCCACCGAATATTTTACCAAGTGGGTAGAGGCTATGCCTCTTACTACTGTACCGGGTTCTGTAATCGCCAAGTTCATTTTGAACCAAATCATTTGTAGGTATGGTATCCCACAAATCATTATCTCAGATAATGGAACTTCTTTTAAGAATGACGAAGTTCGTGAATTGTGCAATAAATTTAAAATAAGCCATCATACGGCTTCATTATATTACCCTCAAGCCAATGGACAGGCTGAGGCGACAAACAAAACATTAAAAGCCATTCTCCTTAAAACGGTGAAAGAAAACAAACGAGATTGGCACTTGAAGTTATATCCGGCCTTATGGGCCCACCGAACCTCAATAAGAACACCAACAGGAGTGACTCCTTTCTCGCTAGTATTCGGGGTAGAAGTAGTTCTCCCGCTTGAGGTTGAAATACCCAGTCTCCGCATTTCATTACAAGGGATCCTGGATGAAGACGCTTATAGAGAAGCACGTCTTTCCCAACTAGAAAGCCTAGATGAAGCTAGGTTAGATGTTGAACAGTGGCACAGAGTCTATGCTGACCGGATGTGCGGTAGTATAACAAGAAAGTCTATGAACGCGACATATATGAAGGTGATCTAGTTCTAAGGCTAGACAGCCGGATCGACAAAAAGACCGGCGAAGGAAGGAAGTTCCGGCCCAAATGGTTGGGCCCATACCGAGTCATGAAGGACTATGGAAATGGTGCATACCTCTTATGTACGCTGGAAGGTGAGGAATTTGGTGAAACAGTCAATTCCCTACACCTCAAGCGGTTCTACGCGTAAGCAACTAGCACTATTTATAATTACATTTACATTGCATCTTCATATAGTTAGGATCATTTTGTCCGCTTGTTTTATAAAAAAAAAAAATGTGATCAAGGAATTTATTCTCAAAGCAATTCATTACAAACTCATGATGTTGTTGGCATAAACACTCTAATCATACTTCTCCATTTCCATGATATCATCAAATTATCTCGGAATCATTTTATCAAATAAAACTAGATATGACAAAGTCTTAAACGGTAACCATGCCAAGATCATGGGTTTATTCTCACTTTTGGTTTCTTCTTAGGATAGGTGTCTTGCCTATGGTCTATTCTAGAAGCTTCATGGTGTCACATCTATCCCATATGTATATCTCTTTGGAAATAAGCACATACTGACATTTTACTCAAGAAAACAAGTCAAATATTAATCAAAACAGAAAATTTTAATTTTACACATTTCCTTGCCCCACCAACCTTTGGTGATGAGCTTGCATCTCTTACTAGTGACGTAGGGTTGGGAAAGGATGGAAATGCCCTTACTCACCTATGCTTTTCCCACGGTGATAAACCCACGCTTCTTACTAGTAGCATGGGGCAAAGTGTAGGGGGTCCTCTTGACAAACAAATGCAAAAGGTCATACACAAACAATTCAAATCTCGAAGTCTTTGAGTCAAAAACAAATGAATCAGATGTCCAAAATTCCAAAAGAGTTCAAAATCCTAAAAACCCAGATTTTGTCTACCATGTGGCCATCTAAGGATCTAAGTCTAGATAAACCGCAAAGCAAGTTGCATCCAAAACTATGAAGTCACTCGAGTGGAGTAAGCTTGTGGCATCCTAATTTGGTTCCACCAAAGCTTTGTCTATCTTTCATCACTATCATTTCAACACATTTCATAACTTGTGCCCTTCCCAACTCTCGGTGATGAGCCCTCGCATCTTACTAGTTGCGTGGAGTTAGGAGAGGGGCAAGTCTATCTGCTCATCATATCAGTTTATCTTCACCACTTTGCCAAAACAAATATGAAGTATCCAAAATTGCTTATAGAAACTAAGATTCAAAATCACATTGTATCTACATTATCATATATCAGCATCATGAAATACAAAAGGAAAATAAACACTTGCATCATTTGTTCTCCATTGCATACATTCTAAGGAGCATACATACATACATCATAATCTACATGAGGAAACTGGAAAGGAAACAAAGCCATAAATGCCAAAAGTTTGATCCAAAAATATATATATATATATATATATATATGATCAAAGTTTCTATACAATGCCATCATGCACTAAGCATGGTCAAAATGCTCAAAGAGCCCGGGATATACAAAAGAATGTATCATACAAAATCTACGAGAGCCAAGTGGCTTCTCAATCCCTACGAGACCCCTCTGAAGGCGCACGCCCATGCCTAGGACTCGGCTACGCCGGCGCTCTGAGTGCACGGAGGGCTCAGGATCCCGAGGGGCAGCCGCAGTCTCGCCGAGAATGACTCCTCATCAAGCGCTCGGCTGTCCTATACCCCGCTAGCTCCGTGTGAAGAGTCGATACCATCCTGGCCACATGCCAGACTGGGGAAAAGACGTCAGTGTGTCTACCAGCTGCTGAGGGCTCCCCAGCATCCATCAGACAGCTCTGCGTGGGTCCTCTCCATGGGGATCATCAGGGTATCGGTGCATACCCTGCGAATCAAGTCTCGCCACTCATCGGCGGTCTCTGCAAAACAAAGGAGAAAACAAATTAGAAATAAACAAGAGATAAAACACAAGAGTAAACAAGAGGAGAGATAGTAACTAAAGCAATCCTAAATTAACAACAAACATTAAAAGGAGGGAGGGTAACTTACTCGGATCACTCAGGCCTCCAGGATGGATCGCTAGGGACAGCACTGCTACGGATGCCCCTTGGCGAGCGAGGGCTGCTCCTCCTGTGATCTGGAGCAACGTGCGCATCCCTGCAATGGACTCATCCTCCCCGCCATGGCCCTGGGAGAGTGGCTCCTCTGAGACCAGAGTAACTCTCTCTGCACTCTGCTCGGCCCTCGCTGCCTGCATAATATCCTGAGTGTCATGCCACTCAGGATCGCTGTCCTCCTCTGTCTCTCCCCCTGTAAACTCCTCGGACTCGGAGTCTATGTCAATGGGGTCATCGCTGCTATGGGCAGGACCCGCGGAAATCTGAAGCAAGGGTGCCTGAGGTGCACCGGCTCTCCCTCTAGCACGTACTACCCTCCTGGCCGCAATAGGAATGCCAGGAGTAACCACTGTCCAACCCCGGCCTCTAGGACCCCCTCTGGCCTCTCTCGACTGACCTGTATACTGGCGCTACCGGGGAAGCATGCCCATGTAAGGTAGGCCAAACTGCTGAGGAACTCGGCCAAAGGGGTGTATCTCCACTCGCCCCACTCTATCAATAAGCTGCCCTGTGGTGGAGCAGGAGATCAAAGTAAGAGCCTCCTCGCCCCATATACCTGCCATAGTCTGATACGGTGTGGCCTCCATGTCAGCAGTGGTCAGAGAAGCAACTGGCTGATGAGGTGCTCGGAGCACCGACATATCTATCCATCTAGCTGCCCTCACAGCTCGGGATCTGTCACCTCTACACCTCTGCCATAGGGGATGAAGTGCTCATAGACCCAACTCATGACCAGGGTCGGGTGGCTCAAGGACTGCCCCTGTAAATGGACTACCCTGTATAAATCATGGTAGGTGGTCCCAAGTATGTCTGCTCCCCAGGCATATATCCGGCCATGTCCCTCTATCTGTGTAATAATGGGGGACCAACAATATAACAATGTGTCTCCTCCCTTGTCCCCGATCAGTCTCGAGGCAAGGATCCCCATAATAGCTTGGTGAAGTAGGGGGATGGGAAAGCTGGGAATAGATCGAACTCTGACCCCCTTCTTCGAACCCGTGGAGATGACTGCATCTCCCATATAAGTGGCCCACTGTGCTATCTGGGCCCGTGAACCTGCTGTCTCTAGGGTGAGTCGTCTCCCGATGATCGGGACCCCCAGGATACGGTAAACATCCTCTAAAGTGATGGTCCACTCACCGCGGACCCCTGGTAATCGGAAGGTGTTCGATCAAGCATCCCAATATGAGAACAAGTCACAAAGAATGTGACTGGAAGGAGCAACGTGGGGCACGCGTGATATACGCAGTATACCAGCCCGCTGAAGAGTATCCTCCTCATCCTGTGAGAGGGCATCTAACACTGCTGGGAGCCAGTCACTCTCTCTCTCTCGGCTCCACCGAATGTACTCCTCTCTCACCTGCATACACCCAAAAACACACAAAATAGAGCAAGTTAGCATCCAAGTGATACTAGAAAAATCATGAAAACACGTAGAAATGCTAAAAATGCAAAAACAACTTCAAACAAGTACTCTTTTGACATTCTGTGAAGAACCGAACCGCCAGCGGGGAGGTGGTTTTGGCCGCCTTAAGGGTGGCGGTCGTGTAACCGCCGCCTTGAATGGGGCGGCGGTCATGTAACCGCCACCTGGGCAGGGCGGCGGTCGTGTGCCGAAAACCCACGCGGGTTTTGTAATCTAAAAAGCCTAAAAACACTAAAAAACAACCATTTTAGCTAAAAACAAAGCCTACCCAGTAGGCGCCCCCTAGATAGACCTTTTGAACCTAACATTTTCAAAAACTATCCCCCATGACAAAGATTTTAGCATTTTAAAATTGAGGGGGAAAAAGTGGTAAATTGAAGAAAACCAACCTGTGATCTCGCGGGTCGATGTTCTGCTCGCGGAGGCATGATCACTATCTCGTCACGGACGTTTTGACTCTACTCACGCAAGAAACCGTCACCGTGGGTCCCAGAGCTCAGAATCAATCAAATCAACGCGCGCAAATGAATAGGAAAATGGGCCCACTTTCATATATATAGCAACCTGACTGGTTTAAATGCCTTTTTCGTAGGTTTGGAGCGCCGACGGAGGTAAGTTTTTTTATCCTCGCACAAATGGTACGTCCTCATTTCCTATTATTTTAGTGTTTATTTTCCAAATTATTGTGTCTATCTGCACTTGAGTTCTCTTTTCATTTTGCAGGTAATGGGAAATTTGGATGGCATCATTTCAACACACGGACGTATCAGGTATAACTTCTAACTTCCCATTTCGGGACCGCCATACTCGGACCCACCATTTTGTGCCTCTTCATGGCTAAAACGCTTCTCTCGAGAGGGCAATATGTACGTACCCAAAATTATAGGGTACTGCGCTGTCGAAACAACGTAACACGTGCCCCAATGATGATACAGGTCTCCTCGCAAGGTGTTCGGGATCCGGAAAAGATCTCCAAGTGTGCGTTAACATCCCGCATGCCCCGCTTAGCCCCCGCGTGCTTTGTTTTTCCCTTTTCCCCTCTTTTCTTGGCCTTTTGCTCTTCAGTGATGAAACCACCGCCCTGCCTAGGCGGCGGTCTCGTGACCGCCGCCCTGAACAGGTGGCGGTCCTGTAACCACCACCCTGCTCAGGGTGGCGGTCCTTTACGCATTTTCTAGAAAGCTCTTTTAACATGACTCACGTAATTTCAATGTTTTACCAGCTTTCTTTCACCGCCATAAGCTTGCATTTATGATTCTGGTTCCCTGGAATAGTGTTTTGCCATTGTTTATAGTTTAAGAGTTCTATTTGGTTTTTACCTTGGGTAAATGCAAATGCTATAAATAGTTGGCTTGTGCTCAAGCAAATGGCCCCTCAAACTTGCCTCTGAATTTCTCTTTGCAATAGATTTAGTCTTTCATTTTGTTTAGAGTCCTTAGTTTCTTTCATTGCATGCTTAGTTAGTATTGTTTTGTTGTTAGGAAGCCACATATCCATCTTGTGCAAGTGTTGTTATCATTTTATCCAATCCATTGGAGTAGAATAGTTTGTTTTCAATAGGAGGCCATTAAAGTTGCAGGTTTTCTCCTCAAACAGGATAGTTTCAGGTTCTGGACGTTTCATGTTGCATGACTCACAATAAATCCCGCTAGGAATTGCATAAGCCAAGCTCTGTACTCTTGCGCTATCCCTCTCCTACTCGCATTGTATTCAGTCTGTATCTTGAGCTGCCTTTGTCCCAATATCTACTTCTGTTGATGCTAGCATTACACACTTTTCTGGATCCACGTGAACATGAAGGAACGAGGAGATCACACTGAGGGGACAAGATCACACACACCATCGGATTCGCCACTGTTCTGCGGAATCCAGGTTCTAGCTTTCAAAGTTCTAAATTAGAATCGTATCAAATAGAGTAGTTAATTGCTTTATTTCAGTTAATTTTACTTTCGATATTTTGCCGGGGAAGTTGTGGGGATTGATAGTTTCTGAGAAACTATGATTCATTCCTCACTTCTGAGGTAGGATCGAGAGTCTTGCAAATAGATTAGATCAATTATTTCATTGTTTAGAAGTAGATCTACAAATTGCACAGACAAATAGCTATACTCGGTTATCTTGTTTGTTTTAAATTGTTATTTTAGCTGTCAATTCTAGATATGTTAAACAATTACTCTTTTAGATTCATTCGAATAGTTCATCAGAAAATACAAAAATAGAGAAATCATATATGCTATAGATATATTTCACGTAGTTAAATTTCACTTTTTGTAGTTAGTTTGTTTACATTATATTTTTGTATGACAATCACGGGACCTAGGGAGCCCAGAGAATACGTATTCGAGCCAATCGTGCCTCAACCCAATCTCATCACAAAGCAATAGTTGACATAGACCAGAATCTTAGAATCCAAGTCTTCCAAACAACAACAGACTTACAACAGATCAGCTCTCAGTTGAGGGGATTAAACATAGAAGACAATCAAGCACATACGTTTTGGTCAAATCAGCCAAATTACAGATTACCCTAGAAAAATATCCACATGACTGTAGAAGGGCTTGAAAGAGAGCAAATGTTTGGTTGTGATCCTTTGGTCCCACAACCAGACGCAGGAGACATTCTCACAGACATAGATACTAGCCTAAGAATTCAGGTTGCAAGAACGCCTGTGAGGTACTCTGAGAAGATCACATAACTATTAATTTTGAATATAGAGGCTGAGAAAGCATATGATTATTGGATACTAGGGATTAGGGACTGATTCCATACATGACCATAGCAGGACCGCAACAACCAAGAGTCTACGGTTGTGATCCACAAATCCCGCAACCCAACGAATCCGTAAGTAAATCAGACATAGACACTGGCCTACACACACTAGTATTCAGATCTACTCCACTTCCACCTATCATCATCACACAGTTATCCTTATTAGACATAGCAGCTAACAAAGCTAAGGAGTTCTGGACTAGGCCAGAGAATCACCCATAGAGTCAACTATATATTTACCATCACCCTATGACCTTATCCTGGGGATATACGAAACTATCCGAGGACATTTTCCACGTATTCCACAACCCCGAATCATGCGCGAGAGCTCGATATTGATTGGAGCCTTGAGTAGTCATCATCCTTGTTGATCGATCTATCACACCAGTTCAAGTTAGGAGGGCCTTCTTTGCCTTAGATTCACAATTTCCACTAGTGATTCGAGTATCAAATGCGAGATATTATCGGGACCAATTTTTAGAGGCTAGTATAAAGGTTATATTATACATTGAGTATAGGTCCCGGTGAGGTTATCGGCCCGGAGGACTCACAGTGCCGGTGCGATAAGTAGTCACTAATCTCACACGGTCATGGTGAGAGGAGGTGATGAGTTCACGAGAGGTCGAGGCTAGAAGGGTACAAGCGATATGATGAGCGGGTGGAGACCAAGACTAGATGAGGGTACCGAAGAGAGTAACAGAGGTGTCGGGCCCTCACATGGGTGAGACAAAGATGTTATCTACCATTGTATTTTGATTTTTGTTATATGTACCGGCCTACGTGTTGAAGATGCAATATTGTACATGAGAGGTTTTGAGATACTTGTATTATTTATATATGTGTATTGACACACAGACCTTACATTTATATAGTTGATGATGAGATGATATGTGAGAGTATATTTCCATTATATTGCTTTCAAGGAAACTCGATTTGATTAATGCGTATACTTTGATTATAGTTTTGTATATCGTGGCTATGGAAACTTAGAGTTTTAAGCAAGGTTAAGGTCAGATGTAGGCATGGCGGAGTCAGGTATAGGCATGGTGGAGTTAGGTATAGGCATGGTGGAGTCAGGTGTAGGCATGTTTGAGTTTGAAAATTTCCAAGTTATCATTTTTATGGAAATTAGATGATTTTGGCATGATGGAGTCATTGATGTATGATGTGATTGTAGTATGACTTGGTTGATGTTGTTGTGAAATGAAATGATAGTATGCTAAATAGTTTAATTTCCAATGTATTGATGATATGGAAATTAGATCATAGGCATGGTTAAGTTTGTTTTTTTTTGATGGAAGATGAGATATATAATGGATGTATGATTTTGGTTTGAGTTAACTTCTGAATTATTGTTTTTATGGGAACTAACTAAGTTTTTGTTTGATGGGGAAATGATGATGGGGTAAAAGAGTGGCCAAGATAACCTCAAAGGGCCCCATGCCCTAAGAGTGTTGCCTACATAGCCCTTGCAAAAGGGGCCTCAGGCCAATGTAGTTCTCCCATAGGATAGGGAAGAATAAAATGAGGTAGGTCTGTAGGTTGGTGAGTTTAGGTATCTTTGAATGGAAAGGTAATTTAGGCATGGTTGAGTCTAGGTTGAGTAGGCATGGTTGAGTCTAGGTTGATTAGGCATGGTTGTGTCAGATTAGTTGATTGAAGTAGATGACGAATGTAAATGGAGGTGAAAGAAGAAGAAATCCCAGAAAATAAATGTCAAAGGTCTTGTCCTGTGTAGAAGAATCAATAAGTAAGCAAAGGGGTGAACGGTATAAGAGGTGAAAAGACTCCATAAGTGGAAAGAACCATTATGAGCATACCAAAGATAGGGTTATGAACTTAAGCCCTCTAAAGGCATTGCATGATTGAAATTTCTAAGGGTGAAAGAAGTTACATGATCACAAAGTGTCACATGTGCACCACGTCCCTTGAGTGGGTAGAAGAAGAGAAAGGGAAGAAGGTGAGGTGGAGTGGTTTATTTAGCATAACCTTGTTGTGAGACAACATGCCCCTTCTGCAAGATACCCAAAACTAGAATAGGCAAGTCCATGACTAAAAATTTGTTTTGTATTTTCTTTTTGATTTTGTTTTATAGACTGATTAATGTGGGAAGTCTATGTGGGATGAATATAATATCTCCTTGAGGTCTTCATGAAGTTGATCAATGCAGGAAGCTTTAGAATATTTTTATTTTATTTTTGCAGAAATAGTCTTCTTTATTTGTGGATAGACTATGTACAATAGGGATAGCATTTTATAATTGTCCTTTGAGGGAGAAGTCTATTTATAGTAACAGAGAGAGATAGATGTCCTTTATGAGGGATTCATCTATTTACAAGGATATTTACTCAAGGAGTTGAATTTGAAAATCCCATGTATTAATTTTGAATTTTTTTATTTTTATTTTGGACTTTTAGGTCATGGACAAGACTATAAAGGTGTATATGCATCTTTTATGAAGGCAAAACCATAAAAGGAAGATGTTAGCTATGAAAGAGAGGTTTTAAGTGAAAAATTACCATGGGATTCCATCTCGAAAAAGTAAAAAGTTATCCATGAGAATCATTGCATGAGTAGAGTCGTGGTATTCATATTTAAGATAAGGCTAAAAGGTGATGGATAATCACACAATTTTGGTGTAGTCATTGGTCCTTAAAAGAGGTAGATGAGTAAGCTTGATTACTCAAGGGACGAGTGTGTAATAAATAAAAGGTGATACAATACTTGATTTAATAGTATAATGGTAGAATATGCAAGGAATTTTGAGGCTCAGGCTCAGAGTTTACCTTCGAGAGAAGATAAATGATAAGCACTTAATCGATAGGTATGAATGATGATATAGGGTCCAAACCAATTAGGAGAAAACTTGCCCTGTTTACTTTTCTCTGCTTTGGTTACATTTTGATTTTCCTTTAGGACAAGGTCGTCAAACTTTAAGGTTCGTTCACAATCATGTTTGACATAGGAACATTTGATACATTTTTGGTAGATTTGTAGGTAATCAAGATCATTTAAACAGTGTTCTTCTAGAAGCTCAAGTTTGGCCAAATGGTCTTGGAGAAAGTCATCATCATTGAGCATGTCTTTGAGTGAGATACAAAGTGATAGAATTTGGAATTTGAGAGGTAATATAGACTCTGTACCGTAGACCAAAGAGAAAAGTGTAGCAGCGGTTAAGGTGCGAATACTAGTGCGATAAACCCATAAGGAAAAGGAGAAAGATTAGCAGAATATTTTGATTAGTTAGATGGATGAGATGGACCAGATTTCAAAACAACTACGTTGGAAGATCCTTTTACTTTAGAATAATTATTTTGTGGTTTAGAAGAAGAAGAGGTGTCATTTGATTTAAACGAAGCGCTTTTGTTGCACAATTGTAACTTCTTCTCTTTGATAGCATGGATTTCCAGTTTCTAGGCCATGGTGAATGCCTCATCGAATGTTCGAAGGTTTGAACTTGGAGAGTTAGAGAGATATGTCTGGCACAATCTCTAGTAAACAACTCTATTATTTTGGTTTGAGGTAATTGGAAAGTGATTTGATTGATAAGGTTCCGCCAACGTGCGACAAAATATGTGATAGACTCATCCTCATATTAGTGTAATGAATACAAGTTGGTCATGGTAACCTTCTTGACAATGTTAATGGAGAAATGATCAAGAAATTCCTGGGATAATTGATTGAATGAGAAGATAGAGTTCCTAGGTAAAGAACTATACTAGTCTAAGGTCGGTCCTGTCAAGGACATTGGGAAATTTCAGAGAAGCAAGGCATCATCATGGGAAATCAAATAACATACATGTTTGAAAGATTGCAAATGTGTTTGCGGATATTCCTTGCTATTAAATTGGTTAATTTTTACGTTTCCCAATGTGTGGGGTATGGATGAATTGGAATAAAAGGGTAAATAGGCCCATTAAAAATATCATCGTAAGTCAAAGAATTGAGGGAGCTTGAAATAAATGCTTATAGGGTTTGCATCTTGTCCATCATCATTTTGATCAAATCATTGGTTGGATTGGATTGAGGTGGACCTCCAATGGTATAGGGAGGTGGATATGATGAGTAGGACATAGAAGGGACACTGTAAATGGAGGTGTCAAGTAAGAAAATCGAGAAGGGGATATAAGTTGTGGCAGATGATGATTGCTTATACCTGAATGGGAAGTATACGTGACGAGAGGTGGTTGGGATAAGGTATAGGTGGGAGGAATGTATTTAGAAACCCTCATGGTAATACGTGGCGAGTACCATGTATATACATGACCAAACTATGAAAGGGGGTCGATGGAACTAAAGGTTGAGAGGTAATAGGAACCGATGAGGTGGAAACCCCTACACTAGGAACCATAGAGGATGATGAGGTAGATGTCGAAGATATAGAATATGTGGGAGAGATATGAGAAATGATAGGTGGTAAGCTGTAGACACCAAAATTGGGTCACACTCCCCTTGGCACCCCATCGAATAACCAACCCAAACATACTCACCTAACCACACCCCCCTCCACACCACATTAATATTAATTTAATTAATTTAATTAAATTAATACCCATCCTCACAATATTCATCATTTAATTACATTAATTGACCTAATTTCCACCTCACCTAGACAAATCATCCAGCCACCTCACCCAAGACCTATTCTTGACATTTTTTCATAACTAACTAAGACCTAATCTTACTTGCCTTAATGAGCTAAGATTTGGTCCAACCCTAAAATCAATGCCTAAGATTTCTCTAACCACATTCCCACTCATTAGAAGGGAAGCTTCCATTCTAATCCGTGATAACAACCCAATTTTAAAAAGATCTGTCTATTTTAGTAATACTAGGGAATCCCACTTTAAGCGATGTCGATTACCCCTAAACCGATGTTGGTCAACACGGAACCGTTGTCGGTTACCATTTATTCACCCAAACAACCTTGTTTTTGGGTTGGCACATTTTGAGAGCAAGGGGAAAGAAATAAAGGTTGCATGCAAGCATAACGAACATACTTTCATGCATCCAGACATCCAGGCCATCACTAGGATAGATTTTGGAAGCATTGCACTCACAGAATCATTCTAGGAGCCACTGCTATGATATCCAACACTATTCTTCTGATCAACAGCCACCTCCATTCAACCATCAAAACTTGCATCACAGTAAGTACATCTCTACCAACATTGTCTATTTCAGCATAGTTAGATTTTTCATTCTTATCATTAGTTTATACTTTCCATGTTCATTCCTCCATTGCTTATTAGCTTGTAATTCAACCATTTCCCTTACCCACACCACCAAATCACCATTCTGACCTAATATCCATTTCTAAGCATACCTGAGATCTCCACAGACCTTCTCATCCACCCTCCCAACCTCATTTGACCTCAGATCAACCCCTGCCATTTGATCTATTCAAGTTTCTTTTACCTTGACCATACCGACGCCAGTTATCCACAACCATCATCGGTTCCACCTAAACCGGCATCGTTCATACCAGGACGCGTCGGTCTCTGTGTTTTATACCTTGACCAAGAACAAACCCAACAATCATCTCACCAGTTGACCTAAACAACCCAGAATCAGACCCTGACTAGTCCCAACACCCTGATAACTACCTACCTTTCTGATCTGACCATAGCCTAGCCTATTATGTTAAGATTTGCTTATTGTACTTGAATGAGAAACCTAAATCATATCATCTACAAGTAGGATTTCCTTTATTTCTAGCATTAAATTGTTTTAAACAAGTGGATTGACAACCATCTAGGAAGTATCACACTTCCAGAGCTAGCGCTTTTAGGAAATCCACCGTCATATATCATTTAATTCCCCTTCTTTGGTCTTCTTTGTCTATTTGAGGTAGTTCCTCCTAGCCAAACGAAATCTCTCACATTCATTTATGGATTGAAAATTTAGTATGCAAGCAACAACCTTCAACCGAATATTATAAACATTTATTCCTCCTCACCCATTACCCTTATCTGTTTCATCATTCAAAAGGTAAAGAAAATGGTGAAATTTTTTGGCACGCCTGGTGGGATCCATCAGGGGTTCTATTGCATTTTCTTCATTCCTAGGCAAAATTTGTGTGTTTGTTTCACTTCAAAAAGGTTTACGCATTAATCTTCTTCCTTGGTAATCCTCTCTACTTTCTAATTGCTCTAAAGGATACAATTTCTTTTGGTGCATTTAAAAAGAACCATTCTTCTTGCTTTTTTACATTTAGTGAAAGAGTATACCCTCTCATATTCACCATTTGTGTCATCGAACGTAATATTTCGATTTGGGATTAAAATTGGTTGCATTACATTCTGATTTTCTACATTTATATCACATTAAAACAAGGGCAACCTATATGTTGGAAGTCATGCCCAACGGATGGTTGACACAAAGAATCGTGAGAAAGCACTCTCTATCTCTCTGTGTCTTACCGAACTTGCACAAAATTTGAAATATACACATCTTTCTTAAACAACATCTTACCCGGGAACATGTATCAGTGATCACACAATCCGATTGGTAGGTACTCCCAGCTCGTTGCTTCGTCAAGTCATTATCTCGAGAAGACAACCCGCCTCGCCATAACATACCTGAAACCTCTCCTTTTAGATATAATTCTTCGTAGAAGCCTTCCTCATGAAAAAATCTATTCTAAAATTGATGAGTCAGTCTTATAAATAACATAAGCTCAATACATTAAAAATCACTTGTTAGGAGTGTGTTTTTAGTGTTTGATTGATGTGTGTTTTGAGGTGTGAGGATACACTTCTCCATTTTTTCATTTTGTTGCCTTACATGCTCCACAATCACAGTTGGAGTATTCTAACTTCTTTTGAGTGTGTTAGGACTTCATTGCATCATCTCCTAGAACTCTGGGTTGGTGGTTTATCTCATTAAAACTCATAACAATCCATTTTTCTACATCTTTCCAATTTTCACAGTAACCGACATCGGTTACCCCTGACCGGCATCGATTTTTTTCTTAACCGACATCGAGTTTTCTGTTCTTTTAGGTTGAATTTCCTAAAAGAACCCTTATTTCATTTTCTTTGTTGTCAGAGTTCCTGTGAGTCTTTGTACTCTCTCTACTTTGATAAACAGTCATCATTCAACTTGTTCATCTAACCGTCAACAATCTTTGCTTCATTTGATAAAATTGTTCCTATTTGTGATTAAGAACCTCGGTTACCCCTTAAGCCAGATTAGTACAAAATCACAAAGCACCCCCAAATGAGTTATGGATCTACTTTTCTAAGGCGGGGTCATTTGGTGTGATTTGCATAACATTGGATCATTCCCCCATGATCCTCTACAGAGAAGGTTGGTTCCTCTTCCTAATCCTAGCACTAAACTACTTCTAAGGAAGGAAATGCAAATATCTACTCCTAATACGGGTGAGACAGATATGGAGGATATCCAACAGGGTGATGTCTGATAGCCATATGTACCTCTTGTTTTGTATAGTTGTTTATTTTTGATATATATCGTCCTACGTGCCGAAGAGAGTGAGGATGTAGATGAGAGTTTTATTCTTGGATTGTGTGCCAAAGATGGTGAATTTTGTATATGAGATATTTTGAGAGATTGTGATTATGATTGGTACATATGTTCACATGTATTTTTATGAGACTATCGATTTATGGATGAGGGTGTTTATAGTATGGATGGGGTTATTGATTTTAATTTTTGTTATTATGTGTATATGTGATGGAAACTAAGTGGATTAGGCATGATAGAGTCAAGGTCGTGTAGGCATGGTAGAGTCAGGTCTGTTTAGGCATGGATGGAGTCAAGTCATAGGCATGGATCGAGTCAGGCTACTTTAGATATGATTGAGTTAGGTTGATTTAGGCATGGTGGAGTCGGGTCTGTTTAGGCATGGATGGAGTTAGGTCATAGGCATGGATCGAGTCAGGTTAGTTTAGGTATGATTGAGTCAGGTTGATTTAGGCATGGTGGAGTCAAGTTGGTTTAGGCATGGATCGAGTCAGGTTGGTTAGGTATGGTTGAGTTTCTAATTCATTAATTTGTGTAATTAATGATGATGTGGATTGTGTTAAGATGATTTGTAGGAAAATGTTTGATTATGGTAAATAAATTGTAGACAAGATGAAATGAATGTGTAAATTATGATGGTAAAGATGTGTAACAATTGTTGCTTGTTGGGTGTAATTTCCAGTTATTGATATAGAAAGGAAACTAACTAGGGTAGAATGTGAATAGGAAAGGGAAAGAGGGAATTGGTTAGGGTAGAGAGTGGCCGAGCTAACCTCCAAGGGCCCCATGCCCTTGAAGTGTTGCCTACATAGTCCCTGACGAAAAGGGACCTTAGGCCAATGTAGTTCTCCCATAAGCTAGGGAATATTATGATGAAGTAGAGGAATGGATTGATAGGTGTTAGGCACGGGTGAATGTAGGTCATAGGCATGGTTGAGTTCAGGTCATAGGCATGATTGAGTTGTTTTAAATATAAGTGTCGATGAGTTGGTCCTGTTATAGGAGAATCAATAGGTGATGAAGAAGGTAGAAAGGTAAGAGGTGGAAAAAGAACCACCTAATTGATAAGAACCCTAATGAGTCTACCATACCCCATATGGGCTTATGACGGAATACCCAACAAACCTTACATAATGGACTATACTAAGGGTGAAGAAGTCACATGATCATGAAATTTTGTGGTTACGGCGAGTCCCTTGAGTAGAGAGGGAGTTAGGATAAGAAGGTAAATGAGGTGAGAATGGGTGGTTTAACATAACTTAGTGTACGACAGGATGTTATTCTTAGCAAGAAACCCAAGATCAAGAATAGGCAAGTCCATGATGAAAATTTCATCTTTTTCTTCATTTGTTTGTTTTTAATAGACTGATCGATGCACGGGAATTCTATATGGGATGAATATATTATCTCCTTGAGGTCTTTGTGAAGCTGATCGATGCGGGAAGATTCTAAATATTTATTATATTTTGTAATGACTTTATATAGCTGTCCTTCAATGGAGAAGTCTATTTATAGTGGTAGAATATAAAGAAGAGATGTCCCTTTTGAGGGAGTTATCTTTTGCTAGAATTTTGACTCAAGGAGTGGTATCCCTTTTTGTTTTTAGACGTTTAAGTCATGGACATGACTATAGAGGATGGTTGGTTCTTGTTTAGAAGACAAGACCGTAGCACACAAAGATTAACTGTGGAAGAGGTTGTTTCAAGTGATGAATGACCATGGGATTCCATCGTGAAGAAGATGAAAATTATCTATGAGAATCGTGTTATGAGTAGAGCCGTGGTACTCATATTGAATACAAGGCTAAAAGGTGACAGTAATCACATGATTCTTGTTTAGTCGTGGATCCTCAAAATGGGTAATATGGAAGGGAACAACGCTCAAGGATGAGCAATCAATGGATAGAAAGTGATATATGACTTGATATCGACAATAAAATGGTTGAAGATGTAAGGTGTTAAGGGTCTCGAGGTTGGGTTTACTTTCGAGTGAAGACAAGCGATAAGCACCGATCCATAGTCATGGGTAACGACATAGGGTCAAGCCAATTAGGAGAAAATTTTCCCTGTTTACTTTTCTCCTCTTTGGTTACATGTTGATTTTCCTTGAGGGCGAGGTCACCGACACGAAAGGTTCATTCGTGAACACATTTTCATAGGCACACTTGATACATTTTTGGTAGATTTGGAAATGGTCAAGAGCATTGAGATGAAATTCTTCTAATAATTCAAGATTACTGAAAAATGATCACGGTGAAATTTATCATCATTGAGCATGTCTTGTAGTGAAATGTGGAGAGATAGAATATGGACTTGAGAGGTAATACAACCTCAAGTACCATAGACCGAGAGAAAATGGGGTAGCAGTAGTCGAAGTGTGATAAGCCCACTGGCGAAGGAATGTGTGTATGCTAATCTTTTCTAGTATCGTTGACTACCTTCATAAGAATTTTGTTTAAGGTTGTATTGGTTTATTCGGCTTGACCATTGGTTTCACGAGTAATAAGGTGATGAGAAAAGCGAGTTGGATGCCAAAAGCATTACATAGTTTGCGTAGGGTTTTGTTTTTGAATTGTTTTCATTATCGGTGATAATGTGGTGAGGACACCAAAATGACAAATGATGCGATGTTTGATAAATTCAAATATTTTCTCAACTTTGGTGGAAATGAGAGGAATGGATTCTACCCATTTAGTGTAATATTCAAGACCGGTTATGATCCATTGGTGGTGTTGTGAAGTATGGGGGTTGATCTCACCAAGCAAGATCTAGACCCCATTGAGAGAAAGGCCAAAGTTCTCGCGCATGACACCTGTAAGGCATGACTAGGTGTGTGATGAATATTATCATGTTGTTGAAATTTCACGCATCGTTTGACATAATCACAAAAGTCATGGTTGAGGGTTGGCCAATGATAGCCTAGGTGAAGAATGCATTTTACGATAGCCAAACCACTAAAGTGACCTCAGTAAATTCCATTATGGAATTCCTTAATCATGTAAATAATTTTGGAGCTTGTAAGGAATCGTAAGAGAATGCCATCGAAAGCTGCGCTTGTAAAGAAGACCACCCATAATGACATAACGAGAGACATTTTTAAGAAAGGCACGTTGTCCATTGCGAGTGAGATCGGTGGGTAGAATGGAAAGGGAAAGATAGTTTTATATTGCTTATACAAAAGGTCACGTGGGTCAAGGGAAATGGTTCCAATGGAGTAAAATTTATGAGGTAAATAAGAGGGTGATTGTAGCCTTTGTATGGTGAAAAATATTTTAGATTCAACGGGTGAAGCAGGTATTTGAGAAGCCAAGCTAAGCGATGGTATCTACAAATTTATTAATAGAATGTGGGGTAGTTTGAAATGTGTAACGGTCAAAGGTGGTCAACAAGTATGTTTACGTGATGTTTATACTTTTGAAGTATCTCATTACGACATTGGAATATACCATTTACTTGGTTTGTGACAAGCGAGAATCACCAAAGATGTTGATTGACTTAACATCTAAGGCATAAGAAACCTGGAGACCCAATATGAGTGCTTCGTATTCAGAAATATTGTTTGTACAATCAAAATCGAGTTTGAAAGAAAAAGGCATAGGTTCACCATCAAGCGGAATGAGGATAACACCAACCCCACCCCCACACTGACACTTGGAGCCATCGAAGAAGAGTGTCATTTGGTAGCGGGTTTTCAGGGAAAAGGTGGCTATAGACTCATCTGGGAAGTTGAAGTTAGAGGGTTGGTTTTGAAAATAGGTGTGTCGGCCAATTAGTCGGTGATAGCCTTGCCCTTGATCAAATTTTTATGGATGAATTCGAGGTCGAGGTCAGCTAGAAGCATAAGACAATGTACGACATGTTGATGTTGATAATACTTGACATCATATAGTATAATGGGTCGTATTAGTAATGAAAAAGGTTTTGTGGTTGAGTGGGTAATGGAAGAGTTTGGTGGTGCGAAAACTAAGGCTAGGCAAAGTTTTTGATGTGGGTATATCTAGTTTCGTAGTCAAGAAGGTACGACTTATGTAATAAACCAATTCTCTCGGTGTTGGTTGTCGTGATGAACGAGCATGACACCTAGACAATGGTCGATGGCTTGAGAAATATATAGGTAGAAGGTTTGCTCATCCTTAGGAGGAATGGGCACTTGGTGGTTGAAGGAGGTATTGTTTCAAGGCTTCAAAGGATTTATGGCATTCATCATCCCATTTGAATGAAACGTCTTTCTTGAGAAGATGATAAAATGTTGATAAGCGGTTGAAAAGTTGGGAGATAAAATGGCGAATTAATTGCAACTTTTCTTGTAGGGCTGCAAAGTTGACGGAGATTAGTGGGTGATGGAATTTCAAGAATAGCCTTGAATTTAGTAGGATCGAAACTTATATGCCACGCAAAAAAATGATGAAACCTAGGAGTTTTTGAAAGTACCGCAAATACACACTTCTTTGGTTGAAGATGAACACAATACTTGATGAGGTGGTTAAATATGACTTAAAGAACATGAAGGTGTTCGGTCCAATGTTTATATTTGGAAAGCATATCCTTGACATAATATTCCAATATGTGATGCATGATGTCATGGAAGATGTAAGTCATGGCTCGGCTGATATGTAGCTTTGGCATTTTGAGGCCGAAGGGCATGACTTGATATGCGAAAGTCCCCGAGGGTGATGAAGGTAGTCTTGTGTTGATCTTTGGGAGCTAGTAATATTTTATTATAGCCCAAGAAACGACCATGAGTGATAACATTTCATGGCCAACGGTGAGATCAACTAGTTGGTCAATGCACAGTAGTGGGAAATCATCTTTGGGACGGTGAGGTTGAGGTCATAGAAATCTATGCAAATGCGAGTCCTCCTATCACCTTTGTGACGGGGAAAGATGATAGAAATCCATTCGGGATAATCAATGGGTAGAATGAAGGAAACCAAGAGAAGGTGTTGAAGATCTTCTTTGACCAGAAGAGCATTGCGAGGATGCATTTTTCGTAGCTTTTATTTGATGGGTTTGGCATCAAGAATGGTCATGATATTGTGAACCATGATTTTTGGGTCAATACCAAGAATAATGGCATAGGACCAGGAAAATGTGTTGCTATGGTCCTAAAGGAAAGAGGTGAAGGATTCCTGTTCAATAGCATCTAAGGATTGGCCGATATTTAGAATGTGTGGGTCATCCTGAGTATTAATGTTGATTTCGATGGTCAATTCATTCAACATGGTTTTGCGTCTTAGAGGATAATGATTGATGAATATAAGATTCTTCTGCACCAAGGTAGGTGAGGATGGACTCATCGTCCTAACATTGAACGATGTTAATTGAAGGCGTATCATCATCGATCATGTCAGGATATAGGAATGGGCGAGAAGATGGAACCTCTCCATCACATTGATAGGTCAACGGTCATAGGGAAATGATGTTTACAAAAAAATAAGTTATGAGGAATAGATTCAAGATCTATGGACTCCATGGGTGAAGATGGTAATGTGGGTGAATGAGAGGGGAAATATTTCTTGTCCTAGATAAGGTCGACATGAACCTTCTTAGAGTGTGGAGCATCAAAACCAATGCCACTATGGTCATTGTGTTTACGAGAGGTGCAGGAAATGACAGTATGGCGGCCTAGTTCATAAAAACCGAAGCCTAATCCTTTCAACGCACACTTTTTGGTGGAGGAAAGTGTGAGCGAAGCAACGGTTAGTGAGGAGTGTAGGTCAGATGAAAATGGTTGGGTTTGGGATGGATGTTTAGGTTTATAGGTGGCCATATCGGAGTCCCCATACGTTAGATTAGTGCGAAGGTGGGGAGGGCCATAAGGAAAAACTTATCAATATGGATGTCATAACTGGGGTGTTGGCGGAGGTTTCCATACTCTTGTGGGGTGAGGAAGGTGTCAATATTGTATAGGTGGTATTCCCCTAGAGTGAGGCATTGAAAAACACCTTCTAAGGGATCAGTAGTTGGTATGTGGGTAGTGGGTATAGATGGCTCACTAGATGTTGGGGAAATAAGTGCATCAGCGGTAGAGGCTACAACTGCAGTGGAGATAACAAGGTTAGATGCCACATAAGTAGTGGAAGTTTTTGTGGATGGACTCATGGGTGAAGGTGAAGTGGTGATGGTGGTAGATGCCTTGACTGGTATAAGCACATCATTGGGCCGATATAGCATGTTACAGGTCTTGAAAGGTGATGGGTCGGTAGGGATGGTGTAATTATGTCCCTCATGTTCAAATTTGAGGCATCAATGTAAAGTTGAAGGGACACAACCCATGGCATAGATCCAAGGTCGGATGAGTAGCAAGTTATATTAGAACTCCCCTTCTAGAACATAGAAAAGTTTTGGGATAGTGCGGGGACCCATGCAGACATGTAGAACAATGGTACCCAGGGTAGAGGTCATGGTGTCATTGAAGGAACGCAACATAACATGGTTACTATGCATGTAATTGGCAGGTATCTGCATTTGGTCGTATGCATGGGAGGAGATGATGTTAATTCTAGCACCACCATTGATCATAACACGTTGTATGCATATATTATCGATAAAGACAGAGATGAAAAAGAGAGGGCTCGAGGTCATCGGACTAGAAGGGAGCAATCTCTTCATCTAAAAAGCTAAGGGTGGCCACTTGGTGAGTGGGTGGAGGTGTAGAGGAAGGCGAAGACCTAGTGAGAGAGGCTACATGGTGAGGGGTAATGATGGAGGCTATGGGTGTGGGGTCATTTATTAAGACTTCAATAGATTGAAGGACCTCCATGAGGGCTTGACGATGTGACTCTGAGGTTTGGACAAGGTCATATAAAGACATTTTGATGGGGATTGGTGTAGTTGTTTTAGCATTGTGAGATGTGTGACCCCGTCATAATCGGGATATGCGGGACCTTGAATGATGACTTTGGGTATGGGTGTGAATGGTATGTTCGGTGCAGGGGTTAGTTGATGGGCGATTACTTTTCCCTTACCCTTGTCTTACCGAGCACGGGTGGTAATGTTGATCATGTTAATATGAGGGGATGTGGATGAAGAGGGTGTTTCATGGAAGGTATAACGGCATGAGGAAAAAACCTAGTGGGGGGTATGATCCTTTTGAAATTAGCGGGGTGCATTAGCACTTTGGTGGTGATTTGGCCAACTCTCTTATACGAACCATGTTGATCTCAAATCTTGGGGGTGGATCAAAGAGTTGTGGGGGTGGAGATTTTGGTTGTTGAGTAGGTAATGGGAGAAGATCTATGGAAATTGGTGAAGGTGAAATGGGGTCCTCATCAAGAAGATCATCATCGTCAAAATTTTCTTGGGAGGACATAATTGGACTAGGGCAGTTTTTAAGGCCTTACAATTCTCTACATCGTGTCCTGGCACATGATGGTAGGCACAAATTTTGGTTTTGTCAAACCCTTTTGGTTTGGGTTTGAGTGGGTTGTAAGGTCTAAGAGGTGGTAATGTGATGACAAAATTTTCGAGGAGATTGGTTAAGATTTTGGCATAGGACCCTGCTAGTGGATCATAATGGGAGGTGAATGTGGGTTTGGAGTGTAGGTATAGCTGATTGTGGGGAAGAGGCTTTACGGGAGGCGGAGCGGTTTGGTCCACTAGTTGGGTGCATGGATTTGTCTTAAGTCTTGTGGGCATCTGTTTAGGTATGGGCATGGTAAAAGAGTTAGTGACATGAAGGCTTGGTTGGTTTAACTACCTTATTAGAAGGTAGTGGATTCTTAGCTTTAGGTTGCACCTTTTTGGGAAAAGGTGACACATGTGTATGAGATGTAGAGGGAAAAGTAGATGGTGGAAGAGGAAAGGTTACCCATGGGGTAACCTTGAGAGTCTTTGTGGAGGTAGGTGGTGTGGGTTGGGAAGGAAGTGTGAGTGAAAGGGCAAAAAGTTTCATGGGAAGTGAAGAAGTTATTAATCGTGAGTGGAGGTATGGGTGGTAAGAAGGTTACAGATGAGGGAGGAAGTTGTGTGGGTTCTTGGGTATATTAGAAGTGTGATGGGGAAATGGGTTGTTGCACTCTTGCTTTCCGGTGGATGGGGTTTCTTGGCCATGGTCGAGGGGTGAGATCTAGGATGGACGAAGGGGTGAAGGTGATAAGGGCATGGTGGGCGAGGTTGGTGTATGAGGTCTAGGATATTGAATCTTATTTTTAGGGGCGGTGTAAGTTTAGTGTTAGTTTTGGAAGATGTGGCTAAAACTAATTTGATGGGTGGGTGAGTAAGGCTAGCTATTGGTATGACCCCTAAGGTAGTGATAGGTTCAGGTAAGGGATATTATATAGGCATGGGTAGGTGGTTGGGTGTACATGTGTGTTGGGCTAGGGGTAGAGGTGTGAGTTGGTCCATGAGGGTGATGTGGAAGATATTGCAATAGTTGTGGTTGTGTTTGGTTTGTGTTAGTGTAAAATCACAGCACCCCTGGATGCAGAGTCAGGTTTCTAGGTTGATCACTTTGGCATCCAGTGTGATTGCATAACATTGAATCCTTTCTCCAAGTGTGGGACTTGAAAAAATGAGAAAGGATTCTCAGAGAAAGGTTGGTTCCTATTCCTCTGTTGGATGCACACGAAATATGTAGAGGGTTTTCTCGAAACCTAATCTAATTCTGCCAAGGAGACAAGGTAAGAAGATGCATAAAATAAATCTAAGCTAATAGAGGTGATGCATCGAGGAATGAAGAACACCTATTTTTCCAGTGAACACAGACTATTTGAATGTGATATAAGATCATGCACAGATGACAAAACCTGCAGTGAAAGACCAGGAGGATGCAAAAATGAACACAGAGAGGTGAGAATCATCCACGAGACATGCATTACTTGCTCCAATTGATTGATACAATACACTACTGAGAATGCCATGAGGAAGAATAGTATTACAGTTCAAATGAGAGGTTTGAACTCCACAAATTCGCTTTGAGAGAAGAAGGGAGAGGCAAAACAGAAAAAATGTTCGACACTTGAAAAGAAGCTCCTCTTACAATATATAGAAAGAATGAGAGAAGAAAGAGAGAGGGGGAAGCCAAATCTACTCCAACCACCTCCAGGTTGCATTCAGTTCATCTCATTATGACGAAGCGGTGAGATCTAGCAAAGCGGCGGGTTGTCAACAGAAGCGGCGAACTGTCTGCTGCATTAAAGTTGTTTGTTGAAGCATTACTTCTGCTTGTTATTTCGTGCCAGAGGTGTTTCTTGATTTTATCTCTCCAAACTGAACCAAAATGCAAGATTGACCCGGAATTGTGTAGAGAATCTCACAAGCTTTAGTTGATATAAAGAACGTGCAAATCGAGCTCTGGATCGAAAGATATGTCGATCCGAAGATTTAGGGCAAAACAGGCAAAAACAGGTCGGCGGGAAAAAATATTTGAACTTTCCCCACGCTCTGCCACTTGGATGACATGTGGCAGGCTCTGATTCATTGAGAAATTCTCTCTCCTCCATCTTTCTACGGGCTTTCCTTTGAAATTTCCTTGTGGGCCCCAGCTGGGACACGTGGCACTATCCCATTGGTTCGGGCTGACCCTTCAAATCTCGCCCTTTGACCTTTTCCCTTGTGACACGTGTCATGATTTGGTTGGTTCTCGGCCCTTTCGGCTCCTTCGCGCCCACCATGTCCATTTGTCTCGGATGTCCCAGTCTTTGCAGGACCAAATCCTTTAGTTCACCCGATTCGGCCGGTTCGCGTCCATTTGTCCCACTTGTCCCTGTGCTTCGCGGGACAAATTCTTCCGATTCGCCTGATCCGGCCGATTCGTGTCCTCACGGCCCAGATGTCCCATTTGCCTCAAATTTGTTTGTTCTCATTTCAGCCAAAATTTGGTTTGCGTATCTTTGTCCCCGGATGTCCTAAAGCGGTTAGTGCAAAAGTTCTCCTTTTGGTGATCGGGCTTTCGCGTCCTTCGCACACTCTTGTCCCACTTGTCCCTTTGTTGTTTGGGCCCCCTGTAGGTTTTCGGCCGATCCGCGCCTTGACGTCCCAAATGTCCCGTCATTGTCCAGGGACTAGGACTTAGCCGATTTTCACTCATTTTTTTTGGCCCAAGCTTATCTTACTGCAACTTCTTCGCATCTTCTCGAGCTTGCTTTTTTTTTTAACAGACTGGGGAGAGTTAGAAAAATTTCTGAAGGGACCCTAGAAACATGACTTTTTGCCCTGAATCAATTTATCTGCCTGGGACTTGAGAATTCTGATGCATGTTATCAAATTAACCCTGGGGGGGTGAATTTTGGATAACAATTTGGCGACTCAGCGGGGTCACCTGCCTGCTAGGTAGAAGATCAGTGGCCTTTAGCGATCTATTGGGCATGGAGTCATAAGCTTTGAATAACACGAAGCAGGCGATATTAATCCCAAGCACGATCTGCAACTTCTTCTCCAACAACACTCTGAACTGTAGAAAACAACCTGAGAGCAGCAAAACCTGTGCCGAAGCACTTAGGAAAACTGAAACCTAACTACAACAGGACAATGTGCACAAGCACTTGGAGGAATGAAAATCTAATTAATATTTACAAGGTAGTGAACTTCCCTCTAGAGGCAACGCTTGAGATAGATTCCATTGACTGGAATCTGCAGTTCTTCACCATCCAATGAGGCCAATTGGAAAGCATTGCTGCTCTTGCGCCGTGACCATTTATGGGCCACTCAAATGGCATCAAATTTGAAATGGCTTCTAGTTTTCCCGATCTGCATCCCATTTCAACACTAGATCTCAACTTGAAAAGATCTATCCTTGGCCTTTCTGTCAAAGGTCTTCTTGATCAAAGCTTGATCCTTTTCCATTGCTTGGGATGCGATTTCGATCTCTTGCGGCTCCATCACTCTGCATATCTCACCTCCATAGGCTCAAATTCAAGCAATTCCAGTTGCTTCATGAGTTCCAATGTTGGCAACTCAAGTGATATGGGCAAGATTGCCTCTCTTCCATAGACAAGCTTAAATGGAGAATTACCGTGGATCTTTTGGGAGTGATCCTATTAGCCCATAAGGCTGATTTCAGTTTGGTATGCCAAGCCCTCTGATTCTCATCAAGAGTCCTCCTAATGATCCTCAGCAAGTTCTTGTTTGTAGACTCGGCCTGGCCATTACCTTGAGGGTAATACTTTGATGAAGTGCTTAGGTAGATCCCGTTCTTGACACCCATTCGGTCACCTTAGATCCAATGAATGCCGATGCGTTATCGAGAGATTATTATAGTAGAGTACGCCAAATCTGGTAGTTATCCCTCGTAAAAGTCAAGATCTTAGACTCATTCACCTCTTTGAGTGCTCACGCCTGTCCATCTGGTGAAGTAGTCCGTGGCTGTCAAAATCCATTTGTGCCCTTGGCTTGAATTGGGATTGATGGCTCCAATGAAGTCTAAACCCCATTGCATGAATGGCTGGTCAATTGAGATTGGATGTAATGGAAGGGTAGCGAGTCTCTCTTTTCCTGTGAAGAATGCACAATTCTTACATCTCTTGATCCATGCATAGCAATCACTAAAGATTTTAGGCCAATAATAACCAGCCTTCATGATTTTTAGAGCTGTCACTCTTGGTGCAAAATGGCCACCAGCTGGTCCATCATGAAACTCTTTTAATACCCTTTGGATCTGACCTGTGTTAATGCATCTCAGTAGCACTCCATTCACATCCTTCTTGAACAAAACTCCATCAATGATGGTATATGGAACAACCTGCAACCTGAAGTATCTCCTCTTCGCTTTGCTCATTTCTGGAGGGCACAGGCCTGTTTGTAGGAAGTGCATAATGCCTTGGGTCCAGCAAGGAGTCGGGGCAGCATTGTCTTCTTCTTGTCTGCCACTCGGCTCATGGCTGTCTTGAACTGTCAAAACAACCTCTTCTTCGTTGCATACTTCTTTTTGCTTCCCCAAAACCAGCTGCTCACACAATCCTTTCCCTCTTACCAGCTTGGTGATCTTGATCTCAATGTCATACTCCATGACACGGGTGATCCAACCTGCCCTTTTCTCATTCAAATCCTTGTTGAGGAGGAAGTCCTTAACCCCAACATGTGAGACCAGCAATTGGACCTTGTTGTTTGAGACTAAATGCTTGAATTTCTTCAAGCTTCTGATTACTGCAAGCACATGCTTTTCAATAAAAGAGTACCTCACTTCACAGTCATCTAGGCTCTGGCTGAAGAAGGCAATCAGTTGTTCATCATTATCTTTGTTCTGCTGTACCAGAATGGCAGAAATAGTGTCATCACCTCCAAATGCATAGAGGATGAAATCCTTGGAAAAGTCTGGGTTGATGAGAGTGGGTGCTTGGGAGATGGCTTCTTTGATTGCTTCAAAACTCTCCTTGCCTTCTGCCATCCACTTGAAAGCCATGCTTTTCCTTAACATTTTGGTGATGGGCTTGACAAGGGCTGCAAAATGCAGGACAAACCTCAGAACAAAGTTTATCCTTCGGGAAACTCGAAGGGATTTCTTGTGGTTTGGCAATGGTAGAGCTCTTATGGCTTGACCCTCTCTGGATCAATCGCTAATCCTTCCTTAGAGACAATATGGCCAAGGAGCTTCCCTTCATGTGTAAGAAAGATGCACTTCTTAGGATTTAAGGACACTCCGAACTTTCTACACCTCTGAAACACTTGCCTGAGGTGAAAGAAATGGTCTGCTGCATTCTTTGAGAAGACAGTAATATCATCTAGGTATACCAACACTATCTTGTTGATCAAGCCTTTGAATGCCATATCCATAGCTCGCTGGAATGTTGCTCTGGCGTTCGATAGTCCAAATGGCATCTTCTTGTAAGCATATGTGCCCCATTTGGTTGTGAAGGCTGTCTTGAACTGGTCTTCCTCCTTTACCATAATCTGATTGAAGCCTGAGTAACCATCAAGTAGTGAAAACCTTTTTGAACCAGCTACGACCTGCAATATTTGCTCCATGGAAGGGAGTGGATAATGGTCCTTGAGAGAGGCTCTATTCAAATCTCTGAAGTCAACACAGCCTGATCTCTCCACTCTTCTTTCTGACTGGAACTAAGTTGGCAACCCAACTAGAATGCTTGATTGGGAATATGATTCTTGACTCAATCAGCTTGTCCAATTCTTTCCTCATGAGAGGCTCCATGTGTGGATTGGTGGTCTCTATTTTACACTTTGTGAGGCTTAGTATTTGGATCTAATTCGATGGTATCTTTGAGCTAAGTTGGGATTGAAACCTTTCAAGTCTTCATAGCTCAAGCAAACACATCGGGGAACTCTTGACATAGTTGTATGAACTCACATCTTTCTTGCTCAGTTGTCATCTTTCCAATTTGCAATGACTTGTTCTCTTCTACCAAGATGGATATCGAATCTTCTCTCTTGACTTTGAATGTTTGCTTTCTCCTTTCTAAACTGATCATTGGGGTTAAAAATGGACTCCAAAGTGATAAGTCCCTTGGGCGACTTGTCAGTTCTCAGCTGTATCACTTGGTCACCATATTGCTGCTCCAAATTTTCTTGATTCTTAGCTGAGAACTCAGCTTCTTCTTGCAAGAAATGGATGATTTGCTGGTCATTCTCAAATACTTGCCAAGCCCGACATTGTTATCCGGACTTGAAGGCCTCACAATCACGTGGATGTTTGGTTTGTACCTTGTCTTGTTGAATGTTTTCTATAATGTCAAAGGCTGCCCCTGCTGCTGCAAGCTTTGTCGCGACTTGATTCTCTTTCTAGGGATGGCTTTGATGCCAAAACCCTCAAAATCTTCCATGAGGTCCCACACCTGTTCTTGTAGCACCGAGTAGATCATTTTTGGCAAGCATGTTGTCCCTTGACCGATTTACAATCAATTCTTGTCCCCAAAACTTGCAAGTTCTTTATTTTTTTTGATTGCCCAATGCATCCCTTGCACCAAGGCTTCATATTCAGCGGTGTTATTGGAGCATGCAAATTGAAATCTAAAAGCTGAATAGTACTTTACTCCTTGAGGTGAAACAAGCATGGCTCCACCTCCTGCACCTTGTCTACTCCTTGATCCATCAAAAAAACTGCCATACCTCATTGTCATCCTTGTGGTTTGGCTTGGTGATAATAGGAATAGGTTGACTTTCTTCGTGTATACAATAGACTCTAGCTCAGATTCTTCTATTCCTTGATAAGGATCAAAAGCATGCACCTTGCTTGCCCATTCATCAAGAGTTAGATCTGGGATGTTTCCAACTTTAGTGTCAGTTTCATCAGTGCTTGGGTGATCTTCTTGATCAAATGCTGAGCAATTGGCATTAATCTGACTTGGAGTGTAGGGCTCAATATGGAAGTTTGCTATAGGTTCAAATCTGATTGTAGTCTTAGTTCCATATCTTGTCCTGAATAGCATGTGAGACCAATCAGCGGACAAATATCCCCCAATCTTGGCAGTGAAGTCCCTTGACAAACATAGGGCAAAGAGTGGTGGAAGGTCTATGACTGACACATCTTGTAAAACAACAACATTTGGACATGCGTGCAAGGTAAGACTCAAATTTCTAATCACTCCAACTGTTGCTATTGCTGTCCCATCCAACTGCACTACCCCTTTGGATGTTGTTTCATACTGAAGCCCTAGCTGATCAGCTATTTGTTTGGGCATGACAGAGCTACTTGCTCCAGAATCAATCATGTAATTATGCACTAGCTGATTTCCAATGATTAATGAAACATAGAAAAGAGGGGGTTTCAACATCTTACCTTGTTTTCCTCCATGATTTCCTTCATATTGGGCAGCATTTGTAAGCACTTTGTCTTGCATCTTGATTGATTCAGAAGTGCTTGATCCTTCATGCGCAGCTTGCAGCAGATCTCTTTGGCACTGGGATGGATAGGGATTCCCACATAGATATATTGATGTTTGTCTTCTTCATCGATCAATAATCTTGAATGGTGATGAAGGATCTCTCTCTTGTCCCTTGGTTTGCACATTTACTCCTTGTATGTGGGCAGTGCAGTGGCATTTGAGTTGGCCTAGGGGCTGTTCTTGGCTGCCCTTGTGCGTTTGAAAGCGGGATTTGCTTGCCAATCATTTGTGGAGCCATGGAAGGTTGTGGATTGGCTGGGGCTAATGGCTGTTCTTCACCCAAATTTCTCCTTTTTGACCTTGTGTTTGCTGCAACACCTTGAGAAACTGCCTGGTTCATGCCACAAAAATCCTCTGCTTGCCAATTTACCAATGTGGTGTCATTTGGGGCTGATTGCTGTTGGAATGTTTCTTGTTGTTGGCTGTTTTCTTGACTGTTCTCACCCTCCACACCAGTAGTTGTTACCATTAAAGCTTGAGTCAAAGCACCATTGAAGCACATGGATTGATTATGAGGCTCATTACATGGAAAACACCAATCATACTCCTGGGCAATGTTGTTTTGTGCTGGTACTAATGCCTTAGAGGCAGATATGGCATTTGGATTATAGGGCTGGAATGGTCTATTGGCAGGAGGCCTTGCTTGATTCTGATTTGCAGCTGGATTGGGTGGCCTTTGAGGCTGATATGGCTGCCTATTAGGTTGAGCTTGAGGCTGATACGAAGGTCTAAAACCTTGAGCTTGCTGTCTTTTGAGTGTAACCAGCTCATTACCTAAATTTTGTAGTTGCTTCATGACCTCTTGAAGCTCATTTGAGGCACTAGAAGATGAAGTAGAAGCTTCACTTGAATTCTGATTTCTAGGAGTGGGAGAAGGAGCTAAGACAGGTGCCTGACTAGTACTTGGGCTCTCTAAACTTGGATATAATGGCATTGGAGGCCTAGGAGCCAATTTACCAGCTTGAATAAGACAGTTTTCGGCTCTAATGGCAATGCTATAAGCAGCAGGTAAGGTTGTGCCTCCCATTGATTGAATTAACATAGAAATATCAGAATTCAAAGCTTTAAGATAGTATAGAAAAGCACCTTCTGCTGTTGGCCTGACTGCCACTGGAATCCTATCCCAAGACTTTTGAAATCTGAAGTTGAAGTCAGTCAGCTGCTCATTGGGAGCTCTCTTGATAGTTGTTAATTGTTCCAGTAGAGACAAATTGTCTCCCTTTTCCCCAAACTGCTCATGGAGAACTATGCATAACTGATTCCAATTTGTGATAGAACCAGCTGTAAGGCTCCTGAACCATTGCAATGCCTTCCCTTTGAATGATGATGCCAGCAATTTGACAGCCACATCCATTTCATTTATCTCATGGATTGCACAGATGTTAGCAATGTCTTTGACATGATCACCAGGAGTGGTATGATTTTCTCCAGTGAAAAATGGAATGTTCTTCAACGCTGCAATTGGAACTGGATTCTGTGCATTGAGGGCAAGTGGGCTGCTGCCAGTGAAATTGACAAAGGGATTTGCTGGTTGCGCCATTCTGATTGGTCGAAGGACTCTTGAATCTTTTGAATGAAAGGCCGAACAAGTGGAGGAGTTGAGAGAGTTCTTGTTTGGTGGAGATGGAGACCTTTGAATCCTTCTTCCTCTTTGCCTTCTTCTTGGAGATAATTGCAAGTATTCAAACAACAATTCTTCTTTCTCAACTCTTGACCTTGTGATTCTTCTCATAAGCTCTTTAGGCTGCCCTTCTTGCTGAAACCCAGTTGATCTTCCTTTTAGAGTCACCGAGATATGTGAATAATAGCTCTTTTCAAGCAAGAAAATTGCAGCAGATGCATATCAACTTTGCTGCAATAAAAATGAGACCTCTAGGTCCCACCCGGCGTGCCAAAACTGTTAGTGCAAAATCACAGCACCCCTGGATGCAGGTCAGGTTTCTAGGTCGATCACTTTGGCATCCAGTGTGATTGCATAACATTGAATCCTTTCTCCAAGTGTGGGACTTGAAAAAATGAGAAAGGATTCTCCAGAGAAGGCTGGTTCCTATTCCTCTGTTCAGATGCACACGAAATATGCAGAGGGTTTTCTCAAAACCTAATCTAATCTGCCAAGGAGACAAGGTAAGAAGATGCATAAAATAAATCTAAGCTAATAGAGGTGATGCACCGAGGAATGAAGAACACATATTTTCCAGTGAAACACAGACTATTTGAATGTGATATAAGATCATGCACAGATGACAAAAACTGCAGTGAAAGACCAGGAGGATGCAAAAATGAACACAGAGAGGGCTGAGAATCATCCACAGACATGCATTACTTGCTCCAAAGATTGATACAATACACTAAAAATGCCATGAGGTAGAATAGTATTACGGTTCAAATGAGAGGTTGAACTCCACAAATTCTTTGAGGAGAAGAAGGGAGAGGCAAAACAGAAAAATGTTCGACACTTGAAAAGAAGCTCCTCTTACAATATATAGAAAGAATGAGAGAAGAAAGAGAGAGGGGGAAGCCAAATCTACTCCAACCACCTCTAGGTTGCATTCAGTTCATCTCATTATGACAGAAGCGGTGGATCTGGAAAAATGGGTTGTCCAGCAGCGAAGCGTGGCCCATCTACTTTGCATTAAAGTTGTTTGTTGAAGCATTACTTCTGCTTGTTATTTCGCGCAGAGGCGTTTCTTGATTTTATCTCTCCAAACTGAACCAAAATGCAAGATTGACCCTAGAATCGTGTAGAGAATCTCACAAGCTTTCCGTTGATATAAAGAACGTGTAAATCCGAGCTCTGGATCGAAAGATATGTCGATCTGAAGATTTAGGGCAAAGCACAAAAGCGAGTCAGCGCGGAAAAAAATTTTGAACTTTTTCCGCGCTCTACCACTGGATGACACGTGGTAGGCTCTGATTCATTGAGAAATTCTCTCTCCTCCACCTTTCGGTGGGCTTTCTTTGAAATTTCCTTGTGGGCCCCAGCTAGGACACGTGGCACTATCCCATTGGTTCGGGTGACCCAAATCTCGCCCTTTGACCTTTTCCCTTGTGACACGTGTCATGATTTGGTTGGTTCTCGGCCCTTTCAGCTCCTTCATGCCCACCGCGTCCATTTGTCCGGATGTCCCGGTCTGCTTGGGACAAAATCCTCCGGTTGCCCAGATTCGGCGGTCGGATTCGCGTCCATTTGTCCCACTTGTCCCTGTGCTTAGCCCGCATGGGACAAATTCTTCCGGTTCACCCGGCCGGTCATTCGCGTCCTCATGGCCCAGATGTCCCATTTACCTCTAGACTGTTTGTTCTCATTTGGCCCAGATTTGAATCGGCTGGTTGCGCGTATCTTTGTCCCGAGATGTCCCAAAGCGATAGTGCGAAAGTTCTCCTTTTCGGCTGATCCAGGGCTTTCGCGTCCTTCGCACACTCTTGTCCCACTTGTCCCATTCTTTGTTTGGGCCGCTTTGTAGGTTTTTTCGGCCGATCCGCGCCTTGATGTCCCAAATGTCCCGACTTGTCCGGGGGACTAGGACTTAGCCGATTTTACACATTTTTATTTTTGGCCCAAGCTTATCTTTACTGCAACTTCTTCGCATCTTCTCGAGCTTGCTTTTTTTTAACACAGACGGGAGAGTTAGAAAAATTTACGAAGGGACCCTAGAAACATGAATTTTGCCTGAATCAATTTATCTGCACAGGACTTGAGAATTCTGATGCATGTTATCAAATTAACCCTAGGGGGTGAATTTTGGATAACAGCTTGGTTCTTGAAACATTTTGGATAGATAGTGGAGGTGTCGGTGAGTGATCAGTTTGTATTTGTGTTAAAAACAGGAAGTGGAAGGCATCCCCAAAGTAAAGCTCTATCGACATAATCCAGGATTGGCCAAGCATGAAAATGGTGTTGTTGTAAGTGGGGCCAATGTGGATCAAGTGGAAATCCCCATAAAATGTGTTTGAGATACAGGGAAATGGCTAGCCTCGGACTCTGTGGGTAAGAGATTTGAAAGCAGATCAACGGGATCTTGAAATTCTGATGGTGAATAGTCATCTAAAGGTAGTGGTACTTCTATAGTATCCTCCATGGGTAGAGGAGAGGATGGGCCAACCAAAGTGGACTCTTCTTGTGTTGGTGTAGGCGGTGGACTTGCATCTTCTATGAGTAGGAGAGGTGCCACTGATAACTGCTCGGAATTTTGAGGGGTCAAATGCGGCGTGCTAATTATGGGCTCTTCCATGGATGAAGAAGAAAATGAAGGGGGTGCCTTTGTGGGTGGAGGAGTAGATGAAATAGGCTCTTGTGCAAGTAAGGGAGCTTGGGCCAAGATTTCATCTATGGAAGGCACATGAGGCAATTTGGAAGCAAATGGTATTTCATCAAAAATAGCGTGGACCTCGTGGATATTGCTATCATTGTTTGAGGTGTCACCAGCTTGGTTGGAAGATGGGGCATGATTAGGGAATGGCTTCTTGAAGATATGCAGGTTTTGGTTAGCGGGTGCATTCGGGCTATCAAGACTAGATCTCCATTGTCTAACATTTCTTAGACGATATTCTTGAAGGTGATGTAGTTATTGTCACTATGACCTTTGACATGATGATAGTTGCAAAAGTCATGTTCCTTATACCATGTGGGCATGGGTTGCTCAGGTTCAAAACCAGTATGTGGTTTTATAGGTGGAAGGGTAATGACACCAACCTTAACAAGCTTTTCCAAAATAGAAGAATAAGATTCTCCTATGGAAGTGTACTTTCATTGTTCTAATTTGAACTAGAAAGCTTGGACAAGAGAGAGATTTGAAGGGGTTTGGTGGGTTTGATTGATGAGGGTACCAGCCTTGATAACTACCACATTGGCGAGACCATTTGGGTTTTGAAAAGTTGTTTTGGGGTTTCAAAATGAATAATCATCATTTGATTTGAATGCGTGTTGTTCTTGTTAAAGTTGAATATTCTTTTCTTGATAACACGAATTTCCAACCTGTGCCATGGTAAATGCCTTGTCAAAAGTGCAAAATGTTTGCATTTCTACAAGGTTGGTGAGATGTGTCTAGCACAAGACTAAGTGAATAGTTCTATAACCTCGGTGCGAGGTAGTTGGAATGTGAGCTGATTTATTAAAGCTGCTTGACGAGCGACAAAGTCAGCGATAGACTCATCATCATACTGTTGAGTGGAATAAATATCAGTCATGGTAACCTTCTTGACAATATTAATCGAGAAGTGGTCTAAGAAGGTCTGGGCTAGTTGATTGAATGAGTAGATGGAATGTCTTGGTAGCCCATTGTACCAGTCTAATGTAGGTCCTCTTAGGGACATTGGGAAAGTCCTCAAAAGTAAAGTGTCATCATGGGAAATTAGGTAACACCCATGTTTAAAGGACCACAAATGTTGTTGTGGATGGTTGAATAGGAATGGAAGGATTAATAGGCTCATTAAAAAGTTCATCATAGGTGAGGGTGCGTGGGCTGGAAATTGATGCCTCTAGTGTTTGCATCTTTTCCATCATTAAATTGATGAGGTTGTTGGTAGGTTGTGGTGGAAGGGTTCCTCCATATGGCATAAGGGGGCTGGTATTGAGCGATGTGATGGGAGCGACATTCCATTGTATGGTGATGCCGAATAGGAGGTTGAGAATAGGGGAACAACATAGAGGGTATGTATCTAGAATGGGTTATGAGATGAGATAGGGGGTTGTTGATAGTATGTGTATGTAGGTGGGATGATCATCGTGACTCTAGTAGCGATTAGGGGTAGTGTTTGTGGGATGGAGAGGACAAGATTAGGAATGGAGTAGGGTTACCGACACCACGGGAGGTTGTGTTACAAAGGGTATTTGTGAGACAATGGGTGCAGGCCAGGCTATGGCACGGGTGGTCGATGAGGGGAAAAAAATGAAAGGCACAAGTGATACTGCAAACGTAGTGGTCATGGTGAGTATGGGTTCTAGCGTGAAACTCTTTGGGGTTGAAGTAGGTGAGGGTAATACCGCATTATTAGGGGCTGATGCAGAAGCAAGAATAAGGGTAGGAGAGATGGATACAAGCATGTCTTATATCAATTGACCTGAGAAGTCTATGGTGGAAGAGTGGGAAAGGTAGAAGCTGTAAGGCCATGGGATTCGATCGAGGAGTTGTGTAAATTATTTGTCACCCATGGAAATGATGATAGGCTGAAAGTAGGATCCATGGGTGATAGGATGGAAGGCGGTGAGGGACTAGGTGGGAGTGGTTGACAACTCACGTGAAATATGAGAGCATTGGCTTGACTACATGTCAACACCATGTGAATGGGTATATATCGGTGATTTTGTATCCTGCATAATGACACGATGGGTAGTAAGAAGAATGAAGAAAACAGTGTCATAGATATATTTGTGTAATATATAAGTTGATGTTCACTATAGGTAAGCGCGTTGATTAAGGTTGACCGATGCGGTGTTATCCCAAATTCACCCCATGGAAAATTTGGTCAAGATAACTCTTACACATAAGGAAATTATGAAGGAAATGACTCAGACCCGCGAGCTCACATTCCGGGATGACAAACAAGATTGCGGGAGACTCTAAAATGGAATGGTAGGGCCTGTGAAATTTTAAATGACCTTGTACGAGAAGAAAGAGAAGAAACAACTATGTCAAGAGAACCCATGCCTTAAATTCATCAAACAGGTTACAGGTGTGGCGAAATGGATGCCATGACAATGTCGCGAGAGAAGCCGGGAGAAAGAAAGAGAAGAAGCGGCAAAGATTCAAAGTCTTCAAGCTCAAAACCATTCAAGAAAGAGTCAGAATCGACTAAGTATGGAAGAGCCATTAGAGGGAACCACGTGTCCTAATGGCGCTCCTCTAAAGGTGAATCCAAAAAAGAGAATCAAACAAGCGTTGCATCTCCATGTGTCTTAGGATGAAACGTAAGAAGGGGAAAATCGTCAAACAAAGTCAAAGGTGGACCAGCGAGGGCGCGGGAGTTTTTTAGATTTTGTGATTCTCACAGAAAAAGGGGAAAAGATAAAGTTGAACCCGAAAACCCAATTTTTCCCTAATCTGGCTGCCACGTGTCCCACATTATCAAAAGGGGACCCATTTTTCAAGTTGTTTTCCCACCCTCCTGTACGGACTCGATACAAACTTTGAAGGGGCATACCTTTCAAATCAGGGCTCAAAATATTGAAAATTTGACATCATTGGAAAGATCTCGGCCTCACCTACACCATGGAGGTCTGAGAATTTAATTTTTGAGGAGGTTAGGTAAAGGAAAATTGAGGAAATTTCTTTTGGCCTTGAATGGGGATCCATCTATCTCAACAACTAGATCGGATTCAATCTATTTCAACAAGGAGAGAGAGAGAGAGAGAGAGAGAGAGAGAGAGAGAGCATGAAAATAAATAAATCCTACACTACGGAGGTGATAGCAGAAAAAAGGGAACTACGATCACAAACCCAAATGCTTGAAATGGAGAGAGGTGAGCAATGGAGAGGATGGATAGATGCATCACGAGACTAAGGATAAAGTTCAAGCAGAACACCATTTCAAACCCCTTAAACATGACTCCCAAAACCTATAATGGACATCATAGATATGCAAAGTATACCCTGTAATGGTGAGAAGTGAAGAGAGACAAAATAAGCAAAGGATGGAAAAATGCATCACAAAAACAAATTTTATTGCTCCAGGAGTTCACACAATTACACCAATAATGGGTAAGAGGAAAGAAATTTCCATTACAAAGCCAAGGAGGAGACTTAAACTCCACATTTGACCCTAGAGAAGAAAGAGAGGGGGGGAAGAATAATGAACAACCCTTTAAAATGAATCTTGCCCCTATATTTATGAATTTTATCGGAGAGAAGAAAGAGAGAGGGAAGCGGGAAAAGTGGGTTGAAGATCAACCACTGCTGTTAATGCTTTTGATAAAATATGCCCCAAATCCATCTTTACTACATGATTCCTTGATTTGGTGCCTTGAAAAGAAGAAGGAAACAGCTCCTCTTCCCCCATGCGATGTCAAATAGCATCTCACCACCCACCATCAGTCTGGCCGGATCTCGATGGTACCTCACCTCGGGTGGCATGTGGAACTAGTGGCCTCACCCTAACCTTGTCTCGAGGCTCGATGGCCCCCTATGCTCTCTACACTGTGGGTGCACGACCTGGTCCTCTCACTCAAGGCCTGATGTGCTCTATACTCTCCATAGGATAGAAAATATATCCTTGTGGCCATCAAAATATCCTTGATAATACCTGACCTCACCCAAGGCATCCCTCAACCTACCTATCGGTATTGTATGTGGTGGAGCCATCGGTCTCGGCCCTTGTGCTTGTCTCTTGGGACCCTATCCCGCTGGTACCTATAAAGAGGGACCCTATCCCTATGCACATACCTATCCTAAGGGAAGGGCATGCACTCGTGCTGTGTAGTGGCCAACCGGCCCTCTAAACTCGTAATGTCTGTGCTTGTAGGGAAACCACATATACCCCATCCCCATCTCCACCCTATACGGGTACTTATCCCTGCGCTACTTGGGCCTGTAGAAGTAGCTACATGTGCCTGCAAAGTGGCCACTGTGCCTCCGATATTGTTGCTACCTGTGCACTATCCCTAACTATGTAACTAGGGTAGCACACCTTTTTGTAGGGCGTCTCTTTGAATAGTGATCTTTGGCTAGATCTGGCTGCCCCAACCTCGGTGGTACAACTCACAACCATGCTACCCACCACTGTCTATACCTGTCTATAACTCTAGCATCATCAATCTACCCGATCAACCACCTAATCCTCCTACCCCTATAGGCACGGTCAGTGTGGCGGTGACATAGGCCTCTCCACATTATCTCTCTGTCTTGTGGAATGTTGGGGGTACATCTTTGCGGCAACCCAAAGCTGCCATCTAACCTGTCGGTGGGTATCATCTCATGCTCTCTTGCATGACACCCCTCTATCCATCGAACTAGTTGTAGTCCATCTAGCTCATTGGCCATATGCCTATATGATGGAAACCCCACATATGGCCTCCAAATAATGTCCATGCCGGATAACCCCTCTAGTATCTTATTGTAGTGGGCTACATTATGGGTAGACATCACCCCGATGTACCCCACCAAGCTGGAACCCATTGCCTCGTAACTAACTTGAGAGAACACACGGCTGAAATGCATCCAAGCAGGCAACCCAATCAGATGAACACACACGATGTGCTCGTATGCCAAACAATGAAGAAGAAACGTGCAACATAAGTTGAACCTCTGTAGTCTCTCGTAGGCCCATAGATCCCTATAAAACTATACCAAATACGTTGATGCCCAGACAAAGCAGGTCCTATCATCCATCAGATCATCCAAGAGCCCCATCAGTGCTCATGGGAATCTCCCACCCTCTGCATCTGGCAGTGTGAAACAAAAAACTACCTCCATAATCAAAACTACTAGCCTCATCTCCTCTAGATGAGCAGCGTACATCTTTCCATAGCTCGAGCTAGCGCTACATGAAACCTCATCTCCACCATTCCCTCCCCAAAAATTATCAGCATCAACTCCTCTACTACCTCAAATGAAATAGAATACACCCACGCCCTACTGATCGATAGTCGTAGAATCCTGCAGACGTTCTCCAAATTCTGATCATCTCACCTGTCGGCAAATGGAATGTGTTGGTCGCGTAATCCCATCTATCGATGAGAGCGACCATCAAACTCACATCCCGAGATATGCACTTATAACACGAATCACGATCGAGACCCACCTCAGTCATGTGCCACAACTCCTCATTAGTCACATCTCCCCATACATCTAGTGATGGAGGCGGTACCTATCCTACATCATGTAACTGATCCCTCGCTTGCATCCAACCAAACATACTATTGTCAGAACCCTCCCAAACCAAACACACTCCTTACCTAAATAAACCTTGTTTCCAACCCTCATTACTTATTCCACCCACCCTACACATTACCCCTTTGCTAGACCAATCTATTCATGCCATTTATACCTATTTTTCTCTCATGAAACCTACCTTTACACCTCCCGACATATCCTTACTTCTTACCTTTTCTCTCTATTGACCCATTTTCCCAAAAATCTGACCGCACAATCACCGGTGGACCGTTATCGGTCCATACAGCTGGCATTGGTCACCTACTACTTGAAGGATGCCGGCTAAATACCACCGGCATTAGCCAACACTTGGACCAACATCGGTCAGCGCCATGCCGTAAAGCCAATTACGTTAAAACCCCCTATTTTTCAAAAATTTGTCAAATCTACCCTCTACACCTACTCCACCCTACCCAAAGCTAACCTAAACCCCTCCCCATCCCTATTTACCTAACCTAGGATCTCCCCCCTCCCTCATTTCACCAATTTTTCCCACAAATTTAATTTTATTTTCCCTACCCAAAAACCCATACTCCCATTTTTCTATTTACATATAAAGTAGGGTTGAGAACCTAACTCATCCGTTCTTTGGTGGCATGGTGGCATGTCAGCCACTATGCCGGTGGTCCACCCGAACCCTCTCCCACCTTTGCCATCACACAATCTACCTCCAATATCTCCACCAATCACCTCACTTCGCCTGATCTCGTGGACCCATCTACCCAACAAGATCTCTCCACCTCGGCGGGATATCGGACCTCGTCCTCTCCTCCCGACAAAGCACAAATCGTTCGTAGCGCTTTGTCATTTCACAAAAGCCAAAACATACAAATGAATCTGTATTATACAGATTTTTTCTTTTTATATACCCACGTCGACCTAACCGACATCGGTTATACCTAAACTAACATCGGTCATGTGCCCTAGCACATCGTGGTCAGTTATACCCCAATCAACATTGATAATGTGCTCGAGAACACCATGGTCGGTTTAATTAGATCACTTTGGTTCGAGTATGACCGACATTGGTTACCCGTCATACTCTGAAAAATACCCTTGCCCCATTTCGACCAAACTTAACCAACCTAGCCACCATTTTACCTTACCCACCCTTATCGCAACCTACCACCAAGCCTACATTACCTATATCTATCCTTAATTTTGTTTCGAGACTTGTTATTTTACTGTACCTTGGCGCGTCGCTACTGGACTTGGAACATTGTTAATGACCTATGAACTCATGTGCTCATTTATACCTTGCAACACTGCATTGTTACCGTGTTGTTTGACCTAGTGACCTTACCTTGCCTATTGTCATGCCATTTATCTTGACCCAGCCTTTGGTGTCTGAAACATACTTAAACATTCACTGCACTGACTGCGATGTGCTTCCACACCATATCCTATACCTTGGATACCAGAATCACTTCAACCTTGTTCGGATAAACCTATCGACCTTGTATGAGGTAGAGTATGCAATCTCTTTGCCTAGAACCATGTCACAATTTATAACATGTGCATGCATTTGATTACCACTACCTTTGACCCTAGCCCATTTACCTATTTTCCTATCTTTGACCTCTACCCTTTCCCACATTCACCCACATCTACACTCCTTTTTAGCCATATCCACCTTTTATCAAACCACTCACCACTTCTATCTTCTACCTCACCAGTTCTTGGTTTGAGGGGGATCACCTTCACCCATGCTTGGGGCAACATCACCTTTACCCACACATGGGGCAACCACATCTTTTTTTTTTTTCGGTGTCGCACCAATACAAGCAACACAACAAAAAGGGGCAAAATGTAGACACCAAAATTGGGTCACACTCCCCTTGGCACCCTGTCGAATAACCAACCCAAACATATTCACCTAACCACACCCCCTCCACACCACATTAATATTAATTTAATTTAATTAATACCCATCCTCACAATATTCATCATTTAATTACATTAATTGACCTAATTTCCACCTCACCTAGACACCTCATCCAGCCACCTCACCCTAGACCTATTCTTGGCATGTTTCCATAACTAACTAAGACCTAATCTTACTTGCCTTAATGAGCTAAGATTTGGTCCAACCCTAAAATCAATGCCTAAGATTTCTCTAACCACATTCCCACTCATTAGAAGGGAAGCTTCCGTTCTAATCCACGACAACAAACCAACTTGGTCCAAGAAATTAGAAAGATCTACCCATTTTAGTAAACCTAGGGAATCTGCCTTAACCGACACGGTCACCCCTAAACCGATGTTGGTCAACACAGAACCATCATCGGTTACCATTTATTCACCCAAACAACCTTGTTTTTGGGTTGCTTTGTCTCGAGAGCAGGGGAAAGAAATCGGGGTTGCATGTAAGCATAACGAACATACTTTCATGCATCCAAACATCTAGAGCCATCGCCAGGATAGATTTTGGAAGCATTGCACTCATGGAATCATTTTGGGAGCCCCTTACTATGATATCAAACACTATTATTTTGATCAACAACCATCTCCATTCAACCATCAAAACATACATCACAGTAAGTACATCTCTACCAGTATTGTCTATTTCAACATAGTTAGCTTTTTTCATTCCTGTCATTAGTTTATACTTTGCATGTTCATCCTTCCATTTCTTATTAGCTTGTAATTCAACCATTTCCCTTACCCACACCACCAAATCACCATTATGACCTAATATCCTTTTACGAGCATGCACGAGATCTCCTGAGACCTTCTCATCCACCCTCCCAACCTCATTTGACCTCAGATCAGCCCTTTTCATTTGATCTGTTTGAGTTTTTTACCTCGACTATCTTGACGCGTTGGTTATCCACAACCGTCTTCGGTTCCATCTAAAGCGGCATCGGTCATACCACACCCGATTTCGGTCTCATGTTTTATACCTTGACCAAGAACAGACCCAACAATCATCTCACTAGTTGACCTAAACAACCAAGAATTAGACCCTGACTATTCCCAACACCCTGATAACTACCTACCTTTCTGATCTAACCATAGCCTAGCCTGTTATGTTAAGATTTTCTTATTGTACTTGAATGAGAAATCTAAATCATATCATCTACTGATAGGATTTCATTTATTTATGGCATTAAATTGTTTTAAACAATGGATTGATAACCATCTAGGAAGTATCACACTTCTCAAAGCTATCGCTCACTAGGAAATCCTTTGTCATATATCATTTAATTCCCCTTTTGTGGTCTTATTGTCTATTTCGGGTAGTTCCTCCTAGCTAAAGGAAGCTCTCACATTGAGCTATGGATCGAGAAGTCGATCACGCACGCAACAACCTTGACCAACTATTATAAACATGTATTCCTCTTCACCCATTACCCTTATCTGTTTCGTCATTCAAAAGGTAAAGAAAAGCGATGAAATAGTAAGGTGGAATTAGGTTTGCTACACTAGTGGTGGCGGATACAAAAGTGGGGGCCAACACGGGAGGGATGGATATATGCATACCGTAGATAATATATCTGATGAGTCACGGGTAGATGAGTGACCAAGATAATGTTGTAAGGCTGCAGGATTATGGTCAAGGAGTTTTGTGATCTCCTTGTCACCTACATGTATAGTAATAGGAGAGGTGGGATCCATGGGTGAAGAAATAGAAGGTGGTGAAGGACTAGGTGGTAGTGGTTGTCGCCTAGCGTGAAAAACTATAGAGTTGGCTTGTCTGCGCAAGTCAAAACCATGTGAATGGTGGTAGAGCAGTGTCTGAGTTCTATAAATGGTATAGAAACATAGAAAAGGATAGCTAGAAGAAATCTGGAAAGTGGAATTTGTTCTTGTTTTGATAGAAAAATAAAAACATAGAGAGCGCGCTAGTTGGCTAAATAATGCTAGTAGAGAGGGTAACCAATGTTAGTTATTTTGAATAAATGGAAGATTTGAAAATCTAGAAATGAAGGGTGATAAGTAAGTGAACCTAGACTCTGAAAATGATACCAGAGACTCAGAAATATGATGAAGTGACAAAAAATTCACAAAAATGTATGTTTTTGAATTGAACATTGTTTTGGGAGAAATAACCAAAACAACAAGGAGGCTGATGACATTAGTAAACCGAGGTGGTATGAAGAGGTAAGCGATGGTAGTCATTGGACCAATACCGGTTACTGTGAAATTTGAGAGGAGATGAAAATTTAAATTTTTGGTAATTAAGTCAAATGAAAATACCAACCCAACAACTGAGTATGGCAATGATGAGTCCTAACACGACCAAAATACACCATTTGTGATGGTGGGGTGTGAAGGATAAGAAAAATAAGATGAAACAACCTCACACCTTAAAACACAATCGGTCAAAAGTATAAAAAAACACATGTAATTCTATGATGTAGATTTTATGTTGTGTGGCTTATGCCATTTAAAAATCTAAAGATACATGTACACAAAGCTAAAAGTAAAAGAATATAGAGAAAACCCATCATTGCCTTTGGGTCTTCTATTTGTCTTCATCCAGTTGTAGCTTCTTCATCCTCTTCTTCTGCATCATCCGGTTCCATCATCATCCCTGAGGAAAAGAAAGAGAATTGTCATCAGACATTGAGCTCAGGGTTTAATCAGTATACTTATGCTAATAGTTTCATGCAAATGAATCAATTGACATCAAGAGGTATAAGCTACATCAAGAGACAATACATAATTGATAAAGCAATATTCTACATCAACACATATGATTCCCAGAATCATTTCTAGAAAAGAAAGAGAAAATAAAAACTATGTGTTATCCAAAATTCACCCCCAAGGGTAATTTTGGATAACTTGCACAAATTCCTTCAAGCTGGAGCAAGAAGAAATGGTGAAGGGACAAATTTTGGATTTTTGGGTACCTCTTTTCTTTCCTCTAACTTCCTTGTCCAAGAAAAATCCAAAGAGTTAGAAAATTTTGAAAAAATCCAAAAATGAAGTCGGGGCTTGTTTTTAAGCATTGTGGAGTGCGGAGGCTATGGATGGTACCAGTGCGGATCATACCAAGGTTCATTGTATTGAGTTTGGGGCCGAAATGCAAAGGAAATAGTGTATTGTGGGTTTTTCGGAAAAAAAAGTGTCCCAAGCCGCTCTAGTTCAAGCTGGGATAGTCGGGCTCCGAAAAGGTGAAATGGCTGATTTGCAAAGGAATCGGTTAAGGTGGAAAAAATTGTCCTGACCAGTCCACAAGGCATCGGGATAGTCGGGACCCAAAAACTTGAAATCGCTGCAAGTTAGTGCATTGGGGGTGGAGTGGAGAAGTTGGTCTCGGGATGGTCGAGACATCGGTACATGCGGGACTCGAAAACACAAATTGCCGCGAGGCAAGTGGGATGCGGTAAAAGTGGAGGTCAATAGCCCCGACGTCCCGGTCAACGGTGGGATAGTTGCGACAGAAATCCCAAATCAAATGATGTGGATAAAGTTGGCTCGAGACTCTCAAGTAAGCGGGCGCAATAGTTCCCTGAAAACACACTGATAACCCATGCAATACTGAAAAGGAAAATTCAGGCTTTGACCCCCAAACTTCAAACGGTTATAACTTTTGACCCGAGCTCCATTTTCACAAAATTTGATTTTTCAGAATGAGCATGATGTCCTCTATTAAATATGAAAATAAAAGAAACATCTTCAGCACTAGTCATTTAAATATCTAGTCTGTTAAATGACATAAATGTCTAGCAAACCCAAAACAACTTCCTACACTCATAATGCCATATCTTTTGAGATTCTCAACGCAAACACACAAAATTGATACTATTGGAATATTAGTTCCAATCCCGACACATAGAAATCAATAAATCTATAATTTGATGAATAATCAATGGATATTTTGCTGAAAAACATGGCCAAGTTCATAACAATGTTTTATTTGGTAGTTGAGATGCATTCAATGAAGCATGGGTAAACATTTCTCACTGCTGCAAGTTATGGGATAGTATGGGGGAATTTTGCAAGCAACATACCATCATTTAAATCCATTTATGACATCTTGTAAGTGGTGGGAAGATATATTTTGGGATTTTCATTTCTCTCTCTCTCTCTCTCCTCTCAGAATTCTATAAATTAGAGTGTTGGGCTCATTGTAAAGGGGATAGTTTTGAGTAGAAAAAATATATCAAAAATTTGTTTTTGAAGCCAATGTGCTACAGGCCCTTGTAGTGGACTCCTTGCATGGTGATCTAGGCCCTTATTTTGTAACAAATTGAACTGTGCATATCATGAAGCAATAAATACGAGTTTGTGGATGCCTCTTCCCCTGTTGTGTTTGTTTGCATTCTTCTTGCCTCTTCAACCTCATGAAAATATATTGTGTCTATCTTATGATCTTGCAGGGATTCATTATCATTGTGTATGTATGAAATATTTTTGTGAATGCATTTTCTAGACTGTGGAGAACTATTATCACCCCTTCTAGTATGCACTTTTCTTCTACTTTTCACACATTAGAAGATTGTTCTCACACTCTCCTTTTGGTGTATCACTACTTTAGTGTAGGCTTTGTTTTCATGCACTCTCTCTCCTTGGTCCCTTGGAAAGTTAGATTAGGAAAAGATAGTTTTTCCTGCATTAGAGTAGATTGTGGCAGGTAGTTTAGGAGAAAGAACCAACTTTCTCTGGAGGTCTATCTCAAGAGGAAAGTCCCACAAATTAGAGATAGTACCCATGTTATCCAATCACACCGTGAGCTCAAGCACACACACTTGTGAAAATTGAAGGGTGTTGTGATTCGGAGATAACACTATGGAACATAAGAGAGGCCAAAAATCCTAAATATTTTCTAACTATTTATTTAAGTGTGTAGGTACATGTATTAGATTAGAAAGCATAAATATTTTGCAAAATAATTCTTGTACAAAAATATCTACTTCTTTGAAGGAATCTAAAAGATACAAATTTATGAGTTGTTCCAGAAAAAAGGAAAATGCAGATAGAAGATGTATAAAAGAAAGGTATCGAGACACTGAAATTAGAAGTGAGGAAACAAGATACAAGTAACAATTCTTTCAGAGCAAGGTTTTCATCAAAGCATGGGAAATGAGAAAAGGTATCTTCCAGTTTTCATTAACAAACCTCTACAAGAACCCATGAAGAGGATAGTTACAGGAGATACCAAAAATGAGAAAACTCTAAAGGTGTGAATGAGAGATACAAGCTCAAAAGAACAAGTAAAAGGTGATCAAGGTAAGTGCAGAAAATAAAGGATATATCAGTCAAGTAAAAATTCATGATAACAAAAGCTATTATGAGGGGACATGATGGCATTTCCAACTTAGAATTAAATCTAAAAGATCAAATTATAGATGTAAAAAAACTTCGAAGGCCTGTTTTCAGAAGTCCATAAAACAAGGAAAGTACACTCTTCAAAAGTTACAAGTGTAGGTGTAAAATCTTCAGTTATTAAAGATAAGTGCACATAAAAATCCAGTTTCAACATGTATATCAAAAGAATCATGTACATACAGCTACTGATGAAGCCTTTTAAAATGATTTACATTTATAGAACTTGATGTCAAAATTAAAGAAAGTCAAAACTATAAGTCATTAATTACATCTACAAAATTTAGGAAGGATACAAATTTCTACATCATAATCATGCATAGCAAATCAGAGGTGTATCAATATATGCTTTCCTATAAGAATCCATTGAGAAGCTAAATACATATAATGATAAAGTTACAAGTTTCATTTCCAATCAATAGTTATTTGAAGAACATAATACATTCAAGAACATCAAGGCTTATTGGGAATCTGAAACATGGATCAATCAAATGTGAATCAAGTTGCCTCAACATTAGCTTGAACAGGAACAAAAAAGCTTGCAATACAATTACTTCCAGACATAGTAAAGAAAAGTAGATTTTCAGTCAATTACAGCAGTTGCAAAACTCAAACAGAAAATCAAGGTTCACCAACAATGAGTGCAAAGTACTAGAAAATCCATCAATAACATATCAATCTCCATTATCAAAGAAAGCTATAGCCAACCATTAACATAGAAGTGGATATGCATACATTTACACAACAAAATACAAGTTTCAATTTTGCAGAAATTTCAGGAAGCAAAGTTTCAGTTTTGTAGTAACAAGAGTTAACAAATGTTTATATTCTCCATGTTAAAGAAAAGGGAATGCATTCATGTTGTTTCACACAGAATGTTTCCATTCCAGAATAGAGTTGCTTCTATCCTTTCATTCTCTTGAGAAACAGATAAGGGTTAGGGCTAGGAGGAATACCTGTTGAATGTTGGGAAGGTGTGCGCGTACCGTAGAGAGATCAGATCGATTGTGAAGAACTCCTTTTTGTCTGGGAAGGACTACCTATAAATAAGAATGCAAGACCACCAGATTTTAGTTAGACAATAAATGAGGGAACTGCCTTGGGCCCAGGAAATATTAGACTTCCTTTCGAAGGTGGTCAGTTCCCTTTTAATACAAATTAGTGCAAATGATAATAAAGAAGCTATTGCGAAATCACGATTTAGGTACCTCGTTACAAAGCAATAGAGACTAAACTACCAATAATAAAATGTCATGTTGTTTGTTTGGTCACTGGTTGTTGATACGTTCAGCTCGAGTTACAGGGATAAACCAGACTGGATCTGAGGTTGTTAGGAGACAAATAGGTGAGAGGAAGGTTTTGGGTATAAGTCACAGTGACCAATGTTGGTCATTGGATAACCGACCGCGGTTAGAGAACCACTACCGGTAAGGGATAACCGACACCGGTAGGGTCAGTAATCTAGGTGCTTCTGGATAGAGGTTGGTTGCAGGGTGATTGTGGGGTTTTTAAGACTGGTGGATGGTTGAGGGGAATAGTGAGATGACGGGGAAGACTCAGAGAGTGATAAAACTGTCTTCTAGGCAATACAAGGATGTATGGATGAAGGTTAAGTGTAGGGTGCTGGCAGGTGGTAGATCTAGGAGTGAGCTTATAATTACTATCAATCAAAAGGCTCAAGAAATGGTGCTTAGAAACATACAAGACACTACTTACTCATTCTTGATGAAGATTCAGGTCCAAGGAATGTGGTAGTGATAGTAAGGCTCAGTTGGGATGATCGGTATTGAAAAGTGAGTGATGAAGCTATCCTCGAGTCTTTTCCAATGCTTGAATGGGGGTGACAAACAATCCGGTGGCTCGATTGCGAGTCTTTGGCTCGATGCTCTCTCTGCAACCTCTTCTCTTTTCTTCACTTGTCTCTGTCTTGTAAATGAATTCCGGATCACGGTGTTTTGGTTGGGGAGGTCATTAATGAGAGAACCGATGGTGGTTACGTAGCCGATGGCGATCGAGTAATGAACCGATGTCGATTAGGTCAAAGTTTGCTATTTTTAGTAAAATAGCCAACCTTCCCTCCTTTTCTCTCGAGGGATCAGTTGTGGGCTTGGTCAAGTCATTATTAGGTTTGTTTTGATGCGGGTGAGGGGTGATGAGTCATGGGTGTGGGTTTAGACCAAGTCATAGGTCTTAATTAGGTTAGTTTAGGGTTAGGGCTAGGTCATGGTGAGGTGGTGAGGTGAGGTGATAGGATTATAGATGTGGATTTATTAATTATAAGGTAATTAATAAATCATTAGGTGTGTAAGGTTCGGGTGATGAGGTAGGGTTAGGTTGTGGGACGAGACACGGGCACGGGGCATCGTAAGACCCAAATTTGGTGTCTACATTTGCCCCTTGTTGTCGTGTAGCTTGTCTTGTAAAGCTGTACTGACAATAATAAGAAGTGGTTGCCCCAGTTAAGGGTATAGGTAATCCCCCTCAAATCTATCACAGATTGAGGCGACGTGAAATCAGGGATAGGGTTGATAAAGGGTGAATGATGATGAGATGATGATAAGATGGTGGGGTAAGTTCAAGGAGGCAGACGCACGTCAAAATGTAGTAGTACGACCAGGGTACATGGTTTGAAGAGCAAACAAGCAATTCATAGGCAAAGGTTGATAGTTTATCCAAACAAGGCTAATATAATCCTTGTATCCAAGGCATAGGAAGTAGCTCCAGGGGATATAACGGGTAAGGTATCGAAACGTTTAGGCATGTTCGGTAGTAGCAAATGTTGGTTTGGTTGAGATAAATGTCACGGTCTCGGTCTCAGGCAAAGTTGGTGGTGATCAATTCAAGTATCCTAGTCATGCTAAAACACAAACAGGTGAGCTCGATGGAACAAACAACTACATGATAGAATCGTAAATTGTGGGTCTTGATCGAGGTACTTAATTGGTGCGGCCTTGGGTCAGGCCGATTGGTTAGTTGCGGCCTTGGGTCGGGATGATTTGGTTGGTTGCAGCCTTGGGTCGGGCGATTAGTGGGTTGGGACCTTGGGGTCAGCTGAGTGGTGGGTGGTTGCGGCCTTAGTCGGGCCGATTGGTTGGTTGCGCCTTAGGTCGAGCCGGTGGTTGGGTGCGGGCTTGGGGCGAGCTTTGATTGGTTGGTTGCGGCTGTGGGTCGGGCCGGATTGGTTGGTTGCGGGCTTGGGGCGAGCCTGATTGGTTGGTTGCGGCCGTGGGTCGGGCCGGATTGGTTGGTTGCGGGCTTGGGTTGGGCGATTGAAGTCAAAATAAGGCTAGTCAGCAAAGCGGGGGTAGGTGATGCGGGAAAAAGTGGAGATTGTTGGATAAAGGCGGGAGTTAGGTGAAGGAAGTAGGTAACCGATATCGGTTATGTGCGACCGATATCAGTTAGAAGACCGATACCGGTATTCTAGGGCACGAAATAACCGGTATCGGTTATAGGTCAAAACCTATAAAAAGAAAAATACGGCATGTCATTGTCACTTTGTGAATTTGAGCGCCTAATTTTGTCTTGTCTGAGGTGTGAAGTGATTTTGTTGAGTTTGTGGGCTGAGTTGGCACTAGTTGAGTGGAGGAGTGAGTGATTGGTAGACCCCAGCGATCAGGAGGCAGAGGTTGATTGGTTGAGGACCCAGCTGAGGAGATTTGGAGCCATGGCACAGCCTGGAGGAGCAGGAGGTGCTGGAGGAGCTGGACCACCGCCACCTATCCCACCACGACGACGTGTAGTCATACCGGTAGGCTCTGAACCCCTACTTATGTGAAGTTAATGAATTTAACTAGAATGTGGGTTTTGGGGTAGGAATCCAAAATTTAATAAAATAATGAATAAATGAAGGTAATTTGTAAAATGGAGTGGGTAGGTATGCTAGTTAGGCCAAAACGGCAGGGTGGGTAAGTTTTTAGGTCTTTCTACCAATGTAGGGCACAAAGCAAGGAGGGGCCTCGAGATCGATGTAGTTCTCCCTTAGGACTAGGGAGAGGTGAATTGAGGCGATTTGGTTGTGGTTAGGCAATTTGTTGGTTAGTAAAAAGTTTGATGTTGGTAGAGGCAATGTTGTTGGTGTTGGTAAGGTAATGGTGGTGTTGGTGTGGGTATAGGTGAAGCAAGGTTGAGCTTACCCAAGCATAGGAGTCGTGTCTGATTAAGGTCAACACATAATCCTAGATTCGGGTAAAAGAGGCAAAAAGTGTCCCATAGTTGGAAAGAGCAAAACAAACCACGTATTATCGTAGGATGAGCTTGAATCCTAGGTACCTTGCATAGGTGAGAAGTCGATAGGTGAAAAGAGTTGTATAATCAAAATATATCGGATATACGTCACGTCCCTTGATTTTTTTGTTGTAAAGAATGGTGAGGTGAGGTAGAGGTGGATGGGTGCGAGAGAACTTGTTATAAGGTGATTATTATGATGAAAGAGAACCAAACTGAATAGACAAGTCCATGACTCAAAAGTGTTTTTGGAATATTGCTTTTATTTTTTGGATATAGATCGATCGATGCATGAAGTCTATATGGGATATGCATTTTGTTGTTCTTGAGGTCTTCATGAAGCTGATCAATGCAAGAAGCTTCGATAGAGGCTGAATTTGTATAGCTGTCCTTGAGGAGCAGTCTATTTATAAGTTGAGATGCGATTTTTGTGTATAGCTGTCCTTCGAGGGAGTAGTCTATTTATAACTTAGAGGATGTGGCGTTGCACATAGCTTTCCTTCGAGGGAGCGATCTATGTATAACTTAGAGGTCTAGATGTCCGTTTGGCATGAAGCATCTAGTTTTGTAGGAAGTTTGACTCAAGAATATCCCATAATTGTATTATTGAGAACGTGTTATTTTGATACTTTTAAGTCATGGACCAGACTAAAAAGGGGAAGGCAGCTTTAAGAGGAGGTGATGATCAAACCACGTGAGGTTGATTTGACTTTGAGATGCAAGAAATAAACGGTATGAGCTCAAGGGATGAGCGCAAGGTAGATAAGAAGTGATGTAACACTAAATTCAACAATAGAATGGTTAGAGATGCAAGGCATTAAGGGGTTGAGCTCGGAGTTTACCATTAGCGAAGCTAAACGGTAAGTGCCTAATCCGTAAGTGTGAGTGATAATGTAAGGCCCAATCCAATTAGGAGCAAATTTTCCACGTTTGCTCTTTTCTAGTTTGGTCACATGTTGATTCTCTTTGAGGACAAGATCACCAATCTGAAAGGTACGCTCATGAATTCACTTATCATAAGCACGCTTGATGCACTTTTGATAGATTTGAAGGTGGTCAAGAGCTGTAAGATGACGCTCGTCAAGAAGCTCTAATTGGGCTAACCGCTCTTGGCGGAAATCATCATTGGTGAGAATATCCTAGAGAGATATTCTTAGGGAGGGATTTGTATTTTGAGAGGCAAGATAGCATCGGTACCATATACCAAAGAGAATGGGATGGCATTAGTGGAGGTACAAATGCGATACGATAAGCCCAAAGGGCAAAGGGGATGTGATCATGCCGGTTTTTTCTAGAATCATTAACAACTTTCATGAGAATTTTGATTAAGGTTTTGTTAGAAGATTTGGCTTGTCCATTTGCTTATGGATAGTAGGGTGATGAGAAGCTAAGTTTGATACCAAAGTTGTCACAAAGGTCTTGTAACAACTTATTTTTGAAAGATTTTCCATTATCTATTATCAGGCAATGAGGAACACCAAAACGACAGATAATGTGATGATTGATGAACTCAACGATTTTTTCTTTTTGGTTGAAATGAGTGGAATGGCCTCCACCCATTTAGTGTAATATTCGGTTGTCGTGATGATCCAACGGTGATGCTGCGAAGAAGGTGGGTGAATCTCGCCAATAAGGTCTAAACCCCATTGTGAAAAAGGCCACAGATCTCGTGCGACCTATAACGGGTGGCTAGGAGTATGTTGAAGGTTGGCATGTTGTTGACACATAAAACAATGCTTAACATATTCGAAGCAGTCTTTATTGAGAGTAGGCCAATAATATCCTATGCGAAGGATCCGCTTGGCCATGGCGAGGCCACTAAAGTGCCCGCCACAAAGTCTGTCGTGGATTTGTTGGGTGGTATGAGTGACTTCAGCACTAGTTAGACAACGAAGGAGGATACCATCGAAGCCACGTTTATAGAGGAGTCCCCCCATGACGACATAACGAGAAACACTTTTAAGAAAAGCACGTTTTCCATTACTAGTAAGGTCAAGTGGTAGAACAGAGGTTGTAAGGTAGTCGTGAAATTGGTGATACTGGTATCCTGCGAATCAGTAGATACATTATTTACCATACAAACATCCGGAACTAAGTAAGATGGGGCAAAGAGTTGTTAGACTAAGACAAATATGTCTCGAGTCAGTTGGTGAGGCTGGAATTTGTGAGGCCAAGAAAGCCATAGTAGCAGCAAATTTATTAGTTGAGCGGGAATGGTTTGGATAGAAAAATGAGTAAATAAGGTCAAAAGTGAATCCACGTAATGTTTGTACTTTTGAAGTTCCTCATTTTGACATTGGTAGATGCCGCAACTTGATTGAATACCAATTGAGAGTCGCCAAAATTTTAATAGACTTTACACCTAAGTGTAACGCAACCTAGAGACCCAAAACAAGGGCCTCGTATTCCACTGTATTATTAGTGCAGGGGAAATCGAGCTAGAATGAAAGAGGCATAGGTTCAGCATCAAGAGGAATGAGAACAACGCTTGCCCCTCCACCGCGCTGGCATTTGGATCCATCGAAGAAGAGGGTCATTGGATACGACACCTCACTAAGTGAAAGAGTTGCGATGAGTTCGTCAGGGAAAGTAAAATTGGTAAATTGTTCCCCAGGTAAAGGGGCTTCCGTGAGTTGGTCTGCGATAGTTTGTCCCTTGACCGATTTCTGGTGTACAAACTCAAGGTCGAGGTCAGCGAGGAGCATAAGCCATTGGGCGATGCGTTGGTTTAGATGAGGTTTGGCGTACATATAATGGATGGGGTCAGCATTGGTGATGACGAAAGTTTTGTGATTCAGGAGGTAATGTCTGAGTTTGGTGGCCACGAATGATAGAGCTAGGCACAACTTTTTGACATGTGTATACCTAGTCTCATAATCCACAAAAGTATGGCTTATGTAATAAACGGCTTGTTCTCGATGCTCGGAGTCACAATGTGCGAGCATGGCTCCTACAACATGGTCGGTGGCAGAAAGGTAAAGGTAGAAAGGGCGATCATCCTGAGGTGGGACAAGCACGGGTGGCTGCAAGAGATAGGCTTTAAGAGCCTCAAAGGCTTGGTGGCATTCCTCGCTCCATTGAAAGACAATGTCCTTTTTAAGGAGATGATGGAAAGTTTGACATCGATCCGAGAGTTGTGAGATGAAACGCTGGATAGATTGGAGTTTTGCCCTGCAAACTACGCAATTGTTTGAGGTTAGTGGGTGGGGGCATTTCTAGGATATCTTTGACTTTAGCTGGATCGACCTTGATGCCATGCAAAGTGACAATAAAACCAAGGAGTTTTCTGAAAGGACACCAAAGACACATTTCTTTGGTTCAAGACGAACATAGTATTATAACAAGCGATCGAAAATAATGGTTAAAACATCGAGTTGTTTCTTTGCGATGTTTAGATTTGCCAAGAAGATCATCGACATAATCCTCAAGGATAGTGTGCATAATGTCATGAAAAATGTAAGTCATAGCCGCTGATAGGTCGCACTCAACATTCTTAAGGCCAAATGGTATGACACGATAGCGAAGGTTCCCAAGGAGTTATGAAGGCGGTTTTATGTTGATCGGTGGGGCTACCAAAATTAGATTGTATCCCAAGAAGCCATCCATGAGGGAAAGCATCTCATGGCTGACCCATGATGAGATCAACAAGTTGATCAATACTTGGGAGGGGGAAGTCATCCTTTGGGCAAGCGAGGTTAAGGTCCCAGAAATCCGTACATATCCGAAGTCCCCCCGTCGCTTTAGTGATAGGTACGATGTTAGAAATCCATTGAGGATAGTCAATAGGTAAGATGAAGGAAACAAAAAGGAGTCGTTGAAGCTCTTCTTTGACCAAGAGGGCAATGCGTGGATGTATTTTTCTCAATTTCTGTTTAACTGGTTTGGAATCAGGTTTTAGGGTAATGTTATGGACAGCAATGTCGTGGATCAATTCTGGCATGTCAGCATAGGACCAAGCAAAAGCTTGGTTGTGGGCATGGAGGAAGGTAGTGAAGGCAGTTTGTTCTAATGCGTTAAGAGATTGTCCGATCTTCACAATGTGAGGATCGTCCTCTGTGTGGATGTTGATTTCTATAGTCGACTCATTCAACATGGTTTGAGTGCCGAGATGGTAAGGCGCGTTGAATATAAGAGTCGTCGCGCACAAGGTAAGTGAGGATGGAGTCATCATCCGGCACTCAAAAACATTAATTAAAGGAGAGTCCTCTTCGATCATGCGGATACGAAGGGGAAGAGAAGATGGGTCTTCATTATCGCGTTGATAAGTGAGAGGACCCAGGAAGATAGCATTTATGAAAAAAAAAAGTTAGGAGGGATAGATTCCGGGTCTATCGACTCTGTGGGTGAAGATGGCAAAATAGGTGATGATGGTTTAGAAGAGGTAATGTCGTTGTCTTCCCGGATACAACTGACACGAGGTTTCTTTGGTGTAAGTGTTTCAGAAAATCCAAGACCACTACAATCTTTGTGTTTGCGTGTAGTCACGGGAATGATTGTATGTCGGCCTTGTTCATAAAGACCAAAACCAAAGCCCTTCCAAGCACGGCGCATCGGGAAGGTGATGGCGAAATGACGATTAGTTAGATATTGAAAATCAAATTGGAAGGGAACCACACCGGGAGGTTCAGGGGTGATAGAGGATGTATCGACACCCCCATACATTAGGTTGGTGTGGAAATTAGGTGGTCCATAGGAGATTACTTCCCCCACCACGACGGTCGTGGGTAGGATGCACATGTAACTGTCCATACTCCTGTGGGGTATGGAAAGTGCTAACATTATATAGGTGATACTCCCCTAGCGTAAGGCGTTGAAAAACATCTACCAAGGGATCTGAAGTTGGGATGTTGTCCGCGGGGAAAGAAGTGGTATTCGCGGCAGTGGAGTCATTGGTCAAAGGTGCGAGTGTGGTTAAGGTGGATGGTGGGGGCGTAGTTGAAGTAGATGGTTGGGCTGGATCAATGGGTGCCTTGACTGGTACAAGCACATCATTAGGGTGGTATAACATGTTACAGGTTTTGAAGGGGGAAGCGTCAGCTTTGACGGTGTATGACTTCCCCTCATACTCGAATTTGATGCATCTATGTAAGGTAGAGGGAACACATCCCATAGCCCGGATCCAAGGGCAGCCTAGAAACATGTTATATTGGAACTCTCCCTCAAGGACATAGAAGAGTTCGGGTAAGGTACGTGGCCCTACATGAATGTTAAGGATCATGGTGCCTAAGGTAGAAGTAATAGCATCATTGAATGAACACAACATGGTGGGGTTGGCACACATGCAGCTAGAAGGGATATTCATTTGTTAGAAGGCTTTGGAAGAGATGATGTTTAGGATAGCGCCCCCATCAATCATAACACGGCGTACGCGGATGTCCCGGACATAAGCTGAGATGAAAAGAGTGGGATCAGGTTCTTCTACACCAAAGACGATAATTTCATCTTCGGAGAAACTGACAGTTTCTTGTAAAGGGACCGAAGTGGTTGTGGAGGTAGGTTGTTTGGTGAGAGAAGCGACGTGGTTGGGTGTTAAAATGGAAGGCGATGGGTAAGGTTTCGTTAGGTAGGACCTCTATCCTTGAAGGATCTCAATTAAAGCTTTTCGATGAGATTTAGATGTTTGAATGAGATCATAGACCTGTCATTTTTGACAGGGGAGATTGGTGAAGTTGTTTGATCATGGTGCGGTGGGAAACTCCATCAGAGACAGGATAGGCAGGTCCACGAATGACCACTTTTGGTGGTGGTGCGATCGGGATGGCAGAAGGAGAAAGAGAGGCCGCAGGTATGCGTTCTTTAGCTTTTCCATTGTTTTTCTGACCTCGAGTAGCAATGTTAATCATGTTGATCTCATGGATACGAGAGGAGGAAGATGGCAGGGATAAGTCATTATTTTCGAGAGGCGGGGTTGCAATGATGATAGATTTTGGCGAGGCGGGGATAGGTGGTATAGGAGAAGGAATCGAAGCTAGGGGCTTCTCTCTCCGTAAATTGTCTTTCTTAGGTTGTCTATCCGAGATAGGTGACTGGCGAAGGATGGCTTTCAAAGCTTTGCATCCTTCTACATCGTGTCCTGGTGTGCGATGGTAAGCACAGATTTTAGACTCATCATAACCTATAGGTCGAGGTTTAGATGGATCATAGAGTCTGAGTGGGGGTAGGGAAATGGTTGCATTCTCCACTAACATATTAAGGATTTTGGTGTAAGATCCTTTGAGCGGGTCAAAGTCAGAGGAAGATGAGGCTATTGACTGGGTGGGTTTCGGTAATGATTGGGTATGGTTGATTCGTATGGGTGGTGGTTTAGACAAGGGGTTTTTATAATTGGATTTAACTAAACTTGGCTTTTTCTTGCAGAAGTTATGTTTAGTTGGTTAGATGATGAGGCCACAGATGACGTGGTGGCAGGAAACAACCATGGGGAAAGAGGAGCGACAGTAAACAAATCCTTTGACGATCGAGTTTGTTTAGGGTTGGTAGGTGGACCGGCTATTTGGGGTGACGGTGTTGATACACCCATGGATCTCTGTATGGGTGTAGAAGGTGTAGGTCGTTTTAAAGAAAACGTAGGAGGTATGATGTATTGAGGCAAGGTGGAGGGATGAGGTCCCAATATAGAAGGTAGGTGTGATGGCGATGGTTTTAGTTGTGACAGAGGCATAGATTGGAGTTGAGGAGATTGGGTCTGTCTCCTAGGTGGATTGACGACTTTATTTTGGATAAATCTAACCGTTTAGGTGGGTGTGTCAGGCTGGGTATTGGTGACGTCCCAAGCATAGGGGAAGGTTTGGTTAGGTTAATAGAGGTGGATGAGGTATTTGGTAGAGATGAGGGGGGTGAAGATGAGGACATAGGCATTTTGAGCTTTTATAAACACCTCGGGTATACGGTAGAGATGTCCTGGAACGGTCACTGCATTTGAGTAGAGCATGGTGTACTCAAACGCTCCCATAGGACTCGCGTCATCTTCCGAGGAGTGACAATCCTCACGTGTGAATATGAACTTTTGTATGGAAGAGAGGTGGGTTGTGATTCCGGTCCATCATGGGTGTGATACGGTGGGTAAATGAGGCAACCGTATCAATGGGCGTTAAGAGGTCAACTGGTCGCTGAAAATATTTAGGCGATGAAGAACTAATAGGTAGGAGGGCATGTTTGAGAGGATCCATGATGATTAAAGAATTTGGTGATGTCGATTCGAGGGATTTCTCCTCTGGTGTGAGAAAAAGTGGCAAGCCTTCTTCATTGCAGCAAGAGTGGTGGAAGGATATGTCTAGGAAATAGATAAGTTAGATAACATCCACTCACAATCTTGTAGGGATGTGGTGTAAGAAGGTTCATTTGTGAGAAGAGAACTCTGGGCGGTTAATTCCTTTATGGGTAGAGGAATAGCGGGACTGTCCTCTTGTCCTGATGGAGGAGAAGGGGGTGAAAATTCCTGAGTTGGCGAAGAAGCGTGATTCAGAATTTCCTCAATGGAAGCCCTGGGTTGGGAGTTGAAAATCGCATGGATCTCATGCACACTCTTCTCCTCGGCTAAGGTGTCTTGATTTGTGTTATTATTAGATGCATGGTTTGGAAATGGTTTGTTGAAGATTTTTAAATTTTGATTAGCGGGGGCATTAGGATTATCAAGAGTTATATCCCCTGCATCAACCATTTCCTGCACTATGTTTTTCAACATCTTGCAGTTTTCGTGACTGTGTCCCTTCACGCGATGGAAGTTACAGAAGTCATTTTCTTTATACCAAGAAGGTATGGCGTGGGTGGAATCAAACCCGGAGTGAGGTTTAATAGGAGGCAAGGTGATAACTCCTAGTTTAAGCAATTTGTCTAAGATCACACCGTAAGTTTCTCCCAAGGGAGTGTAGTTGATGGGCTCGGATTTATACTTATAGGTGGCTTTTGGCGGGGTATTAGACGGTGGTTGGGATTTGACCATCACCACGTGTACTTCACTCTTTGATTTAGAAATAGCGGATGCGTGATAGTTGGTGGTGTTGGGTTTGGTGGTAGAGTCTTGAGTTTGGAAATTAGGGGTTTTGTTGCGCAACCGCAATTTCTCATCCTCTAAGGCTCGAATCTCTAGTTTCCGAGCCATAGTAAAGGCCTCATCAAAGGTGCGGAAAGTTTGAATTTGAAGGGTGGGGGAAATATGTTTAGCGAGCAGCCCACGTAAAGAGTTCGATGAGCTCGGCCTGAGGTAAGGCATAAGTAAGTAGGTTGATGAGGCCCCACCATCGTCCAACGAAATATGCGATAGACTCGTCTTCAAATTGTCGGATGGCATAGAGGTCGATAATGGATACTTTCTTGGCAATATTAATGGAGAAATGATCCAAGAAAGATTGGGATAATTAGTTAAAAGAGAAAATTGAGTGCTTTGGGTTAAAGCAATCTTTGTACCATTATAAGGCGGGTCCTGATAAGGACATGGGAAAGGTGCGGAGTAGTAAGGCATCGCCATGAGCAATCGAGATAGCGAGGCATGTCTAAATGATCGCAAGTGTTGTTGAGGATCCTCCTTACTATTAAAACGAGTAAATTTTGGTAATTCCCATTGAGGAGGATATGAATGAAGGGGACGAGAAGGATGAATAGGCTCTTGACAAACTTGCTCGTATGTTAGGGTGCTACGGCTTCACAAACGAAGCCTCCAAATTTTGCATCTTGTCCATCATCCTGTTTGATTAAGTCATTGGTGGGGTTAGATGAGGATGGTTGTAAAACAGAGGAGGATTGGTCCAAGAGCCGCTACTAGACAGTGGTGGGATTGAATGTTGATAAGATAATGGTAATGAATGTGTTGGGGCAGCCGAATAAGGGTGTCCTATATAAGAGGTTGAGGCCACCGGATGAATTTGTGGAAATGAAAAGGTGGGCGGAACTTGTGAGGGAAAGCTCGTGTGTATAGGTGGCAGAGAGCAAGTTATGAAAGAGGCAACCTACGAGAGAGATGAGGTAGGGGCAGTGGACGGTAGTGATATGTGGGGTCCCAGATTAACCAGAGGAAAACCAAGTGGTGTAGTATGAACCACCAAAGCTACTGAGCTGGGAGACGGGGCTAAGGATGAAGATGGTGAGGCGGAGTTATTAGGTGGGGAAGGGGCTAAGTGAGCGGCAATACTAATAGGCATACCAACGAGGAGTTGACCGTCGGGTGCACGGTCAGGGGTATGAGACAAATAATATTGTACGGTGCTAGGATTAGCATCCAAAAATTGGCAAATTCCTTATCTCCCCGAGGATCTTGGGAAAATTCTGGTATCCATGCAGGATTCTCCATAGGATGCGAAGGGGGTGACTCGGGAAAAGGCATGGAACATGCATGGGAAACCATGGCTGCAGCTTGTTTTCGAGTGATAACAACCATGGACAAGAGTATACAATAGGGATGCAATTTATCGAACGAAGCGAGAAACAAAATGTTGGAATTGGTAGGTTCTTGGTTTTGGGAAGCATGAAAGACGAAGAATCGATATCAATCTAATAACCGAGGTCGGTCAGACTTTAGTCGGCGTCGGTCAATTAACCGATGTCGGTAGAATAGAACCGGTGTAAGAAGCTGTAAGAAGCTGCTTATTTAGGGTTAACAAGGCTTAGTATACCTACCAAACTGTTCTGAAGTGATCACTGAAATAGTGTATGATAGAGAAACAGAACTAAAAACAAGCAAGATGCACAAGCAAATCAAGAGACTAACCCTAGGATTAGTTTTAATTATTGTGGGCTTATGCCTTGACGCAAGATGATGTCAATCCTAAACAAAAGACCTAAGGGAAATGTCAAGTTTGTTTTGGCTTACAAGGTTACCTCAATCGGGTGGAGGAATAACGCAGAAAAAGGGGGAATGTTTGAGCTGTTGTGTTGATTATGATGTGATTTGGTATGTGTTGTGCAGTGAAAGTAAGATTAATTTCTTGTCAATACCGTGGATATCACCCCCACGTGTATGACTTGTTACTTAATCTATGTTCATTAGAATTGAAAACAACAAGCAAGAATGTGATGCACGTGTTTTAAACCCAAATCGAAAATGATATTCGATGAAGCAAAGAAGATGACTTTCACTAATGCAACGATGAGGAAGAAAGACAAATTCTTTTACCAAAATGACAAAAATATCTTGTGAATATTTAGAAGAAGAAAATAGCAAGTGTGCTCCCTATATGAAAGCAAGCAAGAAAGAAAGAAACCCAAGAAGGGTCCCACCGGGCGTGCCAAAATGTTTCGCACATAATGTTTCCATTCGGAATAGACTTGCTTCTATCCTTTCATTCTCTTGAGAAACGAGATAAGGGTTATGGCTAGGAGGAATACCTATTGAATGTTGGGAAGGTGTGCGCGTACCGTAGAGAGATCAGATCGATTGTGAAGAACTCCTTTTTGTCTGGGAAGGACTACCTATAAATAAGATGCAAGACCACCAGATTTTAGTTAGACAATAAATGAGGAATTACCTGGGCCCGTGAAATATTAGACTTCCTTTCAAAGGTGGTCAATTCCCTTTTAATACAAATTAGTGTAAATGATAATAAAGAAGCTATTGCGAAATCACGATTTAGGTACCTCGTTACAAAGCAATAGAGACTAAACTACCAATAATAAAATGTCATGTTGTTTGTTTGGTCAATGGTCGTTGATACGTTCAGCTCGAGTTACAGAGATAAACCAGACTGGATCTGAGGTTGTTAGGAGACAAATAGGTGAGAGGAATGTTTTGGGTATAAGTCATGTGACCGATGCCGGTCACTGGATAACCGACTCGCGGTTAGAGAACCGCTGCCGGTAGGGGATAACCGACACCGGTAGGGTCAGTAATCTAGGTGCTTCTGGATAGAGGTTGGTTGCAGGGTGATTGTGGGGTTTTTAAGACTGGTGGATGGCTGAGGGGAATAGTGAGATGACGGGGAAGACTCAGAGAGTGATAAAACTGTCTTCTGGGCAATACAAGGATGTATGGATGAAGGTTAAGTGCAGGGTGCTGGCAGGTGGTAGATCTAGGAGTGAGCTTATAATTACTATCAATCAAAAGGCTCAAGAAATGGTGCTTAGAAACATACAAGACACTACTTACTCATTCTTGATGAAGATTCAGGTCCAAGGAATGTGGTAGTGATAGTAAGGCTTAGTTGGGATGATCTGGTATTGGAAAGTGAGCTGATGAAGCTATCCTCAGTCTTTTCCAATGCTTGAATGGGGGTGACAGCAATCCAGTGGCTCAGTTGCAGTCTTTGGCTCGATGCTCTTCTCTGCAACCTCTTCTCTTTTCTTCACTTGTCTCTGTCTTGTAAATGAATTCGGATCCCGGTGTTTTGGTTGGGGAGGTCATTAACAGAGAACCGATGGTGGTTACGTAGCCGATGGCATCGAGTAGAACCGATGTCGATTAGGTCAAAGTTTGCTATTTTTAGTAAAATAGCCAACCTTCCCTCCTTTTCTCTCGAGGGATCAGTTGTGGGCTTGGTCAAGTCATTATTAGGTTCGTTTTGATGCGGTGAGGGGTGATGAGTCATGGGTGTGGGTTTAGACCAAGTCATAGGTCTTAATTAGGTTAGTTTAGGGTTAGGGCTAGGTCATGGTGAGGTGGTGAGGTGAGGTGGCAGGATTAGAGATGTGGATTTATTAATTATAAGGTAATTAATAAATCATTAGGTGTGTAAGGTTCAGGTGATGAGGTAGGGTTAGGTTGCGGGACGAGATACGGGGTACAGGGTGTCGTAAGACCCAAATTTGGTGTCTACATAGTATACAGACTCAAAATTTCCATTATGTTTTCAAAGAACATGGGTAGAAGCAGAAGAACAAGGTACATATTCCTCAAATCCTCAGAAGTAAAATGAAAATGTAAATGACCTTCATTACTGTAGTAAGTCATGCAGAAAAGGAAAGATACATCATGACAAAGTATACCCCTAAAATTACAATTCATCAAGCATTTAAACTCCAAATTATCAAAAGAATGAAGGAAACAATGCAGAGATACATTTATCAATACAAAATGCTACCTTTTGATAAATTGGAATAGTGGGCTATACAAAATCACAAGCTCCATTAAAGGTTCTATGAAGGAGGAGCATTTACAATAAATGAGTGCTAAAGGGATAGATTTTTAATCTACAATTTATATGATTTTCTAGGCAGAGTTTCATTAAAACGAGTTTAAGTTTCCATTTTCTTCGTGCAGATTCAAGTTATATCCTTGAAAAAGAAAGAACGATAAAACTTCTGTAACAAGGTGTCCAAATGCAACCAATTACAACACATTTCAGAGCACTATTATAAATGAAGTTGTACCTTTTGGGGAAATATGTTAGCCATGAGTGAAGCTAAACCATTTCATAGGAGCTTGAAGTTATGGACAAAGTTGTCTTTGATATTGAAATGAGAACGCAAATTCTATGGAATACAAGCATTCATAAGAACAAACGAGGAGACAAAATTCAAAGAAAGGATTCATAATGTATAAAATTATCAACGTAGTTTGTAAATATCAATGAACCCTAGATCTTCCATAGAAATTGCAAAGAAAGTACAAGGCTAAAAACCACGACATAGAAACTCAAATGACTGAGGCTCAAATTATAGAAATAATCAAATACCCAGATCAAGTTTTGTAGATCAAGTTCTTATAACAAAACATTAAATTTTGATGCAAAGGAAGTCCAGTCTAAAAGATGAACACAACCAATAATTGAATGTTCCATCCATACAAGTGATACGGAAGCCATATAACAACTCGAACTCTAAAAGTGGCCATAGATGTGAAACAACAAAAATTAAGCATGAACCTGAAAATCTCGGAGACAGAAGAAGACACCAGATCCATGGCGGCATGTTTAGCTTTAGAGGCACAAAACCATTCATTTTAGTAGAAAATATAGTGGTAAACTGTCAAATGCATAATTTAGATAACATCTGAGATTGCAATGACGATACTCATGGGAAAGATAAAACGCATGCATAGAGACCCTTCATAGAGCACTTTAAGAGGGGTAGAACAAATCTCGAAACAAAATGTAGTAAGCTACTCACCAACAATAGCTACAACCATATCTGAGTAGGTAAAGTAGTGAAACAGAGTTTTCAGACCTAGAAATAGCAAATGCCATAGTGTGGAGTTACAAGAAAATCCCATAGAATACTTGTTGCGACCCATAAGAAACAAAGAAACCCCACAAGCTATAAATCAAAATACCCACAAAATGGTTTCACTAAAGCTCCAAATCCTTGAATGGTGACTGAATACGCATAACTAGAGCTCAAAGGCTAAAAAATAGAATCCCAAGTTCTAGAAAGATGAAAATACAGAAGGGTATTACTTTGCATAGGTAAAAATCTCAGGAAATGAGCTTCATAGCAGAAAAGAATGGCAACATGATAAACAAGATCTCAGAAGCAATCACACAAAACGTGAAAACCCACATCAGAAAATGTACATTGCTGAAGAAATGATGACAAATAAAGATATACTCTCGAAATAACACAATAGTAATGGTTCAGAAGCTTAAATAGACCATTTTTAGAATGTATAATTAAAAAGAGATTGCTCAGAATTATTGCTAGAAAGGAATGCCACAACCTTACCTTCAAAACCCTCAAAATGGTGACTTTGCTAGAGAGGTCAGAGGCTCAAGTATCGTTGAGTTAGAATGAAGAAATCTCTAAAGATTGCGGCCAATATGACCAAATCTCACAGGAAGCTCACAAAGGCTCGTGATAATAAAGGAGCCAAGCTCAAAAAGACTACAAAAACTCACAGAGGCTCATGAACCATGGAAAATACTTCCATGCAAGTTTCAAATGGATAACCTTAGTGATCAGAGTTTGAATACAGAGAGCTTAAGATGCCAAAACCATAACCACTTCCATCAAATCATGCTCCAATCTCAAACGGTCAAGAATGGAAGAAAAATTCACGTTCAAAGCTTCACATAAGATGGGTTCACAGAGAAAACAAGCTCAGGAGCACACAAAAATGGTGACTGAAGAAAATTTTCTAGGGCTTCACCCTCCAAAATGGGCATGCATGCGAAATGATCAAGTTTAGGTTACAAATAACCTACTCAATAATCAACCACGGTGTTGCCAAAACTTAACCAAAGTTAAGATCAATGGCTCAAATCAACAAAGTACCAAGATCGATAGTTGAGAGATAACCCACAATTCACCTACCCCACTGCTAGATTCAGAGTCATCAATGGTGGAAATCAAAAGGTACACCGCTCAATAATCAACCATAGTGTTGCCAAAACTTAACCAAAGTTAAGATCAATGGCTCAGATCAACAAAGTACCAAGATTGATGGTTGAGAGATAACCCAAAATTCACCTACCCCACTACTAGATTCAGAGTCATCAGCAATGGAAATCAAAAGGTGCAGGATCAATGATCAAGTTTCACTCACCAATTTCTATACAAACTCCAATCTCAACCACAGGAAAACCCTAACTCCAACAAAGGAAAAAGTACAGATCAACAACGTATATGTAAAAGGACAAAGATCAAATGATCAGGATTTCAAACCACAGTTGCCCATAGCTTGACCAGAGTTCATAATGTGCAAATGTTTCAAGCCATTAAAAACCTAGCTGAATCAAGGTTAGCAACTTCACCGAAAAAAAAGAAGGGTCAAGTCATCGTGCAAAGAGGGGACCAACCCCATAATAATCCAAAAAAAAATTTCATTGACCGACTAAGGTCCAAACCAAGGTTTGAAAAAATCAAACACCAACAACAATAATCAATCAAATGATTATTCAAACCAAAAACCATAGTATATGTGCCAACCAAAAAAGGTAAACTTCATATTATTTTCCATGATCCTCCAATCAAAGGTGATCAAACATTATGCCATGAAATAACCATGTTTTCCGACCAAGTGAAAGTATGAAGATTTTATGCAATGCAATGATTATTCAAAGGAGGCCAATAAACTATATGTGTAATGATGGGCCTAAAGGAGGTCAAAAACCCTATGAAGACAAAGTGTGCACACATCACAGGTGGTCCCCACTAGTGGGAAGGTTTGAAAGTAAACAATGGCATTATTTTGCACAGGAGTATCTTTTCATGTGACCACAAGAAGACAGAGGAGATGTCAACATCAGAACTTGCAAGTAGACCTCATAGTTGATGGAATGCATGGGTGAATATTTTTCCAAGTATTGCAAATAAAGGATTTATTTTTCTCACACATGGATGTTTTTTTGCATGTGCATCCAAGGGGCAGAATTAAAGTGCTAAATTTATCATTGCAAGTGGATCAAATTGTAAGTGTCACATCAAGCACTAGAAGACAGAGATTACATGCACATTGGAGGAGACTTACACAACAAGCAAGGGCTATTATTAGCCAAATTATTCATCTTACTTTGTTAAAAATAGATCAGTCAACTACAGTTTGACTGAATGTATTTTTGTAATCAAGGCTATTAATGCCTCATTGTATTAGCATGTCTATTTTTATTCCTTTATTTATTCATGATAAAGGGGTAAAATTAACATGCATGGGCGAGTACAATTTTTAGCCTATTTTTAGGATGAGATGGGTGGATAATTTTGCTATATATTGTGTGTAATTACAAATCACAGAGAGGACTTTTTGGACATAGGAGTGCTGAAGCAGATTTTTCCCCTTGAATGAGAATTGATTTTTGCCTTTCCAATTATTTGCAGTGGTGTGTATATCTCATTAATTCTTGTGAATTTAAAATTCCTGATTAATCATCTTACCTTGCTGCAAATTTAGTAATTTCTACATAATATTAGTGTGCATGTTATCTTATTGTATTGTTGTGACTCATTCCCTCAATACACCAAGTGTTTTTCCTTAATATTCTACTGAAAACTATTGGTTTGTGCATCCATGTTTCATTCTCAAATTGATTGTGTATATACTCAGATCAAATCCCTCAACAAGTTTGGTGTATCACCTTAGTTTTCAATTCAGTTACAGTCATCTTTTTACCCTCAAAACCCTTAAAAATTAGTTTAGGATATATCAAAAAGAATCGGACTTGATACCAAGGACTCACCTCAACAATAGGTATACCCAGAGATTTGTGGTGTTTCCATTATATCTACGAAAGAGAGAGATCCAAAGCAAGCTTAGAACACCTGCAATCATCTCTCTACAGGGTGCACTTTCGAGAGATAACATAAAGATGTTTAAGAAGTGTGTAATTTGTTCAAGTGATTCAGTTTGGGATGTGTGTGCAAGAAGTGAGCTACGCTTAATTCCCATCAACCATTAACTGGTCATGACCTCCAATATATAGGTTGCAAATAAATTTAAGTGAGCTAAATGCAACATACACAAGGATGAAATGTAGAGATTTTTAAGCCCAAATTGAAAGTGAAATTCAATGAGAGCAATAATGAATAGGAAGAGAGTATGTCTTTCACTAATGCAATACAAAATAAAAATAAGTGTTCTTTTTAACCCAAAATATGAATTTCACTTAGACAAGTAGAAGAAGAAGAATGTTCACGGGGAGATGAACTCTTTTGAAAGGAAATAGACACATAATTATTCCCTAAGAATGAACAATGCAAAAGAACCCAAATGATAGTGTCCCACCGGGCATGTTTCACCTCAAAGTAATGTGATAAAAAAGATAAGGGTAATGGGTGTAGGAGAAATACCATGTGAATCGTAGGGAGAAGGTTACACGTGTTGTAGACGTTGAATCAAACTTATTGTATATATCTTCCTTTGGCTAGGAGGAACGACTATATAAGAAACACAACAAGACCATCAAATAGTATTAAATAGCAAGAATCAGAGGAATTCCTAGCAAGGCTAGATCCGGGAAGCATGATGCTTCTTCGAATGGTTGTCAATCCTCTATTCAATACAACTTAATGCAAGGAGAAATGATAAACCAATTATTCCTACTGTAGTTGATAAGATTTAGGTATCTCATATGATATATAATAAGTGAGTTTAACTTAACATGTGCAAGGTTGGGATTAAATCTAGATGGTTGGTTGGCTGGTTTAGGTCTGTAGATTTGATAAAGGATATAGGTGAGGTCCTGGGTAAGACAATTGTATGGTTTTGGGTTGTTTTGGAAGATTTATGAGCTTGCTGTTATAGAAGAAATTTTCAGATTAGAGACCGACATCGGTTAGGTGACCGATTTTGGTTAGGTAAGTAGACCCGATGTCGGTTGGGTGATGAGTTTTGTAGCGGAAATTTGGTGATAATGTCAAAAATTGGGAATTGGGCACTCTCTCGTGATTGCACAGAGAGTGATGCAAATTTGGATAGGTTCATAAGATTTTTGTTAAGGCTCATGAGATACTTGATATGTTGGTTTGGTCAAGGTATAGAAGGTGAAATGGGTAGAAGATTGGCCGAGGTACTCTGAGTAGATCCAGTGATGTATAAAGGTGGTAGTTAAAGTAAATGGCTTAATAAAATAATTTGAGCTATTATAAATGACAATAAGGAGATAAAACTTACTTGTTGTATGTAACATGGAGGTGGATGGTGGTGGTGGTTGTAGAAGGTGGTGAGCTGGAGTGAATATGGCTATAGGGATGCATGATGCTTCCCAAGTGCGTGTGCTGTAGAGTCTCAAGAACCTATGGATGAACCGAATGATGTCCGAATGCCGAGAGAGGCTCAAGTTAGTTGCATGAGTTTTGAATGTGTGAATGCAAGAAGCATAAGCCAAGAAATCTAGATTTAGAACATGAACAAAGAGTTAGAAAATATTATTTAACCTAACCGATGGCAAATAGGTGACCGACGCCGCCAAGGGATAACCGGCATAGTTTAAGGTGAATAAGTCAAAGTTACCAAAAATAGCCCGATCTTTGCTATTTTGGCGTGATTTGAATCTTCATTCGGGTCCTAAGTGGAGAATAACGTTGAGATAAGTAGGAGTGTTGTTGGTGAAGAAATTAGGAATTAATGTTAGGCTAGACTAAGTCCCAATTAGTTTGGATAAGTAAGGACTTAGGCTTAGTTAATTACTAGGCTATGAATAGGTCTTGGGTGAGGTGGCTAGGTGAGGTGTAAATAACATTAATTGATGATGCGAGGATGAATATTAATTTAATTAAAGGTGATTAAATTAATTTATCAATGTGGGGAAGGGGGTCATGGCTATGTGCATGTGTGAAATTGATGAGTCAAAAGGGGTTAAAGGGGTTGTGACCTAGTTTTGGTGTCTACAAAGTGAGGTTTGTTTTTGTTTTTAGCATGCCTTATATGACACGATCGGAAGGATTAAAACTAGTATATATATCATAAATAAATCTATCTAAAATCTATCGAAAGATATCAATCTTGAGGTACCTATCTACCTTTTATAGTCTAGTATACATATACCAAAAAAATAATATACATATGTAATATAATAATTGTATTATACTATATGTATCTATATGAAATGCATAAATAGATATTAATTTCAAGGTTTATCTTATATTTTTCACATGCCACTTTAAGATCAACAACTTCATTAATTTCTTTATAAATTTCTCATCAATTTTGGAAAATGGAATCATTTAGTTGTGTGATTGTGTTAGTTTTAAGAAAATCTACTTAATAAAAATGGGCTCAAAAAATAGTATTTGGCCAAGATATTAATGTTTTATTGATTTCTTTGAGAAAAAATAAAAATAAGATATTTAAGTGACAATCCAATGGAGTTCAAATTTATGAATGAATTGTCATGTGACGATCAAATGGACGTCAAATTTAATGTCGAGAATAAAAGTGAACAACTCACTCCATTACAACCTAGCTTCCATCATAGGAACACCTCCGGACGTATTAAGATTTTTTAGCACTACAAATTTCTTCTAGTAGAGAGATTGTTTGGTGTTACCTTTGTTTAGTTATATAGGGATTTGAATGCATAATTTTTGGACTACACCAATTGTTAAATGCTCGACTTAATGAAAAGGATAAATACGCGTTTTGAATGTATAAGAAAGTGCGTAAAAGTTTTTACCTGCCAAAAATTATTAGAAACGTGAATATTCTTTCTTATTTAAATGTTTAGCACGATATTTGTCATCATATTCCACCAGAATCTACTGGTCATTATTATTGAAGCTTTCTCATAAATGAGTTTAGAAAACTTATCATTTAGGATAGGAGGTCCCACAAATGGGTCCATTTTTTCTCCTTCCACATTAGATTGCACCTTTTACTATCTTTCCTAACTCATTCCCCTCCTCAAACCCTTGTAGAGTAAATGCATCATCTTTCCCTTGCACTTCACTTAACTTTGCATGGTTACATTGAACATTGTACTTCCATTGATCTTGACTTGATCCCTTGACTTCAATTTGCATTAGATTATATTTGGTTTCTTGATCAACATGAAACAATCTTTACATTGAGGATCCTTTAAGCTTGATGTCATATTAATTATGAATCCCATATTGAGTATTTTGATTCAAACTTTCTCACATCTAACAACTCCTCACACCATTTATAAGATCAACAAGTTTACATCGCTCACCATTTTGTTTTGCATCCGGTTAAACATTGAATTGGTCAAATCAACAAATAGCTAGATGATATTATTGTATCATTTTGGTTTAGCATGATGTTATATGATAGAGATATTCTGACTATTGATGGATTGTGATTCATAGTATGATTTGTGTAGATTCTTAGAGACATAGAGAGACATTTTATATTTTGATGATTATGCGTTGTTAGCATATATATTACTGACATTCATAATTCTCGTCATGTTGACTATGATATAGCATTTGAACTAATCTTGTAATCTTGTTGATATTGATAAAAAGATAGAATTGAGATGTTGTTGGAATTTTAGACAAATGATAGCATTGTTTAGTTGAGATGATGATTTATCTATATGAGGATGGTTATTGATTTATGTGCGTATATTTTATCTTTGATTTTTTTGATGTGGCCACGAGGCCGAAGGAGGTATTGTGTGATTTTACAAGTAATTATATCACAACAATCAAAAGGGGGATTGGAGACCAACCACACAGTAGAATACTAGATGGATACAACGAAGGTCACCATGGAAACTTGTGTAATGTTTGTTGTTTTTTTATTTTGTTAGGGGTTCCCATGGGGGATGACCTCCAATTATGACCATGGGCTATGTGTGCAATTCTTTCCCTTTTTCTTTTATTTATTGTAGAGTATGTGATTTATTTTGTGATGTAATTTATTTAATCATTGTTGATTAATGTGCCTTTATTAAGTAATTTAATCATGTTATTAAGTTATATGGGGATGTGACAAAAGGGGTCATTTATTAGAGTAGTTGGTCTTTTGGATTTTTGTGATTTTGATTGAGTGTAAGTGACTTTGAGTGTTGTACACTCTACCTTACTTTGGAATTTCAGATTTGGGCTTAAGGGCCATTTTGAAGGCTTGTGGGACAAGCTAAGCTTGTCCCACACCTCTTAATTTCTTATACCAACCATACCTATGGATTGGGGGATAAAATAGACCCCATTATGTGTTTTGTAAGACAAAAAGTGACATTTATTGCACTTTTCTTACATGGGTTTTAAATTATGTCCTTAGGGGGTGTGGGTTTAGATTTTGTGTGTAAGAGGCTTGTCATTCCTCTCAACCACCAATTTATTATGCATTGGGGTTGAGGTTTGACTTGTGATGTGGAGTTGAGGATAAGTGATGTGGCATCCTACATGGAGCCACCTCACCCTCCTCTTCCATTTTTCTATATATGTAAGTTTATTTGTTTGTTTGGGGGTTACTTCATTTCATTTAGACTCTTGTATTTTTGGAGTTGGAGAGTTTTGGAGTGCTCGTTGAAAGTTTGGATTTTTTGAGTCAGATCAAGCTTTTAAGGAGCTTGGTGTGTGACTCTTTGATCAATTTCTACCATGGAAAGGTAGGAACTACACCCTTGTTTTAATTATTTTCTTTTATATGTGTATACTTGTGTGCAAATGAATGTTTTGTATGCTTGTTGGATTTTTGGGTAGAATGCCTAATTATGGTGTAGGAGAAGGCTATGGGTATTTTATATGTAGGGAGGCATAAGATTTTATTTCATGTTTTGGGAGGGAGTTGGGTTGGGTGCCCCACCTTGGATAAGAAAATTCTTGCATTTCTTACTTGGTTCTTTTGAGGGAGACATAAGAGATTGTAGGGAGGCATAAGAGAATGTGGGAAGCATAAGAGGATCTTGAGGGCATAATGATATTTGTGTAGGGGTTTGAGATATATTTTGGAGGGTTTTAAGGTGGGAACCTAATCCCATTGGGAGGCATAAGTGATCTCCCCATAGATCCTTGCTCCATTGTCTTTGCATTTTCAAGCCTTGTGTATTTTGATAAGTTTCATTATTTTGATTGTATCTTGTGTTGAATGTGTTTTGGAATGGTTGTGATTTTTTTATTGTGATGTGGAAGCTTTGTGATAATTTCCATGAGTTGGATCCATCCTTTATTGAATTTTGGTTGGGTCTCGTGGGCCAATGAGGAGGATAACTTCTTATCCTCATTGGATTATTGGTTGGGTGGAGAGTGTTTCCTCTCCCCATTTTTTTTTTTGTGATTAAAGTGAAGAAATGGTGGAGCTCTTGTTGAATAATTGGGACTTGGAGCATTTGTTGAAGTAAAAGAAAATTGTTAAGGTGGAAGACTAGTAGCATTGTATTTGAAAGAAAAGTTGTATTGTATATTTGTTTATTAAGTTGTAATGTATTGTGGAAAATAAAGCTCCTTGCATTGAAATAAATGAGCTATGCTCAAAGAAAAATAAAGTTCATTATTATTTGTTGAAGTTTCATTTTGTAAGAATGAGGAAAGAACATAGAAGTTGTAAATCCTTAACAATGTATTCTTAGTAAATCTTAAATGTATAATAGCTTTTGTCTTTTCCTTGAGTAAATGGTTGTAGTTGAAATGGAAAGATGCACTAAGTTATAATAAGTTACTTTGTTGATAGATTGCATTTTATTGTGGAAAGGAAAACAATGATACTTAGAAATAGATTAAGTTTCATTTCTTCTTCCTTTGAAAATAATGTTGTTAGAAAGATAATTTTGTAGTTGCCTTCTTGTTACTATTGAAATAGAAAATCTTTAAATTTAGTAATTTAAGCATGGAATGAATAAATGGTGTAACCTTTCAACTGGAGACTTTAGGCATCTAAATTCAAGCTAAGGATAACCTGTAAAGCACCCTTGTAAAACTTGTTTATGGAAAATTCATGGAATTGATGGTTCTATTTTCAAAGAAAGGGATCGTCGCCCGTGTAGAGTGGTAGTCTCGAATCACCACCAAGGCAAGGTGGTGGTTTTTGAATTTTCACCCAGGTAGGGTGGTGGTCCTAGGACCGCCGACCTATTTTGGGTGGCGATTTCATCACTATCGGCAAAAAATTAAAAATCTGCGAATGGGAGATTTTAAACTTATTTTATTAAAAATTTAAGCCTGTAAATATGAAGAGGAAATCTCTGAAGCAAAACCATAAGGGAATAAATTCATTATTTGAAGCATGTAAATATTTAAATGGACATTTAAATGTACTCAATCTCATACATTATAATGGAGGTAGGGTTTGGCCCAAATAGAGAACTCAAAATGGAAATAACTAAATAACAACTCCAATTTAGAGTGGAAACCTCTACAATCTTCAAATGGAAGACATTACACAAATAAATTTATAAACTAAAATAAGCTAAGCTTGATTCTAGTGAATTTCTTCATGGATTCTTCCTTCCTTTCTCCCATGGCTTCCATTTCTCCAACCTGCAAATTAAACAAAAGAAAAGAGACCAAATGAGGAGGCTAGGGAAAAGAAAAAGGTTTAATAAGATTCCATAAGGATAGTTAGGGTTAGTATGGAACCCTAAGATCTAGTGGCCACAATTGATTTGATCCAAGGGTTAGGAATCAACCCTACAATTGTTAGGTGGGAATATGTATTATGGGTTTTTAAATAATTTAATGTATGTGAAAATGAGTGAATGGGGCCACTTAATACCCTTGTATGTTAAGTTAACTATGTTTTTGTTAGAGGTAAAAGAGGGTTGAGGGGACCCTACCCCGAACATAGTCACCTCTCCATGAGAGAAGATAAATACATTACCACACCATCAAAAAATTGATAATATAACAGTTCATAATAATACGAGCTCCCCTAGGAGCTAAAGTAGTGAAACAATAACAACAAAAAAACACAGTGGAACTAACAACAACAAAGAAACTAACAACCAAAAAGCTACAGAGACAGTAAATAAAACAAAACACCCCTCCCCGAGATCATTTATAGGATTTTTCAAGCCCTCCAAAGCACCTTAGCCCATTCCTTTGCAGAGCATCTATGTTACCAAAGCAAAATAAGCCAATTTGAAACCATCAGAGTCACCTTTCTTTTCCGCCCTAACTATCCAGAGAACTATAGGCATTAGTGAGCTAAACATGATTCTGAGAGATGTTGCAGAGTAGATTTCACCGTGACTACACTCCACTCCATGTAGTTGTGGAGAATGGCATGAACATGGTCCAACTCGTTGGTTATGAAACCATAGTTGGCTTTTAAAACCTCAATCTCTCCGCCATGCCCATTCTTTGACCGCTTCCTCAACGCGTGCTTTCATCTTATGCCAGTCATTGAACAAAAACTGCACCGAGCTCTTGGTGAGCCACATATCTCCCTTAAGTTCCTCAATATCCACCACCATCTTAGCTAAATGGTTCTCCCCTTTCACAGGTCTAACGTGTCCCATAGCCTCAAATTATTGTTCCAATTGCACATTGATAGGAGTAGGAAGATCCTATTTACTAGACTCCCCCTTGGTGTTCAAAAGGACACTAGAAATGCTTAGATTTCATTTCCTAAGATTTTGGGCCACCAAAATCTTAACCTTGTCTTTATCCTCTTCTGAGTCACCTTTTTGAGAGTCAGAATCTTCACTCGAGTCCTCTTCCTCCGATTCCAAGTCGACTCCATCGTGTAAAATTCTAGAGCTTTAGTTAGGGAGCCAATCTTATTAATATCCAGGGAATCTCTTTTAACAAGGGAAAGAATAAAGCCTTGATGGAGCAGGACTAGAGACCCTTTTGGTTTTGAACTGAGAGATAGAGGCACATAGGGAATGATAAAGAAAGTAGGGGAAGCTAAAATCTTGGCCACGTCTGAAATGATTAAGCATAAGCAAGTGGTAGGCGTAAATACATTTGTGGCGGCCCTCAAGAGTGATAAATTGGATAAGGGTGAGAGCCACCTTGTCATATGGATTAGGTAAAGATAAACAAAGATAACTAGCAAAATGGGAAGTGATATTTTCATTACCTTTGAGAAATAGGTTCAACTCTTCGGAGGCCTATTTTTAGGTTTATAGACCTCCCTCCCGATAACAGGAATACCCATCACTTTGGCGACCGAATCCACAATAATCTCCATGCTAATCCCCTTCATTTCAACCACCACACCTTTTTTAGTAGTCTTCCAGGCGTTGGTGAAATATTTTCTAAGATTTTCAAAATGACCTTTTTTTTTTAGGAAGGGCGTAAAACCCTTGCTATCAAATAGAGCCATGGCTTCAAAGGCGTCACCCCTTTGAGATCAGCAGGTTCAATTCTAACTAGATCACCACCCATTTGGCCGCACAAAAACCGTTCATGAAAAATCCCAAATTCCAAGTAGCTAGAGGATTACACGCATGCCCAAAAATGAAATTTCTCCATGCACGAGAAGCAACAAAAGCTTCCTAGACACATGAGCCAATCCCCTCCCCAATCTTTGCATTATTTAGAAATAAATGCTTATTATTCCTACAACAAATGACCATGATGAATTTGACACACCATGAGATGACATTATTTTGTGACGTGTCCATTTATGTCATTATGTAAGTGTGCTCGCACCTTGGGATCAAGAGATTCCAATTCATTGATAAGTGTCAACTCATCGCAATTAACCCCCATAGTAGCAAAATAATCCGCCACAAAGTTAACCTCCCTATAAACATGTTTAAAGGTAATAAATTCAAATAAATTTGACATTTCCTTAATACTCTTAATAGAGTTATGGATGGAAATAGAGATGGAACCTTTCCCATTTATGTTGTTAATTATGTTCAGAGAGTCTCCTTCCACCTCCAAATTGGCAAAATTGTGTTGGAGAGCTATAGACAACCCCAAAAAACCCCGCATTGCTTCAGAAACATGGTTTGTTTGAGTTCCTAGGTTGTGATGGTACCCAAGAATAAATCTTCCTTCAGAATCCCAAAACCCCACCACAGCCAGCTCTACTAGGGTTTCCTTTGGACACACCATCAAAGTTCAACTTAAAACACTCCTTGCTAGGTTTCACCCATCCTTTGAGTCTAGGGTTTAGAGAAGGGTACTAGTAGGTGTGGATCCCAAACCCCACTTTAAGGAGAATATGGATTCATTCTGAATGATAGACTTCTTTTGAGGGTTTAGATTAGAGAAATTAGCTAGAATGGTATTAACAAATTTCTTGGAAGACTCTTTCTTACCTTTGAATATTCTTCTATTTCTCTCCTTCCATATCTCCCAAGCTAAATGCATAATAGAAAAGGTCCACAAATATTTTAACCCTTGGCTCTTAAAAGGATTAGACCATTGGGACCACAACAATTTTATGGAATCAGGGAAAACCCAATTGACTTCAAAAATATTGAGAATGGTCTTCCTAATCGAGACCAGAAAGGGTAGTTGAGAAAAAGGTGTGAGGAGTCTTCACACTCAGATTCACACAACACACACCGTTAACCATATGGAAATTTCTCTTGTTTAGGTTGCTGATAGTTAGAATATTATCATGGATAACCAACCACCAAAACATATTAATCTTGGGGATTAACTCTTTGACCCAAACACTTCCCCAATTGAAGTTTTCCATTTCCCCCACCTCAAAAAAGGAGTTATAGGCACTTCTGACCGAGAAGACTCCATTGTCCTCCTTAGACCAGTAAATACTATCCTCTTCTAATCTCTCCTTATTAACAATAATGCCTCTTAATTTGTTGTTAATAGAAGAAATCTCAATGCTATTAGAATCATCCAGATCAATGGTTTTCCATTGTCCTGGGGTTCATCAAAGTTGAAAAAATCTCCGACCTTGGTCCCATATTTAGTCATAGAATCTCTATAGACCATGGGGTAAACGATCTTGAGAGGGAGGTCCCATAACCATTTGTCCTCCCACAATTTGATCATTATACCATTGTCAACGATCCATTTGCTACCCTCGTAGACTACGTGTTTATCCCAATTTATATATTTCTAGAAACAAGAAGAACCATTAGAATCCTGGATGCAGTAATCACCATTCGTTGTCGGACATGATTTGGCCAATATAACTATGTAACTCTCCTAGAAGGTTTTAGTAAATGATTCAATGGTCACTAAAGAAAATAATTTAAGAGAACTAAGGTAACTAAGGATAAGGGTTGATTAAATGTGAGTTGAATGTTAATTCCTAAGAGGGAAACTATTTAACCTAGTAAAAGAAATTAATGGACACTTATCTAGTGGATGGTAATTAAATTAACATTTGAAATGGATTAAGCATTTTTAAGTATTAACCTAAACCTGATCCACTCATTGTAATATAATAATATGTTGGTAGGAATTAATTAATCTGTCTTATAGGTTTGACATCCTTGTAACCCTTTTTAAAACAAAAAAAAATGCCGTAACTTTCCAGATATTTTTTAAGAATTAAATGTGGTTTTAGAATGTCAAAATTGTAGGCGTTATAAATAACCAATGAAATAGTGCAAAAATAGCACGAATATTGAACATGAGAAATAGGTAATATGGAGTTCCAACGTCCATGTATGGATGTCAAATAAAATGTAAGATGTATTGATAGATTCGTCTAATGTGTAAATATTATACAATAATTTTATCTTCTCACGGTTATATGATACACCTTGAAAAATTGTTGAGAGATGGCTGCAGGTGTTCTAAGCTTGCTCTAGATCTCTCACTTTCGTAGATACAACGGAATCACCTCACAATCAATTTGAGAATGAATTTTGGATGCACCCTAAACCAATAGTTTTTAAAAGATGATTGAATATTGAAAAGGCAAAACACTTTGTGTATTGAGGGAATGAAGGCACAACACTTGGTGTATTCAAAACAACACCATAAGATAAACATGCACACTAATATTATGCAAAAATTACTAAATTTACAACAAGGTAAGATGATTAATCAAGGAATTTGACATTCACAAGAATTAATGAGATATACACACCATTGCAAATAATTGGAAAGGCAGAAATCAGTTCTCATTCAAGGGGAAAAACTGGCAAAATTTTCTTCAACACTCCTATGTCCAAAAATCCTCCTCTTGTGCCTTGCAATTGCACACAATATATAACAAGATTATTCATCCATCCTATCCTAAAAATAGGCTAAAATTTGTACTCTCCCATGCATGCTAATTTTACCCCTTTATCATGAATAAATAAAGGAATAAAAATAGACATGCTAATACAATGAGGCATTAATAGCCTTTGGTTAAAAAATACATTTAGTCAAACTGCAGTTGACTGATCTATTTTTAATAAAGTAGAGATGAATAATTTGGCTAATAATAGCCCTTTCTTGTTGTGTAAGTCTTCTCCCATGTACATGTAATCTTTGTCTTCTTCTACTTGATGTGACACTTACAACTTGATCCACTTGCAATGATAATTTTGGCATTCTTTAATTTTTCCCCTTGGATGCACATGCAAAAATTAATCTCTTTGTGTGAGAAAAATAATTATTTTATCTTTAACACTTTGCAAAATATTCACCCAATGTGTGGGGACCACCTGTAGGCTCTATGATGTTGACATTTGTGTGCACATACTCCACTTTTTCTTAATATACATGATAAGATGATCATCTCTGTCTTCTAGTGCACTGATGTGACACTTGTAAAAGTTGGTCCTTGTCTGTTCACATGCAAAAATATATATGTCCTTCTTTTAATTAACCTCCATGAGTAAGATATTCTTAGGAAATTTTTAAGGTAACTTTAAGGAAAATAAGGTAATTATGGAAAAATATATCTTGACCATCCATTGCTTGGCCACCTTCCATTTGACTTGATCCTTGTATTATTTCTTGGTCCCTTTTGATTAGACCCCTTGCATGATAAAATAAGGTAAACTTACCCATTTTTGATAATCATTTGTTATCCTACCATGGCATATAATACAAATTCAATTTTTTGAATAATCATACATAACATAAGGTAAACTTGGTTATCATACCGATTGGCCACCTTTTTAGTAATTATTGTTTGTCGACATTTGATTATTGGGTTGGACTATAGTTTTGGACCTTTTTGATAGGTCAATGCAAATGATGATATTTTGAATCATAGGGTTGGCCCCTTTTGACAATGAAATCACCCCTTTGTGATGTTTGTAGGTGAAAACACAACCCTAATTAGGGTTTCATCATGCTTTGCCACATGCATTACTCTTGAAACCATTGTTGAGTTTGATTATGTGATGGTTGGTTTTTTATCCTCACCTTTGATCATTCATACCTGTTTATTTATTCACCATTGATATTTTGATCCTTGGAAGAGGGGTAGTTGGACTTTGGATTAACTCTTCACCGTTGATCTTTTGTACCTTTTGATCTCTACCATCGATGACTATAAACTCTGTTTGAATTAAGTTATGGTTTGCATTGATTTCGAGGATCGATTCTCAACCTTTGATCTTTGTACTGATTGATTTTGGAACATTGATCTTCACCACTGTAGTAGCAAGGTAGGTGGTAGTGGTTGGAATATTGGTCCTTTGATCATTGCACAATTTGATCTTGGCCATTGATCTTTAACCTTGGTTAAGTTTGGTTACACCATGGTTGGTTGTCGAGCAGGTTTATTTCATAACCTAAACTTGATCATTTCATTTTCATTCCCATTTTGGAGGGTGAAGCCCTGAAAAAATTTTTTCTAGACCATCATTGATTCACCTCAAGCTATTTTGCTTTTAAGAATTTTTTTGCATGCATTTGCACTATGAGGTATATTTTCATTTGAGAGTAAGCTCTCGTATGAGAGTTTCATGGATACCATTTTATTGAATCCTTGAGAGATTTTCACTCGAGTAATCTTGTAATATGTTTTTCCTGATGAGGGATAATCTATACATGAAGCTTGGATTCTTGGTTATTTTGATTTGAATTATCTTAACCTTGGATATTTTGATCTTTGTGTCACTTTTTATGGAAAAGGTGGGGTGCATTTCTTGAGTATTGTATCTTGATCTTTCTTTCATTTCTTCATTGTATGTGATGTATATTTGAAGCAAAAATGACCATCTTTCTTGGTAAGGGTGAGCTCTCACTTCATTAAATCTATAACGTGTTTGTTACTTGAGATTTTATCTATATTTGTGTCAGTTTTTGACCTCCCCATTTCTAACCTTTTCAAAACTTTTGCATTTTCTTGTGATTTTTGGTACTTGCAAGTCTAAATATGGTTCTGAGCATTCATTATTCATCCTGCACTTTGAGTATTTTCTATCTCAGCCTAAACTTGTAATCTTTGTGAGCCTTTGTTCTATCCTTGAGAGTTCTTTTCTATAATTTGTGAAAATATTTTCAATGGCTTATGGGGAAACAAATGCTTGATTTTTTTTTTTATAACTGATACATATAAAACTTTGTAGCTTAAAGATACTTCATTTTGATGACCTAGATATGGGTATTCTACTTTTGACTTGAAAGAGAAAGATTCAAAACCTTAGTTTTATGCATTTGTAAGAATGATATTTGAAACCCTACTTTTGTTGTTTGAATGTATCCTATTTGAGACAGAAATGAATTGTTGGGTATCTTCTCTTTGGCTCTAAACATTTGGTTTTGTATTTTTTTTTTCTTGAACTTATCATTTTTCTTTCTATCTTGGTGATATCTCTTGATGGATAGACTTGTAAAACTATTCCTGAGCTCCATTTGAAATTATATAATTTGAGCTAGACAAATTATTTTCTTCCTTACATTTGACTAATGCTCAGCCATAAGCATATGAGTTGATATTTTTGTTTCATTTTCCACTTTGTTGGTAACTCTTTATCATTCTTTGTATTCCCTGTATCGGCTCATTTTCTTTCTTCCTTTACTTTGAAAATGAATAAAATTTGTTTGATTTTTCGAGAGATTTCGTATTCTTTTTTTCTTCTCTGTTTATTCAATACTCAACCCAAAATAATTTTTGGGTGCTCGTAAAATATTGTTCCTTTGTCACAACTCTTCGGTTTTTTCGATGTATCAAACTAAAAACAAGTAACTTTTCCATATTTTCAGAGCCCTTTGCAAATTTTAATAATGTTATGGAAATGAGACCTGACTTTTTGAGTTTGTAATCCAAGCTACTTTTGGTTTACTAGTTGTAGATCTTCTAGGCACCAATCTAAGAGCTTGGTATATGATAATACTTTCAGCTTGTGAAAACCACTATAACTTTATATCTCATTGCATGTGTACATTATAAAAATGATAGTTGATTTGCTTGTACACTTGGTAACTTACTTGGCATGAACAATGTCCTCTTCTGTAATGTAAGATGAATTTGATATTTATTTAATGGATGCAACTTGTGATTTACTTGCTCTTTCATACCATATGTGAAGGTAACACCTGTTACTTTTGATAGAAAAATTCTACTATGTGAGTTTCAATCTCTTAATTCAAATTATGTTGAATTACTTGGATTTTTACTCAAAACTGTGACTAATTTCCTTACTGATAACATGAACTATAAATTTCAACTGCTCCATCTGTAATTCTGTGGTAATTGGTCCTGATAAGTACTAAATTTGAAAACTAGAATGTTTCCTTGAACAATGATGATCATGACTTTTTGAATCATACCTTTATCATGTACTTTTTTTTTGAAATAGTCACTATATTTATTTTTATGTTATAATAATACTTTTCATTCATGTTGGTACTCATGATAAATAAGATATTAGTCCTCTGTTGGATTCTGCAATGCATCTCCAAAAGTTGAATTTGAGAAATAATGTGCTTTTATTATAATCTCATTTTATTCTAAAATCTGGAACTCTTTGCCATCTTGAGCTCATATTTGTGTGTCTTATCCAAAACTGATATATAGTAGTCTCGAAATGACATGGTCCCTGAAATTTGTTGGACTATGATGATCTTTATCATTGTTGGTAAGGATTCAATTCCAATGATCTCTTGAATTTTACTTTCCATTTGTTGGAGTTATAAGTTTGTATTCCAAGAATTCATTAACACAAGTTGAAAGTATTAATAATCCTATATGTATTTTGTATGCATACCTTTTGAAGATGTATTTTGGGAAAACATGCTTGTTGGTTGTCCTAAAAATCTATATTTTCATTTGCCTACTTGGTAATTAAAATGGAATTTTACTACCTTGTCTTTATGGCAGTGGGTAAATCATATAATCTTATATGCATTAAGTTGTGTTTCTTATGAATGTTGGATGTTCATCATTTAATGCAAAAGTCAGGCCTACTTCAACTTTGTGGCATTTTCTATCCCATTCGGTCATGATACTTGATTTCATTTTAAGGTAATTTGTAACTTCTGTGAAAACACTTCTTTTTGATGATGATGAAAATTGTATTCACTTTTATATGAATGAAACTTGAAGAACTTGCTTGAGTTAAATTCTTGAAGGCTTGTAGCCTAAAATGATCAGTTGGATAATTGTATCTTTATCAATTTGTCTAACTGTGAGTTATGAAGCTTTCTGATATGAGAACATTTGACTTCTTTTGATGAGTGCATATTTCCTCATTTACTTTTGTTGAATCTACTTGTAACTTTTGAAGAATGTACTTTCCTTATTTTATTGAATTCTGAAATAGGCCTTTGAAGGTTTCTTTACAGTTATACTTTGATCATTTAGCTTTGATTCTAAGCTAGAAATGTCATCATGTCCCTTCATAATAGCTTATGTTCTCATGAATTTGTACCTGATTGATATATTATTTTACTTTTTGCACATATTTGATCACTTCTTAAACTGTTCTTTTGAACTTATACTTTTCATCCAAAACCTTAGAGTTTTCTCATTTGTGGTATTTCCTGTAACTATCCTCTTCATGGGTTCTTGAGAGGTTTTTTAATGAAAGATGGAAGATACCCTTACTTATTTTTTATATGCTTTGATGAAAAAATGCAAAATGATATGTTACTTGTATCTTGCTTCCTCACTTCCGATTCAGTGTCCCAATGCCTTTATTTTATACATCTTTTGTTTGCATTTTCTTTTTTAAAACAACTCATAAATTTGTATCATGTAGATTCCTTTAGCAAGTATTTCCTTTCTATGTACAGTAATCATTTTTGCAAAATATTTTTATTTTTCTCTGCTACATGTACTGCACACTTAAAAAATAGTTAGAAAATATTTAGGCTTTTTGGCCTCTCTTATGTTCCATAGTTTTTTTTTCTCTTTCTTTTTTGAAATGATTATGGGAATCATATGTGTTGATGTAGAATATTGCTCTTATCAATTGTGTATTTGTATATGATGTACCTTATGCTTCTACTTTTTAGAAATCCATTTGCATGTAGTTAGATAGTACAAGGGTACAGATCTAAACCATGAGCTCAAATTTGATGCCTTTCCTTTTCATTTTTCAGGTACATTGTGACTACTAGGAGAGTTGGATAAAGATGGAGTTAGAGCTGAAGTGAAGAAGACTAGAAGAGAACCCAAGGAAATGATGGGTTTCTTCTATAATCTTTTACTTTTAACTTCATGCATATGTACTTCTTTCTTCAAGTAGTTATGAGTTACATCCCATGGCTTGTGTGGGAAATATTGTACTTCTTCATGAATAAATAACATTTAATTTATGTACTTGAGTTGTATACTTCTTTTGCTTTCATTTTAGCTTTATGACATGTATATTGATTGTATAATGAAATAAACAACTCAAACACATAATTAAATGTATTTACATGTAGAAATAATGAGTTTTGAAATACCTGTAACTTTAATAATGAACTCTCTTTCTTGTAAACTACAACTCTATTTTTGTTCCCAAATTTAGCATTTCACCTATTTGTGATTCCCACCTTCATCAAGGAAATGCATTAGTCCTTTGGGGATTTTGTATTTCCTTGCTGAAGATGAACATGGAATAGATATTATAGGGATGATTGATGACACTCAAAGATAAATTTCAAGTTTCAAGATGATTATTTTGCAAGATATGCAAGTTCGGGGTGAGACAGAGTCAAGAATAATGTAAAATCTAGCTCGAATTTGAACTTTTGATGCTCATTGTGAATCATGTGATTTACATGGGACCTTTTAGCTTTCAAGGATGTTTCTAAGGTTACTTTATAAGGTTTTATAAAAATAATGAAGTCATTTTATAGTAAGGTATTTATGAACGAATATTAAGAAGACAAAGAGGTCAAAAGCCTAGTTAAACCCTTTTAGGAGCAATTGTCAAAATAAGGTGAATTGTGACCCAATTTTGATTGATTCATAAAATTTGATTATTGGATGTTGTATAAGACTTTGATATATTTATATAAATGTAATTTTGAGGTCATGGTGATTAGTGAGCCCCACTGGAAACAATAATTTCTAAAGAAATTCAGATTTAAGGAGAAATTTTCAAAATGAGGTATGAACTAAATTAACATTATGAGATGAATGTGAGTTTTTATAGATGTCTGTGGAGGTTTCATATATAATTCATATAGGTTCATGAGGATTTAAGGTCCAAATAGGTTGTTTGGATAAAGGGCAATTTTGGGATCTCAAAAAGCGAGTCTTCAAGTGTTTTGGCCATATCTTGAGCTACAAGTTGATTCCTTAGATGATTCAAGGGTTTTGGAAAGAGGATTTAGATATATTTCTATTTATATATTTATTGTCTCATGATGAGGTCATATGACATGTTTTACAAGGAAATATTTGAGAAAGATGAGTTTTTGCGCTCAAGACAACATTTGTTTTTTTCAGGTTAATTCGACATTATTTGAAGAATGAGATGGATTGGGTGATGCTTCCTATTACCTGGAATGTGAATAAGGATGAATTTGGAATCCAATTAATCAAATTTTAATTATTTAATGTTTTTATAAATGGTTTAGAAGCTAACCTATGGAGACATATTTTTGGTAGATTGATTTAGTGAAGGCAAATATCGCTATGGTTTCAAGAGAGAAATGTTTAATGACTTATATCTCATAGATACGTTGGTTTATAGATTAGTCACTGTCTTTCCTATCTCTTATCTCTTATCACATCATTCTCTGCTGATATTGTGGATCTTCTCACCCAGTTAGGAGTCGATTCGGATTTTGGCCCTTATAAACTGTACGTGTGCTTTGTTCTAGTCAGAATAATATGAGATAAATCTATCTCTGCTATTTCTCATTCCATAGCTTTGCTTCAGTTTGGTATCAGAGCGAAGTTGCCTTCTCGCAGGATCGAATTCTGAAAAGAATGAGCAAATTTTCCTTCTCGCCGGACTGAAATGTGGAAAGAATGAACGGATCTTCCGTCTTGCAGAATTGAATTCTGAAAAGCACGATCGAATTTTCCTTCTCGCACGATCGAATTCTGAAAGGAATGAGCGGATCTTCTGTAGTTTTATTTGCAGGAACGAATCGGAGAGGAGAGGAGAGGAGTGGACTGAACATATACTGTCCCGCGCTCCACTCCAATTTCCTGAGCAAAGCGCTCGGCTGTTCCAGTCTGTGTGCCGAAAAACACAGCAATTTTTCTTCTTATTCGCCAAAGAAATCGGTATCTCCAAAGACTACAATTCACGTGGAGAATCTTGCTTGTTCACGTGGAGAATCTTGCTGCTACGTGGAATAGTGTAATCCCGTGAGGAAACATTCTTGCTGGTGGCGTAGAAGTCTGAAGAGAAGGGAGTGTTATTGGTATGCAGAGTTGCTGGGTGCCATTTGAACACGCTTTCCACTGAACCTGCGCATGAAGCTTTTCTTCGCCCTCCTTCTAGCGCCTGAAGCTTTGCTGCTACGTGAATGCAACATCTCTGGGCTGTCCAGGCAGAGCTGTAATTAGATCATCCTCTTGGTGTTATTGCAGCTAGCGGAATCAACGTGGACGTGACGAAATTCACCAACAGCAGGAGCGATTCAGCCAAAACACGTGGCTCCAGGACAGGCGTGAGTACCTGCTGAGTTTTTGTATATCACGCAGCGGAGGAAGATAAACCTGTTCCAGAACGTGGAAGCTGTTGCGTGGAGATTCTTGCTGGTGCGAAGGAGAGATCTGCTGCTGGAAGTGGAAACAATCTAAGAATCAAAGACAAGCTGGACGTGGAGATCTCGCCGAGTGAGAGAATTTATTTCTGTGCACGGAGACCTTCAAACGCTGTCGAGGTAGTTCTGAGTCTACAACAGTCTCTTCTACACTACATCGAATGTCGAGTGTAGACAACTCGATTGAAAGCGTCAACAACACGGTCGCCACAGCTGAAAGCCACAACATCAACTCGCCAGCCAGAGAACACCGTGGAGAAGCTCCTGAGAGCTTCGGGTTCTACTTTGCTTTGCTGAACGAGCTTCAAAATTGCGGCAATCTTGCATTCAAAAAAAATTGTTTAAGAAGGACTCCTTGAGTACTTTCTTTTCGACGTCACCGCCAAGCAAAGCGAGTACGGAAGAATTAGAAGCCGGATACGACGTGATCAGATTGTGACGACGAAGAAGAACGCCCTGCAAAGCGTCGTAGTCTCACAGCACACGAATATCGCGAGCATCTATAAGCCAATCATTCTCGATAAAGTGAGTCCAAATTGTAATAACTTTTTCAAATAACAAAAAGTTACTTCTGTCTGACGCTCAGTTGCTCAAAGGGCCTAATTTTGCGGCCTGGAAGACAAAAATGAAGACAATCCTTCAGTTTGAAGGATTATGGGAATATCACAGGTTTGTGCTGCTCCCACAGCCCTTGATGAACTAATAAAATATGACATGGCTAGTGCTAAAGCCTTGATGCTGATAATGCTCAGTATCAGTGATGATGTGCAACCACATGTTCGGAATGCGGAGAAACCCAAGGAGGCCTAGGACAAGTTGGCAACCATTTATGAAGCCAAAAATCAGACAAAGATTCTTCATCTTCAATCGAAGCTACATACCCTCTCTATGGGGTCTGACGAGAAAGTGGAGGAATTCCTGCGTCGCGTGGCTGAGTTGAGATCGGAGTTATTGGCGCTCGGTGAAACGGTGGACGATAAACTACTCGTCCCAATCACCTTGAGAGCACTCCCTTCTCAATTTCGAGTGTTTGTTACAACACTGAATGTGTCTAAACAAACAGTGACATTCGAAGAGCTTGTGAATTTGCTGCAGCAGGAAGAAGCTATCACTTCATCGCATGGGGAGTCTCAGGACAAAGCCTTGTTCTCAAAGCCTAATCGTGGCCAGAAGAATCGGAAAGGTCCCCCAGAGAAGCCAAATCCAGCGCAATCCAAACAGAAAGATCAAAAGTCAAAGAGATGGTGTCACATTTGCAGAACCAATACTCACGACACTGATCACTGTTGGCACAACAGCCTGAAACAAGGGTCTTCAAGCCATACAAGCACATCCGGGCGCGAAGATTTTCAAAAGTCTAAACGACGTCCCCGCTGGAGAAAGCAAAAAGGACATCTTGCAGCCCAACAAGAGGATGATGAATCTGATGAGGAGACATCAGAAGGAGCCCATTGTAGTAAGAATCTTGTACTCGTCTCTCAAACTTCTCAGCCCACGAAGAAAGTCTGGTTGATAGACTCTGGTGCAAGCAAGCATATGTCAGGTGACAAGAAGCTGTTTGATTCACTACGCGAAGAGCCAACTGGAGATCGAGTTCGGATAGCGGATGACAAAGAGTACATTGCAGAAGGAATAGGGAATGTGACCATTCCTCTGGGGCCACGAAAATGTACACTTACAAAGGTACTATATGTTCCTGGCTTGACTAGCAATCTTTTGTCAGTTACTCAGCTCTTGAATCATCACCTTAAGGTTGAATTTCTTGTTCAAAATGGCATTAAATCATGCTTAATCTCCCGACAAGGTACGGTTCTTGCTAAAGCCTTTGTAAAAGATAAGTTATTTGCTTTAGATACTGTTTCATCTTCTGCAGTAGCTTTATCTGCTTCAACAATAGAATCAACTGCCTTATGGCATTATAGATATGGACACTTGTCGGTCGGTTCACTGCACCAGATGAGTTCAAAAGCAATGGTCCGTGGACTACCCAAATTGTCCAGTTCCTTGCCTATTTGCCCTGGTTGTCTTGCAGGAAAACAACATAGAGATCCGTTTCAAGCGAGCACCTTCCATGCCAAGAAGTGTCTGGAGATAGTTCATACCGATCTGAACGGCCCAGCGCCCCATTCGCTTCGTTTTCAGGATACAAATACTTCCAGTTGTTCATGGATGACCACTCTCGCAAGATGTGGGTATATTTCCTAAAGCAGAAAAGTGAGGCTCTTCAACACTTTCAGAACTTCTATCATCGTGTTGTCAAAGAATCTGGACAACCACTTCTTCTACTCCGCTCAGATCGAGGGGGGGAATTCACATCAAAGAAGTTCTTGGCCTTCCTAAACCATCACGGCATTAAGCAGCACCTGACTGCTCCCTACACGCCCCAGCAAAATGGCATTGTTGAGCATCACAATCGTATGAAGTGATGGAGATGGCTCACATGCATGCTATCAACTCGCAAAGCTAGGAGAACGTTATTGGGTGAAGCAAGACAAACGGTGTATATCTTCTCAACAGTCACCAACAAAGATTCTACTAAACAAGATAATTAAGAAGAGGTATGGAGTGGTAAAAAACCATCAATTTCTCATTTGCGAGTATTTGGTTGCCTGACATACATGCATGTTCCAGCTCAGAAGAGAAAGAAGGTAGAGCCAAAAACACTCCCGTGTATCCTTCTTGGCAGCTACAATGACTACCTCGAAGGTGTATCGTCTCATGGATCCCGAGACAAAGAAAGTATACGAGAGTCGGGATGTGGTTTGTGACGAGTCATCCTTTGACTCAATAAGATGCCTTGAAGATTCACTTCCAAACACATCTCACCGATTAGTCTCCGAATCGATGATGAGCCGGAGGAGACTACTCAGAGAAAAGAAATGCTACCAGGAGAACTATTTGTTGACCTTGGAGAACTGCAGAATGTGACTCCACATCAATCCTCATGGCAACGACACAGTTCTTCTCAAAAGCAATCAAGTTCTCATCCGAAGTGGGTACAAAGAACTATCAAGGACTCAAATTTGCAACAACTCCCAGATACATCATCCGGAGTCAAAAGAAGGAGTCAAACAAGAAATGAGGTAAACTTTGCACTCATGAGTTCACTGATGAATAGCTCCGAGCCAGATAATGTTCGTGAAGCACTCAGTCAAACTCAGTGGAAGGAAGCTATGGAAACAGAATATGACTCACTCATGAAAAATCGGACATGGGAACTTGTCGATCTGCCTACAGGAAAGAAACCCATAGGCTGCAAATGGGTCTTCAAGACAAAATATAAGGCAGATGGATCCATCGAAAAACATAAAGCACGACTTGTAGCCAAAGGATATGCTCAGAAAGAAGGCATCGACTATGAAGAAACCTTTGCACCCACTGCGAAGATGAAGACCATCAGGGTAGTTTGCGCACTTGCAGCACAGAAAGGATGGAGACTTCAGCAGATGGACGTCAAGAGTGCTTTCCTAAATGGTGATCTGAAAGAAGAAGTATACATGACCCAACCTGAAGGATTTGTTGATGAAAATCAGCCTAAAAAGGTATGTCGTCTCATCAAATCTCTTTACGGACTGAAACAAGCTCCCAGGGCATGGTATATCAAGATCAATGATCACCTTTTGCAGCATGGGTTCACTCGTAGTCCCTCAGATTCAAATTTGTATATAAAGAAGGTAGGAAAAGAAATTATCATTCTGGTTGTTTATGTAGATGATCTTGTGATCACTGGTAGTTCAGAAGATCAGGTTGATATTGTAAAGAATGATCTCAAAAGAACCTTCGACATGACAGATTTGGGGCTACTACATTACTGTCTTGGCTTGGAAATATGGCAAAAGGAGCATCACATCTTTTTCTCCCAGACAAAGTACGCCAAGACACTCCTGGAAAAGTATAGAATGTCCGATTGTAAACCTATATCCACTCCCATGGAAAAAGGCTTGCAACTTTCAAGATTCCAGGACTCACCTCAAGTAGATGCTACTCTCTACAGGCAATTGGTTGGAGGGCTCATCTATTTGACATACACGGACTCGGATCTCTGCTTATCTTTGTCGGCCTATCTTTCCAGTTCATGCAAGAGCCAAAGAAATGTCACTGAATGCAAAGAAAGCATGTTTTGAGATATGTCCGAGGAACAACTAATTATGGTCTGGAATATAAAAAGAATGATCAATTCTTCCTACAGGGATATGTCGACTCGGACCATGTTGGATCTGTTGATGATAGGAAGTCAACTACAGGATACATATTTCATCTCGGATCTGGACCAATCTCGTGGATAAGCAAGAAGCAGAATGTTGTTTCTATCTCATCCACAGAGGCAGAATATCGTGCCGCACGAGGAGCTGTGTGCGAAGTGATATGGATACGTCGCATTATGGATGACCTAGGAATTCCTGAAAAAATAGTCACCTATTCTCTATTGCGACAATCAGAGTGTGTTGAAGCTCGTGCAGAATCCAGTCTTTCATGAACGAACAAAGCATATTGAAATTGACTACCATTTCATTCGAGAGCACGTCTTGAACCATCAAATTCAGCTCCAAAGATCGTCCCTCAAGCACAAGTTGCTGACATTCTCACTAAATCTCTTGGAAAAGTGAAATTTGAATCTTTCAGAGGTCACATTTGCAAGAATAATGTAATAAGGGGGGGAATGTTAGGATACGTTGGTTTATAGATTAGTTGTCTTTCCTATCTCTTATCTTTATCACATCATTCTCTGCTGATATTGTGGATCTTCTCAGTCCAGTTAGGGAGTCAGTTCGGATTTCTGTCCTATATAAACTGTACGTGTGCTTTGTTCTAGTCAGAATAATATGAGATAAATCTATCTCTGCTATTTCTCATTCCATAGCTTTGCTTCAATATCGCTCTTAAAAGTGTTCTAAAAGTTATAAAATTTATTTTGAGTGGTTATTTGAAATTTTTTAATTCAATATGAGTGATTTGGTGATCGAGTTGAAGTTTCGAGTGGTGCTAAAGGGTTCATGAAACATTTGTTTTGAGAATTACAAAGGAACTTGGCCCAAGAAATGAAAAACATTGATTGGTTGATATTAATCGAGACTATGTATATATGTTTAATGATTTTTTAATCATGTATAAGGTTTCATGGGTCATGAAAATGTATGGTACTCATGGTAGGGAATTTGTAAGAATGAGCCCATGGGGTTTTGAGCCATTTTTGGCATATGTAATGAGGTTTTTGGCTAGGACGACCAAATTGGGTCATATGTAGCTGTTTTATTTCAAATTTTAAATGTTTCCTTGATATATTGGTCAAAAAAATTGAGGGAAAATTTTGGGCCTAAGTTTGAAAGGTGTAAAACATATAAAAAGCATGTTTTGGGTGCTTTTATGAACTAGTTGTGTGTGTGCAAGGTGGAGAAACCTAGGTGAAGTGTGATTGTAGGTTTTGAGCATGAATTGGAGCTGAAACAATTGTGTTATAGGTGAATAAAAATCAGAGAATATGAGATCAAGGGTTTGATGAATTTTAGAGTGATTGTGGAGCTTGTTTTGTGAAGATTTGTCACCTAGGGTTTGAGTGAAGAAGTACGAGATAGGAATTGGATCTCCATTAGTTGCAGCATAAAAATTTAGAGATATAGACATAATAATGTGGTTGAGTGGGTTCTTGATCATCTTGGGGGTTGTAGTCTCCTTGGGGATTTGGTGCTTCACAAAATTAGGGGTTGGTGCTCCTTGAGGGTTGGTGCTCTACTAAACTAGGGGTTGGTGCTCCTTGTGGGGTTGGTGCCTCACTAAATTTGAAACATATCAATATAATATTGTGTTTCAGTGGGTTTTCTTCCCCTTGAGGGTTTCCCACTTATATCTTGTGTTCTTATGGTGTTCTTGTGCTTTCATGGTTTCATGCATTGTTGATGGTTTATGGTATGCACACATTAAAAGTTGAATAAGTGATTATTGTGGTTGTTTGATAAAAGTAATTTGAGTTTCAAATCTGAAAGTTAATTGAAAATTTTATAAGGATTGATTCACCCCCTCTCATTCCATTGTGTTTTTAACAAGAATGACACCTTTAGTAAAATCCAAAGCAAAGTTGGAACATGGCATTAATATTCATAAGGTGTCAAAAACTAAACCAGAGAAAGAGGAAACCATTTTATTAACATATGAAAGATATATCACAAGAAATTGAGTTCAAAGTGTATTGATTTGAGGTAATAGAGAATGAAATAATATCTCATGAAGTATTTGTGCTTTGTAAAGAGTTATGGGAATTAAACCAAAACCAAGCCAAGAGATGAGATAAATATACTTAGTGAAACATGACTCTTATGAAATTACCTAGACCATTAATGCATGTAGGAAAATTACAAAATAAGATTAGATAAATACTTTGATAATTTCCCGATACATGAGCTCAAAAACTAATTCATTTGAACTTTTACAATAATATATTTCACTGATATATATTTTAATGGAAGAACATGGGCACTGGTAGTATTCTTGCTAATCATTTCTACGTGAGGATAATAAATATTCCAAGATAATTGCAAGCTTCTTCTAAATCCTAATGTTTTATGCAATCTCTCATTGTTCTCCTCGGTTGTTAAATTGGATTTTTCTACGCTAGTTCATGAAATGACACCCTCAACTGTTCGTTGTAGGAAAATTCCCATCCCCATTCTAATGCACCCCACCCACATCTAGGCATTTCTAGCACAAAATTGAAACCGCAAAACACTCCGTAAATGTGCTTGAGAACCATGTCTTGGTTTCATATGGATATGGAATGGAAACACCACTGTCATTTCCATCATCTACTCAATTGAATCAACGACCAAAATTAGTATCAATACATACACCTATTGTACCATGATATACAATTGTCTAAGGTCAACCAAAAACATGATACTTACTTAGACATCGATACAATTGGTGACGTAGATGGTCAAGATTTTCACAAGATACATGGATGTTTATACAATAGACCATGTCGACAATAAGGATTAAAATCTTATGTCAGATTCCCTCCATAATTTTTCTTTGTAAACACTCCTTTCGGTGTAATGAGTTTACAAAATTATGGCCAAAATCATGAGCGCCTCGCAATCATTCAAAAAGATAATTCATGGGGTAGAACTCGAAAGTTTAATTTAACTTTAATGTTGCACTGATGTGAAGCAAGGGTTAAATTTAACGGCCACCTACGCATGTCCAACAATTTTTGGGTTACGGAAATAATTAAGTATTATCCCTCAAAACCTATATTTCGTGTTATGTTAGCATATGGATTTGCATGCATGCAAATGCCATGCAACAAAGTTGTGGGAACAAATTCCTCCTCAATGAAGGTGAGGCTGACTTTATTGAAACCAAAGCGTATTTACATCGTACATTCAAAATTGTATGTGGGGTGTTTTGGAACATAAATGGAAAGAAAAATGAATGAAGGAGATGGAATGGAATGAAGGAAAGGAGTGGAATAAAATGAATCGAAAGAACATGCAAGAGTTAGGTAAAACAGAGCCTAATATTGCATGGAGAGGAAAGATGGATAACTAACACAAATAAAATGGAGTTTGAGTTAGCCAAACAAGAACGTGTAAAGGGAACACACATGAGCAAGTAAATAATCGAGCTTGATCACGTGTGAACTAGAACAACTGATTAATAATGTTGACAATAAGATCTAAGATAATATTTGTATGAAAGATTCAAACACCTAACATCTAATGAACATAAGAACACCAAATGTTACAAGAGACAATGAATGAGACACAAAGATCGTATCTCATTAACTCCAAAATGTTTTTCGCAAAGAACACAAAGTTTCTTCAAAACAAAGCTTCTTGCACAAAAGTAATTTCTTCTCTCTCTCAAAGTCACCCTTACAAATGAGCCCTGACTTCCTTTTATAACCCAAAAGTTGGTTACAAAGTAGTTAGGGTTTTCAATGCACATTAAATAGGGCACTTAAGTGAATTTAAATTTTTCAACCAACTTTATTAAAAAGTGACTAAAAATAGAAACCACTTAAGTTAAAAAGTCATTTAAGGAAAAATACATTAATACAAGAAATGGGTACATGTGGACCCACTTAAATGACTCGACGCACACGTAGACATCCTAGTCAAAGATTGCGCCACCAGATCAAGACACTTAGGATCGTGCCTTATCCATTAGGCTAAGAGTCCGCCTATCCCGATCGTGACAGAATGAACTCATTGACCGTGCTCGTAATCCTCCAAATGACAAGAGTGCCAAGCTTCAAACTTGAGCAATTCATCCACCCTTCCGTCTCGAACAATATTCTAGTGTGAGAAAGTTTGTCTTCATTCGTATTCACATTCACCATTCTCCACATGCTTCGAGTACCTTTCCATGGTGAATTATTCATTTTTCACGAGACTATAGTTGTTTGTCGCCACCTTGGTTTGTCGCATTGAGAAGATCTCCAAGAGCCAAAATTGCAATTCACCTCCGGAGTTATGTATTTTGTATTTGTCACCATCCCGAAGGGTGGCATTCTAATTCACTCACGATCATCTAATTCGAGAACAGAACAACTTAAAGACTGGCTGATGAAGTATTGTGCACATTGCTAACTGAGAGCTGACAAGGACGGGCTTGAATGATGTGGCCTTGCTTGATGATCCGCAAAATTGCACTTGTCGTTGGTTTTGGTTTTTCGATGAATAGATATGCCACAATGATCAAGTGAAAAATTGATGTAGACAAGATTCTCCCATTATCGATCTCTGCCGATAACAATGACTTTTGACTCCGAAGAGACCAATGCCAATAGCTACGACTTATACCGCATAATGAGGAAGTTAGGGGTTGCTTCTGTTTCGGAGCCATGGAGTTGAATCGCCACACTATGCAGGTTTCATGGTATATCCATGCAAGTGATGACCAATTCAGAACAAGCGTCGGGAAAATTGTGACTCGCCTTCGGTTGATATGCGATCGTAGAATCGACCTATGTTGATGTGTCCCAAGTTGGTATCGACGATGTTCTCATACTTTGAATGGAGCGTTGAGGTAAGTAGAGTGCCCTGGACCTATACCGCAACATCATTTTGTTTGGGAATGACATGACTGTGACAGAAACGTGATTTCAGGCTATTACTTCCATCTTACAAAACTGCACAAATTGCCTGTAAAACTACCCTGGGAAAAATAGCAAATCTTGTCTTGAGAATTTCTCACTGCATGAGGAAGTATATTAAGGTACCACAAGTTTGCGTGTCAGAAGGTTTTTCCCCAATCAAATTCTTCAGTCAAATATTAAAGGTCAAAGTTGACTCTTCTGAAACTGCTAGGAAAATGCAAGTGTAAAACTGTGAAAATCCCATTTGGTTTTAGCCTGGGAAAAATACCAAACGTCACCCTGGGCATCTACAACTTGGCAAGGAAGCATATGAAGGTGGGAAGAATTCAAAAACTAAACCATTTCTCTTGACGATCGTCTGGGCTCAAGATACGAATTCTGAAAGTAGGCCCTCCGCCATGCTGAAACTGTGCACACGGCAAAATCGAGTAAACTGGGTTTTTCTCGGGTTCGTGAAAAATATCAAATGAGGTGCTGCACATTTGAAATTTGGAAAAGGAGTACATGAAGTTGGGGAGAATTTAACGAAATAAACTTTTCTTCCCGACGATCATCCGACTTCGAGATATCAAGCTCCAAAGTTGGTTACTTCAACAGATACAACCCGCAGCACGTCCTTTCCGCATCTATCGTTTTCTTCATTAAATTCATTTTTCTTTGTGCCGATATACATCGGTAATGTGTTTGAATGCGTGATATTTTTGTCTGAGTTCTTGAACGTGATTTCATGCTATGCGTTGAAATCTTTTTATTAACAGCTGCGTGTGAGCTTTTCTTCCCGACTGGGTGCGTTTATGCAAATGCGTGGGAGTTGTTTTCTTTCCTCCACGCGTGGCCTTCTTCCTCCTTGCTTGCTCTGCGTGGAAACTTGTTTATTTCTATGGCTGCGTGGAAAAACCTCATCAATCATGGGCTTGGTATATGGTGTGAAAAACATTACTTTGCATTTTATCTAGAGATCAATCAATATTTCTTTCTTAGAAGCCAATTCTTCATCTTACTGAAATCTCCAAAGGCCTGTCGTCTGTCATGCAAAGTGTTTCTTATCCATCTATTTGTTGATCTCTCAATGGATACACTTCACAGTCTTTCCCTTGCTTCAAGGAAAATACCACATGTGTTCAGGTGCCAATGGCTCTTCGCTTAAGAAAGCCTCCAAACATGCATACAGCGAGATTGAATCTAGCCTTGCTTTCTTTGATGCCAAGCCAATTTTAAAGACTTCAGGTAGAATTTCAAGATAACGTGTATCATATTTCTCTAATTCCTTTTCCGTCCAGTCCACAAAGACCTGAATTCTTGTACATGTATTTGATATTGAAACTGGTTTATCCTCTGTTATAGCTATCTCTTTAGTTACACTTTTTTCATCTACCAACCACAACTGAAATGATGAAGTTCCCTTCAACACATTACAATGGCCATTATCTGTGATCTGTTCAGCATGATTTGACAAGCTCCCACTAGTAGAATCTAAGGGTTCATTTTTTTGGAATCAACAACTTAGCAGTTTCCTTCTGCACATTTGCATCGGCTTCCAGCTTACACCCAAATGCCTTTGTTGCCTATTTCATTTTATTATGTCATGCTAGGAACATAGGCAAAGACGTGTGCAGTTCTCGCTACTTTTCCTTGGCATTTTCAATATTTGTCACTTTAAATTACCTCCTTGCTATTCCATCTCTCAGCCATAATGGTAAATAATGCAAGATGGCTGCTGCAGTGGAAAACTGACCGTAAGAAAACCAAGGAGGGGGCTTCCTTCTCAAAACAGCATCCACAGTTTTTATTGCAAAAGCATCTGTTGGGGTGCATCCATTCTTTTGAGAAAATTCAACCCTTTCATGAATTACGCTTTCAAAAGACTTGTACAGCCTCCATTTTGGAATATTCCTATATATAGCTGAGGAATTAGAGCCCAAATTAGATTTTACTGCCCCAGGAACCACCGTGATTACATCTATCCCAAAAGGCTTCAATTCTACTCTGAGACTGTCAGATAAACAATGAATAACTACTTGTTTTGGACTGTTCCTTCCTCATGCGTGGAAAGAAACTTATAAACTTTTGTTTTCTTGGAACCTTCTCTCTCCTAGGCGCGTGGGAAGTTGTTCCTTCTTTCTTTCATAGGCGTTGAATTTTTTGAGCCTTTAATTTGCTCTTGAAATTGTTCTTTCTTTTCTTTTCCTTTCCTGCGCACTTTTCTCCTTCAGGCGTTGGAAACTATACTTGTTTTCTTTTGGCGTGTGGATTTCTCTTTCTCAGGCGTGTGGATGTTGCTGCTTTTACCTGTTCTTCTCACATGTGGTCTACCCAAAGAGATGTGTTTTGGCTTTCTATGTTTTGCAATGCGTGGGCGTTGTTCTTCCTTTGCTGGCATTTGTTTTGTATGACTTGGGCTAATAGCTGTGTGATTTATTTTGACATGCGTATGACCTTTTTCTTTGGTCCTTAGCTTGTGTAAACAACTGCGTGATGTTTTATTTGCTGGCTGGGCGCATAGATTTGAAACAGTTTGCTTTCCCTTCCTGTCTTTTCCTTCACCCAAGGTGTGGGCTCCTCTTTGTATTTTGTCTGACCAATACGTGGTCTCAAAACAAATGCCTCTCTTTCTTTTTCCCCTGCGTGGGAATTTGCTGGTGGGTGCGTGGGGTTCCTGGCTGTTCTTGAAACTGTTCTTTCCTTCTATGCGTGGAAAATCCCTTCTGCTGGTTGTCCCACTGGCTGTGTTTTCTCTTTTTGCATAAAAACTTGTAAGGAAAACAAATTTCTTGGACTGTTCTTTTCTACAACAAATGCGTGGAAGATTTTATTGGATGTGATAAAACATTATGTCTTCAAAAGAAATAAGAAGCAAAGCTTCGCATGAATTTTTCCAACGGGTTTGATGGAGGAAGTTATGGAATTAATCTAACTTCCTCTCTTATCGGGTAGTGACTTGAGTGCTAGGGGGAAATAGGGAAAACAACGGGCAATTGTCAATGGGAATGGCAAATGGGTTGGTAATCCCCATTTAATTTCCCCATGCAGGAAATTGGGGAATTTCTGCCCGCTTGCCAATCCATGATTTGGAAATTGATAGAGAAAATCCCACGCGGCGGGAAAATTGAAGAAGATTGCCAGGAAAGGGGAAATCCGGGTTCGGGAAGCCAAATTGGCTTCTGACGATTGAAGCGTAAGCTTACTTCCCCGGCATTAAAATTTTTCGAATGATTTTTAATTTATATTTATTTAATTAAATACTCCTCAAGTGATTTAAAAATTAATTTAATCAAACAAAGAGCAATTAATATTTAATATTAATTAATTAATTTTAAAGCTCCGATGGGAAGAGTTTATGCCCAAAAAGGACGATATGAAGACCAAAATGATCACAAAAATGAGATGATCGCGATGAGTCCAATGAACCACTCAAGGTAACACTTTTCAAATTTTTCAAATTTTTCATTTTTTTAATATTTAAAAACAATTTTGCGTAGTCAAAATTGACCGATAACATGTTACAAGGTATGCATAAGAAATAATATCAAATAAAATTGAAAAAAATGGTGGACCTCTACATGCTGAAGAATGCACAATTATCTTCCTTAACAAATAAAATATGACAAGGTGATGAAAATGATTATTCTTTGCATTCATTTCTCACCTGACAGTGTTCATGGTAATAATTTCTATGCGAGTATAATAAATATTCCAAGATAATTGCAAGTTTCTTTTAAATCCTATTGTTTTGTGCAATCTCTCACTCTTATCCAAAAGTTAAGGAATAGTCCACAAAAATCAATCCACTAATGAGAAAACCATGGTGAGATAATACCAATGTTAGAAATTATATTACATTCATTTTCAAAAATTTGCACTATACATAGTTGCCATCACTCTCCTATGCTTGTATACATACCCTTTACTCCATTGAGATCATATCCTGGTTGTTGGCTTATGAAATAAATAGACTAGTGAAATAGCTACATCTCAATTGATACAAAATATTGTGCCTTGAATTATTAAAGGAAATATTACAAAATTGTGGGCAAGGGGGTTAAAGTGTAGAATAAATTTAAAATATACTTTATTTTAAAATATTATATTAAATATTGTTCTCCCTAATTTCAATAAATTCTGCAAGTTGGAACTCTTTACAAATATTACATAAATAAAACATCTTTGAAAAAAATGATATATTTAAAAGTGATTTTTTTGATGAAGTGATAATATTTTTATATATTATCATTCGATAAGTTTTACATGTGGGAATGTGTTCTCAAAAAATACTCGAAAAGTTGTTTGAGACTAATTAACTATCAAAAAAATAAATTATATAAAATAAAATAAAATAACACAATTTGGAAGTGTCACCTTTAAAACTTACCAGGATGATTTCTTTGATGTGAACTTGTTGACAATTTTTGCACTTGTGCAAAAATGGGCAACTCAAAACTTCGTTACGATGGATGGCATTGCTGAAATGGACCTAAGCTAGGGGAGGTTCATTTAGTTTAATATTTGTTCCGTTGCATTAAATTAATGATTACATGTAATTTGCATCTATGTGTGCTGTTACAAAATGTAACAAATCACATAGTCTGCAATTCCATGTTTATCCTCAACAAGAGAACACAAAATCCCTAAGGATAGATGTATTAGCTTGATGAAGACCAAAATTATAGAATAAACAGAGTGTTATTTTTTGAATAACAAACAGAGTTGTAAATTACTGAGAATTGAGAGTTCGTTAATAAAGTCAGCAGGTAGTTTAAAGTTCTTTTTTTCATGATTGAATAAATCCAATTATGTTATTGAGTTTTTAGTTCGTTATACAATCCATACATAAAATTGAAATGCGTAAAGAAGTACACAACTCAGTTCCATAATTTAATGTTTTATTCATAAGGAATTTCAATGTTTCCCACACAAGCCATGGTATGTAACTCAAAAGCAATTCATAACTACTAAAGTAAAAGGTACATGTACATGAAAAGAAAAGTAAAGGAGTATGAAAAACCCATCATTTCCTTGGGTTCCTCTCATTTCCATTACTCTACTTCCAGCTCTAGCTTTACTCCATCTTCATCCTCGCTACCCGACATTAGAATTGCACCTAGGAAACGAAAAAAAGAAGACTCATCATTCACAAGCTCAAGGATTTGATCCATATTCTTGTACTATCTAATTTCGTGCAAATGGATCTCCCGAAATCAATAGGTATTAGTTACATAAAAGACAAATGCAAAATTGATAAGAACAATATTCTACATTAGTACATATGATTCCTAGAATCATTTCAAAAAAGAAAGAAAAGAAATACTATGGAACATAAGAGAGGCCAAAAATCCTAATTATTTTCTAACTAGTTTTCTGAAGTGTGTAGGTACATGAATCAAGCTAGTAAAGTCATCACTCATCATAAAACCAAAATTTATGAATTAAGAAGTGAAAGTTAATGCAAATCCATGAATTAGCTTAATGAGTTTCATAAAGATACTGGATTTCAAGAAAAGGGACCGCATGTTGTTACCAATGAATTACAAGAAGAGATAGGTTACAATAAAGCTGAAATCATGTCAAGGAAAGATACTAAGTTACAAAAGATAATACAAGGTATGCATCAACATGAGGGAAAACAGAAGGAAGGAATACAAATACCTCAAATCTTAACTCAAAAGTACAAAGAAATAAAGGTCAGTAATCTTCAAAAAAAAGATGCAAGTTTCTCATGAGATTTGTAAAAGAACATTAATTTTCAAAATAGAGACAACTAGGAAGAGATTTCTCATGCAGATTTGACATCAATATATCAACCTACCGATGTCTTTTAGACAATATTAATGGTTCGATTTATAAAGAATTTCTTATAAGACTCGATTTAAGCAAGCAGAGCTCACATTTCGAAAGTATTGATGCACAATACAACTATATCAAGAGCCATCATCCAAAGAAAGCAAGATCACCAGAAACCAACAATGACTAAGCATGAAGAATATCAAGAAATGAAGCATTACAAGAAAAATGAAGCTACAACCACATTTCCAAAATTTAAACTACATCTATGGTACTCAAGCTTCAATGGATTCATTTTCAGTAATGGAGAAGAAACAAATATATTTGGAGATCAATCGCAGAAAAGCCAAATAAATAAAAGTGCAAATTTCAAAGAACAGAAGCTTGTCAGGTAATCGTCATGTTCTAAAGATGAGATATGTGTTCCTCATCGTGCATAGTTGATCAAATTAAATCCATACAAATACTAAGCATTTTGAAAATTCAAGCTACGTAAAGAGTTAGCATCAAATTTGCATCATCCAAGTTCAAACAAAACTTTAGACTTAAAGAATGCTACCTGAAATAAATTGAGAAAAATGATGCAACAAAGAGTTTTAAGTTTTTGGAATGATCATACAAGTTGATAAGACATCTCGTAAAGCTTCATCAAGCTTTAAAGGATCAAAGAATAACAAATTCTTAGAGATTTTTTCAATATTTATATGGATTTCTCATTAAAATTCAGGAATCAACAAGAAATGGAGCTAATCTTAACTATGCAAAAAGAGAGTATCATGCATCTTTAAATAGAAGTATTTTAATCTATACTATTAAGAAAGAAAGTATTATTCCCAAATAGAGCACGAAAGTGAAATTATGCAATATTTCCAAAGCTTAATGAGAAATCTTTTTATACTTGTTATGAAAATGATCTTCTTTAGAGTTTCACACTATACATTGTTTAAGTACTTTTAATGCTTGTTGTGTGGAGCATGGAACAATTAAAAGTGAATGTAATTGGATTTGACATTGGCACATGGAACACAAATTATATCAAAGGTAGGAAAGTCCATATATGCCCATATATATGAATTTTCAAAATCAATGATCATCTAAGTGCAAATGATTGTGAGCTCAAAAGCAAGCTAAGAAAGGGAGTCATAGTTAAGAAATTAATACAAAAATTTATGTAAGCTGTGTACATCCAAGTTATGACAACTCAAAATATAGAAAAACATGAACCTCAATAGCTAGGTGATAGTATTGAAGAATGGAAATGGTAGATTACCTAGAGCATTAATTAGAAAATGTGAGCCATTCAAGAACACATATTCCAGCCTTTGCGATAAAAAGTAACAAAGTTTAAGATTCACATATGGTGTTCTAAAATGTGGTAAACTTTTTGAGATAGCGGCAACTTGATTCACTGCTGACAATTTTTGCACTTGTGCAAAAATGGGCAACTCGAAAATTCCTTATGATGGATGTCATTGGTGAAGTGAACCTAACTAGGGGAATACATTACAATATTATTATGTTTTCAGTTGCAGCAATTGATGATTACATGAAATTTGCAGCTATGTGTGCTGTTACAAAATGTAACAAATCACATAGTCTGTAATTCCATGTTTATCTTCAGCAAGAGAACACAAAACCCTAAGAACGGATGTATTAGCTTGACAAAGACCAGAATTATAGAATAGGTGGAGTGTTAAATTTTGGAAAAGCATGAGTTGCTGATTATAGTAATTGGGAGTTTATTATTAGAGTTGCATTATAGTGAAGTTCTTTCCTTCATGATTAAGTACATCCAATTATGTTATTGAGTTGTTTAGTTTTTATACAATCCATACATCAAACTGAAAATGCAAAAAGAAGTACACAACTCAGTTCCAAAATTTGATATTTTATTCATAAAGGATTTAAATGTTTCCCACACAAGCCATGGGATGTAACTCAAAAGCAATTCATAACTACTGAAGTAGAAGGTACATGTGCATGAAAATAAAAGTAAAGGAGTATGAAAAAACCCATCATTTCCTTGAGTTTATTTCATCTACGTTGCTCACTTTTGGCTCCAACTTTACTCCATCTTCATCCTTACTATCCACATTGGCATTGTACTTGAGAATTAGAAAAAGGAAAATGCTATCAGACACGAGCTCAAGGTTTTGATCCATATTCTATACTATTTAATTTTGTGGAAATGGATCTCCTGACATTACGAGGTATAAGTTACAAGAAAGACAAATACAAAATTGATAAGAGAAGTATTCTACATCAACTCATACAATTCCCAGAATCATTACAGAAGAAGAAAGAGAAAAGAAAAACTATGGAACATAAGAGAGGCCAAAAGCCTAAATATTTTCTAACTATTTTCTTAACTGTGCAAGTACATGTAACATGTGAAGAAAGAAAAATCATTTTCATAAATGATTATTGTACTAAAAGAAATCATTCAGGATTTTAGTTTCTCAAGAATACAAGTACAAAGCTCTGTCAAAACACCCATGGCTTAAGTAATCTAGATGGTACAAGATGGTGAGATTCCAGCAAAAGGAAAAGGAAAAAGATATCAGAGTTTGATCAAATTACAATCAAGTGCAAAGTATCTATCAAAGTATAGTTTGCAAGTTACAAATGATAAAAGTATAGTTTGATTGATAAAGATTGAAATGAATTATGCAATAAGCATCAATCCAACATTAATGGAGTTGTGATTATAATGAGATCTAGATAAATTTTCAAGAAATAACAAGTTGAAGCAGAGCATGTAGTACAAGAATAAATTACTTCAGATACCAGTTTTGCAACAACATTAACTACATATTCAAATTCAGAGATCATGAATTACCATGCACTAATGTGAGATTAGTTATGAAACAGAGAACGAAACTATTAATCATTCTTTTACAAGTGCACATAAGGTGTGAGAGGAAATTTGTTTGAGTTAAAATCCACAAGTATCAAATATAATCATTCAAATTATAAATACATATTCTAGTTTCTTTCCAAGAATATATTTCAATAAAGATATTTTAGTTAATAAAGATAAGAATCATGAGGATGATCAATGAATGGGGAATAGCTAGCATGACAGTAATCCTTTCAAAACAATTACAAATGCTTCAGATGAAGTATAGCTTTGAGAAGAATAATAAAATGAAACTTAATTCTTTCAATCACATACAAATAGATCAACATATTCTACAATGTATGAAAGGAAGAAGAAATATGCCTCAATAAAAGATGCATGTACTTTTCCGTAGGAAGTGTATGTTGCATCTTTAAAAGCATCATTAAATTTCAGTTTCAATTTCAATCAATTAGAACATCTTGCAAGTATCATGTCAACTAACTCCAAACAGTAGTGGAAGATCATGGATTACAGTGACATAAAAATTGCAAAGAAATGATACACTAAATTGTTTCATGCAACCATTATAAAATTGGTCAATGTACAGTGCATGAAGAATCAAAAGGAACCAAACAGATGAATCAACAAGAACAATTTATTCTTAGAACATAATCACAATGCCATCAAGTGAAATCTGAGTTTTCATCAGTGAGAAGTTATCAATGATGTATAAGTAAGGGCTATAGAATTCTCATGCAAAGTGAGTCACAACAATCATGAACAACCAATCTTATAACACCAATTGTAATACTTGTTCAGATTTGAAAAAAAATCCAACAATTTATCTTAATTTTGAAGATTGAATCAAATCACTTCATTAGAAAAAGAGTCAGATGTTGAGTTCATCATACATGAATCTCCTAGCTTTGGATAACTTTCAGAAAGTGCTCATAAAAACAAGGTTAGATATGTAAGTCATTGCTCTTCAGAATGGATATACAACTACAAGGAATCCTTTTAGGGAAAAAATGATTTGCACTTACAAAACCTGATGTCAGAATTCAAAGTACAACTTCATAGGAAATGAATTGAAACCCATCAAGTTATGCTTAAACTTAAAGTATATTTTCAACGGAAAAAAATGCATTAAGGGAAGGTGCAGATACCATGATGCAGGTTATAAGAAAACAAAATGTAAATGCAAACTTTTCTTTTCTTTACACTTGAATCTAAAGAAATTTCAAAAGAGATAAATCAAATGTGCATCATCCAGGTTCAAAGAAAACTGAAGATGTAAAGACTATTGCTAGAAATAAATTGAAGTTATGGGAGGTGTGATGAAAGAAGAAACAAACATCAAATATGAAATAAGGAAATGGAGTATAGTCAACCTCAAATCCATGTAGGAAGGAAAGGCTATAGGTCTCTACTCAAAGTTTTTATATTTAAAAATAAAGCATCATGAGAGAGAGACTACAATATATATGATAAATCTTCAAAACATGTCAATGAAACACAAAGTAAATTGGTAAAGTATGCAAATCCTCATATATTCTATAGTGACTATATGTACAACTGGATAGGGAATAAAATAATTTATGAAAATTCAACCTAACTCATGATACAAACATCAATGATTAAGGTCAAGTGAAAGTGCTATTTATACTTAAGACTGTCATAATTTTACAACATTGCAGAATGTCCAACATTTCAGAAATAAAATTAGAGTTGGCATAAATGTTCACTACTTTACAAGCTTCCATTAAAGGATGGGGTATGAGGTAGTACAAAGAGAATCTACATTATGCTCATATAGAAGAGTCACAAAGGTGTGTCCAAGGCATTATTAAAACTTGTCAACACAACAATCTTGTTTTAAGATACAACCACAAGTAATAACTCAGAAACTTGTATGCAAGATTTATACAAATTCCAAAGAAGTCAGCTAAAGTGAAGAAAGTTCATTTCAAAACATCAACAAACTCGAGTTACCAATTTAAAGAAATTCAAAGAGGCTAATACAAGTGAGCATGATTCAACAAAGCCATGAGCAATTAGTAAGAGAACACAATATTCTCCATTTTTGAAGCTACATGAAAAATGATTTAAAAATCAAAATAGATAGGAAATTTTTACTTTTCTCATAAAAATCATTTGTATCCGTAATATTTTCAATAAATCATTTAATTAGATTTGTTCCCCAAAAAATATCAAAGATAGAGTAAGAAGATATACATTTAAACTATGAACATGAAGAAAAATAGGTAAATAAATGCTCAAATCGACATTATCAAGCTCTAAATAGGTGATTCAAGGTATAAAACCCATTATTAAAGCCAATGTGGTGTCTAAATAACATATGGCGAGTAATAATTAAAGTACCTGAGAATAGATAAAAGGGTTTCAAGTCAAATAAACATTCAAACCTTTCAAGCTAAAAACCTCTGGAACAAAGCTCAAACATAAATAATGGTAGCAAAGTTTCACAAAAGGAGAAGAACCTTAACTTAACTCTGAGATGGATATCCAAAGTAAAAATTCTATAAAGAGATACCCATGTAGTCTCAAAATAAAGGTCATAGGGTAGACATAACACAATTAAACCAAAGATTTAGGCTCAAAGAAACAAGGTGAAGTAATTAAAAAACGACAAATATACATAAGCAAGCAAACTTAAAACTAGAGTAATTTTAAGAGGCGTTTAAGTTAGTTAAAATTCGAGCTATCAAAAATAAATCCTCCATGTTTGGTGTACATCAAAAACTTAAAGGCAAGAAAAATTATGGCCCAAAGTCAGAGAAGGAGAGGGAAAACCCTAACTAGTAGCAAAATGTAAACCGATCGAATCCATAATCAAAACAAAGATATGTTGGTAACATGGAGAATATAGAAATGTAGATTCATCAACATTGAAAACCACCAATGAAAATAACTAGTTAATAAAGTGCCATGAAATGAATAGCTAAAAAAGGACTCAACCCCAAATCCAATCAAGACTGGAACAAAAGATAGTAGAATTTGTGTGCAAGGAGATTTTCATTTATGTCAAATGGCCATTGAAAAACACAATTTCACAAAATGAAAAAAAGGGAAGAAAAAGCTCAATAGTTTAAGTCATGGGAAAATGTTAGATCTCGTAGTCAAATGGAAAGCATTAGAGTGAATAATGTCAAACCCCATGGCTAAAGGTTATAACTTCAGAGGAACTTTTCATGGCATGCTTAGAAGTAAAATACAATGATAGCTCAAAGCATAACTCAACAACAAGGATAAATATCATGAAATTTGGTATTAGTAACTCGAAATGTTTCACAATAAAGGGAAAATTTACGAATCGAGCCCAAACTCACATAACCATCTCGAGAAATCAACACCTAGAAAGCATGTCATCAAAAAGTGTTCAACCCAAATCTCAAAACCAAGTCCAAATGGTTTTCTCAAGTTGATGGCTATCCACAATGAAGAATCAACCAAAAACATGGCATCGAACTACTAAAAGAGCTCCATATGGTTTCCATGAGATGAGACTAAATATTCACAAGAAAAGGAACAACCGCATATAAATTTTGAAGAGCCATGAAACTGGAGGTCTAAATGGCGTCTTTTCTAGAATCAAGAATACATGCTCAAATGAAAATACCATAACGAGCTTGAAAGCTTCCAAAAATGACATCTTAAGTACAAATTACCAGAAATAAGTGATTAAAAAGTTGCAGAAGAATGAGTTAAAAGCACTCATCAATGGCATATAAACCACCTAATTCTGTGTAAGTAAAAGGAAACCTCATCACATGGAGAAGGGTCATTATTACTCATATCCTAAGCTTTCAAGACTAAAAATATGCATTCACTCACCAAAGGTCTCAAGATATCACTTTAAAAGCTCAATAAGAGCTGATGATTAGATAGTGAATATGATTTAGGGATATACATAATTTACCGTAGGTCCAAGACCGAAGAGTTAGTTTATAAACCATGTTAAAAATGAGAAAGGGTTGAGAATAACCCAACCTCACCACAATTAAACCTCAAAATCATTTTTAAACATATAACATCCATTAGGGGAGGACTTTTCATTTTGTTTTAAATCATAATGCCACTTTTAACCTTAGTTTATCTAAAAGAAGTATATTCCTTAAATATCCAAACGGACCGACAATGATCAAATTTTGACCCTTGAAAAATCAAAAGTATATGCCATGATCAGAGGATGGTCCCCACATCTATGAGGACCTTATTATGGTAAGAATAAAGATTTATGTTTAAATCACACAGTATATACATGTGCATTGAGGTGGAAACTAAAGGTAAGGTGCTATAATTGATCTAGTCAAAGTGAAGAAGAGAAAAAATGCATCATGATCGCATCACATCAAACAGTTGACAGGACAAGTTGCATGTATGGATAAGACTTACACAACAAGTAATGAGCTTTTATTAGTGAAATCATTCATCTTACTTTGTTAAAAATAGATCAGTCAATTGCAGTTTGACTGAGATGTATTTTTGTAATCAAGGCTATTAATGCCTCATTATATTAGCATCTGTTTTTTTATTCCTTTATTTATTCATGATAAAGGATAAAATAGGATGCATGAGTGAGTACAAATTTCAGCCTATTTTTAGGATGGGTGGGATGAATAATCTTGTTATATATTGTGTGCAATTGCAAGGCACAAGGGAGGATTTTTGGACACATGAGTGTTGAAGCAATTTTTCCAATTTTTCCCTTTGAATGAGAATTGATTTCTGCCTTTCCAATTATTTGCAGTTTTGTGTATACCTTATTATTTCTTGTGAATGTCAAATTCCCGATTAATCATCTTACCTTGCTGCAAATTTAGTAAATTTTGCATAATATTAGTGTGCATGTTTATCTTAACAGTATTGTTGTGAATCATTCCCTCAATACATCAAGTGTTTTTCCTTAATATTCTATTGAAAACTATTGGTTTGTGCATCTAGAATCCATTCTCAAATTATTTGTGCATGTACTCAGTCAAAGCCCTCAACAAGTTTGGTGTATCACCCCATTTTTCAATTCATTTACAGTCATCTTTTACCCTCAAAACCCCCAAAAATTAGTTTAGGATACATCAAAAGGAATCGGCCTTAATATCGAGACTCACCTCAAAATAGGTATACCCATAGACCTAAGGTGTTTCCATTGTATCTACGAAAGAGAGAGATCTAGAGAAAGCTTAGAAACCTTGCAAAGTCATCTCTCTACAAGGTGCACTTTCAAGAGATAACAGATTATCATTCACATTTTTGCAAGAAACCCTTCAACGGTTGATCACGGAACTTCAAATAAAATAACAATACAGAGCACCCGTAACAAAGTATTCAAAGCTTGAGTAAAGGAAAGGGAAATAAATTTTTCCAAAACAACAAAGGAGTGATACTCATTTTGGGTTATTCAAAATAAGCATTTTAAATCCACAAGTTCGAAAGGATAAGTTTCACAGACTCAGAAAAATTATACTTCTATTACCATGACTCGAAAGATTCAAGAAAAAGAGCAAGAAAATCCTCGTATTTAATGATATTGTTGAAATCCTCAAATTGAGTAGAATGCAAGAGAAAACATGACACCAACCAGAACCCATTCAAGCTCAAAATATACACAAACATACTTCATAAGCATGATATTTTCAGATTTTTCCAAAGTGTCGATCAATGAAAAGAACAAAATGGAGGTGTGCAAGTACAATTAATCGATACACAAAATCTTACCCTAGAAACAATGAGCCACAACAAGCTAGAACAAGTTGAAATAGATAGCAGTGAAAACATCAAACCCAAAATATCGTATCGACGAAAACATCTGTTAAAGATTTGCTTAAGATTTGCAAAGAATGTGAAGAAAGAAACAAGAACTCACCATCTTGGTCAACTTGCTAGAAACCCTCGAGGTATAAAAGGATGTTTCCAAAATGATGACCACAGAAGCTCTTGAGCTCATTTTATCAATGGCCAAGCATGGAAAATACAAAGAAATCAAAAAATATAGGTATCAATGCACAACAAAACCCAATAGTTCAACTATTTATAGATGCTTTCTAACATAAATGGAGGAGTTGAAGAAATCATCAAAGTTATAGCTACAAAATGAAGAACTCACCCCCACAGTGTGATTACAACCACAGATCTTGCCTAGAACTAAGCTCAACATCTTACATTATTGGTAGTCTCTCTAGCAGAGCTCGAACAAAGAGCAAAAGTGATAAAATGTGCAAGTAATCGTAGAGACAGAGTCTCGTGAGTTCTGAAAACCTTCTTTCAAGCTCAAGATCGATTAATGGAAACCACAGAAAAACATTAGCGTGGCTTTACCCGTCAAACCAAGTGACCGAATGAATGATTGAGTTAGGTTTCCAAACATTTTTACTCACCAAATGACCACGAAGTAACCCAAATCAATAGGAGTTAATGATCTATGGTGAAGATCAAGATGGTACAACAATCAATGATCAAGAATGCCAACTAGGGTTTACAAAATCAATGATTCATATTAGACCAGTACAGTGACCAACGGACAAGATCAGATCATTAATTTCAATACAACCCAAGTCACCATGCATAGAAGCATCAAAAGATGAGGCTTCATAGTACATAGATCAAACGGTCCACATTAAACTCACCAACCAACCACCTTATCAATAGAGGTAATAGAATCAACGATGAGGATCAGATAGGACAGAGATCAAATGACCGAGGATCAAGCACAAAGCCACAATAATTACAAATTCATATGCTCGAGAAGATCAACGATGAATAGATGAAGGGGCAGATCAAACTATGGATGTCAAAACTGCGCTAACTCAACCCCTAGCTTCCAAGATAGCATACATGTCAATGCTACAACGAAACCTTAATCTTAGCCAAGGTTAGAAAATTTTCCACCGACATGCCATGGGGTAAGTCATCGTCGAGGGGGCCAGCCCCATGATTTATAAAATCATTATATTGACCTTTGATAAAGGTTTGAACCATAATGTTCAAATGATTATATTTTCCAAACCTTAGAATATGCCAAAAGGAGCCCCAACAAAATGATGTTTACAATGATAAGAGAAGGGGCCAGTTTAAACCATGTGTGTAATAATTATTCAAAAGGAGACTATGGAATATGCCATCGACTATATAAAGAAAGCCCAAGAAGGATTATGCATGATGTGTCAAACAACAATAATTCCAAGGTGTATACCATGATGTAAAGAAGCCAATGATTATATGCTAAGGTCAACATTTCCACCTTAAATTTTGCAAAAGTACCTTAATCTTGTCAAAAATCTCATGCCAAGGAGGATATAGAGTAAAAGGAGAATATTATTTTTGCATAAAGGTGGTCCCCACAGGGGAAAATTGGAGGTTGAATAACTTTTACTTGCAGAGAAGTATTTTACATGTTATTCACTAGAAGACAAGTAGATGTCGGCATGAAAACCAAAGGTGGTCCCCAATGTAGATGGAAAACATGGGTGATTTTTGGCAAAGTATTACAAGTAAAATAATTATTTTTGCTCATACAAGGAGGTTATTTGTTTTTGTACGTGCATCCAAAGGGGCAGAATTAAAGAGTGCTAAATTTATCATTACAAGTGGATCAAATCAGAATCGACACATCAAGCACTAGATGACACAGCGATGCATGTATATTGGAGAAGACTCTTGCACAACAAGCAAAGAATATTATTAGCCAAATTATTAATCTGACTTTGTAAAAAATAGATCAATCAACTACAGTTTGACTAGGATGTATTTTTGTAATCAAGGCTATTAATGCCTTGTTGTATTAGCATGTTTATTTATTCCTTTATTTATTCATGACTTGTTGTATTAGCATGTTTATTTATTCCTTTATTTATTCATGATAAAGGATAAAAATAGGATGCATGGGCGAGTACAAATTTTAGTCTATTTTTAGGATGGGTTGGGTGAATAAACTTGTTATATATTGTGTGCAATTACAAGGCACAAAGAGGAATTTTGAAACAGGAGGCTTTGAAGCATATTTTGCAGCTTTTCCTTTGAATGAGAATTTCATTTCTACCTTTCCAATTATTTGCAGTGTTGTGTATATCTTATTAATTCTTGTGAATGTCAAATTTCGATTAATCATATTACCTTGTTGCAAATTAAGCAATTTCTAGATAATATTAGTGTGCATGTTTTCTTTTTGTATTGTTGTGATTCATTCCCTCAAAACATCAAGTGTTTTTCCTTAATATTATGCTACAAACTATTGGTTTGTGCATCCAAAATCCATTCTTAAATTGATTGTGTATGTACTCAACCAAAGCCCTCAATAAGTTTGGTATATCACCCCATTTTTTTAATTCATTTACAGTCATCTCTTTACCCTCAAAACCCTAAAAATAGTTTAGGAATCATAAAAAGGAACCGGCCTTGATACTTAGAGACTCACCTCAACAATAGGTATACCCACTGCACTGAGGTGTTTCCATTATATCTACAAAAGAGAGAGATCCGAGCAAGCTTAGAACACCGCAGTCATATCTCTACAAGGTGCACTTTTGAGAGATAACATGACGCTTTTATTTGGAGGTGTGCCATGTGGCTTTGTAACTCGCCATATTGACTGCCGAGAAACGCATCCATCATATCTTTTGCATAATCCTCCATTTCTACATTACAATATCTTCTTCTCCTTCGATCAATATCCTCCTCGATTACCTTCTCTACAAATTTGTCACAAATTGTGTGAACTAAGGCTTACATACAAAAATATGGTACTAGACGTGTAGAAAAAAAAAAATTGGTATCACCACCCTCCACCCTACGTCATCTCTCTCTTTTTCCTTATTCTCACCCATTCAAATTTTATCTTCCCTCCTAAATTCAATTTGTCCTATCAATCACCATTTTCCCACCTTTTGTTCTCATCTTCTCCATCTTATTACCCCATCCCATTTATGCTAATTATTCTTAATTATCTCTAATCCTCATCTCATTATTTTATTCATGCTAAATCATCTTTAACCATTCCTAATTTCCATTCAATTCATTAATCTTCCCTAAATTCTCAATTTTGTTCTTTCTAGGCCATCATTTAATTTTTTTACCCTCCCATGGGCTTTATTTACTTATTTCAACCATCCATCTACATATTTATCCATTATATGCACCCTAGTTTGTCCTTATCACCCGAAACCCTAATCGCCCTCTTTAGGCCTATTTTTTCTCAAGTTTATTTGTTTGTTTGGGGGTTACTTCATTTCATTTGGGCATTTGTATTTTTGGATTTGGGAAGTTTTGGAGTGCTTGTTGAATTTTTGGAGCTTGTTGGAGTTGGATTGAGCTTGAAGGAGCTTGGAGTGTGATTCTTTGATCAAGTTCTTACTATGGAAAGGTAGGAGCTACACTCTTTTTACTTGTTTATTTTTATATGTGTGTATTGCATGTATGTGAATGGTTTATGTGCTTGTTGGGATCTTGGGTAGAATGCCTAAGTATGGTGTAGGAGAAGGCTATGGAGATCTTTCCATTATATGGAGGCATAAGATTTTATTTCATGTTTTGGGAGGTGTTGACAATTTTTACACTTGTGCAAAAATGGGCAACTTGAAACTTTGTTACGATGAATAACATTGGTGAAGTAGACCTAAGCTAGGGGAGATTTTTTCAGTCAATATTGTTTTGTTGAATTAATTAATGATTACATGAAATCTGTAGTGATGTGTGCTGTTACAAAACATGTCAGATCACATAGTCTGCAATTTCATGACTATCTTCAGCAAAAGAACCCAAAGCCCCGAAGGACATATGTGTTGTCTCGATGAAGACATTGAATTGCAGAAAAGGTGAAGTGTTAAGTCTTGGAACAACAATCATAATTACATATTGCAGCAATCAGATTTCATTACTAGATGTTACAGGTATTCTTTAATGTTCTTTCCTTCATGATTAAGACATTCAATTATATTATTGGGTTGTTTAATTCATCATACAATCCATATAGAAAGCTGAAATGCAGAAATAAATACACAACTCAATTTCAGAATTCAATGTTTTATTCATAAGGAATTTCAAATGTTCCCACACAAGCCGTGGGATGTAATTGAAAAGTAAAGTACAACTACTGAAGAAAGAGGTACATATGCATGAAAGAGAAAATAGAGGAGTATGAATGAACCCATCATTGCCTTGGGGTTTCTTCTTCATTGAGGAATCTCAATCTCCATTTTTTTCCCCTTCATCATCATTGCTTAAAGCATTGTACCGAAAAAAAAGAAAAGAGAAAAACTATCGATTCACGAGCTCAAGGTTATTCCATATTCCTATACTATCCAAATTCGTGCATATGGATCTCTTAACAAAAGGATATATAGATTACATAAAGATCAAACAACATACATTATTTACTCACTCAAAAAGAAGGAGAAAGAAGAGAGAAAAACCATGGACATAAGAGAGGCCAAAAAGCCTAAATATATTTTAATAGTTTTCTTAAGTGTGCAGGTATAGGTTCAGAGCAAGAAGAAATAAATCATGTCTTACAGTCCTCACTATAGATAAATATTGTAGAGTTCAATGACTTCTATCCTATGGTACATGAAGCAGATAATTCCCAATTTCATCATTGGTATGAAGGAAAAATGCAACTCAAAGTTGAACAGCTATTATAGAAATAGAAGAAGTTATAGTACAGATTGAGAAGAGACTTGCAAATAGAAGTACACATTCAAGAATGTAACCCAACGGTGAAGAAGAAGGATCATAATTTAAAGGCTAAAGTTAACTGAAAGAGAAAATTACAAATGAAGAATAATAAGAAATAAAATATGAGAAAATTTTGTGAGGGCTTCGCTATGTAAAATGGACATTTACATCTTTCCATCATGCTACCTTAAAGTAATACATGCTTTTAAAGATGTATGTAAATCAAATAAGTGATACAAAAAGTAGAAAAGCATGATATGATCAAATAATAGTTATTATGTTTCAGTTTGAATAAAAAATCATCTTCAATAGAAGAAGTGATGCATTCTATAGTTTGAATCAATAAAGTACATCTATTAGAGCTGATATAGAAATAAAAGAAGGAAATATGGGAAAATTTTGACATGGCTTCACCATGTAAAATGGACATTTTCAATTTTCTAGAATGCATACTAAATCTATAATGAAGATCAAATAGAGTATTTAACGAAAAGAAATGAACTACACTTTCGGTCATCAAATTGAAGGACTTTGGAGCATTCATTCATTACAGCTTAATAGTTGAAGAAAATAAATTTTTAAGGTAATCTTACAAAGTGCAACCATTCTATGAAGTTCGGTTCTCAAATGAAGCAAATTGGATTGCACAGAATGCTAACATATCAAAGAAGTACAACTATTTAAGAAAGGAATCAGATCAAGAAAATATTAAGATCAAATTCATCAGTTTTAGAAGAAACTAAGAACGGAACTCAATTTATTAAACAAGCAACATGTTTTACCTGGCAAGATCAAACATGTGATAGAATTTTCTTAAAGAGGACTCGATACACTCATCCGAATGACAAATGACTAAGGTAAACCAACTAGGGAAGCTTCAAAAGGACTCATGTGTCTATAAGTTTCAGAATAGCAAACTGAAACTCCTAGTTTTACATGTAAGAAGGCAGGAAGTTTTCAGAACTCATAAGTATCAATGTGCAGGTAGTCAAAAAGGGAAAAAGTATAAACAATCTAGATCCAGGAGGGATTCCTTATGAAAACAAGTACCAAGTAAACATATCTTGAAATACTACTCAGAACACAAACTTGGTGGGTATTAATGGTTGAATCGAATCAGATAATGCAGAACTTAAGATAATGTGAAGTGGATTTCAACTTTTAGAAAACATTATATTCCTTAAGAACAGATTGTAAAATCAAAAGGAATGAAGGATTTTGAATAATCATATCAACAAACATTCTATCTAGAAAGTTTCAAGAAAATAAGAATACCCATTTAGTACTCAGAACACAAGCTCAGACATAAAAGCTTTGAATTAAAATGCATGCACATATGAGTTGAAGAAATATTCAAGTATTTCAGAAGTTAACATTCTCATTAAAATCAATCAGTTTCAAATTGCAATATATAAGGGAAAAGTACAGATCCTGGTTTTAATCAAAAAACCCATTAATGGGTATCAAAATCAGAGTAAGAAACAAAGACTTACTGATTAAATCAAAGTTGAGAAAAACCTCGAATGGTGATTAGATCAAGACAAAACGAAGGACCCAAAATAGGTTTTAGCTCAGAGACCAAGGTTGTCCCATAAATCACATAGGAAATGCAAAGGAAAAACAATTATCAGTATTTTGAAGTCGAAATGACAAAGACAAAGTAATAATGGTGCTTAGGAGGTCAAAACTTACCATCCTCTTATCAAACAATGATACCAAGTTGCACATAACCAAGCTCTAAGATCAAGACAATGGTGATAAAAGCCATGACCACCTTGCTCAAAATAACGATGATGCAGATGCCTCGAGAGCAACAAGTATTCATTTTTGCAGAAGGGCCAAGCTCATAGACTTCAATGATGGCGGCCAAGAAAGAAGACAAAGACCTCTTTTGAGGAAAATCTGAGCTCGAAGCAATGACAACTGGTGAAAGTCGATCAAATCTTTCAAAGAAAGTCAATTTATAGAGCTTGAAGGAAAAATAAATTATGGTCGTTCAAGAAGAAAACTCACTCGAGACCAAAAGGTAGACAACCAAGCTCAACAAAATAACCACAAAATGTAGAGGCAGGAAAGCTTCATAATACCAGTCTGCAAAGGAGCCGAGCTCACAAAGTGATCAAACAATGGCATCGATGAAATTTTTTCTAGGCTTCACCCACGAGACCGAAAATCCAAATGAAATGATCATCAAAATTCGAGTTACCCTTTACAAAGAAAACTCAAGAGGTGAATCAACAAAACCCTAACCATAGTCAATGATCAATGGCTCAAATACAAAATGACTACAAATCAACATCTCCAGATCAATCTCAAGAATCAAAGCAAACCACCTGGGTTCCATATGCCACTCGACCACATTCAATGCAAGTCGAAACCCTAACTATAGGTCGAGATCGACGACACCGAGATCAAATAGTATAGAAATCAATGACCCAAGATCATTACAAATATCAAAGCAAACTCAACCTGAGTTACATATACCACCGAAAAGGCACATGGAGGGGTGATTCATCATCATGAGGGGGTCAGCCCCATGATTAAAATAAATTTATTGCATTTGACATGTCAAAAAGGATCCCAACTATAGTATGAGCTTCAAATATACCAAAATCGACCAATGTACATGCCCACAATGATGACCGTAAGGTGGTAGACTATAGTATAACCACTTGTTATGCAAATTTGGTTATTCAAACAAAGTCAAATGGCATGATCATGTATTGATCAAAGGTGACCGAGTGTGATATGGTGACCTTTTTTTTACAAAGTGTCTCTTTGTCTTATTTCAAAACATAATAATGTGCTAAGTCCACAATGGTGGCCAAACCAAATAGAGGCTAGTGATCAAATGTAAGGGTGGTCCCCACTTTTATGATGGATTGGTTATGACTTGGAATGAAAATTTGTCATGTGATCACAAGATTAGAAAAAGGAATGTCATCATTAGAAGTTGAGTTAGAGGTGGTCCCCATTAAGTGGATGTTTGGATGAATTATTTTTGCAAGTATTGTAAATATTGTATTTTGATGTTGCCCACACATAGAAAGATGATTTTGCATGCCTTAAAAAAAAGGACAGATCAACAAGAGGACAGAATTTTCATGTACTAAGAGGAGACTTGCTCATCAAGAAATAATTTTTATTATTAGCAAATTATTCACCCATGCTTTTCTTAAAAATAGAACAGTGTTTGTAGTTTGACTGTGATGTAATCAAAGGGTATTAATGCCTCTTTGTATTAGTTTGCTTTATTTTATTTCTTTATTTATTAATAAATAAAGGATAAAAATAGGATGCATGGGTGAGTATAACTTTAGTCTATTTTTAGGAAGGGTGGGTGAATCAATTTTGCTATATATTGTGTGCCTTGTTAAAGCACAAAGGGGGACTTTTAGATACAAGAGTCTTTGAATCGATTTTGCCAGTTTTCCCGTGAATGTGAAGTATTTTCTGCCTTTTCAATTATTTGCATCTTGTGTATGTTCCATGAATCTTGTGAATGTGAATTCCCGATTAATCATCTTAATTAAGTAATTTCTGCATGATATTAATGTGTATTTGTAACTTAGCAAGTATTGTTGTGATTTTATCCTCAATAATTCAAAGTGTTTACACTTAATTATCTTTAGAAAAGTGTTGTCATGTGCATCGAAATTCATTCCATTTCAATTGTGAATATACTCAATCAAATAACTCATACAAATTTGGTGTATCACCTCGGTTTGTAAACCTTTTACAGCCATCTTTTATCCTCAAACCCCAGAAAATCAGTTTAGGATACATCAATAAGGAATTGATCGTGATATAGGAGACTCACCTTAAAATAGGTATATCCATAGACCTGAGGTGTTTCCATTGTATCTACGAAAGAGAGATAAAATTTGTAGGCCTAGAACACGTGCAACCATCTCTCTAAAGGGTGCACTTTCGAGAGATAACATTTTTGTGCATGCTCGGTGGGACAACGAATCGATCTCGCATGCAAGTTACAACAGATTTACAAAGAAGAAAAAGTTACATTCGGGACAACAAGCTACAACAATTTATTCTAAAGATTTAAAGATCTATTTGGTGACTCCGTAAAATTTATTTCAGACTAGTATTGTAGCATGTTCCATGCCTAAAGTGACAACAATATTATCGTTAAGAGGAATTCCTTCTGAGTTTATTTCTTTACCTTTGAATTCTGTAAGAAGGAGAAGAGTTGGTAATACTTTTCCTTATAATAGACCTGGATTTGGTAATCCTCCTCCCAATCTTCCTTCACCACGTGTCAATATTTTCATTCAGATCCCAATTTTTCAAATGGCTATTCAACCACCTAGGAATTTTGTGACCTTTACTAATGGCAGCCCATTAGTAATTTCAGTTTATCATGACATCCCTAATGTTGCCATGAAAAGTTTACCATCATCCATTGGTGAAAATCAGGTTACACCTACATAGCACATTAAAGATGTTGCAACTTTATGTGTAGTTCATAATATCACTCATGAAGATGCATATTTGAGACTTTTAGCTGCATCCCTTAAAGGACAAGCCTTGCAATGGTGTAGAAATTTAGAGATTGGATGCATAAGAACTTGGGATGATTTAGGTGGTAAATTTCTGAAACAATTTCAAGATAATTCAGATCATTTATCTCTCATAGAACAACTATCTACCATTAAAAGAGCTCCCCATGAATTTATGTCTAGTTTCAACATTCGTTTTTCTAGAACTTGCGAAATAATTTCAGCAAGTGTCAAGCCTCAAGTGATCATGCTTTTCTTTATTATCTTAGATTATTAAAGCGTGATATTTCAACTATGATTCAAAGATATGGGAGGAGATAATCTTTGAACATCCTATGATATCACAATCCGTGCTGAAAATAGTCTTATTCAAGCCGCCAAGTTAGCTCCAAGGAATTCAATTCCTTTTTGGAAAATTTAGCTCCTATCCCACAACCTATCACAATTATAGAACCCGTTGAAAAGAGAAAAACTATTAGTTATGATCTCGTGGTTAATCCATATTTCTATACTATCCAAATTCATGCATATGGATCTCTTAACAAAAGGAGATATATATTACATGAAGATCAAACAACATACATTATTTACTTACTCAGAGACAGAAGGAGAAAGAAGAAAGAAAAACCATGGACATAAGAGAGGCCAAAAAGGCTAAATATTTTCTAATAGTTTTCTTAAGTATGTAGGTACAGGTTGTAGCCAAGAAGAAATAAATCATGTCTCATAGTCCTCACTATAGATAAAGATTGCAAATTTCAATGACTTCTATCCTATGGTACATGAAGAAGATAATTCACAATGACAAACTAGTATGAAGGAAGAGTGCAACTCAAAATTCAGCACCTATTCTAGAAATAGAAGAATTTATTATCTGATCATGATTGAGAAGAGACTTGCAAATAGAAGTATATGTTTTAGAATGAAACCCAAAGGTGAAGAAGAAGAATCAGAATTTAAAGGCTGAAGTTAACTGGAAAGAGAAGATTACAAATGAAGAAGAATGAGAAAGAAAATCTGAGAAAATTTTGACAGGGCTTCGCCATGTAAAATGGACATTTACATCTTTCCATCATGTTGCCTTAAACTAATACATGCTTTTAAAGATGTATGTAAATCAAATAAGTGATACTGAGAAAGAAAAAAACATGATATGATCAGATAACAAGTTATTATGTTTAGTTTTCCAACAAAAATCAGCTTCAATAGAAGAAGTGATACATTCTGTATTCTGAATCAGAAAGTACATCTATTACAGATGAAACAAAAATAAAAGAAGGAAATATGGGAAAATTTTGACAGGGCTTCACCATGAAAAATGGACATTTTAAATTTTCCATCATGCATACTAAATCTATAATGAAGCTCAAATACAATATTTAACTAGAAAATAAATGAACTACACTTTCAGTCATCAAATTGAAGGACTTTGGAGCATTCATTACAACAGCTTAACAAATTTGAAGAAAATGAAGTTTTAAGGTAATCTTACAAAGTGCAACCATTCTATGAAGTTTAGTTCTCAAATGAAGTAGATTGGAGTGCAAAGGAATGCTACCATATCAAAGAATTATAGCTATTTAAGAAAGGAATAAGATCAAGAAAAGATTAAGATCATATTCATCACAATAAACTAAGAACAAAGCTCAATTTATTAAATAGTCATGTTTCACCAATGAGGAATCAAACAAGAGATCAAGCAAAATTTTTAGCTCAAGGAAATATTTTTAGAGGACTCGATACATCCTCATCTCGAATGACAAAGGACTAAGATAAATCAACCAGGAAGCTTGAAAAAAGAAGATTAGAGAATCAAGAAAGGTTTGAAAACAAAGCTCAAGACTCCTCGCTATTTTTTCACATAAAAGGTAGGATTAAAAATCATATGTATCAATTGTAGGTAGTTAAAAAGGAAAAACTATAAGCAATATAGATCCAGAGAGGGAAAATGTTTATGAAAACAAGTACCAAGTAAACATATCTTGAATTACTACTCAGAACACAAATGGTGGGTATTAATGGTTAGAAAGAATGATAAGGACATAACTTAAGATAATGTGAAAGTGGATTTCAAAAGAAGGAAAAAAACATTATATTCCATAAGAACATATTATAGAATCAAAAGGAATGAAGGATTTGAATAATCATATCAACAAACATTATATCGGAAAGTTTGAAGAAAACAATAAGAATAAAAATATCTTGAGTACTTCAAAACACAAGCTTAGACAGAAAATATTTGAATTAAAATGCATGCACATCCGAGTTGAAGAAATATTCAAGTATTTCAAAAGTTAACATTCTCATTAAAATCAATCAGTTTCAAATTGCAGTATAGAAGGGAAAAGTACAGATCCTGGTTTTAATAAAAAAACCCATTAATGGGTATCAAAATCAGAGTAAGAAACAAAGACTTACTGATTAAATCAAAGTTGAGAAAACCCTCGAATGGTGATCAGATCAAGACTAAAATGAAAGGACCTAGAATGGGTTTTAGCTTAGAGACCAAGGTTGTCCCAAAAATCACATAGGAAATGCAAAGGAAAAATGATTATCAGTATTTTGAAGTCGAAATGGAAAAGACAAAGTAACAGTGGTGCTTAGGAGGTCGAAAAATTACCATCCTCTTATCAAATAGTGATACCAGTTGCACATAACCAAGCTCGAAGATCATGACAATGGTGAAAAAATCCATGACCACCTTGCTCAGATAAAATAAAATAATGATGATGCAGATGCCTCAGAGAGAAACAGTAATCATTTTTAAAAAGGGCTAAGCTCACAGACTTCAACGATGGCGGCAAAAAGAAGACAGAGACCTCTTTTGAGGAAAAAAATGAGCTCAAAAAATAAAAAATGGTGTAAAATCATTCAAATCTTTGCAAAGAAAGATGATTTACAGAGCTTGAAGGAAAAATAAATGGTGGCCATTCCAAAAGAAAACTCGCTCGAGACCAAAAGGTAGCACAACGAGCTTAACAAAATAACCACAAAATGTAGAGGTAGGAAAGCTTCATAATACATATCTACAAAGGAGCCGAGCTCACAAAGTGATCAAACAATGAAGTCGATGAAAATTTTTCTAGGGCTTGCCCATAGACCAAAAATCCAAATGAAATGATCATCAAGGGAGTTACCCTTTACCAAGAAAACTTGAGAGGTGAGTTAACAGAAACCCTAACCAAAGTCAATGATCGATGGCTCAAATGCAAAATGACAATAGATCAACATCTCCAAATCAATCTCAAGAATCAAAAGTAAAAAACCACCGGGTTCCATATGCACATCGACCACACATTTAATACAATCCATAAACCCTAACCATAGGTCAGAGATCGACGACACCAGATCAAAAAGTAGAGAAATCAATGGCCCAAGATCATTACAAATATAAAAGCAAACTCAACCTGAGTTACATATACCACCGAAAAGGTGCATGGAGGGTGAGTCATCATCACGAGGGGGCTAGCCCCATGATTAAAACAAAGTTATTGCATTTGACATGTCAAAAAGGATCCCAACTATAGTATGAGCTTCAAATATACAAAAAATGACCAACTATACATGCCCAAAATGATGACCGTAAGGTGGTAGAGTATAGTATAACCATATGTTATGCAAAGGTGGTCATTCAAAACCAATCAAATGACATGATCATGTATTAATCAAAGGTATGAGTGTGATATGGTGACCTTTTTTTTACAAAGTGCCCCCCCTTGTCTTATTTCAAAACATAATAATGTGCTAAGTCACAAGGGTGGCCAAACCAAATGGAGGTGAGTGATCAACTCAAAAGGTGGTCCCCCACTATTATGAGGGATTGAGATGATTTGAATGAATTTTATTCATGTGATCACAAGATTAGAACAAAGGAATGTCAACATCAGAACCTAGGCTTGGAGGTGGTCCCCATCAAGTGGATGTTTGGATGAATTATTTTTGCAAGTATTATAAAATTGTATAATTGATTTTCTCACTCATAGGGAGATGATTTTTGCATGCCTTCACAAAAGGACAGATCAACAAGAGGATAAAATTTACATGCACTAAGAGGATACTTGCTCATCAAGCAAGATTTATTATTAGCAAATTATTCACCCATGCTTTTCTTAAAAATAGAATAGTCAACTGTAGTTTGAATGTGATGTAATCAAAGGCTATTAATGCCTCTTTGTATTAGTTTTCTTTATTTTATTCCTTTATTTATTAATAAATAAAGGATAAAAATAGGATGCATGGGTGAGTACAACCTTAGTCTATTTTTAGGAAGGGTGGGTGAATCAATTTTCTATATATTGTGTGCCTTGGCAAAGCACAAAGGAGGAATTTTAGATACAAGAGTGCTTTGAAGTAGTTTCTGCCAATTTTCCCTTTGAATGTGAAGTATTTTCTACCTTTCCAATTATTTGTAGTCTTGTGTATGTTCCATTAATCTTGTGAATGTGAATTCCCTGATTAATCATCTTACCCTATTATTGCAAATTCAGTAATTTCTGCATGATATTAATGTGTATGTTAACTTAGCAGTATTGTTGTGATTTTATCCTCAATACATCAAAGTGTTTACCCTTAATTATCTTCAGAAAAATTGTTGGCTGTGCATCAAAAATTCATTCCATATCAATTGTGCATGTACTCAGTCAAAGACCTCATACAAATTTGGTGTATCACCTTATTTTAAATCCTTTTACAGTCATCTTTTACCCTTAAACCCTAGAAAATTAGTTTAGGATACATCAATAAGGAACCGAGCCTTGATACTGAGAGACTCACCTCAAAATAGGTATACCCATAGACCTGAGGTGTTTCCATTGTATCTAAAAGAGAGAGATAAAATTTGCAAGCCTAGAACACCTACAACCATCTCTCTACAGGGTGCACTTTTGAGAGATAATATTTTTGGCACACCCAGTGGGACAATGAATCAGATCATGCAATGCTTTAAGTTATAATAGATTTATTTATAGCAAATAAAAGTTACTTTTGGGACAACAAGCTGCAACAATTTATTCTAAAGATTTAAAGATCTATTTGGTGACTCTGTAAAACTGATTTCAGACCAGTATTGCAGCATGTTCCATGCCTAAAGTGACTACAAGATCATCGGTAAGAGGAATTCCTTTTGAGTTTATTTCTTTACCTTTGAATTCTATAAGAAGGAGAAGAGTTGGTAATACTTTACCTTATAATAGACCTGGTTTTGGTAATCCTCCTCCTAATATTCCTTCACCATGTGTCAATTTTTTATTAGATCCCAGTTTTTCAAATGGCTATTCAACCACCTAGGAATTTTGTGACCTTTACTAATGGCATCCCATTAGTAATTCCAGTTTATCATGACATCCCTAATGTTGCCATGAAATTTTTTCCATCATTCATTGGTGAAAATCAAGTTACACCTACAGAGCACATTAAAGATGTTGCAGCCTTATGTGTAGTTCATAATATCACTCATGAAGATGTAGCTTTGAGACTTTTAGCTGCATCCCTTAAAGGAAAAGCCTTGCAATGGTATAGAAATTTAGAGATTGGATGCATAAGAACTTGGGATGATTTAGGTGGTAAATTTCTGAAACAATTTCAAGATAATTCAGATCATTTATCTCTCATAGAACAATTATCTACCATTAAAAGAGCTCCCCATGAATTTATGTCTAGTTTCAACATTCATTTTGCCAGAACTTGGGAAAGAATTCCAGCAAGTGTCAAGCCTCAAGCTGATCATGCTTTTCTTTATTATCTTAGAGCATTAAATAGTGATATTTCAACTATGATTCAGTCTATGGGAGGAGACTCTCCCAACATGCCTTATGATATCGCTATAAGAGCTAAAAATAGTCTTATTCAAGTTGGAAAATTAGCTCCAAGGCCTTCAATGCCTTTTTGCATAGATTTAGCACCTATCCCACAACCTATCACAATTATAGAACCTGTTGTTGCACCCCCATCAGATGACATTTTTAAAGCTTTGCAAACTATGGGGAATAAGCTGACTTCAATTGAGAATAGGCTTGCATTACCTAGCAGACCTTATTAGGCTCCTTATAAAAAACCAACAAAATAGGTAGCCTTACCAATAGAATCAAAATTATAGGCAGCCTTATCAAGCAAAGGTAGTTTGACCCAAAGGCTCCTAGTTCATCTAATGCTTTAGTTCCTAGTTAATATGGCTACGGAAGAGTGGTGTCAACCTTGTAATCAACCTCATTCAACTACAAGTTCCCAAATGCTTTTCTGAACATAAGTCTTGTTGCACAACCTCAATCTGAGACATTGTTCATGCCTCAAATGGAGGGTGGGCAGCAAGATACTCAGGTTTAGAAGGCACTGATAGAACTTAGTTAGTTTTAGTGAGGATGATTTCATTGCAGTTACTACTAGGGCTCAAGAAAAGGCTGCAGAAAGTAAAAAACAGCAAAATAGGCATGTTTACCACTGTCACTGATAAAACAACAACTATAGGCCCAAAACCAGCTAACAGTATGTTATTGTTCCTAAAAAAAAACAAGTGTTTCAGCTGGTAAAGAGTAAAAAAAGCTACATCCTGATCCAAGAAGGTTATTTATACCTTAGATATCAAAAGTAGTTAAAGCGGAATCAATTTTCACCTAAAGCCTATGCTAAAATAGTAGAATCTGTCTCTAAAATTGTTGCTTCTTTTAACATTGTTGATGTAATGAAAAATCATAATGTTAACATCTCAATGTGGGATGCTTTAAGTATTCAACAACAAGATTTACTTTCTCATGAACTAGCTAAGCTGCAGATTTCTTCAAAAACAATAGAAAAGGAAGTCAAAAAATAGACATGGTCCTTGGAACAATGGAACAAGACCACATCAAAGAGGTTAAATGGATGGTTCAGAAATTCTTAAATGCTCATGACATCAAGAAGCCACCACCATTTTATCTATCACTAATTATTGGAGAACATCTTGTTCATAACTTGTATGGTGGACAACGGTGCAAGTAACACAAGTTATGCCAAAAGCAATTGCAGAAAAAATTGGGTCTGTAGTATGAACCTACAGAAAAGAGTGTCCTACAATTGGATGGAACTATAACCAATACAGTTGGTGTCATCAAAAATCTAGAGGTAACATTGCATGCTTGCCCAAATGTTTCCATTTAAGATATTACTGTTGTAGATTTACCTCCTTACTTTGCTATATGTTTATCAAGAGATTTCATAGCAAAAATAGGAGGTTATCTCTCTTCAGATTGGTCTTTCTTGTTTTTCACTACACATTATGGGACCAAGGTTACTATCAATTCAGAACCATTGGCCATATTTCACATTGAGCCTCATGCTTCTAATGCATTAGCTAATTATGTAGCCTTAGACCAGTCTAATTTTGATAATATAACTCATGTTTCAAGCATTGGATGGTGTTTCTAACCTGTTTATGGATGAAAAGACACATGAAGAACATGCTCATGATCCTTTTAAAGAAGTTGAAGAACATCTATTTGGTGTGTATTGTTTGCATGAAGAAAACACACCAATTCCTTGTTGTCCAAAATAGAAAATGCAACAGAAGGGATTTGGAAGCTTCATTTTGATGGAGCTAAGAACAAGAAAGGACAAGGAGCAGGTTTGATGCTCACTTCCCCAACAAATGAAAGGTATTTTTAGCTTTGAGTCTCAATTTTCATGCACTTGTAATGTGGTTGAATACAAAGCATTAATTCATGGCTTACTTTGGGCCAAAAAGAGAGGTATTAGCATGCTACAGATTTTTGGTGATTCTGAGTTGGTTATCAATCAAGTAAGAAATTTTAATGTTTGTAAGAATCCATTAATGAAGTCTTACATACATAGAGTTTTAGACTTAATGGAAGATTTCAAAGCTATTAATATCTAGTCCATTCCTAGAATAGAAAATAAGCATGCAGATAGACTTGCAACAGCAATTGGTGCTAGTTTTGAAGTGCTGGAATAGATTGAAAATAGAAAAATTCAGCCTCATATTAAGCTAATTATCAGGCCTTCTATACCTGATAATGATTTGAATTGGTAGGTTTTGAAAATGATGATCAAAATATGAGTTTTTGTAGCAAGAAGCTGAATTTTCTGTAGTAAATCAAGATAAATTACAACACTTATATGGTGACCAGATTGTTCAATTAAAGACAAATAAACTACCTCGAGGTCTAGTCACATTAGAAGACATCTTCAACACTGATGATCAGTTAAGGAAAGACAAAACTAAGATGTCAACACATGTTGATAACTATGAAGAGATCTCAGTTGATGAAGGAAAAATTTGTTTCTCGGAAAGGTATGCTCCTTAGCTGAAAAACATTCATTTATTAATATTTGCAAGGAATTTAAAGATGTTTTTTCACTTGGAGATACCAAGACTGAAAGGGTTTGATCCCTAGTTTTAGCACAACATACTATTGAATTACAGCCAAATTCCAAGCCAGTTAGAAAAAAAAGAGGCTGTAAATCCCAAAATAGAGCCTCTAATGAGGAAAGAATTATCTAAGTTGATCAAATCAGGTATTATCTTTCCAGTTAAGCATTCAAGTTGGGTAGCCAATCTTGTTCCTATTAGGAAAAAGAATGGAGAAATCAGATTATGTGTGGATTTCAGAGATCTTAATAAAGCTTCATTAAAAGATCATTACCCACTTCCAAATATGGATTAGATTTTAAGAATAGTTTCTGGTTCTAGATAGACTATCTCTTCTAGATGGTTATAGTGGATACAATCGATTCTAGTCCGAGAAGAAGATAGGTACAAAACAACTTTTACCACCAAGTGGGGTACTTATGCTTACAAAAGAATGCCTTTTGGCCTTTCAAATGTTGGTGCAACGTTTCAACGTGCAATGGACATGGATTTTTGTAGCTTGTTAAATAAATGCATCCTTGTTTATTTAGATGATGTTACTATATTTTCAAAAAAATTAGATGAGCATCTAATACATCTAAGGCAAACTTTTCAGTTATGCAAACAATTTGGAATATCTTTGAATCCCAAAAAGTCTATCTTTTAGTACATCAAGGTAAATTACTTGGTCATATTGTTTCTAAGCAAGGTTTAGTAATTGATCCTTTCATAATCGAAGCCATATCACAGCTATCATTGCCTCATCATAAGAAGGCATTACAAAGTTTTCTTGGAAAAATCAACTTTGTTAGAAGATTTGTTCCAAGATTTTGCAGCATTGGTTAAACCATTGACAACTATGTTAAAGAAAGAGAAAACTTTCTCTTGGACAGTAAAGGGAGAGAAGGGTTTGAAGCAATTAAAGCAGCCATCTCTCAAGCTCCTACTCTTGCAAATCCAAATTTTGATAAAGATTTTACAATGTATGCACTTGTAGGAGCTGAAACAATCTCAACCATATTAACTCAAGGTTAATGATGAAAATATAGAACAACCAATTTCTTTCTTTGGACAAAGCTTGCATGATTATGAAACAAGGTACACATTTCTTGAAAAACAAGTACTTTCAAGTAGTCAGAGGACTAAATAATTTTAAGTACATGCTTTCAAACAACAAAATTCATGTTCTTGTTTCTCATCCAAGTGTGAAAGATTTCTTGTTAAATAAAGAATTGAATGAGAAAAAAAGAGTAGGTTGGATAACGAAGGTCATGGAATATGATGTTGATATTTGTGTTGAAGATAGTTTGAGGTAAAGGTTTGTGTGAACACCTAATTGCTGATATGGAAAAACAAGCAGGCTATAGAACCAGAAGATTCAAAACAACATGCTGAAATTACGTATCAGCAATCAGACATCATGGTGCAAAGCTAGAAAATCAGCAACCTGAACTTGTTCAAGAAGTTTAGGAATCAAGATGGATGACTGATTTAGTTAACTATCTACAACATGGCATCTATCCGGAAGGTATGGAAAAGAATAAATAAAGGTATTTCAAATTACAAGTTGTACCCTATGTTTTTATTGATGGTGTGTTGTTAAAAAATATATAAATGGAATCTTGTTGTGATGTGTTGACTATGATAAAATTCAGCAATTATTATCGAGAATTCCATGAAGGACCTGCAGGAGGTCATTTTTTCAGCACATACCACAACCTTAAAAATTATGAAAGTTGGTTACTATTGGCCCAACATATTCAAGGACTATTTGAATGGATAGAAAGTGTAAGAAATGTGCTTTCTTTGTTGGAAAAGAATGTTTAGCTTTGCTGCCCTTACAACCTATTTCAGTTGATCAACCTTTTTTTATGTAAGTGGGGTCTTGACTTTATTGGCATGATAAACCCACCTTCATCACAAGGACACAAGTGGATTTTGACTTGCTACAGATTACTTTACATGTTGGACTAAAGCAATAGCCTTGAAAGATGCTAATGAAACTTTGATACTATCTTTTATGAAGGTATAGTTTACAGATTTGGTGTTCCAACAACTATCATTTAGATAATGCTTTAGCATTTCTTGGTGCAAAGGTAACAGATTGGGCTATCAACCATGGAATTTATTTAAGTTCATCATCTAATTATTACCCAAAAGGTAATGGGTTAGCTAAAAGTACTAACAAGAATATTTTAAAGATCATCAGAAGAACACTCAAAGATAACTAGAGAGCTTGGCATCTAATGTTGAATTCAGCACTTTGGGCTGATAGAGTGACTCCTAAAAGATCAGTTGGAAATTCACCATACAAGCTTGTTTATGGAAGAGAAGCAAGAATGCCTATTTCAGTTGAATTACCCACATTAGATTTGTTGCATCAAATGGAGCTGCTTGAGAATGAACCATTGCAGGTTCGTTATGTAAAATTAATGGAATTACAAGAGCTAAGAGATCAAGCCCATGTAAATATGGAAAAGAATCAAAAACAGATGAAGAAGAATTTTGATAAGAAAGCCAAATTCAAAATCTTCAATGAAGGAGATATTGTGTTAAAGTGGGATGTTGATCATGCAAAGCCAAGAAGACACACAAAATTTGATACAATCTGGAGTGGTCCTTACATGATTTCAGCTTGCAAAGAACACAATGCTTTTCAACTTTTGAGGCTGAATGGAGAGGAACTTCCCATTCTTGTGAATGGTATGTTTCTCAAACATTGTTATTGAAAATCTTACAGTGATTTATTTAGAGTAGGATTTCCCTTCAATAAGTGTAGTTCCTACACATTGCAATGTTTTTCAATTCAATAAGTGCATTCATGCATGTGATCTGGTTTACTAGATCCTTTCCCATTTTAGTTCATTTTGGAAGGGTTGGACCTTAGAAGGAAGATTTTAGTTACATGCTTTAGACTCCATGCCTAATGGACAAGAGCAAGGCATTGGTTTACAAGCTAGCAGGCAGCTTTCCCCACAGGATCGCTAGAAATGTTGACAATTTTTACACTTGTGTAAAAATGGGAAACTCAAAACTTTCATTACGATGGATAACATTGGTGAAGTAGACCTAAGCTAGGGAGATTCTTTCAGTCAATATTGTTTTTACTGAATTAATTAATGATTACATGAAAATCTTAGCTATGTGTGTTATTACAAAACATAACAGATCACATAGTCTACAATTTCATGACTATCTTCAATAAAAGAACACAAAGCCCGAAGGATAACCATGTTATCTTGATGAAGACATCAAATTACAGAATAGGTGAAGTGTTAAGTTTTGGAACAAAATCATAATTACAGATTATAGAAATCAGAGTTCATTACTAGATGTTACAAGGTATTCTTTAATGTTCTTTCCTTCATGATTAAGACATTCAATTATATTATTGGGTTGTTTAGTTCATCATACAATCCACAAAAAGATGAAATATAGAAAGAAATACACAACTCAATTTCAGAATTCAATGTTTTATTCATAAGGAATTTCAAATGTTCCCACACAAGCCATGGGATGTAACTGAAAAGTAAAGTACAACTACTGAAAGAAAGAGGTACATATGCATGAAAGAGAAAATAGAGGAGTATGAATGAACCCATCATTGCCTTGGGGTTTCTTCTTGGTTGAGGCATCTCCATCTCTAGCTTTGTTCCCTCTTCATCTTCATTGTTGAAAGCATTGTACCTAAAAAAGAAAAGAGAAAAACTATCATTTACGAGCTCAGGGTTAATCCATATTCCTATACTATCCAAATTTGTGCATATGGATCTCTTAACAACAGAGATATAGATTACATGAAGATCAAACAACATACATGATTTACTCACTCAAAAAGAAGAGAAAGAAGAAAAGAAAAACCATGGACATAAGAGAGGCCAAAAATCCTAAATATTTTCTAACTATTTTCTTAAGTGTGTAGGTACAGGTTGTAGCCAAGAAGAAATAAATCATGTCTTATAGTCCTCACTATAGATAAAGATTATAGAGTTCAATGACTTCTATCCTATGGTACATGAAGTAGATAATTCACAAGTACATATTGGTATGAAGGAAGAATGCAACTCAAAATTCAGCAACTATTCTAGAAATAGAAGAAGTTACAAAGTATAGATTGAGAAGAGACTTGCAAATAGAAGTACATGTTTCAGAATGCAACTCAAAGGTGAAGCAGAAGGATCAAAATTTAAAGGCTGAAGTTAACTGGAAAAGGAAGATTACAAATGAAGAATAATGAGAAAGAAAATATGAGAAAATTTTGATAGGGCTTTGCCATGTAAAATGGACATTTACATCTTTCCATCATGTTGCCTTAAACTAATACATGCTTTTAAAGTTGTATGTAAATCAAATAAGTGATACAAAAATAAAAAGCATGATATGATTAGATAACAGTTATTATGTTTCAGTTTCCAACAACAAATCAGCTTCAATAGAAGAAGTGATACATTATGTATTTTGAATCAAGAAAGTACATCTATTACAGCTGAAACAAAAAAAAGAAGGAAATATGGGAAAATTTTGATAGGGCTTTGCCATGTAAAATGGACATTTTAAATTTTCCAGCATGCATACTAAAGCTATAATGAAGCTCAAATACAATATTTAACTAGAAAAGAAATGAACTACACTTTCAATCATCAAATTGAAGGACTTTAGAGCATTCATTACAGACTTAACAAGTTGAAGAAAATGAAGTTTTAAGGTAATCTTACAAAGTGCAACCATTCTATGAAGTTCAATTCTCAAATGAAGTAGATTAGAGTGCACAAGAATGCTACCATATCAAATAAATATAGCTATTTAAGCAAAGAATCAAATCAAGAAAATATTAAGATTCAGATTCATCATAAAAAACTAAGAACAGAGCTCAATTTATAAAGTCATGTTCATGTTTTAGAGATAAAAGTTTGAGAGGAGGATCATCCGAAGAGGAGATAGGTAAAGTTTCAAAAGGACAAAAAAATACATAGTAGCTCAAGGAAATAAAGGATAAATTTAAATCAACCAAGGAAGCTTCAAAAAGGACTAATAATGAAAAGGAATGTTTGAAAAAAGCAAAATGAAAAGTGAACAAATATGTTTAACATGAGAATAAGTCATCCTCAATAATCCAATTAATTAAATCTGTAAAATGAAAATGGTTAAAAGAAGTCAAAAGGACTCAAGTCTATAAAATGAATAGAAAACCGAAACTCCTAGTTTTACATGTAAAAAAGTTTTAGAAAAAAGTATGAAAATGAATCAAAAGGGAAAAAGTAATCAACATATGATCCAAAGGTATTCCTTATGAAAACAAGTACCAAGAAAAATATATTGAAATACTAGAGGAAGAAAAAAAGGACTCGGTGGGTATTAATGGTTAAATCCAAAGAATGCAGAATGTAGAACTTAAGATAATGTGAAGTGGATTTCAAATTTTTAGAAAACATTATATTCCTTAAAACATATTATAGAATCAAAAGGAATGAAGGATTTCAAATAATATAAACAAACATTCTATCTAGAAGTTTTTTGAAAAGCAAGAAAATAAGAATACCCATTTAGTACTCGAACAAAAGCTCAGAATAAAAATATTTGAATTAAAATGCATGCACATCCAAGTTGAAGAAATATTCAAGTATTTCAGAAGTTAACATTCTCATTAAAATCAATCAGTTTCAAATTGCAGTATAGAAGGAAAAGTACCGATCCTGGTTTTAATCGAAAAACCCATTAATGGGTATAAAAATTAGAGTAAGAAACAAAGACTTACTGATTAAATAGAATTTGAGAAAACCCTCGAATGGTGATCAAATCAGGACTAAAACGAAGGACCCAGAATGGGTTTTAGCTCAGAGACAAAGGTTGTCCTAAAAATCACATAGGAAATGCAAAGGAAAAATGATTATCAGTATTTTGAAGTTGAAATGGCAAAGACAAAGTAACAGTGGTGCTTAAGAGGCCGAGACTTACCATCCTCTTATCAAACAAGATGATACACGATTACACATAACCAAGCTCGAAGATCATGACAATGGTGAGAAAATCCATGACCACCTCACTCAAAATAAAGATGATGTAGATGCGTGAGAGTAATAGGTAATCATTTTTGTAAAAGGTCTGAGCTCACAAAATTCAACAACGGCGGCCAAAAAAGAAGATAGGGACCTCTTTTGAGTAAAAATAGAGCTCAAAGTAATGACAACTGGTGAAAATCAATCAAATCTTGCAAAGAATTCCGATTTACAGAATTTAAAGGAAAAAGAAATGGTGGTCATTCTAAAATAAAACTCGCTCAAGACCAAAAGGTAGCACATCCAAGCTCAACAAAATAACTACAAAATACAAGAGGAAAGAAAGCTTCATAAAATCAATGAAAAGGATCCGAGCTCACAAAGTGATCAAACAATGGCATCAATGAAAATTTTTCATGGCTTTTCCTGCAGACCGTCAAAAAAATCCAAATGAAATGATCATCAAGGTCGAGTTACCCTTTTTCTCGAGAGGTGAGTCAACAAAACCTAACCCATGAGTTAAAAATTATCGATGGCTCAAATCAAAAGGAAAATAGATCAATGTCTCAAGATCAATCTCTAGAATCAAAGCAAACCACACATGGTTCCATATGCCACCGACCACATTCAATGCAAGCCAGAAACCCTAACCATATGTCAAAGATCGACGATCAATCAAATCAAGATCAAATAGTAGAGAAATCAACAACCCAAGATCATTACAAATAATAAAGCAAACTCAATCTGAGTTACATATACCACCAACAAGGCACATGGAGGTGAGTCATTATCACAAGAGGGGGATGACCCCATGATTAAAAAAAGTTATTGCATTTGAAATGTCAAAAAGGATCCCAACTATAGTCCGAGATTCAAATATATATTTCAAAAAATCCAAACCAACTATACATGCCCACAATGATGACCATAAGGTGGTAGACTATAGTATAACCATATGTTATGCAAAGGTGGTAAGTCAAACCAAGTCAAATGGCATGATCATGTATTAATCAAAGGTGACCAAGTGTGATATGGTGACCTTATTTTAACAAAGTGCCCCCTTGTCTTATTTCAAAACATAATAATGTGCTAAGTCCACAAGGGTGGCCAAACCAAATGGAGGCTAGTGATCAACTGCAAGGGTGGTCCCCACTATTATGATGGATTGGTTATGACTTGGAATGAAAATTTTCATGTGATCACAAGATTAGAACAAAGGAATGTCAACATCAGAACCTGAGCTTGGAGGTGGTCCCCATCAAGTGGATGTTTGGATGAATTATTTTTGCAAGTATTACAAATATTGTATTTTATTTTTCTCACTCACAAGGAGAAGATGATTTTGCATGCCTCACAAAAAAGACAAATAGATCAGCAAGAAGACAAAATTTGCATGCACTAAGAGGAGACTTGCTCATCAAGCAAGATTTATTATTAGCAAATTATTCACCCATGCTTTTCTTAAAAATAGAATAGTCAACTGTAGTTTGACTGTGATGTAATCAAAGGCTATTAATGCCTCTTTGTATTAGTTTTTTATTTTATTCCTTTATTTATAAATAAAGGATAAAAATAGGATGCATGGGCGAGTACAACTTTAGTCTATTTTTAGGAAGGGTGGGTGAATCAATTTTTCTATATATTGTGTGCCTTGGCAAAGCACAAAGGAGGAATTTTAGATACAAGAGTGCTGAAGTAGTTTTTGCAGTTTTTCCCTTTGAATGTGAAGTATTTTCTGCCTTTCCAATTATTTGCAGTCTTGTGTATGTTTCATTAATCTTGTGAATGTTGAATTCCCTGATTAATCATCTTACCCTATTGCAAATTCAAGTAATTTTTGCATGATATTAATGTGTATGTGTAACTTAGTAGTATTATTGTGATTTTATCCTCAATACATCAAAGTGTTTACCCTTAATTATCTTAGAAAATTTTTGGCTTGTGCATCATAAATTCATTCCATATCAATTGTGCATATACTCAGTCAAAGACCTCATACAAATTTGGTGTATCAGTTTTAAATCCTTTTACAGTCATCTTTTACCCTCAAACCCCAGAAAATTAGTTTAGGATACATCAATAAGGAACCGGACTTGATACCGAGAGACTGCTCGGGGCCAAAGAGGAGGATAGTTTCTTCTCCTCATTGGATTATTGGTTGGGTGGAGAGTGTTGTCTCTCCCCCATTTTGTTGTTGTGATTAAAGTGAAGAAATGGTGGAGCTCTTGTGGAAGATTTGGGACTTGGAGCATTTTTTGAAATAAAAATATATCCTTCATTGTAGAGACCTTTTTGTAATTCCCACTTAAGTTAGAAGACTAGTAGACTTGAATTTAAAAGAAAAGTTGTGTTACATATTTTCTTTATTAAGTTGTAATGTATTGTTGGAAAGAAAACTCTTTGTATTGTAAGGAATGAGCTATGCTCAAAGAAAAGGAAGTTCATTGTATTTGTAGAAGTTGCATTATTGTAAGAATGAAGGGAAAACTTGGAAGTTGTAAATCATTGAGAATGTATTCTTAGTAAATCTTAAATGTATAATAGTTGTTGTGTTTTCCTTGAGTAAATGGTTGTAGTTGAAATGGAAAGATGCACTAAATTATAATGAGTTACCTTGTTAAAAGATTACATTTTTTGTAGTGGAAAAGAAAACAATGATACTTAGGAATAGATTGAATTTCATTCCTTCATTTGAGTTTGAAAACAATTTTGTTGGAAAAATAATTTTGTAGTTGTTTTCTTATTACTATTGAAATAGAAAATCTTTAAATTTAGTAATTTTAGCATGGAATGAATAAATGGTGTAACCTTTCAACTAGAGACTTTAGGCACATAAATTCAAGCTAAGGATAAACTGTAAAGCACCCTTGTAAAACTTGTTTTTGGAAAAATCACGGAATTGATGGTTCTGTTTTTAAAGAATAAGACCACCGCCCTATGTAGAGTGGCGGTCTCGAACCACCGCCGGAGTAAGGTAGCGGTTTTAATCATCACCCAAGTAGGGCGGTGGTCCTAGGACTACCAACCTGCTTTGGGTGGTGGTTTCATCACTTTGTCAGCGGAAAATTGAAAATCCATGATTGATAAATTTTAAACTTAGTTTTATTAAAAATTTAAGCCTACAAATATGAAGAGGAAATCACTAGCAAGCTATAAGGGCATAAATTCATTGTTTTAAACATATAAATCTTTAAATGGGCATTTAAATGTATTCAATCTCATAGATTAAATGGAAGTAGGGTTTTGCCCAAGTAGAGAACCATGGAATTTACTAAATAACTACTCCAAATTAGAGAGGAAACCTCTACAATCCACTAATAGAAGACAATGCCATAATAAATCCTTAAACTAAACTAAACTAAGCTTGATTCTAGTGAATCCCTTCATGGATTCTTCCTTCCTTTCTTTCATGGCTTCCAATCCTCCAACCTACAAATTAAAGAAAAGAAAAGAGACCAAATGAGGAGGCTAGGGAAAGAAAAGGATTTAATAAAATTTCTTAAGGATGGTTAGGGTTAGGTTAGAACTCTAAGATCTAGTGGCCATAATTGATTTGATCCAAGGGTTGAGAATCAACCCTACAATTGTTAGGTGAGAATATTCATATTATGGTTTTATTCTTTTTATAAATCAAATGTATGTGAAAATGGGTGAATGGGGCCACTTAGTGCCCTAGTGTGTTAAGTTAATTATTTAACTCTCCTAGTATGTTTTAGTAATTATTTCAATGGACTTTAAGACTAATAATTTAAGGGAACTAAGGTAACCAAGGATAAGGGTTTAATAAATATGGGTTTGAATGTTAAGAGGGGGAAAACCATTTAACCAAGTAAAATAATTTATGGCACTTTCCTAGTAGATTGTAATTAAATTGACATTAGAAATGGATTAAGAATATTTAATTATTAATCTAGACTTGATCTATCCAATGTAATGTAGCATTGCTGGTAGGAATTAATTAAACATATATTAGGGTTTGACACCCTTGCAACCTTTAAAAAAAAAAAATGCCGCAACTTTCTAGATAATTATTAAGGTTTAATGTGGTTTTAGAACGTCGAATATTGTGGACATTACGGATGTGCCTAACTTGAGATAAGTCACAAAGCTCAAAAATTGTTGGAAACTCTTTGAATGTGGGAAGAATGTTTCAGTTGGATTTTACTCAACGAAATGATCAAGCAATTGTAGCAAGGATACATCATCAACTCAACTATGGCATCGAAGACTTGGACATATCAGTTTTAGCTATCTTGACACACTTCGTCGATGTGATATGGTTAGGGAAAGATACGAGCCTATGCTTCATCGATTGATTCATCTCACGTGTCCATGTCTCATCAACTATGAGAAGGGGTGGAGCGTTACACATGTGCAAACGCCTTTCTACATAATGAATTTTAAGGTTTGCGAGTTATAGATATTTTAGATTTATCCTCATCCTGTACGTCATTATCTTTCTTAATAGGACAAGTTTAATGTGAAAAATTTAAGGTTTACAGACTCAAGACACATTTTAGATTTATTTTTAAGGGCATTCGATATAGACATTCCTTAGATTAATAACATTGCGGTTGAAAAGATATAATATTTTAGAGAAAGAAAGTAATATTTTAATTACTTTCTAGACCCTATTTTTTAAAATAGCATGACACTACAACAATAACAAAAAGACATTTTGGCATTAATACTTATAAGTATCCTAAAGACTTTAATTTTAATGTAGACTTATGATATTAACAAAAGTGACACAAACTATGAAATACATGATTGGAAAACTACTTCCAGTTGTTATCCAATGATGGTGAATGTTATATGGTCAACGGTTTTATGATGAATTGTCTTGCCATACTCTGTGGTGTCTCTTGCTTTTTTGCGTATTGTAGAGACAACTTTACCAAATCAGTGTTTAAGAGTGATGTGACTTCCTGAATGTTGTCGGATCAAAATAAAAATTAATTTTACCTTCTGAAAAAGTAATGATAAGAATCTAAAGGAGGAAGAGTTGGATATTATATATATTTCTCTTTAAAAAAATAACATAATCAGCAAGATATTCTAAGAATTAGAGAGAGAAAAATAATATTTACATTCAAGTATTAAGTATAGAGTTGTCCCGTCTAATGGATAGTGTTCATGGAGATATCTATTTATTTACTTTCAAAAAATTATCCTAAACCAAGATGTACATATTCCAATTTAATATGAATAAAAATACCTAAAATATGCATTTAAATTATGTCATATTAGCCTGTAAACAAGTACACAGAATAATGGTTCGAGGTTAAATCATAATATATAACCAATTAATAGATATCTTATGATTGATAAATTACATATACCATGGTTATCCAAACCATTTCAAGGTGTAAAAATAGGGAATTCACAAAGGAGTGCTACATTTGGAGTAAGAAATAATAAATAATCAGTATTGAAAATATTTTGTAGTTAAATATAAAGAATCATGATGGTTTTTTATGAAAGATGGATTAACGAGATAGGAGGGGACAATTAATTATATTTTGGTTCATCTTGCAGACCTCTATGGTGTCACAAAAATTGCAGGAAAAGCCATATGTTGTTTTACTGGAGTCAATGATCTAGGAGGATTAAATCTATGCACAAAAGCTGCAGTAAATGTATGTCATACCAAAAAAATTGTATTGTTAGTTTCTATTCTAAGAGCTTCCTTTCAGAAAATGTAGCACGACATTGAAGAACTGGAAAATCTGGTGCCAACAAGATAAATTGATACATTTTTGTCATAAATCTTTATTATATTGTAACCTCGAGCCCCATAATTTTTTAAAATCCTTCTCCATCACCTTCCACGCCGACAAAAAAATTAAATGTTTTATGTCGTTTAAAATTTTGTCCAGTTGAATTAATTTTTGTGGGTCATTGAAAGTTTATACCCCACCTTTGAAATGTCCATGTGGCACCTTTACGGATGTTTTTTCACGCTCTCCTTCCCGCCGACTTTAAAGTTCTAGGCTTAATTGGTTTGATTGCATTTCGTGTCCGACTTTTATAGTTTTCGCGTTTTATTATATAATATATTTATGGGCATAGTTTTTACGAAAAAGGAAAAGTAAATATTTTTATATTTACGAAAAATGATATTAAATTGTAAAGGGGATTATATATATATCATCATTTTAATTACATTCTTAGTAGAAAAAATAGAAGAAAAGAGAGTAGGAGCTCGAAGGAGAAAAATAGAGGGAAAATAGAAGTGCATCAACACAATGAAGGAGAAGAAGAAAAATAATGAGAATGGGAAAGAAAGGTAAATTCAGAACAAAAAAAAGAAATAGAGGAGAAAATAGAAAGGGAAAAATTATCAAATATGTGTGTATAACATCACATAGGAATTTTGTAAAAAAAAGAAAAGAATATTTGGACACAAGAAGATAAACATATTAAAAATAGAGAAACAACTCGAGATTGTAAAATTTCTTGAATTAATATAATATATTTTGTGTGTGTGTGTGTGTGTGTGTGTGTGTGTGTTTATTTGTATTTCTGGTTGTGTCTTTCCCTTACTGGTTGCATTTGGCACTAAATTTTTCCAATAGTTTGGTATCAAAGAGCAAACAAGAGCTCAATATTTTATGGGTTTGTGTTTTTTATTTTTGGGTTGAGTTATAATGTCTTCCCACAACAACTCTTGGAAACAACCCCCATTATATGATGGAAAAATTGTGACATTTGGTGTATTAAAATGAAGACATTTTCTCTTCTTAAGAGCTATGGGAACTGGTTGAAGGAGGCTATATATAGAGGTAGCGAGACAGATGCTACATTTAATGCACTAACAAAAGCTTAGAAGAATGCTTTGAAGGAAAATAGAAGAAATGATGCAAAATATTTGAGCTAAATCCAGAATGCGAGTCACAAATTGATTATTTCTAAGGATAAAAACTATGAGCTCCAAATAAGCTTGTGACACCTTGCAAATTGCTTATCAAGGAAGTGACAAGGTGAAGGTAGTCAGACTACAGATGTTAAGGAGAGATTTTGAAACTCTTCTCATGAAATACTCAGAGTCTATAAATGACTTCTTTACAAGAACTATGACCATTGTCAATCAGATGAGGACAAATGGAGATGTGGTAGAAGAACACAAAATCATAGAGAAGGTATTGAGAAGCCTTCCAGTCAGATTTGACTCAGTTGTGGTAGTAATAGAAGAGTCTAATGACTTAAAACAAATGAGTGTTGATGAGCTGATGGGTTATTTGCAAACCCATGAACAAAGGATGAGTAGATCAACAAGCTCCTCAATGAACAAGCCTTCAAAACAAATAAAAATGTTAGAGGTAGGGGAGAGGAGCATATAACAAAGGAAGAGGAAGATTTAACAACCAACAAGAAGGTGGAAGACATGACCACCAACAAGAGCCATAAGAAAGAGGAAGAGGTAGAGGAAGGAGCAACAACACTTCCAAAGGTGGTTCTTCACAAAGGTATGATAAATCAAATGTGCAATGCTATTATTGTAAAAAGTTTGGGCATTATGCTAGTGAATGCAAAAATAAATAATATGATATGAGAAATCATAATCATAATCATAATGCAAGCTTCTCTAATGCAAAATAAGTTGAACTAGAGAAGAAGAAATGGGTGGAGCTTTCCTTTTAACTTGCAATGTAGTTGAGCAAGGAAGCAAGCAAGTATGGTATTTGGATAGTGCTTGTAGTAATCATATGTGTGGAAATAAAGAGATGTTTAGTAATATAGATGAATCAATCAGATCTGAAGTGAAGATGGGAACAAACAATAAGGTTCCTGTGATGGGTAAAGGCATTGTATCCATTCTCACCAAGCAAGGAGATAAGAAGCATATTCATAATGTTTTCTTTGTTCCAAGATTGAAGTATAATCTTCTAAGCATTGGGAAGCTTGTCCAAAATGGATATAAGGTGAAGTTTGAGAATGGAGAATGTGTTTTATATGATAAAGGTGGAAGCAACAAGCTGATCATTACAGCAAGTGTAAATGACATAAATTAGAATGTTTCCTTTGAGGATGTTTAGTGTAGCAGTGTTGTAACATTAAAAACAATAACCATTGACCAATAAACTTCATGGAATCTTAGGTATGGGAATTTGAGTTATGGTGGATTGCATGTTCTTTATAATAAGAATATAGTTAAAGGGCTACCTCTTATTCAACAACCAGATAATGTCTGTAAGGCATATATATTAAGTGAAGTAAAACAAAAATGATTTTCCCTTAGGTAAATCATGGAGAGAAAGCTCACCTCTTGAGCTATTACATTCATATTTGTATGGTCCCATGAAATATCCCTCCATGAATAAAAGTTTATATTTCATTACTTTTATAGATGACTTTTAGAAGGACATGGGTTTATTTCTTGAAAAATAAATCAAAAACATTTGAAGTATTCAAATAGTTCAAGGCCTTGGTTGAGAAGCATAGTGACCATTATATAAAGACATTGAGAATGATAGAGGGGGAGAGTATATATCAAATGAGTTTTTAAACTTCTGTAAGGAGAACAGATCAAGAAGTAATTCAAAGTAAGGTATACACCTCAAAAATTGTGTTTGAGAGAGGAAGAACAAAACCATTCAAGAAATGGCGAGAAGTATGTTGAAAGCAAGAGGTTTGTCCAATGAATTCGGGAAGAAGCAGTTGGGACAATAATATATTTTTTGAATAGATGTCCTACGAAGAGTGTGAGGAATAAAATACCTCAAGAATCATGGAGTGGAAGAAAACCAAGTGTAGAACACTTGAGAGTTTTTGGATGTGTGGCATATGCACATGTGCCAAAGAATCATAAGATCAAAATGGGATAACAGAGGAGAGAAGTGCATTTTTATTGGATATAGTGAGAAATAAAAAGATTACAGACTATAAAACCTAGTTACTGAAAAGGAACTGATAATCAAAAAATATGTTCAATTCATTGAGGAAGCATCTTAGGAAGATGCACAAGAAGTGGAGAAGCCACAAACAAATGTAAATGCACCTATCATTGTGCTTGAACTAGCGAAGGAAGAGAAAACAATGTACCAAGTTGGAAACCCATTTCATCAAAGGGGTGAATATTCTAATGGTAGAAGCCAACAAAGCATGCAAGGACCAACAAATGAAGCATCTTCATCATCATCAGACTCATTGCAGCAGCAAGGAAGAATGAGGAATGTTTAAGATATCTATGACCAGTTAAGGTATGAAGAAAATGAAGATGAAATGATTAATTTTTCTTTATTTTCACAAGCTAATCCTATTTATTTTGAAGAAGCAATTAAAGAAAAGAAATGGTGTGAAGAAATGGATGAAGAAATGCATGTAATAGAAAATAATTAGACATGAGAGCTAGTAGTTATAACTAAAGGAATGCATGTCATTGGAGTAAAGTGGGTTTATAAAACCAAGACTACTACCGAAGGAAAAATTGAAAGACATTGTTGATGCATAATCACAGCACCCATGAATGTCTACAACTCGATGTGTTGAGACTCTCAGTGTGATTACATAACATGGAGCATCTCTCAAAGTGTGGGACTTTACGAATCAAGAGAGCTCTTCGGATAAAATCCAGTTCCTATTCCTTTGTTCAGGTGCACACATACAATGTGCAGAGAGTCTACTCTAAAATCTACTCTAGTTTTCCAAGGAGATAGGGTTAAGAAGATACAAGAAAATAAACCTAACTAACAAAGGTGATGCACCAAAGGAATGTTGAACACCTTCTTTGCAAATAAACACAAACCATAAAAATGCATACAACCACCATACACAGGTGACCAAGATTGTAATGAGAGATCAGAGAGGTGCAATGAACACAAAGAGGGTTGGAAATCATCCACAAACATGCATTATTTCTCTAGAGTTGATACAATACACTACAATGGCCAAGAGGCAAGATTTGTATTACAATCTAAATGGGAGGCTTGAAACTCCACAAATTCACCTACAAAATAGAGAAGAAGGGAGGGTGTAAAGAAAAAATGTCCAACCTTGAAAAGTGACCCTCCTTACAATATATATGAAGAATATGAGAGAGAAAGGAGAGAGGAAATCAAAACCTTCCTAAACCACCCCAAAATATCATTGAATTCACCTGCAACAATGATGGGCTCCACTACAAAAACCCATGCCTCCATGTGTTTTTCCTTTTTGGACAAGAAAGGAAGCCCATACTTCATTATGGTGGTAGGTGAGAAAGCCTCACACCTCAAAAAATGAGACTTTATTTTTCATTTTTAAGAACTTATTCCTCTAATTTAAAGATATCTAGTCGTAGTTGGCTAGTAGACGTCGAGAGTTCCAAAAATTCCTCTCTTTCTCAAATCCGAGCTTCCAGTCAAAAGTTATGATCATCTAAAGGTCAGGGTCGGGTGTTCCACGCAGCTCTCACAATATTTTAAAAGATCTAAGCATTTAAAATTCTTGGTGGGCTTCATGATTCATCTTTAATTGAATTGACCTTCCGCCAATCTTTTCCAAACTGCTTTGGGTTTGGAGTCTATCCGTGTAAGATCCACATGGAAGCCCCACGCATTCTTAAGATTTTTTTCTGCCTTTTAGGGTCCTAGGAATGTGACATGCCGACACTTGGCACCATCCACAAACATGTTGCTTCGTTCCTTTTGTTTCTATTGTGTTCTTCCTTTTCCACCTATTTAGGAGCAACTATGTTGGACCTTAGACACGTGGAGGTCATGCGCTCATTTGGGGACCTGCCTTTTGATTTTACCTTTGAAGTTACACTAATAAAGCACGTGGAGGATTCCATGCTGGCTCTTCCCATGCTTATACTTTTCAATGGCCGGTGTAATTTTCTGGATCTTACCATGTGGAGAGCCTACACTTGTTTTGGGACTGTCTTTTAAGCATCATACCAAAAGTGCACCGAAGAGACACATGGAGGATTCCACTAGCCTTTAAGGTCCCGAGAATGTGACGTGTCAATACTTGGCACCATCCACGAATATGCTGATTCGTGCCTTTGGGTGAGTAAAGGGCCCCACCATATATAATGTCAAAACCCCTTTTCGGTGGTACCTTTGTAGTTAGCTCCACGTTTGCACCCTCCTTTCACTCTTGAAGTTGCAACGGTTGGACACTTGGCATCGTCCATGACTCGCATTTGCTCATCTCGGAGAAGTGTGACGATTGGACACTTGGCATCATCCGCAAGCCTGCTCTGCTTTCTTTTGTGTTGAGATCCTCATGGGGGAAGATTGCATCCCTAGGGTCTCTGATTTTTTTGCTCCTTTTGAAAGTGTGTTGAGATGACACGTGGCACCATCCGTGGATTTGTCTCTTTACTTAATCGAACTTGCTCATCGGGCTTGATTTTGACTTACCAAGTTAGCTTTCTTCATTTTTTCAACCGTCCATTTCTGAGATCCCTGAAAATGTGAAGTCTTAAAAATTCTTACCTTTCTCCATTTTTCACTTAAGATTTGATCTTCTTGAACATTTCCATTGGCCATGCATTTTTCGAATTTTCTTCTCCATTATCGAGCCTTGGATGTAACCTGATTGTTAGATTTGAAATGTGGGCTCGCATGTTAGTAACCAACCTCTTCATTTCTCTAGTGTGGAAGGTCATGTTTGATAAAACTACCCCAGGGAAAAATTAGAATATGAGACATAAGGCAAGATTGGTTGTCAAAGGCTATAGACAAAATCCTGGACGATGATTAAAATGAGACATTTTCTCAAAAGTAGGAAGGTTAGAGACTATGAGAACAACTATTGCCATAACTGCTCATCATAAATGGAAAGTCCATCAAATGGATGTAAAATGAGATTTTCGAATGGAGTGCTAGAAGAAGAAGTGTATGTGGGTCAGCCACCTAGTTATGAAATCCCAGGGCATGAGAGAGAAGGGCATAAGACAAAAAGAGCTTTATATGGTTTGAAACAAGCACCAAGAGATTTGTATATTAGGATAGATTCCTACCTGATTAGTAATGGCTTTTGCAAAAGAAGCAATGAACCCACACTCTACATCAAAGCAAATAATAGTGAGATTTTAATTTTTGTTTTTTATGTAGATGATCTAATTTTTGCTGGAAATTCAGACAAAGCAATTGATGAATTTAAATCACCCATGAAGAAGGAGTTTGAGATGACTGATTTGGGATTCTTGAAGTATTTTCTTAGCATTAAGGTCAAGAAAACAAAGCAGAAATTTTTATATGTCAAACAAAGTATGCAAAAGAAGTTTTACAAAGAATTAAAATGTTGGATTGACAAACCAACATCAACACCAAGTTGAATTAAGTCTGAAATTGACCAAAGAAGATTATAGCAACAATGTGGATCCTACTAGATACAAAAGCATGGTAGGAAGATTGATGTATTTAACTACAACAAGAAAAATATTATGTATGTAGTTAGTTTAATTTCTAGATTTATGGAGACACCAAAAAGAGTATCATTGGCAAGCATGCAAGCGTATTTTGAGATATGTTAATGGAACAAGGAATTTTGGTATTTTATATGATGCTGATAATAATTTTCAATTATCCTGGATACTTATGAGATAGTGATTGGGAGGGTCACCTTGATAATAGAAAGAGCACATCTATATACGTGTTTAATGTTGGATCAAGAGAAATTTCATGGGTTTCAAAGAAACAAAGTGTAGTTTCTTTATCTACCGCAGATAAGAATATGTTGTAGAGAAATCAGCTACTTGTCGAGATAATTTGGTTGAAAATAATCCTCTCGCATTTGTAAGAAAAGAAATAATGAGATTCTCGTAATTTATTGTGATAATATGTCTTCGATCGCATTATCTAAAAATATAGTTTTTCATGGTGAACAAGCATATAGCTATCAAGGATCATTTCATTCGTGAATTGGTGGATAAAGGAGAAATTGAGCTAAAGATTTACAGTCGGAGAAACAACTAGCTGAAATTTTTACCAAACCTCTATCAAAGGAAATATTTGAGTATTTGAGAGAAAATCAAGGCCATAAATGGACCTCTTAACTCTAGAGATTAATTTTTGTTTGTCTCAAGTTTAAGGTATCAAAAATATTTATTATGTTCTAACCTCGAGCCCCATAATTTTTTAAAATCCTACTCCCTTGCCTTCCACGCCGAAAAAAAATTAAATGTGTTATGTCGTTTAAAAGTTTCCGTTGAATTAATTTTTTGTGGGCCGTTGAATTGATTTGGTCTTTAACAATTTATACCCCCACATTTTAAATCTCGACACGGCACCTTTCCAGTTGTTTTTCCATGCTCCCTTCCTAAAGAGTTTAAAGTTTCAGGCTTATTTGTTTTGATTGTTTTTTTGGGTCCAACATTTATAGTTGACCATGTTTTATTGTGGCTCCTCATACACACACACACACATATGTATGTATGTATGTATGTATGTATGTATGTATATATATATACATATATATACATATGTATATATATATATATACATATATATACATATGTACATATATATATATACATATATACATATGTATATATATATATACATATGTATATATATATATATGTATATATGTATATATATGTATATATGTATATATGTATCTCTCTCTCTCTCTCTCTCTCTCTCTCTCTCTCTCTCTCTCTGTGTGTGTGTGTATGTATATGTATGTGTGTGTGTGTACACACACACACACACATACACATATATTCTCGGGCATTGTTTTCGTGAGAAAAAGGAAAAGTAAATATTTTTATATTTACGACAAACGATAATAAATTGTAAAGGGGGTTATATAAATAAATAAATATATATGCAACAACATTTTAATTACATTCTTAGAGAGAGAATAGAGAAGAAAGAGAGAAACAACTCCAAGAAGAAATAGAGATGAAAAAAAGAAGTGCAACAACACAGTGAAGGAGAAGAAGAAAAATACAAAGAAGGAAAAATACCAAGAGAGGGAAAGAAAGAGAAATTACAGCAACAGAAAAAGAAATAGAGGAGAAAATAGAAAGGGAAAATTTTGCAAATAGATTTGTGCAGCAACACAGAGGATTTTTTTGAAAGAAAGAAAAGAAGATTTAGACACAAGAAGAGAAACATATTGAAAAGTAGTAGCACTTTGAGATTGTAAAATTTCTCAAATTAATATAATATATTTTGTGTGTGTGTGTGTGTGTGTGTATTTATTTTAATTTTTGTTGTCTTTTCCTTCTTGGTTACATTTGGCACTAAATTTTGCCAACAATTTTTGTCCAACAGAACCATAATGCTGAGGTGGGGAAGCGACAGGTAAAAGAAGTTGAAATTCTTCATAACTTTGTGAGGGAAGCAGATATTTATTTCATCAGAGATGGACAAACGACTTTAGTCCCTCAGCTTAATAGATTTTTTTCATTATATTGTGAGCAAGAATACTCAGTCACAAGATACACTTTTCAATTTTAAGCTGAGGTTGTTCATTAACATACTGGTGGAAGTGTTGGTAAAGGAGAGGTGTTGGATTACTTTGGATTGGCACTGATATCTTACGTTGGAAATGTGCAAGGGAATGAAGACAATGTTGCTCCTACAACCCATAAACATGTAAATACTTGATGCTAGTGGTCTTACATGGCTTGACCCCACATGGTTTGAAAACTGTTACATGTCTTCTGTTATTGATGTGCCTTATGACTTGACATTCCTACTCCGATATTATGTTAGTTTCTATTTTTTGGACTGGATCAATGTTCATAAACTCAGACAGAGTTATCTACTTTTTAATTAGTTTTTTATTTTGATGTATCTCAATTTGTAAGGAGAGGTGAACTTACTAATATTTTGACAAGGAATTGTCTTAATTGCTCTTAATTGCCTAGCTAGTGCAGGTTTATGTAATATCGTTGTCTATCATTTGTAGTGACTTGACTGACTACTCTGAGAAGTATATTCGAATGTATGTAAAGGAAAATTGATTCACGAGGATATAATTTTCAATTTTAAGCTGAGGTTGTTCATTAACATATTGGTGGAAGTGTTGGTAAAGGAGAGGTGTTGGATTACTTTGGATTGGCACTGATATCTTACGTTGGAAATGTGCAAGGGAATGAAGACAATGTTGCTCCTACAACCCATAAACATGTAAATACTTGATGCTAGTGGTCTTACATGGCTTGACCCCACATGGTTTGAAAACTGTTACATGTCTTCTGTTATTGATGTGCCTTATGACTTGACATTCTTACTCCGATATTATGTTAGTTTCTATTTTTTGGACTGGATCAATGTTCATAAACTCAGACAGAGTTATCTACTTTTTAAGTAGTTTTTATTTTTATGTATCTCAATTTGTAAGGAGAGGTGAACTTACTAATATTTTGACAAGGAATTGTCTTAATTACTCTTAATTGCCTAGCTAGTGCAGGTTTATGTAATATCGTTGTCTATCATTTGTAGTGACTTGACTGACTACTCTGAGAAGTATATTCGAATGTATGTAAAGGAAAATTCGTTGCTTACCCTGAACTTCTCCACAGCTTCAGGACATTGTGTAAGAAAATATATGGCAAACGACATGGTCTTGGCTGTAGTTTCATGACCAGCAAACAATAGAGAAATAATGAAAATGACAACGATTTCTTGTGAAAGATTGTCTCCATCAAGAATCCTTTTCAGAAAATAATTATGTTTTACTCCATCAGGACTACATCTCCTCTTGTCAATTATTTCACATATCTTGCCTATCAAATCCCTCCTTGCCTAATAATCCAGCAGGCTAACACAATATTAGTTAAAGAAAATAGGTGATAGTGAATTCTATAATAGAGGCCTTCGAGTTCAATTAGAAGAATGTGAGAAGAGTTATAACCTTCATTGCTTTTAAATATGCAAACCCTGGTATCTTTATTGGTAAGGATATAATTCCTCCAATGAAAGCACAGAATATGGGAGCCATTTCATTTATTTCATCTTCTGTTTAAATACCCAGAAGTTGATTTGCCATCAAGCTGATTTCTAGCTGCATGGTGTCTACATGATTAGTGTCACCAACCAATCGAACAAAATTACATATACAGAAAGGACTTGTTGCAACTCTAAAACTCTAGATTGTAAAGTTATTATGATTCCCTTCCTATTCTTATGTCCATAAAATGGAAAGAAGGAAAATTAAATGTAGTTTTCTTGGATTTTTACATTCAACCTCAAAGAACATCTGCCTATCTTTCCATGTACTCATTGTCTTTTGTAGAATGATCTGAATATCTGTGATAAAATTGTTTTTCACCTTCTTTGAAGTCATTAGATTTACAACAATACCATGAATTTTCCTGTGAAGGTCTCCATGAATGGAAATCAAACCTTTCTTCCCTACCATTCCAAGTCTCTAAAAGATTGTGGATAGCCTACTTTGAACAACCTTCCTTCATTTTGTAAGATATATCTATTGAAGCTTGGATCTGCAGACATGACAGTAGGCCTTCCAAAGAGCCTACAGGAGAAGATCTTTCCATACCTGCAAAATTCAAGACATATATGAAAGTGCCCAACATTAGAAAGAGTTGAGAACATGAAATGCTAAATATGAAACTCTTCATTGCATTTTGAATTATATCCAACCTTTTCACAGAGTCTTCAACAAATGATGGAGGGTGTGAGCCTGATACACTTATATACCATCTGAGAGTGTGACCTATTATAGGCCATCCCTTGGAACCTGGAGGCAAATTGGAACTCCTAGAATTGTCCTTTTTGATCCAAATGTACACAAGCCATAAAATAATTAGCAGATATTTCTATGGACATCTTTCACAGTAAAGATATCTTTATAGTTCTGTAGATTACAAAAATATAATATGCCTATTTACTAATATTACGCACAAAATAAGTAAGCGAGATATTTTTGTGGACATCCTGCAAAATAAAGATACCTTTATAGCTAGTATATTCCGAACAAAAAATATTCCTACTAACTGATATTATGCATAAAAGAATTGTTCATGTACAAACTCTTGATTACGAGGGAATACTCAATCTAAGTCAGAACTGCCAAAGAAAAAAATAAGATACCCAAATAGTTAAGAGAATAACAGATCATTTCAATAACCTTATCGAGGATAATGATTTAGTGGATCTTGAGTTAATGCAGGTGCTCTGCACACGATGTAATAAGGAAAGGAGCTTGATAAGTTGTTGAAAACCAGACATATTTCTTATATCAAAAGAGGGATCACTAATGAACATAGCATTACTCCTAATATCCAACATTTAACCATATTTTACTATATTATTTAAATATTTATATGTAGCCGATTCAACCAAAAATGTAAAAACACCTTTAACTCGAGAACATATGGGTTCAACATCTTAAACTCACAGATCCAAGATTGGTGAAAGGAAAACACCTGCAGTTAAATTGACCCCTGCACCCATCGGACGAGGAAAACATCAGAGGCGTGTAACAAAAAATCCACAAGCCCAAAAAAACCTTTCCCACAAATCATATTTAAACACATAAAATTTGTTTCTTCCAAAACTTGAAGTGGGTTTCATCGTGTCACGACAGATCTACTCATGGGCTCATCCGCTCCAGCACAGGTAACATTCCACAAGGTTTACATCTTTGGTCTGTGTTTGAAATAATGAGCTCATTCGATCCAAAGATAGGTATTAAATATGGCATCCTACATTGGCTAAAGAGTTGAGATTAAATCAAAATTTTGTGTACCATTCACAAAGTAGAGGTGACCATATAGAGCAAGGGAGACCATACATTTTTGAACAATTTGAATGTCCTATTCATGTCTTGCATGATGGGTGACGAAAGAGAGGGTGCGAAGTACATTACTCCTGGCTCCAAAGTGCACATTTCATTCCTTTTTGGGATAAGTGGTGATCCCGCCACGTGAACGGCATGTGATAATCGGTCATACATCGTCGACCAATTCATAGTGTGCGTTGATTTTTCGGACCGGTTGTCGAGGAGGGACAAATTTCTACTAAAGAACACACCTTTCAACATAAATATCTTCATTTTGATTTTATGGCCTCTCGAACCCTCCAAAGATGGCATCTCATCATAGGCTAAGGGAGTATGTTGGGAAGGGTGATTTGATTAGATCAAATTCCTCTTCACAATATTTTGGAAAAATGTCTATTTCATGAGGGGCATCCATACCTCCCACATTGTTAGAAGAGACATTCCATCACCCTTGCCATATTCACTCCACCATGTACCACACCAAATCAAATGTAAATATTTTGTTAGTTTAATTTATTATTTTAATTATTTATTTTAAGTATTATCATTATTTTAAAATTTTAGTAATCACAACAAGTTCGTATAAGTTTGTTCCTTATTTTTCACATTACGGACAATTTTTGTAATGTAACCTATACTATAAAATGGCGGGTGCTTGAGAAGGTTCTAAAAACTTCCCTAGGAAAACAAAATACTTTTTCAATAAAGGAGTGCATTTTATTGACATTAACATGTCATCATCAATGAGGAGACACACTTGGAAATGACATGGGGCATTACATGATCACTCAAGCAAACATTGATTTTTTTTAATGATTACCAATTACTAAGTTAGGGTTTTTTTAAACCATATAAACACATAGCTTCCTTCAATAAGTTTCACTTCTCTTTGATGAGGAAGGCTACAAATAATTTTAAAAAATGGGATCATATCAAGTTTTAGCTTTTGATTAAATAAATTAATTGTGATATTCAATGTGCAAATCCTATTGTAATTTATCATATTCAGAGTTTCTTGCCATAAATATAGTGGGCTGCCCTTACAATGCATAAATATACCTTGGATGTCCAAAGTGTAGAAAGCCACTCATAGTTATGCCCTCTACTTTGAACATGAATTTTCCATCCATTTTTAATACCGCATAACGAGATATTTAGTGCAACCAATTGTTACTTTGTGTTTTATAACAATGTAAGGTTTGGGCACCTTTTGCACTATGAATCTCAAATTTTACATAAAGAACTTCAACAAAAAAATCAAACTCAAAAGAGGCAAGAGTTGTGATATTTGTTAGTCCACTTTCATGAAATCATGACATTAATCCTCTTTAATCTACATTTTTGTGGCTTCCAAGGTGTTGGTTACTATGAAAAATAAAACGAGAATATATAAAATTGCTCATCTTTTCATACTATAATAATAAATTCTTGTTGTCAACCCCTCCAATTGTGTGCAATTTTTATATAACATTTTAGCATGCAAGCCCGTATTTAAAATAAGAAGCTCTCGAAAACACTCGATCTTGAATATTTTCTTATCAAATGCTTTATATTTATATTCATAAGTGGGATTATTAAATAAGATTATTGTTGACAATTTTTGCACTCGTGCAAAAATGGGCAACTCGAAACTTCGTTACGATGGATGGAATTAGTGAAGTGACCTAAGCTAGGGAAATTTTTTTAGTTCAATATTTGTTTTGTTGTATTAATTAATGATCACATGTAATTTGTAGCTATGTGTGTGTTACAAAATGTAACATACCACATAGTATGCAATTTCATGATTGTCTTCACTAAAAAGAACACAAAGGCCCCGAAGCGAAGCACATATGGAATCTTGATGAAACTGAAAATACATGAGAATAGATGAAGTGTTAAGTTTTGGAACAACAATCATAGTTGTAGATTACAGCAGTATCAAAGTTCATTACTAAGGTTATAGGCATTTTAAAGTTCTTTCCTTCATGATTAAATACATTCAATTATGTTATTGAGTTGTTTAATTCATTATACAATCCATATACAAAGTTGAAATACAAAAGGAAATACATGACTTTATTTCAAAATTCAATGTTTTATTCATAAGGAATTTCAAATGTTCCCACACAAGCCGTGGGATGTAACTCAAAAATTAAATTACAACTTTGAAGTAAGAAGTACATATGCATGAAAAAAAAGTAAAGAAGTATGAAAGGGAACCCATCATTGCATTGGGTTTTTTTCATTTGCTTGATAGTTTGCCCAGCATTTTGCTCCATCTTCGTCCTCACTTCATTCAATATGGCATTGTACCGAAAACAAGGAAAGGAAAGATTGTCAATCACAAGCTCGGGTTGATCCATATTCTATACTATCAATTTCGTGTAAATGGATCTCACGAGCATCAATAGGTATAATTTACATGAATATAAAGGCATAACTGATAAAAGCAAAATATTCTAGTAGCATACATGACTCATTCATTTCAAAAGCAAAGATAAAGAGAAAAATATGGAATAAAATAGAGGCCAAAAAGCCTAATGTTTTCTAATTAGTTTATCTAAATGTGTACAGTGAAGAAGGTAACTAAAGTATATAAAGAAGTGTTACATTCTATAACTTGAATCAAAAAAGTACATTTATTTCAGTTCAAACTAAAGGCTAAAACACACTAAAGATATTGCCTATAATAATCGATAAAAGAAATGCATGTTTAGTGCTTTACATGATTTCTAACAACTAGAATAAGAGAAATTATAGCTGAAACAGAATGGAAAAGGGAATTGAAGAAAAATTTGATAGGGCTTCACCATGTAAAATGGACATTTTACATCTTTCCATCATGTTATTTCACAACTAATACATGCTTGAAAGCTATAGATAAATCAAATAGTATACAGAAAGGAGATAATACATTGTATAGTCAAAGCTATAGATTCAGATAAATACAAGTTACTTCATGATAAAGAACAACTTCAGTTATAATACAACTAAGGATGTAGAGGGTGATTCATAATGAAGAGATACAATACACAATGCAACAAGATCAATATACATATGTAATCAACCAGAGTCAAAGATTACAAGTAAGTTACAAAGGATTCTGAAAAATTGAATCAAGAGAGAGGTACATAAGAGATGCAAGATAACATATTTTAGAAGGAACCATTTCAAAGTAAATAAAAGCATGATATAGAAATCAAGATAGTAATTTTTACTTCAATATGGTTTAAAGAGTAACTTTGTAATCTCTGCTACACAACGAACATCTTCAATACATACTTTCCTTTTGAGTCAAATAAATAGAATAGTTCAGCATGTATCTTGACTAATGAGGCACCAAAAAAATTACAATCAAGGTATGAACTCGAAGAAATGGAGTGATCATTACACACTAACTATCTTGAAAAAAAAATGAAGCAAGGAATGCAGTTAAAAAAGGTACCAATATTCAATAAAAATCAAGCCTCAGTTTCTCATTCCAGAGGTTAGGAAAAGAATGTAGAGTTCTAGGAAAGCCATTTTTAGTTACAAATTTTATCAAAATCAGGCTAACTAATTCCAAGGAACAAAATGTCTTTTAGAAAGCATGACAAATGAAACAGATGATCAAGTACAGTGGAATCAGAAGGGTTGCAGCAGGTTCTGAAAGTATAAAATCTTCATAAAATAAATGGGGTGACAAGATTCATGTTTCAGAACAAATCATGCGAGAACCACCAATGGCATGAATATGGAGAAAATAGAATACATATTACAGTTCAACTCACTATATGTCAAAATGAAACAATTATCAATTTTAATATTCATTAGACCATCCAAAGAAAGACAACCTACTTTAGGATAGAAGGATTGAGCATGAAACCCACATAATCAGTCATCAATCAAGAAGAGTCCTCACTACATAGTTTTCTCATAAAACTATAAGTTACAGAAGTCCTTATGCATCAAAGGGTGGACAAGATGCAAGTTTTAGATCATCAAATCTTCTGCTATTAATCCATCAAATTCTCAATACCAATATAGAATGGATCATCAATCAAGCTTGCAGATGAAAATGTAACATGATATTTTTCAAAGAATGCAAGTTTCAGAAGTATAGTTTTGAAAGGAGAAAGTAGATCATTGATTACAAATAGAGTACAAAATTGTTTTCAATATTTTTTGAGTCCTAAACCTTGCAAATCTCTATTATAGAACAAACAAACTTCAAATATCCATAGTTGCTAATTAAGCCAATTTTCGGAGCTAAGAACAACCTCAAATCAGATTACAGATGCATCTAGAAGAAAAGCAAAGTTACTTCATAGATTTCAAGACAAGTGCAAGAAAGTGATACAAAGCATAACTTGAGAAGTTTTCAAGAAATTTTGAGCATCAATTATAAAGCAAACCAAAATTTCCTCAACTCGAAGTCCTTGTATTGTTCTTATAGGAATAGAAAAACTATTTTTTCCTTTCTCATCACAATCAAGGAATTGATTTGAAGCATGAAAGAACAAGAACAACAAAGGTAAGATAATTTCATCTCTAAATGGAAATAGAGATTGTGAACCACAATGAAAACCATTTATTGCAGGGAAGATTCACAACAGTGAGTAAAGGGAAACCCACATCTCATCCATAAGTGACCATGTAGATCACCATAAGTGCATTTCAAGCTAAAAATAGAGTTGGGTTTTCATGATGCAACACAATATCACTAAAAATGGTGAAAATCAAAGCTCAGATCTAGGTGTATATAGAAAAATGTGACTCAAGTGACTCCATAGGACTAAAACCCTCAAATAGATCATCTTTGAAGGAACCCGAAGGAGCTCGAAATGAGAAAAGTGAGTGACCAAATTTGAAATCAAGAGAGCTCGAGAACCCACCAAAATGGCTGAGAAAAGTTGTAATGGAATGAGCTTTAGGGAATCAAAATAGTAAACCCAAATACATCTTCTAGGTAGAAAATACAGATTAGAAATTTGAGCTCAGCAAAATGACGAGATGCACAAGAACAATGCTACGTGAACATCAAAAACTTACAAGTTTTGCAAAGAATTTGAATCACTATTTCCAAAGAAAGACAATCAAACCCAAAATTGTGCAGCTTCTCCTCGATTGAGGTAGATTCAAATGGAAACAACAATGAAATAGACAAAGCTCAATGAAAAATCTTACCTAGAATAGACCAAGTATAAATTTGTTAGTATCGAGAGGGTTTTTAGTCATAAGATTTACAAAGCAGAGTTAAATAAACACAAAATCAAACAAGATCAAGATATTAGTAATTGAACCAAAAACAGGATAATTTTTTAGAGTTCGAGCTCTTATTGAAGAAACAAGCAAACCTAGATCTTAAAATCAATGCAAGAATTTTAGTCAGAAGTAGATAACACAACTCGAGCTTCATAGCACTAGAGACGGTAGTTAGTCAAGATAGAGTTATCAAGCCTCAGTTAATAGAAGGGGTACATCGAACTAAGGAGAAACTGAGCTCAAACTCAAGCATGCTAACAACACTGAACCAGATTCCATACATTTGAATAACATGGTCTTCAATCATAGGAATAACAAAGCATAGTACAAGAGTTTTCAGATATTTCTAGTTCAAAACTTCAAATGTCCAGGGTTGACTAAGAAAATAAGAAAGCATAAGATACGAAACCCACATTTCGGCTAGTTATTGCAAGTATAAACAAAATCAGTGAAGTTTTCAAAAGAAACACGAAGACAATCTATCAAAAAGCTTGAAAGTCATCAAATAAAGGAGCTCGAATGATTTAAATGCATGATGACTAGAGAAAACTCAGAACTCCCAAAACTCACCAATGACATAGTGAGCTATAGTAAAGAGAGCAAGAACCCAAATTCATTTAATAGTAGAGTGTTATTCATAAAAATCTACTCATGTAAAACACCCAAAAGCATACATGAATGAAAAAGGAGAAAATGGTTTACTTTTCATGACCATTTCAACTCTACAATTTTTCAGAAAAATCAATAGTGAGACAAGAACTTACCTATTTCAAGAAGATATGGGTGAAACCTTCGAGTGGAACCGAGTTCAGAAGAAATAATGACGACATCACAGATTGTTAGAAATAAAATATGGTTTAGAAATCCAAGAAAGAAACTAGAAAAGCCTTGAGGCGAGCTTGAATGATCTCATCAATGGTCGCCAACAAAAGTTTGCCAAGGGTTAGCCCATTCCCACAAGCTCAAGAGAAAAAGATGAAAATGATTAGGTCTTGAAAGTTTTTTTGCTTAGATCGATTGGAGTTAACCCAAGCCAACAACTAAGTTACAAATCGACAGATCCGAGATACAAAGATCAAGGGTCTAATTCCAATCAACATTAAATGTGAAATCACAACATAAACACCAAGTCGAAACCCTAACCACGGACTAGAAGATCAATGATAAGAGATGAAGCAAGTACCAGAATCAACGACTAGCATTTTGATTTATTTTATCAATGTAGACCCAGGGTCATAATCAACTCAACTTGAGTTAAGGAAAACCACCAACCAAATATTCCAAGGGTGAGTCACCGTGGGAAGGGGGCCAACCCACGTCACTTAAATGATCATTGCATTGACCTTGGTTAAGGTATTATAACATATGCCAAAATAATCAAATACCACCAACAAATCACAATGCAATGATAATAAAAAAGGTGGCCGAACAAATAATGTAATGATAATTAAAAAGGTGATCGAATATAGTATGCAATGATATCCAAGAAGTGGCTGAGTATAATATGACAATATTTCAAAAGATGACCCCATGTTTATTCTAAATCATGGTATTATGCCAAGTCGTGCAAAGGAGGAAGACAAGTGTTCACATCACAGGTGGTCCCATAGTGGGAGATTTTAGAAGGTAAACAATAACATGGTGTGCACAAGTGCATTCTTCATGTGACCACTAGAAAAAACAAAGGTTGACATCGAGTACTGAGGAGAATTTTTAAGGCATATTACCTTATTTTTCACAAAATAAGAGTAGAATATTATTGCACATGTGCTCACAGTGGTCCCCACAATGGGTGATGTGGAATTGATCAACTTTTGCTAAGTATAAGAGACAAGGCATTATTTTTACTTACAGGGAGATTAATTTTTGCATGTGTATCCAAGGGGCAGTTAAAGTGCTATTTTGAAATTATAATTGGATCAAGTTGTAGATTCCACATCATCAGCTAGAAGACAAAATTGCATGCATTGAAGAAGACTTGCTCATCAAGCAAAGTTTATTATTAGTCAATTATTTACTTGACTTTATTAAAAATAGAACAGTCAACTGCAGTTTGACTGAGTTGTATTTTGTAAACAAGGCTATTAATGTCTCATTGTATTAACATGCTTATTTTTATTCCTTTATTTATTCATGGTAAAGGATAAAAATAGGATGCATGTGTGAGTACAATTTTAGTCTATTTTTAGGAAGGGCGGGATGAATAATTTTGCTATATATTGTGTGCATTGGCAAAAACATAGGAGGAGGAATTTTTGGACATAGGAGTGTTGAAGTAGATTTTGCCATTTTTTTCTTTTGAATATGAAGTATATTATGCCTTTCCAATAATTTTCAGTCTTGTGTATGTCTTATTAATCCTTGATAATGTTAAATTCCATGGTTAATCATCTTACCTTGTAGCAAATTTAGTAATTTATACATGATATTAGTGATCCATAATAACACACCACTTCATCTTGTTCCATCAGTACCAAGAAGGAGAAATAGGAAAAGTGAAAGAAATGAGGTAAACAGAGGTTCCCGGGACAGAACCGCCGCTCTGTGCAAAGTGGCGGTTTCAGAACCGCCGCCTGCAAGGCGGCGGTCCTAAAACTTTCGGAGACAGAAAATAAGAATGAAAGGCGAGTGAACACTTTCTTGAAGCGCCCAGCCATGTCTCTTCTTCCATGCCCTTTCACATCTAGAGTGCAGGGGAGGACATGGGAAGGCCTATAAATACATAGAAGGAGCAAGAGAATAGGAACTCGAAGGCGAATCAGAAATTCAAAGATCGGAGAGATCAATAATCAGATTTTAATGAGAGAAAAAGAGTAAGATCTTTAGTGTTGGAAAGGAACCGTAGGAGCAAGGTGTATAAACAAAGCAAGCAAGTAATTGGAGAGAAGGTTTACATCTTTGTTGCTTCTTTTCATACTTATTCAGTAATCTGTAATTGTCTATGTTAGACCAATAAAAGTGGTAAGAAAGAGCAGTTTCTCTTCTCATTTGGTTTTCCTCTTTGGAGGTTTCTAGGATAAAATTATTGGTGTTGAAGTTTGAATTATTTCCTTCTCTGCAATTTCCTTTCTATAGCACTAGATAATCACTCACGAAGCTCTAATATTTAAGCAAATATGTCATTTTCCAAAGTTGAAAGTAGAACAGCATAATTGTGTGATTTGTAGAGTTCCAAAGTAGAAGTTTATGGATCAATTAGTGTGCATGTGTATCTTAACAATATTTTTGTGAATTTTCCCTCAATACATCAAGTTTTACGCCTTAATATTTTGCTTAAGACTATTGGTTTATGCATCCAGAATCCATTCTTAGATATTTGTGCATGTACTCAGTCAATGCCCTTAACAATTTTGGTGTATCGCCCCAATTTTCAATTCATTTACAGTCATCTTTTTACCCTCAAAACCCCAAAAATTATTTTAGGATACATCAAGAAGGAACCTACCTCGATACTCAGAGACTCACCTCAACAATAGGTATACCCATGGACACGAGGTGTTTCTATTATATCTACGAAAGAGAGAGATTCAAATCATTCTTAGAACACTGTAGTCATCTCTCTATACGGTGCACTTTCGATTGTTGTGAATGTTTCCCTCAATACATCAAGTGCTGCCTTTAATATTATGCTTAAAACTATTGGTTTGTGCATCCATAATCCATTCTCAGATATTTTTGCATGTAATCAGTCAAATCCTCAACAATTTTGGTGTATCACCCCAATTTTAAATTCATTTACAGTCATCTTTTTACCCTCAAAACCCCAAAAATTAGTTTAGGATACATCAAGAAGGAACCGACCTTGATACCGAAGACTCACCTCAATAATAGGTATACCCACATATCTAAGGTGTTTCTATTGTATCTACAAAAAAAGAGATCCTGAGCAAGCTTGGAACACATGCGTCGTCTCTCTATAGGGTGCACTTTCGAGAGATAATAATTACTTGATCGAAGGGCCCTTGGTTCATTGGTGAAGTTGAATGGCATGGTGTAACGCCCGCTAAAATCTCCCACTTGAGACCCATGAACAACCTAGGTTTAGTTAGAAAATTATGGAATATTTTTTTAAAGTGTTAACAACCAAAGTCTCAAGGACAATTAAATTCAACTGATAACTTTTCCCATTATAACAATTACTAATTCCACATTAAAAAGCAACAAGTGTAATAAGTCCACACCTAGCTCAAATCTCCTTAGGGATTAATTTAATCACTGATTATATTGACATTTTAGCTAAATACTCCCTAATTAAAATTTTAGGGTTAAGGGACAAAAATCCACAAGATCTAAGACAAGATCAAGGTTTAATTATAGTTGCGGAAAAGAATACATATTTAAAATCATGAGTAAATTCTTACTTACCCACTCCCATAACTCTCTTAAATATTTAACCTGATTTGTCTTACATTTAATGCACTAAAACTTCCTAAAACCATTCCCATTAGATAGGGAATTTCCTCACTTTTCAGGTGATATAAAGAAGTCCTTCTAACTCTCCATATTTCTTGATTTATGGGCGGTGGAACCTGGGGTGAAAATTTTCCCAAGAGCGGACCTACGGGCTCGGCAGGTAGGAAAAATTTCCCCCACTTGGGCTGCGGACTTCGGAGAGAAAAATTTCCCCGGAGGAGAAAAGTGGACGAGGAGCGAGGAGGGGAATTTAGCACTTTTTCCCTTGGGAAAAAGTGAATTTTATACACGCACCTCCACCATGCCCAACGAAGCCACATGTCGATCAATGATTGGTCACGGTGTGGCGATGGGACGTGGAGGAAAAATTGTCAAATTAGATTTTTGGACTTAGATCATTTATGAGAAAATTAAGGCTTGTAGATTAGCAGAGCGGTGGGAAAATTCATGAATTTACACCTTTTGGACAAAAGGCAAAAGAGAAAGTTTCAGCCCATGGACGTAAATCATGCGCCCAAGAATATTTTAATAATTAAATTTGACATTATAATATTTTTGAAGCCAAATGAAATAAAAACTTTAGAAGGCCATAACTTTTGATTGGGAACTCATTTTTTGGCAAACAAGGACTTTTTGGAAATCTCTCGACGTCCCTTTGCACAAAGATCTTAAGAATTTAATTTTGATAAATTTTAAAGGGTCAATTTTGAGAAAACATTTTGTCACTTAGAAAGTGAACTGGTATTTTTAACTTATCAATTATTTGTTCAAATCCGCCATTTATTCTTTCTCAACATGCCAAACAGACATGGAGGATTTCACTTGGAAGAATTTAGGATAGATTTCAAGGATTAAATTGTTTGATTGAAGATCAATTCAAATTTCCCCAATTTAACAACAAAAAAGAAATTGTTTGAGCTCAATTTTGAAAGGTTCTATGAAAATTTCTTAAGTATTATAGTTTTTTGGGATCGTTTTGATCTTTCTTAGCTTGTATTAATGTTTCAAATGTCTTTCCTAGTCTGCAGGGTCATTCTGTATGTTTTTGATAATTATTTTCCAGTTTGAAAATCATCTAATAGAGCTCTACAACTTCCAACTCGAATTGATCCATTACATTTACCAAAATTTAAAATATGATTTCATTCTAATCCAATATTATAATGTTCTATTTCCTTCAATCAAAATGTAGAAACAAGAAAGCAATTTCTATTTCCTTTCCAAAAAACGTGCTTTTAAAACATAGAGGATGCAATAATTCTGAATACATTTTCCACATTCAAACAAAGATTTGTACAAAATTTTCAAAGAAGATTTCAAACAATAATAACTTCATTGTATAAGGTAAAACAACATCTATTCGATTGAAAAGATTTCTTTTACAACTCTTTTTTTTATCAAATACAACTTTACAATCACAACTCCTTCTCATTACATTCCTTTTTACAAACAAAATACCGAGTATATTTCTTTCACATTCAAAGGGGATTTCATTTCCAAAACATAGTAACTCTTCAACACAAAATGTATATTAAATTTTCATCCACATCAAGTGGGGAAATGGTTTACAAAAGTAGTTTCACAAGGGACTGTCAGAACTTTGTCTTCTTCCTCAATTACAATATACAGAATACAATTTCTTCCACATTTATTCAAAAAGAGAACAGAGTATATCTCTTTCACAATTCAATTTACAACTTTCATAGCCAATACAACACATCTTTCCATCACAAATAATGTACAAGGTCATCCACTTCAAAGTGGGAAGGGGTTACAATAAGAATAATCTCAACAAGGAATGTCAAACTTGTCTTTTCTCCTCTGCTCCGAACAACAACATGAATATCCTCCATTTTATTTATTTCAATTTGACCACAACAGAAGGGGAAAGGCAACGCTCTCCACCCAACCAAGACATCCAATGAAAGGAGAATCCATCCTTCTTCATTGGCCCCGAGCCCCAACCACAATGCAATAAAAGATATTTTCCAACACAAGCTTCCACAACACAAAGACATATTTCTCATTCAAAACACAATCCAAAACAAAGCTATTTGCAACCACAATGAATAAAGACAACAAACAACACTCAGACTTCATCATGCAAGCCAAAGGAGCAAGAAACTATGGGGATGTTACTTTTGCCTCCCAAAGGGAAATGGGTATTACCACCGAGAACAAACTGCCAAAATATATATCATTTCAAATCCCTGACATGCCCTTATGCCTCCCCCAAGTACCCCTTATTCCTCACATTTCCTTATGCCTCCCAAACCTCTTATGGCACCCCATAATGAGTAAAGAAATGCAAGCTATTTCTTTTTACAAGGTGGAACCCAAATCCCAACTCCCTCCACACTTATACCTCCCCAAAACACTTATGCCTCCCACAAGAAAACCCCATAGTCTTCTCCTACACCATTCCTAGGCCATCTACCCAACCAGCCAACAAATAAAACAACCCACTCAAACATTCAACCATTCACATATGCATAAAAATGAAAGGAGAGCATTTCCAAGAGCTAAGCTCTTACCTCTCCATGATGGAGTTTGTTCCAAGTTCAAAACATCAAGCTCTCTAATGCAAAACAATCCAAGAGATCAACAATCAACAAGTATGCAACAATCTCCAATTTCCTCCCAATTTGCAAGAGCTCCAAAACCCCAAAGCAAGTCGCCAAAAATGAAGTGATAAAATTGAAGCAACCCAAAAACAAGCCAAGGAATTGAATATATAGAAGATGGAAGAGAAGAGGATGAGGTGGATCCATGTAGGATGCCACTTCACACATCCTCAACTCCAACACCCAAGGTCAACTTCATTCTCCAATGCATAATAAATGGGTGGGTGAATAATATGACAGATTACTTACACACTCCAAAACAAGCCCACACCCCAAAGGACTGAAATTAAAAGCATGTAAGAAAGTGCAATTAAAACATACAATTTGACTTACAAAAATGCATAAAGAAGGTCTAAATTTAAACCCTCCAACCATAGGTAAGGTTGGCATGCAAATTTAAGAGGTATGGGACAAGTTTAACTTGTCCCACAAGCCTCCAAAATCAGCCTCCAAGGACAAATTTGAATTTCAAAGAAGGTGGAGTGTTTCATACTCCAAAATCAACTTACACATCACTTACACATTTCCTTACAACACTTTAATTTTAGGCCAACAACTCTAATAATTACTTTCTTATGTCCCAATTTGATTAATTAATTTTAACAACAAGATTACTCACATTAATTTACCACAATTAGTAAATAATGAAAAGGTAAACACATCACTTAATAAACACATACAAACATCAATAAAAGGGAACCAAGTAAATAAATACACATAACCCTTGGTCACATTTAAAGGTGATCCCCCCATGGGAATCCCTAACAACAATCAAACACACACACACACAAAACAATACAAGTTGCCATGGTGACCTTTTTGAATTCATCTAGAATTCCAATGTGGTTGGTCTCCAATCCCTGATGTTTATTGTGATATTTTTTAACCTGCACAATACAAATACCCCTCGGCCTCATGGCCATATCAAAAATCCAAATGAATATAATATAATTTCAAAATAATCAATATACATATGAATCACAACAACATCCAGACAATCAACAATATCACTTACAATTTCATCAAAAACTATATAATGATCAATTTTAAATTTAATTTTCTTGGTCTACTCAATATATCTAAATATCACATGTCCTAACAACATCCATATATATATATAACCATGTCCAAAAAGCATGTCAACATCTATATAAAATGTCTCTAACAATCATCATGCATCATATATGAATCAAAGTCAACAATAATCCATGATCGACATCTAACACCATACTAAATCAAAACTATAATAATTTCCATATATATAGTATATATATCATGATCAATATCGAAAGTGTCAAAGGGAAGTGGGCACACACATGGAATGAGCCTACAAGGATCAAGTCTTCACCGAGGCAAGGCTCGGAGATATCTTGCATTGAGAGTCAAAATGATGTAAGTCCTAAAAGTTAATTTGACAATTTTTCCTCCATGTCCCCACCGTAAAAGCCAATCATGGTCGACATGGCTTCACTTTGGGCGGTGGAGGAAAAGGGTGTAAAATTCGCTTTGTCCCAAGAAAAGGGAAAAAGCGGTAAATGCCTTCCTAAAGCTCCATCGGTATGCTCTGGGAAGATTTTTCTTCCCCACTCCACCGGTTCACTTTTCTCCTCCATGTAAATTTTTAAGAAGTTTGCAGGCCCAAGTTGGGGAAAATTTTCTCCAAAAGGACCACAACTCACACTCCTTGAGAAAATTTTCACCCCAAGTTTCATCGGCCCATAACTCGAGAAATATGAAGAGTTAGAAGGACTTCTTTATATCACCGGAAAGGTGAGGAAATTCCCTATCTAATGGGAATGGTTTCAGGAAGTTTTGAGTGTGTTAAATATAAGAAAAATCAGGTTGAATATTTTAAGAGAGTTTTGGGAGTGGGTAAGTAAGAATTTACTCTGATGATTTTAAATATGTATTCTTTTCCCCCATTATAATTAAACCTTGCTCTTGTATTAGATCTTGTGGAATTAAATACCTTGGGTATTTAATTGTTTTGGTCCCTTAACCCTAAAATTTTAATCAAGGAGTATTTAGCTAAAATGTTAATATAAAGTGATTAAATTAATCCCTAAGGAGTTTTGAGCTAGGTGTGGATTTATTACATTGTTGCTTTTTAATGTGGAATTAGTAAAGCAAGGACCATTACCCTTTTCTATGTTCTAGTTTATTGCTTCAAGGCCAAATTCTTATAATGGGAAAAGTTATCAGTTGAATTTAATTTTCCTTGAGACTTTGGTTGTTAACACTTTAAAAATAAAATATTCCATAATTTTCTAACTAAACCTAGGTCAAAATAAAAATTTAATGGCTCTCAAGTGGGAGATTTTAGCGTGTGCTACACTTGGTATGGGAGTGGTGGGTTCAAATCATTTTGGACCCTTGGGCACACTAGAAAACTTGAGACATGAAATGTAAACCTCAACACACTTTTGAATCTAAGAAAACAAACTTGTTTCCAAAATTGAAAAGAAATGCGTATGAAGAAATATTACATTACTCTGTTCATCAACTACTAGAATTAAAATAATAATAAAATAATAAGTTGTTTGAATTGTTAGGGTTTACTCAATGTTTGTGGCATTTTTTCAAAACCCCATGTAACTAAGAATGTCAAATTAAATTGATTTTGTGAACTTCTAAATTTAGTGAAACTTAGTTCTCATTTAAAAATGTGTTGTTTTACAAGTTCTAAATCTTGATTTATTGTAATTGTATCATGTGTTAAGCCATTTTGAGACCCTTCCGATTAGAGTTATTGGAATGATAAACTATGGTGTGATTTTGTGGTTAGAAATAGTGCATGTGTGTCTCCATGTCGGGAAGAGTTAATTAGAAGTCATGAGTAGAGCTTCCTTCCTTCAAAAGTTAGGAAAGATGGTCTTAGTTAGTTTTTCTTTTTTTTACACCTTATGGGAGAGTGGACATTAAGTCTAGGTATAATTTATGACCCAATCCCTGTATGTGCCCTTGGAACTAACCTAAGGAAAGTACCCCTATGGATAAAACTGAAGGCATGGAGTGAATGTGGTGTTAAATTTTGTGTTTTACATTCATAAACTTGTGTCATTTTATCAAGGGTCAACATCTTATTTTATGATTGGATTGAGAAGCTTTAAGGCTCTTTTTAGTTATTTATATTTTTGTGAGAATTTTCAGACTTTGCAATGTGGCTACTTAGCCACTTTCCTTGATTGTCTACATTTCTTGGATTTTATTTTGATTGGTGACTCGGAGCTCATTGTGTTGTTGGCTATAGCTAAGCACCATGTGGTTCATTTTTACATGATGATGAGCTGGTTTTATTCTTTTTGTGTTGTGATATTTCGTCAATATGGGGTACACCCTAGGTGTCTCAATGTCTTCTTAGGTGCTTACAATTATGCCTTGGTTTTAGATGCATGAAACACTTGAGTGTGTCTAGGATCTTAGAGTAAAATTCAAGAAATATTGCAATCAACCTTGCTAAGTTAGAGAGTTCGAAAGTTTTGAAATTCTAGTTGGCAAATAAATAAAAGGTGGTGGTTAATTCTCTTACAATCCATAAGAGCTTGAACCTCATCGGGTAGAGGTGTTTAAATGTGGGATGATCAATTATGGTGGGATCGGTTTGCCACACCCCTTCATGTGGATGTTAGTGGAAAAGTGTTTGTTTGGTAGTGGCTTCTCTTCGATGGCATTCTAAGTTTTATCAAGAGTTTCTCTGATTTCATTATATTAAGTAGTGACTTGAGGATTGTATGCATCTTGGTAATTATGGTTAGATTTAATTCCATTCGAGTATTGTGTGTAAATTAAGTGTGTCTATTTTCCCTCTTGACCTATAAATAAGTCTACCCTTTCCTTAAATTTTTTTAGTTAATATGAATAATACGCATCATGACCTATTAATTTTGGACTTGTGGAGACACTTATGGATGCTTTGAGTCATTTTAGACCATTAAATTGGTGATGATAGTGTAATTAGAACTTGATAATTTAATCTCGGTGGTATTTTATAATGTGATTCTTCAAAAACTATAACTCTTGGTCATAAAGCCATGTTGAATAGATAGCTGATTGTCTTCTTACATTTGATGCTTTCTAGTGAGTATGTAGTGTTTTTATAGTTAAAATATTTCCTTGTCATTTCAATTTCTTGGTTGGTGGTATTCTGTGGTAATATGGGTGTAGATTTGAAAACTTTCCTTGTCTTATCATGTGGGTAAAATGTTTTCACCAAAACAACAAACATTGTTAAACCCTAGTAGATTAGTAAAAGTAATTATGCTTCCTTAGTGGGCCTTCCTTGTAACTTATTTTGAGAACTTGTAGAACCCACTAGGAACGCTTTATGATACTTATAATTAGTGGAAAAATCCCAAAATATTCAATTGATCCATGTTGGTTGATTGTTTCCTAGTTCTTATAAATTTAATAATGTGTTTTCTATGTTGAATGTCCCTTGTTTCCTTAGAATTAAAAAAGTGATGTGTTGATTTACCTCTCTCTCCCATAAAAGTAATAGTGTGATATGTTTACCCTTCCTTCTCATTAAATTTTTAATTTGACAAGTTGACTCACCCAAACATCATAAAACTATAATTGAGGAGATTTGGCCTTGAAGCTTAACAAATAACTGGAACATAGAAAAAGGGTAATGGTCCTTGCTATAACTTGAGTAATTTAATGGAAGAAATAAAAACCATGTAGAGGAATAGAAAGGAAATGTTGTCCATCTACCTTCCCTAGGGGTAAAATAAATACTTTTTCTCTTTTCCAGCCTTTACAGAATGGTGAGATATCATACCCCTTAGTGGTCCTTATAACACAAAGTTGTGATGTCATAATAGGAGGAAGTTTAATTAAGAAAACTCGTAAAGGAATGTGCTTAGAAAACAAAACTACAAATTTTGACTTAATTAGTTGAGTTATAAAATAAGTAAGATTTATGTGTATTGAGTGCAATGTTTAGTTGAACCTGTAGTTCTGTCACCTACCTAAAATTGTGAAACACCTGGTGGATAGCAATGTGTTCTAGTTTCTTAGTACTTTCTTATTCATAGATGTATGTGCCTTTCTTGTGGGAGTTTTGGGTCATCATACCCTTATCATCCCGTGAGTTGTGGTCTTTTTGGATTGAGACATTTCCAAATTTTGTTTAAGAAGCATTCTCTTGGTGTTGTCTTGTCCTTGGAGACCTAAGTTATTGTAATTTTAAGGAAAAATATGTGAAGGATATAGAATAACTTTAGGAAGTCTTATTTTCTTCATATTTTCTTGGGTCACCTTGTTATTATTGCCATTTTTCCATTAGGATGGAAAGTGCAAGATGATAATTATTCACTTTTGATACGATGCACCCTTGGATTGTAATTGGACCCCGTGTTACTTGTTCTCCCTAATGACCTTGAGTGGTACTTGGTGTTTCTTATTCTCTTTATGGTTATTCCAAGCTTCAAAATGTAGAAGTAAGATAAATAAATCCTATTGTACTATAATGTATGGTACTTGTATTGATATGTTAACAAGGAGATATATATATATATATATATATATATATATATATATATATATTATTTTGCTAAAGGGTTGACTATGAATAATAACTTCATTGTATAAGGTAAAACAACATCTATTCGATTCAAAAGATTTCTTTTACAACACTTTTTTTTATCAAATACACTTTACAATCACAACTCCTTCTCATTACATTCCTTTTTATAAACAGAATATCAAGTATATTTATTTCACATTCAAAGGGGATTTCATTTCCAAAACATAGTAACTCTTCAGCACAAAATGTATATTAAATTTTCATCCACATCAAGTGGGGAAATGGTTTACAAAAGTAGTTTCGCAAGGGACTATCAAAACTTTGTCTTCTTCCTCAATTACAATATATAGAATACAATTTCTTCCACATTTATTCAAAAACAGAGAATAGAGTATATCTCTTTCACAATTCAATTTACAACTTTCATAGCCAATAAAACACATCTTACATCACAAATAATGTACAAGGTCATCCACTTCAAAGTGGGAAGGGGTTATAATAAGAATAATCTCAACAAGGACTGTCAAACTTGTCTTTCTCCTCGATCCAGAACAACAACATGAATATCCTCCATTTTCTTTATTTCAATTGACCACAATAGAATAGGGAAAGGCAACGCTCTCCACCCAACCAAGACATCCAATGAAAGGAGAATCCATCCTTCTTCATTGGCCCCGAGCCCCAACCACAATGCAATAAAAGATGTTTTCCAACACATGGCAACAATAGGCTTCCACAACACAAAGACAGATTTCTCATTCAAAACATAGTCCAAAATAAAGCTGCAGTTTGCAACCACAAAATAAAGACAACAAATAACACTTAGGCTTCATCATGCAAGCCAAAGGAGAAAGAAACTATGGGGATGTTGCTTATGCCTCCCAAAGGGAAACATGTATCACCACCGAGAACAAACCGCCAAAATATATATCATTTCAAATCCCTGACATGCCCTTATGCCTTCCCCAAGTACCCCTTATTCTTCACATTTCCTTATGCCTCCCCAACCTCTTATGGCACCCCACAATGAGTAAAGAAATGCAAGCTATTTCTTTTTACAAGGTGGAACCCAAATCCCAACTCCTCAACACTTATACCTCCCCAAAACACTTATGCCTCCCACAAAAACCCCATAGTCTTCTCCTACACCATTCCTAGGCCATCTACCCAACCAACCAACAAATAAAACAACACATTCAAACATTCAACCATTCACATATGCATAAAAATGAAAGGAGAGCATTTCCAAGAGCTAAGCTCTTACCTCTCCATGATGGAGTTTGTTCAAGTTCAAAACATCAAGCTCTCCAATGCAAAACAATCCAAGAGATCAACAATCAACAAGTATGCAACAATCTCCAATTTCCTCCCAATTTGCAAGAGCTCCAAAAACTCTAAAGCAAGTCATCATAAATGAAGTGATAAAATTGAAGCAACCTAAAAACAAGCCAAGGCATTCAAATATATAGAAGATGGAAGAGAAGAGGATGAGGTGAATCCATGTAGGATGCCACTTCACACATCCTCAACTCCAACACCCAAGGTCAACTTCATTATCCAATGCATAATAAATGGGTGGGTGAATAATATGACATATTACTTACACACTCCAAAACAAGCCCACACCCCAAAGGACTGAAATTAAAAGCATGTAAGAAAGTGCAATTAAAACATACAATTTGACTTACAAAAATGCATAAAGAAGGTCTAAATTTAAACCCTCCAACCATAGGTAAGGTTGGCATGCAAATTTAAGAGGTATGGGACAAGTTTAACTTGTCCCACAAGCCTCCAAAATCAACCTCCAAGGAAAATTTGAATTTCAAAGAAGGTGGAGTGTTTCATACTCCAAAAAAATCAACTTACACATCACTTACACATTTCCTTACAACACTTTAATTTTAGGCCAACAACTCTAATAATTAATTTCTTATGTCCCAATTTGATTAATTAATTTTAACAACAAAATTACTCACATTAATTTACCACAATTAGTAAATAATGAAAAGGTAAACACATCACTTAATAAACACATACAAACATCAATAAAAGGGAACCAAGTAAATAAATACACATAACCCTTTGTCACATTTAAAGGTGTTCCCCCCCATGGGAATCCCTAACAAAAATCAAACACACACACACAAACAATACAAGTTGTCATGGTGACCTTGTTGAATTCATCTAGAATTCCAATGTGGTTGGTCTCCAATCCCCGATGTTTGTTGTGATATTTTTAACTTCACAATACAAATACCCCTTCGGCCTCATGGCCATATTAGAACATCCAAATGAATATAATATAATTTCAAAATCATCAATATATATATGAATCACAACAACATCCAGAAATCAACAATATCACTTACAATTTCATCAGCAACTATATAATCATCAATTTTAAATTCAATTTTCTCGGTCTACTCAATATATCCAAATATCACATGTCCTAACAACATCCATATATATATATATAACCATGTCCAACAACATGTCAACATCTATATAAAATGTCTCTAACAATCATCATGCATCATATATGAATCAGAGTCAACAATAATCCATGATTTGACATCTAACACCATACTAAATCAAAACTATAATAATTTCCATAATATAGTCAACAGTATCATGATCAATATCAAAAGTGTCAAAGGGAAGTGGGCACTACACATGGAATGAGCCCACCAAGGATCAAGTCTTGTTGAGGCAAGGCCTAGAGATATCTTGCATTGAGAGTCAAAATGAATAGGGCCAAGATCATTCCCTGGTGTAATCTTTGGTCTACCAATAAATAAATAAAAGATTACTTGAATTTTAATTTTCACAATGGTTGGTGAGGTTAAGAATGGTTCTACGTATATCTATACAAATATAAGTGGAACTATTTCCTATTTATTATTATTGATGGAAAGAGGAGTCCGAAGATTGCATGGATGTCAATGGGAATTAATAGAAACCTTGGATCAAATCAAGTATGGAGGAATTTTTTTGGTGATTATTTAAAAGAATGGATTTGTTTATTTTTATTTTAGTATATTTGATTTTTTTCTTACTAGTTCTTTGTAAGGTCTATTGACATAAAACACACATGGTCTTATACATAGATGTGGTCGGGGTTTGAGTCCTAAATTTTTCTCTCGAAACTATCATTTTCTATTTAAATTCTTAGTAGAAACCCAACAAGGATGAAACCTCCTCATTTAATGGTCAGTCTGTGCTTACTCAAAATACAAGACTCTAATTGGGGCTTCATCATGTGTTTGTGATTGCTAATAAATGATTATTATATATAACACTCAAAATATTAATATTCACACATCTACAACATCACTTCCTTTTACAATGTGTATGTTTCTATCCCCAATGGCAAGCACACTACTTTGAAGATGTAAGATGACTCGAACCTCAAAATAACACTCCATTTCAAGTCTTTTTGGTTTACTCTATCCAGCTTAAATCAAATAAATTCCACAATAATAAGATAAAGATAAAAATTATAAAAATAAAATTAAGTGGCACTCCCTTTAATATATATTCATTTGCATTGTGTTAAATTGTAAATATAGATATGCTTGTTATTTATTGAATTGGTGTTGTTTTTCGGAGTTTTGTAGTGGACAACCCTTCCATAAACATTGCTCTCACTACTACAAGGGGGTGTTTTGAGACATTAATTAGAGACAAAAATATATTTTTATCTCTAATTAATACACTCCTCATACTTTTGTCTCTAATACCCTTCCTAAAGTGTGACACCCTTTAATATAACATTTTTTAATTAATTTTTTTGCATATTCCTATGTGGCAATTTGCAAAGGGGGAAAAATGTGGGCAAATGAATTTGGCATAGGTAATTTGTGGGAAAACTTCACTGGGCGGGAGATGGCAATATAGGTGATTTCATTCTCTCGCATGGCAATATAGCAAGAAACCGGTGTGGATCTTAGGCCGAGAAGGTATTCGAAGGTGAAGGAGGTGAGCACTAGGTATTCATCATTAATCCAATTTTTTGCCCTATTTTTGTTCACGGGTCTACATTTTATATCTTTGATGATGCCTTGGCCATTTTTGATGATGCCCCATTCCTATTGACCTGGTTTCGGGTTCAATATTTTTGGTAAAGTTTTATTGTAGCTAGGGGGAGGATTCGACGAGATCGATGATTGTGCTCGAAATGGTGAGGGTTTGGTTTTGGGTTGGGCGCTTTATTTTATGGCGTGTTTTACTAATTAAAATGCAATGGCTTTTGAGTTTATGAAGATGGTATAACTAGGGTAGGGCCCTGATCTAAAAAAATGGATGATATACAGTTTTGGAAAGAAAAACCACTTTGGGATCCAGAAATTACTAGACTTAAAAAAACCCAAAATTATCAGAAAGACCAAAGTCACCCTCAACCATGGAGGAATAACAAGACTGTATTTTAAACACCATGCCAGGGAATACCTCCTAACCAAGCTGAATAGAGATATCAAGATGGCCACCTTCAGAGGTAGAAAATTTTCAAAAATTTCTGCCCAGCTGTAGCACACATATCATCACAAAGCAGCCAATCCAAGAAAGCCTCAATTAGGATAATATTGGTGGATCCCATATAAGAAACAACCTTCACGCCAATTACCAATGAGCAGCAAAACTAGCACAACAATCCACCTTTATCATGGATTGAAGCAACCAATCCAAAATAGAATGAGGTTAATGTCAAAAATAGGAGTCTTGGCATTAGAGATTAGGGCCATATATGAATCTCATAAAACCATCATGCCATTTGACCCATCTCAAGTTATACAAGGAAAATTTCATAAACTATTTATGAAGCCTATCACATAAGTAAGATTACCAGACCCAATTCAGATACAACAAGAATTTCAATCTATGTTGTCTTTGAAAAGAATATGCTTGAAGTATCTTACAACTACCCATCTAATTTCCCTTGGATTTTGGACCATAGTTCAATTGTGTATTTCCCATCTCCTAATATAGCTTGTATGTCTCATCATCCTACAGGCTCGATTAAAGAATTTTCCATCCCTTCTTTTAACCATCTTATCCTTGGCTTTTACTTCTAGAAGATGTCCTCACTTCTGTAGCCACTTTGTCAAGATTTTGAGCTGTTTCTTCATCTTATTTTTAAGTTTCTCTTAAGGCATCTTGTTGGATTTTTTCTCTCTCTTCCATTTGGGCTTTAAAGATCTCCTATTTAAAAGTTTTGTTGAAAACTTCCTTCCAAATTTGTAAGCCTGCCTTGACTTCTTCAGCTTCCCAAAAAAATAATACATTTTAGATCATGTTTTTTGTACTTAGAATCAACAAAGTCTAGGTGGCCTAACCGTATCTATTCAAATTTAAAGGAACTCTTTATAGTTGGGGACCTAACAATGCAATGGTGGTAGGTCATTGTCTGGTCCTCCTTTTTCCATCACTTCTGACATCGGCATGTAATTGGTGCTCAACCATTTAGTTGATCCTAATAATTTGTCAAGTCGCTCTGCATTGAAGGCTACCTTTCTGCCTATTTGGCAAATAAATCATCCTAATGTCGGTAGAAAACTTCTACAAATCTTCTCTATCCCGTGTTGTGTGGCAATTTCCCCTTGTGTTTTTGAGCAATCCAATAAGAAGTTATGGTCATCTCCGATGATCCAATTCTCTATAAGGGTGTTGCATCACAAAAGCTTGTCCCAAATAGGTTTTCCTTGTCTTGTACTATTTGGGCCATAGAAATTGGTTAGAAAAAAGATAGATTAGAGTTAGTACTTTTTATATGGCATGTGTATCAATTAGTAGTGGAATCCATACAATGGCATGAAACCTCTCCATGGTCCCAAACTATTTCTGATCCTTTGGATAAACCATTTGCTTCTGCTCCCACTATTTCCATGCATTGCCATAATGATAGGCTTACTGCTAAAGCATCTATTTACTTCACTTCATTTCATGTAGGATAATAATGGCTTGGTTTTCTTGTATAATTTTCTTATGAGTAGCCTCTTCTTCTATGGGGTGCACCCCCCATAATATTCTACGAAATAATCTTCATTTGGAAAATTTAACTCTCTTTGAACCCCCTAGTATGAACTCTAACTCTATCTGGTTACCTAAACCCAAATTTGCTATTGTCTCCTTTTGTATCTTATCATTGATGCAATTCTACTCTTTTGTTTGGGTAGTTTCCTGGAGCTTTCGTGGCATTTTGAGACTACCTCATTTCCAATCTCTTTAATCTTGGTCTTGGAGATTGTACATGCATCTGGTTATCTCTTGATTGACCTCCTTTGTCCATCACTTCTGACATCGGCATGTAATTAGTGCTCAACCATTTAGTTGATTCTAAGAATTTGTCAAGTCACTTTGCATTGAAGGCTACCTTTCTACCTATTTGGCAAATAAACATCCTAATGTCTATAGCAAACTTCTACAAATCTTTTCTATCCTGTGTTGTGTGGCAATTTCCCCTTGTGTTTTTGAGCAATCCAATAAGAAGTTACTGGCCATCTCCGATGATCCAATTCTCTATAAGGGTGTTGCATCAAAAAAGCTTGTCCTAGTAGGTTTTCCTTGTCTTGTACTATTTGGGCCATAGAAATTTGTTAGAAAAAGAGATAGATTGGACTTAGTGCTTTTTATCTGGCATGTGTATCAATTAGTAGTGGAATCCATACAATGGCATGAAACTGCTACATGGTCCCAAACTATTTCTGGTCCTTTGGATTAACCTTGTGCTTCTACTCCCACTATTTCTGTGCATTGCCATAATGATAGGCTCTGCTACTAAAGCATCTCTTTACTTCACTTCATTTCATGTAGGATAATAATGGCTTGGTTTTCTTGTAAAATTTTCTTATGAGTAGCCTCTTCTTCTGTGGGGTGCAGTCCCCCATAATTTTCAACGAGGTGAACTAGGTATTCATCATTAATCCAAAAATTTTCCATGTTTTTGTTTATGGGTTTGCATTTTATATCTTTGATGATGCCTTGGCCATGTTTTTGATGATGCCCCTATTCCTACTTGACTTGGTTTGGGTTCAATATTTTTGGTAAAGTTTTATTGTAGATTTCTGATGATTGTGCTTAGAAATGGCAAGGGTTTGGTTTTGGGGTTGGGCACTTTGTTTTATGGCATGTTTTACTAATGAAAATGAAGGAGAGTATTATTGAGTTTATGAAGATTAACACAAAGATGTTAGAGGGAGCACAGATGGGCATTTTTTATGAGATTTGGTGAGGTGATTTCACAAAACACTATTTGACTAGAAAAGGGACGATGTAAACACTATTTGTTTGGAATGAGACTGGGACGTGGGTGTTGTTTAGGTTTACTTGATGCCCAAATTTTCCTTTAACCTATATTTGGTGTCAATAGAAATCCCTTCAAGCTAGAGGAAGAGGATATCAATCCATTCTCAATTAGTCTTAATAAAAACTTTCGTTCCTTCTTTGGCATCAGTCTTTTTCTAGTTTATGCGGTTAATTTGCTCAAAATTTTGCCTTTGATTGGCAATTTCAAAATTCTAGAATTTGGTATTATTTTATTTGCAATGTCCTAATTTTGTTTACATTTCAGTTGTTGGGATCGTTGTAGAGTATTTTTTTGTCCCATTATGTATGGGGTTTTTAATGATTTTACCCAGATTTATTTGGTTAAATATATGCACAACTTTCCAATGAACTGACTAATAAAGATTTCAGAATTTGACACGATTTCATATTTGTAAATTTTCTACAAAATTCTTAGATCCTGATTGTTGAATGGGTTTTAGATGAATTTTTTGATTATAGAAGGCTTTTATCTCAAGGTTTATTTCAATCGATAGTATACCATTCTTGTCCTAGACAAATATCTAACTTGAACCTTGAATCTCATGATATGGAGGTTGGGGTAATTGGTGTTGCCTTTATTTTAATTGAAAGGTATTTACGCCTTTCCGAGGAAATATTTTTCCTAGATGCCGTAATAAGGGGTACTCATTCTTTCAAATAATTTCAGGACTTACACCTAGGTCTTTTGAGGTATGCTCCACCTAGAATTATATGTTGTATATTTCTCAATTTTACACATAATCCTGGCTTCCATGGATTTGAACCTAGGAGTTATTCTTGGAATTCCTGCTTATTTACAACTTGAGGTCATCCCATTCACAAATGATGCACATTTTTGTGCAGACACACTTTTTATGATTTTTTTGGTTCTTAATTTTATGGATGTTTTGCAGAAATATGATTAGCATTACAACTTAATCTCCTAGAGGTTGTGTGTGGCCTTTATCTAGACAATTGATCTATTCTTAGGAATTATTTTTGCACTAGAGTATGATCACCCAAAATTTATTAAAAATATGTAGTTTACATATGGATAAGGTCATGTGAACTTCTCTATAATAGATGGCATGCAATGGGGAAAAGTTTGAGAAGGAGAGTATTGTGGAACAAGATCCCATTATAGGGAAATGCAACTCTCGGAAATTACTTGTTATTTATGGGCATCACATAGATAACAATTACAAGCTAGATAACACCCAAAAGGCTTGACACCAACACCATTACATGCCACTTTGGCAATTTGTTTACCGACACAACACCATCCCAATCTCATTCTAGTCAAACAGTGTTTTGTGAAATCACCTCACCAAATCTCACAAACAAATGCCCATCATAAGTGTTTCTTGTGCTCCCGATAATGTCTCTATGCTTGCTTACCATCTCGCATATTCATCCAAATACCTCATGTAATTATTACTAGGGGTCAGTTGATAAGGGCCTTGAGATTGATATCTCTTGGAACTTTTCAAATGGATGTATTTAAGAAATTTGTTTAGCTAGAGTTTCAACTTTGGAATACAAATATATGAACAAATGCTATACAACACATTTCATCATCTTTATTTATTCAATTATCAAGCAAGGAATGTGCTTGTTTTGGCTTGTGTTATTGATGTAGATATAAACTAACATCATGCAAAAACAACAATCCAGATGCTCACAAACCTCAATTTTCACTTTCTTCTTTGCATATGAGGATCCACACCAAGTTTATAAAGGATAAAAACTTGCTATATTTCTCAAACCTTGATAAATTTATTTAATTTCATCTTGAAATGATATTCTTTGACACCTTCCCTATTCTCCTCTATTCACACAAGTGTAAGGATCCCCAGGACAAGCTCTATCTCTTGCAACCTTCACTTATTGTGATTCCCACCTTACTTGTTCTTATTCCGGTCTCTTTAGTTTTGAGCTTAAGAATGTTACCTTTCCTTTAAACCTTCATATAGCTTATGTGCTTGTAGTTCCCAATTGGTCTTCACGTGTCCCTCCTTACTCTTGAAAACACTCCTTTCCTCACTAACCACCTTAGCTCTTGGGCCTTTGACTCCTCTTAGTACTCTCTATCCATTCAAGCACTCAATATACTGTTAGAATAACAAAGGAAATGCATTCAACCATTTAGATACAAGCTCTTACCTTGTTATAAAAATTGTCCCATCAAAGCTCTTAAGACCAAGCTACTTGGAACAACCATGCATATGGGTTCTTAAGGGTACCCAAAAGATTCTATAGGCTACACTAGATCTCATTTACTCATCCTAACATGCCTCTATAATTTCAACTCTCTACTCCTTGATCCACTCCCATTATCTTCCTTTTTTGGATTTTGTCCTTAAACCCTTAAGTAGACCAGTCTCCTCCTAGTGTCACAATTATCTTTGTTTTAGGGGATCATCAAAGAAAAACTATATGTTTTTAAATACACATTAAAGGTTTATGGATGTGTATAAAGTTTTGGGTTCAAGCTCTAAGTGTAATTATTCTTTCCTTTAGAAAATTTCCCTCTAGATTAGGCTTGAATCAAACTGTTTTTGATGCTATGATGTTTAATAAATTTAAATTTCAGAGAATGTATATGTATTTGGGGTTTTCATAAGCCCATACACTGGCAAATGTCCATTTCCTTTATACTAAAAAGTGATATATTACATTGTTTTTAATCTATACTAAAATAAGAACTCATAAGTGCGATCTACAAATGATTTCATGCTAACATTATATTGTTTTAATTTGAGAATTCGTAAGTGTGCAAATGAATTCAGGTTATGTTGATGGCCGAGTAGCCTTTGCTGCTGATTAGGCCAAATTTATGTTTCAAAGATTGGATACCTTTAACACTGACCGTTGAAGTAACCAATGGGTTCCTTTGACATGAAAGGGATCCATTCAAACCATGCCTACTCGTATGATCTCACAACATTGTTTCCCTAATTTGATATGGAATGGTGCCTTAACACCGACTGGAAATGTAACCGAGAGATTCATTTGACATGAGAGGGGTCCTGTTTCAACCCATGCCTACACTTTATGACCTGACAACATTGTTTCTATAAATTGGTATGCAAACAACACAATCAGTCAATGACATCTTGTGGAAACATGAAATTATCAATTAATTAAAGGATAGTTGAATTGTTTCAAGAAATTTGGATTGAATGTGATTTTATCTTCAATTGTATGAATAGAGCTTCCCTTCTGACTCTACGGATGTTTAGTTTTTGTCACAAGAGTACAAAATTGTCATCGGGTACTTGTACCATTTTCTTGATTGCACTTGAAATTGGGAAACATGACAACTCTTTGCATGTGTTCTTTGTGTATGTCTTGCATAAGTGAAACCATTATCTCCATCCACATTTGACAAATTGATTATTCAATAGTCTCACATAACACCCGATTTAGCGAAGTGAAGCTTATGTGACCTTGATGAGATTTAATGTAAATGACTAAATCCTTTTTCTTTTGAAAAATTATATTATATTAAAATGGAAGAGAAATGTACTTACAACCAACTTATGAGAAACAAATGCCTAACCTAGAGTGAGTCGATTATAAAGGATTTTAACCTATAACATTGAGAGATGAAATTCCTCCATGACCCAACTATTTACAAAGACTTTGTATTGCTTTATCGATTTTGACAATGGACTATTGTCTAATGACCAACAAACATAGAACTACAACCAACAATATCCAAATGACTGGCTTAAATCCAACTTATGTCATTCTCTTAAAATATTTTAAGGCCTCATCCAACTTGCCCACTTTGACAAATCCATCAATCAACATACCATAGGTTACTAAATCTGGCTCAATCGCAAATCTACCATCTCCTACACCAGTTTATCTATCTCCACATTCATTCCTTGTTTGATATATGCATCCAAAAGATTATTTTATAGAATCTAAGAATAGAGGAAGGCAAAAAACATCTCACAAACTAATAAATAGAAACATCAAACCAGCAAAAGAAAGATAAAGTGAAATAGCCAAAATCTAAAATCTAAAACTTAAAACCTATAAAAGCTTACCTACAAATTTTTGTAATTTTTTTGGTACATTCCTCAATAATTTTAGAACTCGCATAATAATAGTGAGATTTTTCCACTCTTTTGCAATGGATTAAAAATCCCATTACTCGTGAGCCAAGTAAAAGCTTAGACTCACAAGTAATGACGAGTAATTAGTTGAAATTACTCAAGAAATACTAGGCATTACTCTGTGTAATTTCGATTGTCTATGAGCATTGTAGTTTTTACTGCTGTTTTGGTCTAAAATTGAACATTGTAGTTTTAAGTAGTGAAAAAATTACAATGAGAGCTACATCATCTTCTAACAACAACCTTTGCACCTCTTCTTCATGATTCATCTGATAGCCTTCATTAAACATAGACCAACAACTACAAACACAATAATAAAGTAGAGAATAATCTCTTGTCATATAATATATAATCACAAGATACGCGTGCCTTGATAAGAGGCTTCTCTACCCTCCTTTCGTTTGAGAAAGGAATTAAAATATTTCATGACTTATACATTTGGGTAGAGAAGCCTCTTCTCAAGGCACATATTTGGTCATTCAGATATTATAATGACGGAGCATGTAGAGTATAAATTGGATTGATACTAGATACTAGACAATGAAAAGCAATCTACTTTATCTCTAATGAAAACAAAGACCTATGATAAGTTCCAAGATTCAAGTTTGCTTCAATTGAACCTTGTAACTTATCGTAGGTCTTATTAAAGCATGGTTTTGAATATGTGGACCTTCTCATGCTATTTTGTTTTCATTTTTAATAGATTAGATTGTTTTTCCTTGTCTAATTTCTTCGTCTTTTCCTTTTTCCAGGTTTCATTGTCTTCTCTTGCTCTAGTTGGTGTGGAGTGGCTTTAGTGAAAGAAGGTAAGATAAGATGACATTCTAGTCCTAGATATATTGGTAAATAGTTAGAATGTGCAAATACTTTTATTCATTTTTAAAAATATTTTTCTCTATTATTATCACGAGTGTTACTTTTTTTGTAGGACACTATTACCCAATTAGCCACTATACTTGGAAAAAATGGAAAGATAGGTACTTTCATTTTCTGCCACCTGTATTATTGAATTAATGAATTGAATCTCAATGAAGATTAGTATTATCACAGTCATGAGTTTTTTTAATAATACTCAGATCTTAAATAACACTCATAAGGGACCCTCTTTTAGCTTACAAAAAATGGATAAGTAAGGGCCAAAGACCATAATTTTCATGAGTAGATGGAATATATAATGGCACAAATGACCTCATAGTTCAAATAATGATGTTTTAGTTTATGGAAACATCATAATGGAATTACCCATTTCCAAACTATAAAAATATAAGTCTGAAGTTGAGAGGTAGATGCTCATTATTTAAAGTATATGATTTATGCAGGAAAATAGTATATCTTCATCTGAATGTTCAGATGAACATGTACCGAGACCTACTCCAGGGACAAATGAATATTTTAATGAAATGATATATTGTACTTGTGAAAAGTGCAAAAATAGAAAATTAAAGAAGCGTCAACTCGTTGGTATCCATAGGTTGAAGTATGGAGTTTATATAGAAGAGGTATACTATACTGAAATTTCAAAAATGCTTGTTATTAAAAAATATGAAATTTTTATATCGCATTATTATTAACTATTTTAAATGATATTGTAATGTTTAGCCAATCCAAGTTCTTAATAATGTTGATGAAAGGGCATATGACACTGATGATAGTGACACTCACAATGAAGGAGAAGACACATATATGGGTGATACCACTTCTCAATTAAATGAGGATGGGGTGAACGAATTTTTACAAGACTTCTACACATATGCTGAAGAAGTTGATGATTCACCCCTAACTCAACTTGCTAGGACGCCTCTTTACCCAAATGCAAATTTGTCTGTATTGGAAACACTTATGTTATTTTTGAACTTGAAAGTTATGCATGGAATGATGAATACATGCTTCACTGATATCTTGAGGTATATTTTAAACTCCTCTAAACTATATCTCTCCATGTCATTCAAGTTTTGAATATTGTGTATAGTGAATAATATAAAGATCTTTTGTTGTTTTATGTAGACTTTTGGTAGATAAGATACTTCCAAAGGAAAATAAGATGCCTCATTCACAAAAGGAAGTATCTTCAAAGAATGAAAGACATTGGGATGGAGTACAAAACATATGATGCATGTCCAAATGACCATATCTTATACTATGGCGAAAATGAAAATTTACAACAATGCCCAATATGTTTCACCAATAGATATCATGAAGATCAAGTGTCCAAGAAAGTTCCTTATAAGGTTCTACGCCACATTCCAATAATTTGAGGTTTGAGAGGATGTTCAAATGTAAGGATTTGGAAAAATTTATGGACTATCATACACTAAGAAGGAGCCAAGATGGTGTCATGCGTATGGTGGCTGATAGAAAAGATTGGAAGGAGCTTGAAGAAAAATGGCTTGATTTAAGAAATGAGTCAAAGAATGCAAGACTTTCATTGGCTATGGATGGTTTCAATCCTTTTAGAGATCTTAGAGCAACATACTCTATTTGGCCGGTTTTCCTTATTAACAATAATCTTCCCCCTTGGATGGCAATGAAAAAAGAGCATGTAATGCTAACTCTAATAATACTAGGTACATGAACTTCTTAGCGCTATGTTCTCTTGAAGATGATGTACATTTACATGAATATATTTAAATTTTAATTCACATTTTATTCATAGGAAAACACCTAGGTGAAAGATATGGACACATACATGGAGCCTCTCATTGATGAGCTATGTGAATTATGGAAGGGTGTCAACATGTATGATGTATCGATACCTAGCAATGATAGGATCTTCCTTTTTCATGTAATACTTATGTGGACAATTCATGACGCTCTGGGGCTCTCTGTGTGTTGTGGTAATCTATTTATCATATTCATTTGTAATCATTCTATTTATGTTTTTGCCCATTAATTAAATATGGTTTCCATACTAATTTTTTAGGCCTACAGACTAAAGGGAAACATGGTTGTCCATCATGTGGGCCACACACTGTATCTAGGAAATCAAAGGATCTTAAAAAAACCGTGTACAATGAATACAGACACTTCTTACCTCAAAACCATCATTATCAGATGCATGAGAAAAATAAGTTCAATGGAAAGGAAGAGGAAAGGAGGGCCAAAAGGATGAACCCTTTGAGGTGGAAATCAGCATGACAAAAAGGAAGGGAGAGATTATCCATTGGGAATGAAAATACTATCTAAGTTTTATAAGTTAGAGTATTACGAGCATCTCCAATAGCTCATCTATTTGATACAATGCATATTGGAAAAAATGTGGCAGAGTGCTTATGGAAACATCTAAAGGGAACCAACAATGAAGACCAAATAAAATTAAGGAAGGACCTCAAAACCATCAATATGATGCCAAACATGTGGTTACATGAAAATAACACATATGATCCTACGCCATGGGTTCTTACATCAGAGGAGAAACAATATATGTTTGATATTATGTGTGCCATAAGATTTCCAACTGGTTTTGGTGCGACATTAAAAACCGTATTCACAAGAGATGGTTCAAAGTTTTCTGGAATGAAAACACATGATTGGCATAATTGGATAAAGGTAATTCATGATATCTTATATTTCTTGGTAGTATAATTGAAAATTTCAATATATTAGTAATGTAGAAGATAATATATAGTTTAAACGCTATTTTTCAATGTTGGTGTAGTATGTGCTTCCTACAGCAATACAAAGCACTTTCAACCATGACATCACACAAACAATTTATAAATTGTCCAAATATTTGAGGTATTATAAACCATCATTTGTTATTCAATAATTAATATTTTTCCTTTCTATAAATATCATTTTCAATGTCTTTATAATTGTTTTAACATATATTTTGCAAATATTATAACTGGTGATATGTTAATGCTTGTTACTAAAATTTATAGGTGGGTCTCATCTAAAGAGATACATCCAAATGAGCTGAACTATTGGAAGAGGAATGTTGCTCTTTTGATGTGTGACATTCAAATGTGTTTCCCTCCAAGTTTCTTCAATTCTCAAGAGCACTACCTTATACACCTGGTAGAAGAGATTGAACAATGTGGGCCCATCCATCTTAGGACAATGTGGCTTATAGAGAGATATATGAAGGTCCTAAAACATTTTGTGAGGCAAAGAGCTCAACCTGAAGGTTCCATGGTTGAAGGGTACATGGTTTTTCAAACCATGGTTCATTTATCTGAGTACTTTGCCTCAATTGCATTTGGAGGCTCCAAGATTATGGGGTGATCAACAACCTCAATCCATTGGAGATAGAAAACTAGAGGGTCAAGGAACTTCAAAGAGGATAAAAGGTAATCTTAAATGTTAGTAGTAGTTTTTAAATCTTAAGTATTATATGATGCATCCTTTAAAGAATGGTTAGATCAATGATTAGTTATACTTTCTGTTGTAGATGCTAAGGAGTGGAAGTCATTTCATTTGTATGTTGTATACAACTCTAAATTTATGTTAGAATGGATGGATAAGTATGTCGAACAAAAAAATAGAAGATAAGAAGGCATGGCTGATATATATAATAGACATGGTCAAAACTCTAATAGAGGACTTCCTACATGCCATAAAATAAAATGGCCAGATAGATGCTCATGGCATTGGTTAAAGACAAATGTTGAACACGAAACCAAGGGAATGAAAGCAGTGACAAAAAAACAAGTAGATTTCGTTAAAGGATCTATAAATGGGGAGGTAATATACAAATAAAGTATTATGATGAATATTGTTTAATCTAAAGATTTTTTTATCATTGAAACTATTTAGTTAACTTTTTGTGTCCTTGAATCTAATTGGATAATATGTACATATGCATTTAGGTAACATATTACAAAGCAATGTGGATTAGCGGTCATCATTTTCAAATCAGGAAGATCGATGAGAAGAGGAAAACTTATGATAGTGGAATTTCAGCACCATTTGAAGTGGAGTGTTGTTCACATGCATATGACACAAACACAATCACGAGTACACTTCGGTATTATGGAGTGTTGGAGGATATAATAGAGCTTGATTTCACATCTTTTAAAAAAGTTATTTTTCATGTTGAATGGTATAGGCTCATTGAAGTGGGCCTTGAAAAAACTATTTTGTTGCATGAGAATGGATTCAATATGATAAATACATCAAGATTTGAATCTACTTCTAAACCTTATGTGTTTCCAAACCAATGTAGTCAAATATTTCTTGTTCCAAATTTAGAACACCTGGCTGGTCCTTTTTGATAGATTATGATCCAAGAGGATGAAGAGTCACCATTTTCCGAAGATGTAGAAGGCCATGATGTAATTGAAGAGGTAGAAGATCCACTTGAAGACATAGATGACCAAGTGGGGATGATGATAACATGACTATTGATGATGAATATGAACAAGATGAAGTTATAAAGGACAAGAACAACATTTTTGTGATCAAATACATGAACATGATGAGTTTATTGATCATCATTTACCTATGGCTGAAGGGGATGAAGATCATGAGAACCATGGTATTAATTTATTTGTGGATCGGGGCCCATTAATTATGGTGTATTCATGCCTCCAGATGAGGAAATTGTAATGTCGATGAAGATGATTTTATTTAATCATAATGTAAACCTTAAAATCATTGTAAGGACATAACACAATTTGATATATTTTATGAGTGGATTGCTAATGTTTCCTTGTTTCATTAAATGTTTCCTTATTGAAGATTATATGAAGATGCACACCTTTTGGTCCTTTTGAATATATATATTTTTTGATACATGAAATGAAATGGAAATTTAGTATTGCATATGTTATTATTCATTTGTTAGTGAAGTTGTTCAATGTTACATGCAACTTTGAACTTTTTTTACTATTAATAATTTTGTTTTATGATATTTTAAAGGATCGTGGTAGGCCCTCTACTTATGCACTAGAAAATCCTAACATGAGAGTGCCGCCAAGAAGTAAATCCCGTACCATACTTTCTACATCCAACATTGAAACATTTAGTATTCCAATTCCGTCAAGCATGCCAACACATAGTATAGCACCAAAGTTAAGGAGTAACCCTTCATGTGTGGGTTCTCTCCGAATTCACCCTCCAACACCATAACATGCTTCCTTGACAAGTATCATAGAATCACAAGCCAAAATTTTAACGCTCCTACCAGATACTCCTGAATTTTATGAAGTTAGACAGGAAGTAATTAAGCAAATTCATGCATTGGAGTCTACATTGCTGGAAAGTACAGGTCTTGTTGCACCTGAACATGTATGCTTATGATAATTAATTATTTATAAAATATTCCTAACAATCCTAATTATCATTCATGTGCTATAAAATATTCATAACAACAATTTTTCATATTGCATGGTTTACAATAGTCCTAACAAACATTCATGCTCTATACATACAGGAAGAAAATGGCATGCCCCTGATGTACCTATAGGGGAAGCTACTATGACCCCTACGACTGCAACAATCTCCACAGTGAACACAAAAGGAAAGAAAGAGGTTACAATCTTGTTAACCTCGGATGGAAATGTCTTAAAAGATGAAATGGGGTAAAAAATTTTCCAATTTCTATTTCATCACGCAGAATGCTTATTTGGAAATACCATACAAGTGGATTGGAGAAAGCAAGCCAATTCTAAGAAAGATGAACTCTTTGAAGATGTCATAAAAGAGTTTGGAAATCCTGGTTTTAACAAGGATTTCATAATGGATTATGCATGGAAATTCATTCATTATAAAAGAGACAAAATAAGATCAAAGCTAACAAATGACCTGAGATATCCCCGACCAACTTGGATCACTAACCAAACAACATGGGATGAGCTTATCAAAGATGCCAAATTCAAGAGAAAGTCCTTCAAAAATCCAAACTACATGCCATCCGCATGAGAAGGAGGTAAAAGACGCCTTCGAGATACAACAAAGGCTACCCGAGATAGGTTCATCAAGTATTGGGTCCCATAAATTGGGGTCGGGTGGGTATAATAGTATTCGTGGGAGCTTGGTAAGTGAATAATTTCATTTATTTATTTTTTTTTTGGTGACTTGAATGTATTGGATGAAAATGATACTTGATAAATTAAAATGTCTTTGTACACTTATGTTCACCAATTTGAAAGGAAGCTTCAGATGAAGATCTGAAATATGCTTTAATGCATGGTTCCCAAGGCCTCTGACAACATATGATAGATCGAGGGGAGAAATTGGTCATTGAGCATGAATCGAGGTAAGTTTATTATAGTATTTGAGGACATAATAAAAAATTTAAGTATCAATGTTGTGGTAATTTAATTAATTAAAGTATGTTGTTTAATAGGATGTGCAACAATCAAACTCCTTAAAGGATGCAACTGACAATGAACATGAAGATGCCATAGAAGGATGTGATGATTTTGTTGTTGGACAAAATGAATCGATTGACCATCTTGCAACTCATCTGGAAAACAACCCATAAATCCAATAGATAAGAGTTCAAGATGATTATCATGTTGCACCATCTTTTATAGTTCTCGTCAAAAGAGGACAAAAAAGAATAGATATTTTTCCTATCCGGCTAAATAGATTTAAATTGATTGATATTTTATGAATTATTGGCTATTTCATTACCAATGAACTTATTGGTTTTTTTAATGATTTGAATTTTAAGTATACTAGTGAACTTGTAAAAATTTGAATTATACCTTACCAATCAAATAGTAACTCCTATAGGATACATCAGAGTATGTGTCTTCAACATACCTAATAACTTGTCTATCTATTTCTTGAGCTTTTCTTTTTGTCTGAGTTCATTCCTATTCCTTTGATAGCCATTTACAATAAATGTGGATAAGACATTTTAATTTCATAGATGTGTGATGCAAATCCATCCCATATTTTAATTTCATAGATGTGTGATGCAAACTCATGTAGGCTTCTTCTAATCAAATTTTTAAAGGGTATATGATCATACTAAGTCACTAAGAAAGTGTAATGCCTATCCATGCAAAAATATAAAGCGTCGGCATTTTCTGTCTTCTTGGCCTCAAAGTTAAAAATTTAAATATAACTAAACATTTTCTTTGAATGATTCATCTTTATTTGATTGGATGGGTACATGAAATAAAAGAACACTTTTATTTGCTTCACTGAAACATGGACCTTTTTCATTGAATGGTAACAGTGATAAAATAGATGACATGAAAATTAGTTTTTATCTATAAGGAAAGCACTGACCAACGCATTTTGGATGAACCTTTTCTGACTTTTGGTATAATTTTGGAAATTGTGGCTAAAGACGAACCTGGTAAACAAGTCTCAAGTGCAATAAAGATCCTTAACTTCAGTCATCTCCCAACCACCCTACCTGCCACCCGTATGACTTTCTTGTTCTCTGTCCTTGCGTGAGGAGTCGGTGGAGTGTTGGGTGCATCTTCCTGTTATTAAATTTTTGATTTGCAAATCTTTTGTTGATTCCGTGGCCTCGTGTGCCTTCCTCTATCTTGGAGAATGCGTGTTCTTTCCGTCTCTCACCGGTTGCATTTTATTCCCCTTCCATTGCAACATGAGTCCAAATATTTCCTTCCTCGCGTGCATGTTTCTTCTGCTCTGCCATGGAGGAGGGCCTGTTAGCAGAAAGTATGGATGTGGGGTTTTTTTCGCTCTTCTTGAGGTGTTGGTGAAAAAGGCGCACTGCTCTTTCTTTTTCAACGTGGGGTTTGGTATGGCAGTTTTAGATGAAGCTACAATCGCAGCACGTTACCTCCACTTTTCTTTGGGTGCCATGAGGTGTGTTCGAGTCGAGAATCCACAACAAATGACCTGCACAGTAGGTAGCCAAGCGGCAGGTGTGCTACAATGTAGTGGAAGCCGTTGTGGGTGCTTCCAGCAAGCAAGTCGTCCATCTACGTTGTTATCTGTTCAGTACCAGATGCATCCTCAAATTTGGGATTCTCCTTCAAGATATTTTCATCAAAATCGATTAAGTGACAGTGAGAGTGTTACCAGGAGACCCGATGAAATTTATTACAGAGATCCTCTACTGAGACCTTGCGTGTTCCACGATGTTACTCATGGAAGAGGATCTCATCGAGGTGGATCTGTTTCATATCGGAATATTCATGAAGCACAGTTTTCTTGCAAGAGAGCTTTTAGGAGATCGATGAAGGATAAAGGGATTAAAAAGAAACTTGGTGTAGTTGGATTAAAGGCAATAAAAAGGTGCATGCTTTTTGTGTAGGTGACAGATCGCACCCACAGGCACAGGAGATCTATGCAATGTTGGAGAAAATGTTTTGGGAGATGAAGGTAGCAGGATATTTTTTCAGATCCAGATCTTGTACTGAGTTGTTTCTCCAAAATCGACCTTGGACAGTGAGGGTCCTTGATCCGTGGTCGGCTGGACTTCGATTTTCAAAATCTGTCTGAACCTTCTCAGAAGCGTCATACGGGACCACCGCCTGATGCTGTCATCGTTTACTTGCATTTTTGTGGACTTTCTCTATCTCCACACACCTCTGATGGACTCTGCAATTTCATTTCAGTTTCCCAAATTTCTCATGGGCTTCAGACACGGATTTTTTTTGGTAGAATACTGTGTTATATGGAACAACGTTTATGAACAAACTTGTTTCGTATCAAGATAGATAGATGAAAGAAACGACATCAGTTATGACACAAATTTGAAATACTAATGTGGTCTTTTGAAAGGAAAAAAAAAAAAAAAAAGGGGTTTTCAAAATCTGTGCCACATGCCAGGCAGGGTATTTTGTGAAAGCTTTTGTTTTCAGTCAATTCGTTGAGAATGTTCTAGCTCCTGATAACTGCAAGTATAATTGTGCCTTACTAGCTGGAGCTTTGCAAAAATGGTTTAAGCTCCCAATATTCGCTGGAGGGCCGTTCCAGTAAGCATTTGAGATTTTGTTAACAAGGTTAAGTCCTGATAGAGATCAGCAAATTCTGTGTTGCATAGCCTCCATGGCACATGAATGCATCGGGAGAACTCCAAAATTGTTTTAAAAGAGCTCTCCTATTTCTACCCTTTCCCCAAGAGCTTGGGTCAGAAAACTTGCCGCAAAATACTCGGAGTCTGTACCAAGAGATTCTTTTTGGTTATAAAGCCACCTTCTTTTGCTTCTGTCTCAGACTAGGGCTGCTCCTAATACGAGAGCACCAAGGTTAGGAGGTCCAAATCAGAAACAATCAGATGCATATGGAGATGGTGGAGGTGTTTGGATGAATGACGAAGGATCAAGTTCTATTGCCAAAAATGGGGCCTACAAAAGTTCTAGGGCTAATCTTGGAGCGGTGTTGGGAGAATGATGGCAAGTATTTTAGACCACCCACCTTGGCCGTGAACTCCTACCTGTGCCAACGTGAAGATGTTTGATGTTTGGGCACCCAACGAGCTTGAAGAAAATGGAATTAGGCTTGGCACGCCATTGTGCCCGGTCCATCTTGTTATCGATCAATGGAGCTTAATCAGCACGATATTCTCTATACCATGATTCTTATGTTGTTATTTAATGATTCATTAAATAACTCTACTCTTCATATAAATGTCTCGTGTGATGGTATGTCAGTCTGGTTTCCACTTCCCTAGCTCATTTGTATTTATTTGGCGTTAGAAATGATCATATTGTCAGTTGCCTTTATATTGTTTTCTCGGGTTTTAATAAATGTTAGTGACTAACTTTGTTCTTAAGACTAATAAAACAAAAGAGGTGGGGTTCCCTGTAATGAATATTCCTGAGTTCTTTGTGTTGGTCTCACGATTTGAATGTGTTATCAAACATTTTCGTTGGACTCAACTTTATAGTTTCTGTTTTGTTCTTATTCTTGTTTTGCCCGAGATCCGTTGTTGGTTTATGTTGGGTATTTGTGAATTGGTGATGAGTATCACTTGAGTGCATTATGTATAGGTGAATGATGCTATTCCCTGCCTCTATCCTTTTCTTTTCGTTGTTTTAGGTTCTAAAGTAACCCTTCCGGCTGGCTTGGTGTGTGCTTAGCTTGACCGATTTTGAATTGAGCCAAGTTGATATTATTTTCAACTAGGTTAGTTGCTTTTGTTATTTGTTTCAAACGCTCAAGAAATACTTTTATTTTTTGAGTGTCATGGTTGATCATCATAAATTGATATCAATTCATGTTCACCGTTTGGAGATTGTTGTCTTTGGAATCACCTTCTCTCCTTGGTGATCGTTGTATGTTATGAGGAATGTAGCTGATCTTATGGAATGTCTTCTTTTGACGATACTCACATTCCTTTGGATAGCTTAAAATTTGAAAGGAAATACTCTTTTCTTACCTTTATTTTGTTTCACACATGTTGGAGGATACGAGATCTACTTGATAATTAGTGAGGAAGTTTTCAAATCTTAAAATTGGGATGTTGGTTTTATGCGTAAGAAATTACTCTACGTTTTGCTCCGTAAAGATGCTTAAATTTCATTCTCCTGTGACTTAGAGGTTGGTGTGTTTGGAAACTCAATGGTTGACTGGTTTTTGTGATGATCGTTGGATACGACCTCCTTGCTGTCATCAAGTAGAATGGTTATGTGTTGACTCAGAAGGTTTCACCAACTTTGATCTTGACGCATGATCCTTTGGAAGCTATGTATCCTGTGTTGTGTTCTTGTGAATGATTGAATAACCCTCCTGTAAGATTTATAATGGTTATGTTTGGTCTTGCCAAGTTTGTCCTTTTTCTTAAGACACTCTCTTGATTAGAAGAAAGTTTAATAGAAGGATTGTTAGGATAGGATGTGACCCATACGAGGTCATTTGTGCGTTTCATCCCTTTTCTTTCCATTTTATTTATTCGGCACTGACATAAAATTAACTGTTATAGGCACATCATCTTAATATTAATAAGTCATGTTGGTTTAGACATTCTCATGTCGATTGATTGTTTGGGATCTTCCTGTGGCATAGTGAATCCTTGGCTTGGTGAACTAACTTAAACAAATAGGGATAGATCATGTTTGAAATTAATTCTCTTCTTGTAATTGTTTTTGTTTCGAAATGTTATCTTGTTAAAATGATGGTCATTATTGTGATATGGGTGGAATTCACCATGCTATTTGTTAACTGCTCCTATGAGAAAATGATAATTAATTTGAGTTAGTGCCGTCCCTTTTATTTAGACATTTTATGCTTTTGGACAACTCTTTAATTGCTCTTGTTTAGACTCTTGGATTATTTTTCATCTTCAACAATGCCTTTTTCTTCCTTGAAACAGTTAGATAACAACATATTGTCTTAATGTTATAGCTTTTATCGTGCTCAGTTCTTGCGAACTGACATGTGCTAACAAATGTGCAGGAGGATTTTCTGAGTAGAAAAGAAAAAAAAAAAAAGAGAGAGAGAGAGAAAAAGAAACACGTGTAGAGAGTGGTTTCCAGCCTTCTTAGGAACTGCTATTGTACGAATGTTTTCCTTTGCTTTAAAACATTGGTATGGAAATTGTGGAGACTATTTAGAAGGCATTGCATTATAATTTTGTATTGTTCTCATGTAGGTTGTTATCGTTTGAAAGTCAATTTGAGAAATATTATTGTCAATAAGATTAAACGAACTTGTTTTGATATGTGTATCCTTTGTTGAATTTTCACTTTTCAGAATAAGATTTATCCTTGAATTGTCAACCTAAGTATAATTATCTAAAACTGAATCAACTTACATCACTTTGGTTACCTTTGGTCATGTGTCGTTTGGTAGAGGACTATGTTTTGAACCTAGCAAAAAAAGAAAACAAGAGAAACAAATATACATGGTGATCCCACTTAAACTAATCAACAATCTCTTATTGTGGTAAATCCTTAGAACGGTCTTAAGGTGAAATCAATGATTAAATCTTGGAAGATAATAAAAATTATAATAAATAGAAGGAACTTGATTAAGAAACTCTTCGATCTATCTTACCCGTTGAAAATGTAAACAGTATACTTATGTCTATCTCTTCAAGTGAAGCCCAAGTGAAATCTTTAATATTTCTGGTTAGACTCTTGACCCCAATGAAACCTCATTAACAACTAATAAAATCTTAATGATGAATCCAAGATTTAGGTAGTCATGTATTGGAATAAAATAAAATAAAATAAAATTGTCCGCTTGAAAAGATAAAACATATATGTTCAAAAGCAGCAACGTCGAAAACAAATTGACGAAGTTAAGAGCCTTGAGAAATTAACTGCCTCCTCACAAATGAATAAGTTAATCAAGTAAATGAAGTAACCTCTTACCATACAATAATTTGTTCACACTGTATATTAACTTTAACAAGGTAGGAGAAAACTCTTCAAAGGAGACATGAACTTCAGATTCTCCTATCATGGTTTCTCCAGAAAAGTAAAGAATGTAAAAGCACTTACAGCTAAAACATGATTCTAAAGAAACCTTCTGTGGGAAAACCTTGTTGTAAAATTGCATACTCTAGATGTACCATTGTGTCCTAAGTGTGTGCCTCATGTTAGTTGTAACCAGTGTGAGTCCGTGTTGTGGAAAGCATGTCTTTAGTTGATTGTATTCCCTAGAGAACTTGTGTAGCATCGTATTATCTTCAAGTAAGTCAAAAAAAAAAATGTCCTGTCTTTTACTGTGTTGTTCGTGTGTGTGATTTTTGGGTCGTTAAGAAAGATTGTAAAGAAGGTTGAGCTGGGCATAACTGATGAAGAATCAATGAATGAAAGTTGAAAGAAATCTTGAATGCATAAAGGAGACCTAGAATTATTGATCTTGTGTCGTGATAGGTATGGATAAGTGTTTTGGGACTTGATTTGGGTTAAGAAAGGCTATATCTGGAGCATGGAGATGAGATACACAGAAAAAATAGCTAGAGGAGGATTGTATTCTGACACCTTATCATGAGTTCCCTTGTAGATATGTATGTGAAATGTGGGAAAGTTGAAAAGGCATAAACTTGTTTTGAGAATTTTTGTCAACCAGATCTGGTCTCACTGAATGCTATGGTTGCAGGGTATGCACAGAATGGACTTATTGATAAGGCACTTAAACTCTTTCACGCAATGCCTCAAAGGTATGTCTCCTGGACGGTTATGATTGTGGCATATGTACAAAATGGTTTCTTTTATGACTTCTAGTAAGTGGAATATGCATCGTTGTTGTTTCATGATATTTCTTTCCCCTGTTTTGCATAAAATACTCTGAGAATAAAAAGCACCTTTGATGCAGAGAAAACTGGGATGCAAATGTCCATACATAATATCCCCATGCATTGGTAGGTGCTTTTTGGGGTGTGTATAATAGAGATCCCATAATACTGTAGTACAGCTTTCCAAGAGCTCTTACACTGTTGACAATATTATATTCATATGCCTGTGATGCATGTCTTCTGTATAGAGCTAAGCAGAGGTAAGAGACTCCTATAAGTGAATTAGAATACTGCTCAGCAGCATGTATTCACGTGAATCAAAGGTACCTCAGCAAACAGCCTACACAATCATATCTCTATGCTTTGCCTATACTATAGACCTGGGACTTCTGTAGACAAACTGCAAGTTTTCTTATCGTCAATCTGAAGATCTCAGTAGTAATATGTGCTCACAGAGAATCTTACTCCCACGTAGTATTGTTATCATCATTCCAAGATGAAGCTGGAGGTCATGTTGGAAGAAGGCCTAAGTCATATGGAGGTATACCAAATTCTCTTCATGCAATAATTGATGAGTGAGCTGAAAATAACTCCAGGTCTAAGCTCCAAAGAACCTTGGATGCAGAGCAAACTGGAAGATAGATGTCTAATGCAAATAATCCCTGTGAGAATATGTATAACAGAGACACCACACTATATGGTTTAGAGTTCCAGGAGCTCCTGAACTTTCGACAATGCTCTATTCATAAGCCCATGATGCACGCAGTTGTACAGAATGAAGAAGAAAAGGTAAAAGACTCCTATAACCGTAAATTGAAACACTACACAGTAGCATGCGTTTACAAGAGTGAAAGGTACCTTGCAAACTAAATGCACAAGCGTATATTTATGCTTTGCAGATTCCTGGGAATCCTCTAGATGAGCTTTAAGGTCTGTCCATTCCATCCACTTCCCAAATCTGTACAAGTCATGAAATCTGTACAAGTTCATGAAATATGTTAATTTATTTGGTTATGTCAATAGGCCTGAATTATTTACATAATGGCTGCTCTCAATTTTTTTGTATCCTTCATTCCTTGTCCCAATAGCAATATTCTTTAGTTTGGCACAGACATGTAGGTTGCTGAAAAAAATTGTGGAATTTGGCTTTAAATTTGCCAATTAATGCATTTGCTTGACAGTTTGTAAAGTCTTTTCAAAAAATCCATTTAGTACATAGCCTGAAATCAAGCTATCAATGAGAACACATATCTTTGAAGCATTCTGTCAAACAATTCACTTGCATTGTCAAATATCTTTGTGCGAGTGACCCCAAGGTGAGGGCTGGCTTTTGAAATCTATCTGGAAAGTATGATTTTATTTTAGGAAAAGAGTATCTTCCTTACTTCTTAACATTAACAAGAGGCAACTCTGCCATCCTTTGGTTTGAGAAAGGAATTAAAATATTTCATGACTTAATCTTTAAGATCACCTATGTTAATAGCTTGACAGGAAGAACGTGTGCACTGCCAAGCATCTAAAAGTTGGGCATCATCTTGTTTGTAACGGACTGCATAATATAGAGCACTTTGACCATCACGATGCTTGCTATCCACATTAATAACGTCCAGACTTAAAATCCATTCACAAAGTTTTTTATGTCCAGAGGAAGCTCCAACATGTAACACATTTCTTCCACATTTATCACATGTTGTGTCCAGCTGTTTGTTATTTACTTGCTTGTATTCATCAAGCACTAGTAGCTGTATAATATCTAAGGATATCTGGCCCTCTGCATTGTTTTGTATTTATTGCCTATTTTGCCAAGTCTATGTTGAAGGGCATTATTGTTATCTTTGTAATTCTTGTGGGCCTTCATGGCATGTTGTAGGATCATGCAATTGTATAGCTGGGGTGTCTCTCATGTTTCTTGTTTGAGGGGAGCATTTTGTGCTAGTTAATATTAAAAGTTCTATTATTGTAAATTCTAAACCTTGTATTTACTGGTATGCTACAGGTGGAAAACAGTGAGCTAGTAGGTGTGGCGGCAGTGAGTGCTGGGAACAACCATGAAGTAGGAAATATGATAGCAGAGGCCACGAGTAAAGTTGGTAGGAAGGGTGTAGTAACTCTCGAAGAGGGAAAAAGTGAAGAAAATAACCTATATGTTGTAGAGGGAATGCAGTTTGACCGTGGATATATTTCTCCATACTTTGTGACCCTACAGTGAGAAGATGTCTGTAGAGTAAGAAAAGTGTAAGGCAACTGATATAGTTGTAGTTATTTTTGTGGTTGATAATTTCTCAAATATATATCACTTATCTGTATCTATTGCACTTTTTCCTATTTTATTGGGTTGGGCTGGTGTCAACAGAATTCTATGCATTCTCTGCCTTGTAAATATGATTTGTTACTTTTTACCTCTACCTTGTAAATATTATTTGTTACTATTTCCCAGTTTTGGATCATAATAGTAATCTATGAGGCTATTGTTATGTAAGGTCGATGTTGCTAGGTTAAGATAAGATAGTGGGATTTATGTGTACGGGTATTGGTCAAATTCACTCAAAAAATAAATGTATGTTTTATTGTCTGCAACTATTATTGGCTGATAAAAAGATCACAAATGTAAGAGATTTGATTGGAATATTGGAGGATGCCATTCTTGCTGGTTATCCTATCATAATAATTGCTGAAGACAATGAGTAAGAATTCTTGGCTACCCTAGTTGTGAACATGCTTCGAGGTGCATTAAAGATTGTTGCTTTGAAGGTTCTGGTTTTGGAGAAGGAAAAGGTTCCAAGTATAGTTATTAAATAATAACTTACATTCTATGTTTCTTGGGATCAAGAACAAGACTTGGTTATTGGTAATGTTGGAAATTCAAGAGTGGTTTTTTGTACAAGAGGTCAAGACAATTCTTTGGATGCAAAGTGTCGATTGACAATGGATTTGAAACCCAATCTTTTAGGTATGTCTAATGTCTCGAGATAAGCTCAATAACCTATGTATTTTATATATATATATATCTTTTAAAACAATCATATATGCATGGAAATCTTCTTCTATTTCTTATACATAGTGAAAATGTTGCACAGTACAGTCAACTAGGAGAAGGATAATGACAGATTGAACATTTGCATTTGAATATGCATTCAATTATTGTAAAATACCTTCATACATGTTCGAGGAGTTGGGAAACATCAATTATCTAACCATGCCCCCATCTTGACTTTCATCATGAACTGATCTTCCATAAAAGGATTAATAGGGAGATGTCCAAATAGGGAGATTTCACACTCTACTCTACAAACCCTAATTGTGCACTTACCTAGCCCGTGAGCCTCAAAATGCTTATAAAATGCATGATCCTTGTTTCCAAAGCTTCTTACTTGACATGCAGGGTTGTCTTAACCTTCTCTCGGGATCCCGAGCTACTAGTGAGGTTTAGTAATACAAATAATTTTGATTTCCATTAAGGAGGGGTCTATACATGCTCATAAAAACAGGGTAATTCAAACCCTTACTCTCAATTCAAATAACAGAGACTTCTTTCATTGTATAGGTCTCAACCATGGCTTAGATACACTTCATCTAATCCTTCCTACATATTTCATTCGTGCTTATACTCATCACAAAAGCAAATCAAAGTTTGATCCCACAACCCAAGGCACAGTCATAGTATAGATTTCAACTAGTTTATCCATTGGCAATAGAATATCACAAAGGATGGTACTTCTAATTCATGAAATGATCCTTCATTCACTCCTATCACGTGGAATTATCCTTCAAGATTGAGATATCACTCAAATAGTCCATTGTCATATGGTTCCAAGCAAAAATTTGAACATTCACAGTCAGGAATGTGTTTCCTTACTTTTACTAGCCCTGAGTTTTGATGGCTAACACTCTTATACTTCTTGATCCTATAGCACAAACCAAGATTCTCATTGGAAACCTCCTAGACATTTATTTTCCACACAATAATGGTCTTTCTTTTACTTATTTACCTTCAACTCTCTCAAATATCTCTAAACAGGGTATTTTCACAATTTATGAGGGTTTCCTCAAATTTGCACTATAGGATTTCTACCACAAGCAATTAAAGATTTCATTTTCTCCGAGTACACCAGTTACCATCATACTCCTTTCAATGACTAGTTTTAAGAGTTCTTTGTGCAACTTAAGCAAGAATTTTATTCATAGATCCTCTAGACATGGGACAGTCATTCCGCAAAGGACAATATCCCGAGTTTGTCAACTTATTAACTTTAAGACATTCTAAGAACTCCAAGAATGTTATTAAAAATCAATTAAACCTTTAATATACCAAGATTAGGTCTTGACAAGAGTTGCTACTTCACAAAATCCTTAAGCTTATACAAAGAATGGCATGCACAAAAACGGTTTTGGATACAAGAACACACCCCACTTATCAAGTTTGGGCTATTGTATCCAAAGAACTAATCTGCTATTTTGGGCTATTGTATCCAAATAGCATAGATGTCCCACTTTTCATTGGAAATAGTTTTGTCCCTTCTAGGAACAAGTATTTAACCACACCATTTAGTCAATGTCAACTGTGCTAGTACAATATTCAACAGTTTGTATTAAAGTAAACATTTAGTTAAAACTAATGACATAGTTCTTATGCTTTTTATAGTAGTCAATTGATCAGTCAAATATATTAGTCAAAGATGAAAATCTAATTCTTCCTTCAGTCAATTGCTGCGAGAAAATTAGTGTTACTATATTAATCAACACCGCAATTTCGGTCAAAGTAGTCAAATTGTTGTAGATCTAATGTTGATGTCATAACTTGTCAATGCTGTAAAAATGTCAACTTGTTGGTCAGAGTAGATTTTACTTCAATGTTTGTGCTGGGAATATGGGATTTAAATTGAATAGGTCATTCATTTTCTTATAAATTTATGTAAGTCAAGCACTATAATGTCATGTAGGTTTTTGCGAGTCTGTCCTAGGCTAATTTAGTAATTGGAAACTTAAGCTAGTTCTATCAAATTAAGTAGGTAAAACATGCATCTTAATTAGGTTGGATAGGAGTGAGAAAATCGAGGTTTGGATCCACTTTGACTTTGACCTGATGGTGTTATCGACATAAAATGTTGTTAAATGGATACAACGATGTTGTCAAAAATGTTTAAATGATCTCATCGTGATATCTTATTATTTCTTCTCAATTGAATGCCCTCTTGTATTTTTGGCTTGAGATTGTTTCTCATCGCTTGTAAGATGTAACTCGATGACTTCAGTAGTTAAGTGTTGAATTACACTAAAACCTCGAGGCGTTAGTGAAATCTACACATGAGGATCATAACATCCCACCACACTCCGTAGAGCCCGAAGCTAGGTTTCATGCACTCCCATAACGATCCCATCTTCACCGATGTTTAGGCACCCCAAGGATGACGAACCAACCGAGTGGGATTCAAACACGGGTGGTTGCTAATACCAAATCTAATGAACTGTCACACCAAAACCTCGAGGCGTTAGTGAAATTTTCACATGAGGATCAAAACATTAAGCAAAATTTATTCTGGAGTGCATTAGCACAAATTAGTGCATAATTTTTAGAGCTCATGACTAGTGGTTGGATATGTTTCCCCAAGGCTGAGAGCCAACTTGCAATGCACAAGAGGTGAAAGCTGAAATCAGAATTGTTTGTTGTTTCAAATAAAAAGATCTATCATACCAGATCATGGTATGACAACAACTGTGATTACACCAGAATTGTCTTGGAGGAACAAGTACTATCATTAAGCAAGTAAATGTTGGTGAAATCATCTTTGTGGGCTTTAGAACAAGGTTTCATTAACTTTATAAGTCAGTTTCTATGGTCAATTATCACGGTGCTATGTAAATAACTAGTTTAGTGTATTCAAAGGATTGATAATTAGCATTATGGTGTTATGCTTCAATCTACCTGTTGAATTAATGCTAAAAGAAATGTCATGCTCATTTGTTGGAAAAATTTGATGGTATTCACTACTCTCTGAATTCCCAATTCTAAATTTGTTTATTTCACCATTTGCTATTTATCTATGTCAATCACGAGCAGTTGATTTGAAATCTAGTGTGTCAAAAACAAACTAGATGTTATTATTCTTTTTGAGGCATTAATGTTATCTTGTGGCCTTTAATTTTATGTAACTTTGTACTTTCATTTACTAAGAATAGATACTGATGTTGCCTTTGGAAGAACTTTTGATGTAAGTTTAACTACTTTGGCATTTTATGCTAGAGTATATGCAAGTTGATGGTAGTACTCTTGGAATTGGTCACTCCTGTATGACTTGAATTGTATGAGCATCTGTTTTAATGCCCATGGGAGGAACTTAGTGTGCCAAAAATGGATCACCTTTTACTTTATCTTTAATTTATATCAGAATACGATATGCTCTTTTATATTAAACATGATTTTTGTAGGGGGAAAGGAAACCTTCTTCCAAGAAGATTACACGAATATTTGTTGCAAGAATTCCACCTCTCACATCGAGGAGATGTTTCAAAAGTCATTATTGTTCCTTAACTATGAACTAGTTTTCTCAAATTATTTAGCGGTGTTACAACATTTATGAATTCACTTGCTTCCTATAATTATCTCAAAAATGTGCTTTATTTAAATTTGTATAATGTCCCTGTAGGTATTTTGAAGAATATGGAAAGAATAGGAAGATGACAACTATCGGAAGAGAGAGCAATTCCTCAAAATAAAAGTTAAGAAAAAAACGAGAAGTAACACTAGGAAGAAAACGGATCGCTTGAGTTGGTGGTGGAGAGGTGGTGTGAATATTGTATGTCAAGGGTTAACAACATATATGAACCCTATTGTATTTTATCATTGTATTTCAAGGGTTAACATCATTTAAACACCCTTTTGTATTTTATTTTATTTGATATTAATAAAATGTTTGACCCATTTGTTGGGCACAAGATTCAAATCAAATTGTTCTTAATTTATAATATTAATTACTAGTCCACTCGACATCATAGATGATATGTAGCCATTGATGCAATATATAATATTTGGTTATTATTTATTCTTGAAATTCAGATTTTTCATTCTTTAAATTTGTATCGTCTCTAAAGAGATAATAAAAATTGAAATTAGTATTGTCTCTAGAGAGACAAAAATTAGTATTCATTATTGTCTCTAGGGAGACAATAATGCTATTATCTCTAGAGAGACAATATGTATCAATGTATATTGTCTCTAAAGATACAATATTAGAGACACCCGCTTTGAGACAATACACAACTTTTTTATTGTCTCTATTTAAGACAATTTGGTCAATTATTGTCTCTATTATTGTCTCAAAACACCCTCCTTGTAGTAGTGTCTTGTAAAATTGCCTTCAAATACACACCTTAGTACTACCCAAATTGGATATGCCTATTTAGTGCATCTTTGCATTGTTGAACTCTAAATCTAAAAGTTCTCATTCAATCAAAAAAGTAATCCTACATTGGTTGGTTCCTTTGTATGCGTCAACATATAGACCGCAATATATTATGATCCTCATGCCAATAGGGATGACACCACAATGGAAGTGGTCATCTTACGAACATAATGATCAGTTGGAATATTACTTCTATGACTCTAAAAATCGTTATTCAATCAAAAAAGTAATATGCATATGTTTGGTACACAATATCATGATCCTTATGCTAATAGGGATGACTCTAAAATGAAAGTGGCCTCTTGCTAACATAACATGGATGAGTATGTTTTCTTGCTCGATTTTCCCCTCTCCTCTCCTATGGTTTCAAAAAGTCAAAAAACTCCATGTAAAATTGCCTCTAAATACATGTGTTGCCACTCAAGTTGGATATGTCTCTTCAATACATATGAGAATTGCTTCTACAAATCTGAAAAACCTAATATTTTAGTAACATGTAATCGGTGCACCTCTTTTTAGCACAAATATTAGTATTAGAAAAGTTAAAACCAAGACATAGGAGAAATGGAATGTAGGAAGTCCTATTGTTGTCCCTTAAGTTTAATTCAGTTCTATCTCAAAAAGCTAAACAATAAGATTTAATTTAGTTATGTCAAAGACCTAAACATTAAATAAACACATGTTCAACCATTCTTTCAACAATCTAGAAAATCATATTCTACGTACAAAGCATAAGACTGTTGGATAATAAATCATAAGACCGTTGGGCAAATACATTGGAGCGCAGACTGCTTAAGACCGTTGAGTAAAAAGCTTAAGACCGTTCGATAAAAAAGCACAAGACCGTTGGACAAATGCACCATAAAACCCTTTTGCCTCTTGGAACCGAGAGTACTTATTCCATTTTTGTTTTGTTTTTGCACCTGTGTTTTGATGTTTTGGGGTTCATTTCTTGGCAGTCATCGTGTTTCCTATGTTTTTATCCGGAGTCTTACACGGCCGTGTGTTTTCTGTCTCCGTTCTATTTTGATTTGTTTATCCTTGTTTTTGTGTTGTGAATGGATTTGTTTTTGGTTTTTTGTGTTTGTTTTTTGTCTTTTTGTCTGGAGAGGAGAGAAGACGAACAGGGCAGAGCCTCAAAGACTCGGCCCACGGGGAGGAGGGGAAGAAGGAAGAAACGCTACAGAGTCCATATGCAACTGCAACGCCTTCATTTGGATTTCGAGAACGCCTTTGATGCCCTCGAACAGGGGTTAGGTTGAAGACTCCTAAACACCTTAGAGACTCAGCCTGTAACATTCAATAACAAAGAGGCTGCCGTAAATTTGTAAGTCCCCTACAAACTCATAAACCTGCATGATCATAAGTAATAGAATTTAATGTCTGTTATGCTGTTATAAGCGATTTGGTATGTTGGAAATTTCCTCGATAAAATGGGCAGGGTTTGGGAATTAAGCCTGTTGTTTGAGGATTTTGAATGTCTGTATTTTAAACAATCAATTAAGCCTGTATTTTAAACAATCAATTATGAGTCCTATTGGTTGTCTCTTTCAATGTTTCAAGCGGATTGAAGAAATACCAGATCTGAAATTTAGAAGGTATGGCTTCATGCCTTGTAGCAGAACCAGATGGCGGCACAGGGGCAACATGGGCTTTTCATGCTGGTAAGTTTGTTTTTAAAACGGAGTACAATTTGTTTATGCCTGATGTTTATAATTCATGTCAATAAGTCTCTCATTGTTCAGTAGTAAGTCTTTGTGCTCAGTTCTCCAATTCACCAAATCTCGGCATCCTTGTTCGGCTCGGATGTGCACCTGTCCACTCTCTGCTTTTTTTATGGTTTCAATGCTTTCATCGACCAAGTCTCTATTCTATGCCTTGATCCTCTTGCTTTCATAATACATCTGGTTCAGAACGACTCTATAGATTTATTTCCTTCTGCAGGTCCGTTTCGGTGTACTTGAAATCTTTCCAATGCTTTGAGATTAACACCTTGTTTGCTCCCTACTCACAACTTTTCATAAATTATGAGCTTACTGGTTTTCTGGTGTGCGAGACTGGTCATCAACACACCTGCGATTTCAACTTATCACATTCGTCACTCAATCGGTGGTCTTTTGCAAGCCTTTAGTTCCTGGCTCAGCCGTGGGCTCTCTCTGGCTCGATCCCTAGCAAGTTGTCATTAGATAGCATCTCGAATGTTTTTTCTTAGTTGTCATTAAGTCCTGTTTTCAGTTTAATTCTGTGTTTTGAACCTATGTCTTAAGTTATGATATGTAATCACTTCAACTTCCAGCGGTGTTTTGCACGTAGTTTGATACAAAAAACTGCATTCATTATCAAAAAAAGATCCATTATGCTTTATTTTTAATTCATTTATCCCCCTGTATTTGCAAGGGATTATTGCTATTTTAGTTTCATTAAATCCTCCGCATGGAAGGCTGATAGCTTACTCAACATTTTGGATTTCTACTTTTGTTGGTTTTTCTTCCCATTTTAAAACCTATAGCTAGTTAGTAATGTTCTAGGCAATTTCATTTTACTACGTGTTTGAAAGTGCCTCACCAATTTCTGTGTTTTCTGTTGAAATTTTGTATTTAGGTTCGGAGGTATGTTTATCATGATGTTATCAGGCTTGATGATTTGGCGAAATTGATGGTTTAGCTATTTTACTGCAAGTTTCAGTGCTTATATCACTAACCATGTACTTCAAAATATATTTATTTTGGAGCAACTATTTACCCCTATGGCCATGGCTCCGAGAGACACGAAATTAGTTTCTCGTGTGTTTTTCTGTGCTATTCCAGTCATATACCATAAACAGTGCAAAAGTGGCTTTTCTAAACCAGAGGCCACAATCTAGGCCTTTCAAAGGGTCTGGAAATATGTGTGGAACTTGTGAAAGAATCTTACAGGACTATATTTTTACTTCAAGGTTGGTAAATTATGCTCTTAAGGTACATATTCTGCCGTCATTACTGATATTAATATGCCTTTACCTATTGGGGAATTAATACATATGAAATGGTATTGCCATCCACTCGTTGTTACACATTTGATTTCTTTTCTTCTGAGAATAATAATAATAATAATAATAATAATAATGGTTTTTACAGTCCACGATGCCGGGCGGCCTGTTTTTGGGTCTACAAGCGGCTTATAGCATATGGGACTACCTTGTACTCACGTGCGGGAGGCAACTAACTTTGCTACAAACAAGGCGTACATACCCTACCCCCTGCAGGATTTGAACTTGTGACCTCTATTTCAAGAGCACATGTTCTTCACCATTAGGCCAACTCAGGTGTACCTAATGCACACCAAACAGATGGCCAATGCACAGGTGGTGTCTTTGTCAACACAGCTGGAGACATTGGTTTGACTTGCCTTCCTCACATCGCTTCAATCCCACATTCAACTCCTGTATGATAACTACTCTGTTTTCAGTTCTTGTAAGATATCTACTCTATTTACTTCTCATTTTTTTGATTCGTCTTCCTCACGACGCTTCAATCCCACTCTCAGCTTCTGTAGGATAACTACTCTGTTTCCAGCTCATTTTTTTGACTCATCTTCACGTCGCTTCAATCCCACACATTCAGTGCCTATACGATAACTACTCTGTTTCCAGCTTCAATAAGAAAACTGTCCCAACTGCCACTGTGGCATCTAGACCCAACTACTCTGTTTTCAGCTCCAGTAGGATAACTATGTTTTCAGCTCCAATAGGATAACTACTCTGTTTACAACTCATATATGTCGTGGTACTTCTCTTATCGTTCCCGGCTCCCACCCAGTGCTAGCATTATCGGTCTAACTTGTTTCGACTCGTTTTCCTCCTGTCACTTCAATCCCACACTCAGCTCTTGTAGCATAACTACTCTGTTTCCAACTCATTGTTTTGACTCATGTTTCTCACGTCAATTAAATCCCACACATTCAGCGCCCGTAGGACAACTATTCCATTTTGAGCTCTTGTAAAATAACTACTCTATTTCCAGCTCTTGTAGGATAACTACTCTGTTTCCAGCTCCAATAGGATAACTGTCCCAACTGCTAATCTGGCATCCAGACCCAACTACCTGAGAGACAATTAGGCAGACGTTCAAGCATTGAATAACTTGTGCGGTATTCCTAATATTATCCAAGTTTTGATGATTTTTCTATGTTTCTTATATTTTGAGAATGCAGTCTTGATTTTAACATTGATGATTTTCCTATGGTGGGCTATTTTGGGCTTGCTGTTTTGATTTTTGTTAGGATTCGAATCATCAATCAACTTTCAAGCTATTCGTTTTCCTGAAGTTTTGTTGTCATGTCATTTGGAAGTATTTTGTAATGATTATTGTGGCACTGAAAACATGACACGGTGTAATAAAGATTATGTTCATTGAGCTTTGATTTTTCTCATCTCGGTATGTTCCATTTTGATTTTCAATCATGTTAACTGCATTTTAAAATATTTAATGGGAATAGGGTGTGGATTTTGTATGTCTGTTTTGCCGTTATAAATCATTTGGTAGTTGGAAATTCCCTCAACAATGGGCTGGGTTTGTGAATTAAGCCTGTTGTTTGTGTTTCATGGTTTAAATGCAGGACACCATCGAACAAGTAAACACAACTCCGCGTGGAATAATCCATTTCATTTTCCTGCTCCTATCATTCACATTTTGCTGTAACAGAGACAAGTATTCCTAACCCTTAATTACCACACCAGTGAAATGAAGTTTTGTTTTTCTGTGTCAATGGCATTGTCAAATTATTATTGGTTGTCTTTTTCAATGTTGCCACTGGGCAGGTGTTGTACCAGGCAGATAGAAGAAATGCCAGATCTGAAATTTAGGAGATGTGGCCTCATGCCTTCTAGCAGAACCAGATGGCGGCACAGGGGCAGCATGGACTTTTCATGGTGTTAAGTTCCATTTTATAACAGAGTACAATTTGTTTGTGCCTCATGCTTTTAGAGTTGTAGTAAGTCTCTATCTCGGATGTGATGCTTGTTTTGGGATTTAACTCTGTCATTTTTCATCCTGTTAGTGCTTCATTGTTTGATATTTTTAATGCTTTGATCCCACTGGCTCTTTTTAACTAACTAGTTCATCTTGCATTTGGTTCATCTAAACTCTGTAGACTTATTTCCTTTGATTTTTATCTTTGTTCGGCTCCATTTGAGTGCTTTTAGATTACCACCGTGTTTGCTCTCTACTCACTACTTTTCATTCATTGAAACTTCTGGTGAGATTTCTCTTTTTTTTGGTTTACTTAGAAACTTCTGTTGTGTAAGCTTTGTCACTACCGTTATCATGTTTTATTACTCATTATTCACTCTGGTTATCAACACGCCTATGGTTTCACGCCTTGTTCAGTCTCTACTCACTACTTTTCATACATATTGCGAGTTTTCTGGTTTTCCAGTCACCTTCTTCACGCCTATTGGTTGCATCTCAACTGATTTTTTACCAGATCCTTCTTTTGCAAGACTTTAGTTCTTCACCAGCTTTTACTGTCAGGACTGCTGGCGTTCCTTGAGATTTAGGGATTTTTTTGGCATTCGTCGGGATCGATTCAACACAACTGGCTCCTAGGATTGTTAAGATATTTAGCTTTCACAAATGATCTATGAATCCCATAAAATTGGATAGGTAATCTTGGGAGAATACTTGTAATCTTATAGAGATTATTTATAGAGATTGATACCGCTAATTCTTTTCACTCGTCTTCCCCGCCTCGCTTGATCCCATGCATTCCCAGCTCTCCTCTATTTCTAACTCCAGGCAAAGCATCCATTGAATAACTTCAGGCAGATTTGCAAGCGTTGAATAATTTATGCGCTATACCTAATTTGATCCACGTTTTGGTTTTCTATTGTGGGATATTTTGGGCATGTAGTTTTGATTCTAAAATCTATGATTTTTCTGTGGTGGTTTATTTGGGCATGATGTATTGATTATCTTGTAATCTTGTAGTTGGGTATAGTTTTCCTTATTGACAGTTCAAAGCATTAAACCAAGAATTAACAGCGGGTGAAACAATTTAGAAGTTTTTGTTTGTCTGCAGTTTCGTTGTGATGTCATTTGGAAGTATTTATCATGTTCATGTAATTTTTAACATCTTAATCTCGTCTTGGTATGTTCCATTTTGATTTGCAATCATGTCAACTGCATATATGTTTCTGATATTTGTTTCATCTCTTTCTTCTTTATTCCTTGCAGGCCTCTCCCTGTTTCTGATATTTGTTTCTGTTTGGGAGACAATCCTCTCAACTCAGCCAGCAAATGCCCAGGTTTTCTACTCTGAAGTGACATCGTAGTCTTATTAAAGGCAGATTTATATTTGTATTGTAAATGTCGTTACATTATTTTCTAATTAATAAAATATTTTTTTGGCAGGAGGGCTGAAAATGCCCTCCAAAACCCTCAAAGATGACCATGGACATGTTTGAGGGTGTGTTTGTCTTTCTTTTTATTTTTTTAAAAAAATTAATAGCAAACGATAATGAGTAGATAATTACCACTTTTTTTTTTTTGAATAATGTGTTGTATGGTTAATTATTAATAACATAGCCCTTGTTTTTGATAAATATATTAACTAGTAGATTGCATAATGTGTTCTTCTTTATTTTTTAATTTTTTAATTTTTAAATTTTTTTAATAGTAACAATAATGAGTAGATAATTTTATTTTGAATAATCTGTTGTATGGTTAATTATTAATAACATATTTTTGATAAATATATTAACTAGTAGATTGCATAATTATAAGAACTCATTCATTTATTTTAGCATAAATAGAAATAAATTTAATGATTTGGCTTTGAGAAGGGAAGAGAGATTGGAGGAAAAAAAGGAGCGAAATTTTAGAAGAGGATTTTGGAGGTTGAGGGAAATGGAGAGTTAGAGGTTCGAGAGGAAAAAGAATAAAGGAAAAATAGAGAGTTGGAGGTCTGCATTTCGAGGAAAAAAATGATTAAGGAATAAGAGAAAGGAACATTGGAGGAAAATAGGAGGAATGGAGGAATAAGAGGAATGGATGCTAGAGGGAAATGGAGGTTGGAGATTGAAGAGAACAAATAATTAATATTGTTTGTTATTATTTTATAAATAAATATCTATTTTTATAGAACTTATTTTTCTTTATTATTATTAATAGAAAATTACATGTTAATGAATGCAAATATATGTATAAATCAATGAACTAATAATGTATTACTAATGCTCTATTGATTTTTATTATTATTATTTTTAAATGTTCAATAAACGTCACCTTAAAAGTTACATTTTGAATGGAGGTCGAGGGAAATGGAAAGTTGGTGGTCGGAGAGGAAAAAAGACAATAAAGGGAATAGGAGAACCAAACATTGGAGAAAATAGGAGGAATGGAGGGAAGAAGGATGTATGCGAGAGGGAAATGGAGGGTTAGAGATTGAAGAGACTAGTAATAATTAATATTAATATTGTTTGTTATTATTTTACAAATAAACTTCATATTTTATTTTTAATGGAACTTATTTTTCTTGATTAATATTTAAATTTGAAAAGTACATGTTGATGAATCCCAATATATGTATGAATCAATGAATTAATAATGAACTCTATACATATTGATGCTAGAGGGAAATGGAGGGTTGGAGATTGAAGAGAATAGTATGAATGTTGGGAAAACAAATAATTGATATTGTTATTATCGTTATTTTACAAATAAATTTATATTTTATTTTAATAAAACTTATCTTTCTTGATTAATAGTAATAGAAAATTACGTGTTGATAAATGCAAAGCAATGAACTAATAATGTATTAGTTCATGCTTTATTGATTTTATTATTATTATTTTAAATGTTCAATATATGTCAACTTAAAAGATAAGTTTGAATGGAGACACTTCAAAGAAAATACACAAATAAACTTTATATTGTTATTGATATTGTTCGTTGTTATTTAACAAATAAATTTATATTTTATTTTAATAAAACTTATTTCTCTTGATTAATATTAATAGAAAATTACATGTTGATAAATATAAAGCAATGAACTAATAATGTATTAGTTTATTGATTTTTATTATTATTATTTTAAATGTTCAATATATGTCAACTTAAAAGTTAAGTTTGAATGGAGACACTTCCAAAGAAAATACACAAATAAACTTTGCACATTACTTTTAATGAATAATACTATTAATTTGTAAATTTAAATCCATGATACATAATTTTTCATACTATATATTAAATTTCATGTGTTGGGGGAGAAAATTGGAGGAAGGGAATGAAGGGAATAAGAGAAATGAACATTGGAGGAAAATTGAAGGTTGGCAAAAATTGAACATTGGAGAAAATATGAGGAATGGAGGGAATAAGAGAAATGGATGGTTGGAGATTGAAGAGAACAAATAATTATTATTGTTTGTTATTATTTTACAATAAATTTATATTCTATTTAAATAGATTTTATTTTTCTTTATTAATATTAAAAGAAAATTACATGTTGATGAATGCAAGTATATGTATAAATCAATGAACTAATAATGTATTAATAGCGATAAAGGAATAGGACAATTGAAGAGGATTTGGAGGTTGGAGGGAAATGGAGAGTTTGAGGTCGAACAAGAAAAAAGGAATAAAGGGAATAGGAGAATTGAACATTGGAGGAAAATTGAAGGTTGGGATTAGAAAAAATATGAGGAATGGAGGGTTGGAGATTGAAGAGAACAAATAATTATTATTGTTTGTTGTTATTTTACAATAAGTTTATATTCTATTTAAATAGAATTTATTTTTCTTTATTAATATTAATAGAAAATTACATGTTGATGAATGCAAATATATGTATAAATCAAATAATTATTATTGTTTGTTATTATTTTACAATAAATTTATATTCTATTTTAATAGAATTTATTTTCATTTATTAATATTAATAGAAATCTACATGTTGATGAATGCAAATATATGTATAAATCAATGAACTAATAATGTATTACTAGTGATAAAGGGAATAGGAGAATTGAAGAGGATTTGGAGGTTGGAGGGAAATGGAGAGTTTTGAGGTCGAACAAGAAAAAAGTAATAAAGGGAATACGAGAAATGAACATTGGAGGAAAATTGCGGGTTGGAGATTGAAGAGAATAAATAATTATTATTGTTTGTTATTATTTTACAATAAATTTATATTCTATTTTTATAGAACTTAATTTTCTTAATTAATATTTAAAAAATTACATGTTGATTCATGCAAATATATGTATAAATCAATGAAATAATAATGTATTACTAGTGATCTATTGATTTTTATTATTATTATTTTTTAATGTTCAATATATGTCACCTTAAAAATTAAATTTAAATGGAGGTCGGGAGGTAAATGGAGAGTTGGTGGTCGGAGAGGAAAAATGGAATAAAGGGAACAAGAGTAATGAACATTGAAGGTTGAGGGGTTGGAGAAAATAGGAGGAATGGAGGAAGAAGCGAATGGATGCTAGAGGAAAATGGAGGGTTTGAGATTGAAGAGAACAAATAATTATTATTGTTTGTTATTATTTTACAATAAACTTATATTCTATTTTAATAGAACTTATTTTTCTTTATTAATATTAATAGAAAATTACATGTTGATGAATGCAAATATATGTTTAAATCAATGAACAAATAATGTATTACTATTGATCTATTGATTTTATTATTATTATTTTTAAATGTTCAATATATGCCACCTTGAAAGTTAAATTTAAATGGAGGTTGGAGGTAAATGGAGAGTTGGTGGTCGAGAGGAAAAATGGCACAAAGGAACAAGAGTAATGAACATTGAAGGAAAATCGAAGGAAAATGTTCAATATATGTCACGTTAAAAGTTAAATTTGAATGAAGACACTTCCTAAAGAAAATACACAAATAAGCTTGGCACATTAATTTTAATGATTAATAATATTAATTTATAAATTTTCATACTATATATAAATCAGTAATAATTTTATGTGTTGTGGTTTTTAGTTAGGTAGTGGTGGTGGTGGTAGTACTAGTTGTTATAGGTAACAATAAGAATATACAATATTTGTAGGTTAAAGTAATACGTTAGGTCTAGGTTGTGTCTTTGGTTAGGCGGATGTAGTAGTAGTTGGAGATTTAAGAGAATAGTTGGAATGGAGGAGATCTTATTGGAGGTAAGGTTGGTGCATATAAGTAATGGTTTATTTAAGATTGAAGAGTGGCAAGAAGGATGTGTCGATAACTAATGGTCCTAATAGTAAATTTTAGTGAGATAATTCTCACCTTGGCAAAAGCTCAACACCGGGAGCACCAATGAGTGAAGTGAGACCTTCCTATCAAAACACACACACACACACACACACACACACACACACATGCACACACTATGTGCATGTGTAAACACACACTCACACGCACGTACACACACACACATCCACATGCATCCACAATCACACACACATGAGAACACATGAGCACGCACACATAAACACCCACCCACCCACAAATTCGCACACAAAAGTACTCACATAGATAGCCACAGACACACACAAATGAGCTTGATGTTATAGAAGAAATTACAAGGCTTAGAGATCGCGTTGATTAGGTGACTGATGTTGGTTAGGGTAGTAGACTGATGTCGGTTGGGTGACCGAGTGTCGATAGGGGAAATTTGGTGATAATGTCAAGAACTAGGAATTGGGCACTCTTTTTGATTGCATAGAGAGTGATGCGGATTTGGATAGGTTCGTAGGATTTTTGTTAAGGCTCAGAGATATTGATATGTGGGTTTGGTCAAGGTATGGAAGGTGAAATGGGTAGAAGGTTGGCTAGAGGTATTGGGGAGTAGATCCAGGGTGAGGTAGAAAGGTGGTATTTAAAGTAGATGGCTTAATAAAACAATCTGAGCTATTAGAAATGACAATAGAGAGATAACACTTGTTGTATGTAACCTAGAGGTGGATGGTGGTGGTGGTTGTAGAAGGTGGTGATTCGGAGTGAATACGGCGAGAGGGTAGCATAATGCTTTTTGGTGCGTGCGTTGGAGCTCTAAAGAACTCGTGGATGAATCAAATGACGTTTGAATGCTGAGAGAGGGTTTGGTTACTGGCATGAGTTTTTGAATGTGCAAATGCAAGAAGCGTAAGCCAAGAAATCCAAATTCAGAACTTGAACAAAGAGTTATAAACTCTTATTTAACCTAACCAATGGTGGTTAGGTGGTGACGTCGCCAAAGGATAATCGCGTAGGTTAAGGTGAATAAGTCCAAGTTGCCAAAAATAGCCTAATCTTTGCTATTTTTGGCATGATTTGAATCCTCATTCTAGGTTCTAAGTAGTGTTGTTGGAGAAGAAATAGGGAATTAATGTTAGGGCTAGACTAAGTCCTAGTTAGTTGGGATAAGTAGGGACTTAGTCTTAGTTAACTACTAGGCTATGAATAGGTCTTGGGTAAGGTTGCTAAGTGAGGTGTAAATCAACTTAATTAAAATAATTAATATTAATTGATATGTGAGGATGAATATTAATTTAATTAAAGGTGATTAAATTAATATCAATGTGGGGAAGGGGATCATGGTTATGTGCATGTGTCAAATTGACGAGTCGAAAGGGGTTAAAGGGGTTGTGACCCAATTTTGGTGTTTGCGGTGGCGCTTGTTTTTGTTTTTAGCATGCCTTATATGACATGATCGGAAGGAGTAAGACTAGTATATATATCGTAAACAAATCTATCTAAAATCCATTGAGAGATATCAATCTTGAGGTACCTATACCTTTTATAGTCTAGTATATGTATACCAAAAAAATAATATATAACTATAAGATAATAATTGTATTAAACTCAATGTATCTATATGAAATGCATCAATAGATATTAATTTCAAGGTTTAGCTTATATTTTTCACATGCCACTTTAAGATCAACAACTTAATTTAATTTCTTTATAAATTTCTCATCAATTTTTGGAAAATGGAATCATTTAATTGTGCGATTGTGTTAGTTTTAAGAAAATCTACTTAATAAAATGGGCTCAAAAATACTTTTGGCCAAGATATTAATGTTTTTATCGACTTCGCAAGAAAAAATAAAAAGAAAATATTTAAGTGACAATCCAATGGAGTTCAAATTTATGAATGAATTGTCATGCTGACACCCAAATGGTGGTCATAGTTAATGTCGAGGATAAAAGTGAACAACTCACTCCATTACAACCCTAGATTCCATTATAGGAACACCTCTACGTATTAAGATTTTTTTTAGCTTTATGCAAATATCTTCTAGTAGAGAGATTGTTTTGTGTTACCTTTGTTTAGTTATATAGGGATTTGAATGTATCGGTTTTGGACTACACCAATTATTAGATGCCCGACTTAATGAAAAGGATAAATACGCATGTTGAATGTATAAGAAATTGTGTAAAAGTTTATGCCTAGCCAAAACCACATTAGAAACATGAATATTCTTTCTTATTTAAATGTTTATCACTGATATGTGTCATCATCTTCCACCAAACTCTACGGTCATTATTGAAGCTTTCGTAAATGAGTTTAGAAAACTTATCATTTAGGATAAGAGGTCCCACAAAAGGGTCCATTGTTTCTTCTTCCACTTTAGATTGCACCTTTACTCTTTCCTAACTCATTCCCCTCCTCAAACCCTTGTAGAGTAAATGCATTGTCTTTCCCTTGCCCTTCACTTAACTTTGCGGCTACATTGAACATTGTACTTCCATTGATCTTGACTTGATCCCTTGACTTCGATCTGGATTAGATTTGTATTTGGTTTCTTGATCAACATCAATCAATCTTTACATTGAGGATCCTTTAAAGCTTAATGTCATATTAATTATGAATCCCATATTGAGTATTTTGATTCAAAATTTCTTGCATCTAACAACTTCTCACACCGTTTATAAAATCAAACAAGTTTGCATCACTCAACATTTTTTTGCATCCGGTTAAACATTGAATTATCAACTCAACAAATAGCTAGATGATGCAGGATACATATGTCCCCATGCCTCGACATACAAGTTGACATCTCTTCTAGTTATCCTTCATCGACATCCAAACATCCATGCATTGAAAATTGTTGGCTCTTGAATGAATTATAATATTTAAACTGATCAAACAAATTATAAAATTCTTACCGAAACGTTCCTATTTATAATGTTGGATGGAGAGGACCCAGTGTGCACATAAACAATAATTTCCCTCTTTTCTAGTACCTTGAACATTAATTATACTAATCAGCATTTCCAAATGGGAGTCTAAGTGGTTGTGTTGGACATGCATTAGGAATATAGAAGGGTGAGGTTTTGAGCCCGTTTTCATTGAGTGGTAGTATCATCAAGACTGTTGATGAGGGAAATCCTAATTGATACCTTAATAGGTAAAGAGAAAATCTTATGACAATTGTGTATGTAATCAATGACACAAGGAGTTCCCTAAAGGTAGAGTTTATATATCTAACATATATAGAGTTGTACATCTAAACATATGCACTTGTTTCATGTGCAAGTATTCATCGATCACACCTTGTTTTCTCAAATATCTCTAAATAATGTTGCCTCAATGCCCTGCACATTGTACACCATTTCTTCTTCAAGTGATTAACATAAATGGTATGTGGTGCATATGTGTTTAGTTGTAAGAAAAAAGTTTTGCATTGGTTCCCACCAACATTTTCCATACTCCTTGACTTCTCATCTCTCAAACCCCTCTTCATCGGCCATCTTCCTCCTTTGATGGTTCACTCTCTCAAATTTATAATTCTTCGACGCATTCCCTTCATTACACATTTAACATGTGATCGCTAGTTAGTAATGTATAAATAGCATTGTTTTCTATTTTTGAAGGGCAATATTTAAAATTATTGTTACCTACAAATTGGTTGATGTCGACATAAGCACATGTGGCCATAAAATTTAACATTTGTTGGATATTGTTTTTAGGTCACTAAATTATCTAGTTTGTTATCCTGCGCACATGATAAGGGTGAAGCTTTGTTGGAATATCTCCAAAAAGTGATGTTATGGAGCTTCAGCCCTAGGTTTACGTACATTAAAGGTCATTGGAAAGCGTTACCTCGATATTTTAACGGTAATGTCTCAACATTTGATTGAAAAGTGTTAGGAAGTGTTAGATTTTAATCGAATACCCATACAAAATTAGAACTTGGCCTAGGTTATGCTAAAATCTGCAGCAACACACTATACGGTGACACTATTCATGTCTTGAAAAGCACTTTAACATGCTTTTCTCATGCATATGCGCAGGGTATGTGAAAGTGAATTATAGGTGATGTGACTCTAGATTGATAGAAAGAAGCATAAAAGAGAAAAGGAAGGGAAAAATTAATTAGAAATACAAAAATCAAATTTTTATAACTAATCTTTTTTTCGCCAATGTGTGAAATTATAGTTTGTACATAAATGATTTTTTTCAAAAAACAATTAAATTTATAAGAATTGTTTTGAAAATTGTTTATTAGTTTAGTGATTGGAAAGCTAACAACTAACCCTCCCATTTTATCGACTCTCTCGAGACTAAAATTTTCAAAACAAATCTGGCAGAGACAAACGTGGAACAACAAGAAAGGGCACTACCAATGTCTAAATCGATGTAACTACTTGAAATAAAAGATAAAGATCAAGAAAAAATGAGGCAACAAAGGTTACAGTGCACACAACACATGTGCTTAGGAGAAAAAGAAGAAAAATCCATACAGCTAGGCATTATGCCTGAATGTGGCACCATCTAATCCTCAATATCAAGTCAAAGTGATTCATAAAGCGTTTTGAAAAATATATTTTAATTGCATTAGCCACTGGACCATACCAAGTTGTTGCTTTTGCTCCAAGTTTTGGAAAAGATGAAATAGTATCACTTGGTACATATGCAACACGGCCCACCTAAGCTTCCATATTCTTTGTTGACTCAACACCATCTGAAACAACCTCAGATGAAACAATGAAAGCAGTTAATGGATCATCACATGTAGATGGCCTATCATTCAATGCAAGGGATGTAGGAATGAGAGCATCTAACATTGTTCAATAGCCTGCCACAACACAACCATACTTACAATAGTTACAACACACCAAATGAGGCGCCTCCACAGCCTCAATCTTATTCTTCCTTAGCATGTAACAACAAGCCAGTGGAAGGCATGAGTTTCCTTTCAACTCAAAGGAAAATGAAATAGCTTTAGGTATAGAACAGATCCAGAAAAATCAATTCGTGTGAAGTAAAATGAGGAGATGTTAGGATTATAGATAAATATCTATGTGAAGGACTAATTTTACCCAAAATGAGACTCATTTTAGGTGGCTATAGTTCATTTTAGCAGTCCCCTCACGTCCTCCCTCGTTGTAACTATCTAATTACTGCTAAATTTACAACGTTGACTTGGGTTTCATCGTGGATAATTCCTCTAGATCTCAAACAAGGTGTTAGTATTATTATGTAAGGAAAATGAAAGGTTTTTAGGCCGTATGGGAAGCCCACATTGCACGCCCCCTCCTAACCGCTCGCCATCAATCTCCTGACACTAAATGCCTTCCATCACGCCTTGATGGGTGACCATACCAAACACACTCCACCGCCATCCTTTATTTTCCTCTAGCAATTCAACCACTCACGGTGCCATACACAATAACTTCCCCCATTAAATTAAATTTTCTTTTATCTATTATTATTATTTTATCTTAGTTTTTTTTATAATAGCGATGTTTGAAAAAGACACATCATTATTAGAAGGGGGTGAAAATTGGGCATTAAATGTCTAACATGCATTAGGAGTATAAAATGTTGAGGTTTTGAGCCCATTTTCATTGATGGGTAGTATCATCAAGACTCGTTGATGAGGGAAATCCTAGTTGATATCTTGTTATCTAATTTTGCCCTCGACAAAATTGATCAAACAAATTCTTACATAGGGCAAAAAATGGTCAAGCAATGTTCGAAATCTTTAAGTTTGAAAGTCTGAAATTTTTGACTTTTGGGTTTCGAGTTTTGGAACTCTCGGACACGAAGTTTGAAAGTCGGCCTCAAATGTCTGAAATCCTGAAGTCCAAAAGTCTAAAATTTTGAACTTTCAAGATTTTGCGGTTTCAAGACCTTGGGAAGTGTGTCAAAGATGGAGCGGCGATGTCTAAAATCTCGAAGTGTGAAAGTCCAAAATTTCAAACTTTCGGGGTTTCGGGATTTTGGGAATCATGCAAGAAAAGCAACGAGCAAAAGGTGAGTCTGAAATTTTAGACTTGAGTTTCTAGGTTTCGAGACTTCGGAGTTTTGGAAGTCTCGAACCCCAAAACGCAAAAACTCAACTCAATGTCCGAAGTCCCGACTCAAAGTTCAAATTTTGGGCTTTCGGGCTTTCGGGTTTCAGACTTTCGGAACTCTTAGGCCATTTTTTACAGAATGACAACTCGACCTTCAAATGGCCATATCTTTCAACTGGAAGCTCAGATTTGAGCAAGAGAGGACTTTTGGAAAGCTTACAGTCTCCTCTACGCAACTATGACTGGATATCTTTAAATTAGTGGGACTAAGTTCTTAAAAATTAAAAATATAGTTCGCCATTTTTTGAGGTGTCCCAAGTTTCTCACCTACCACCATAATGAAGGTATGGGCTTCCTTCTTTCCCAACAAGGCATGGTACATGGAGGTATGGGTTTTTCATGGCACCCATCACTGTTGTAGAAGAATTCAATGCATTTTGGGGGTGGTTGAAGCTGGATTTCAGATTTCTTCTATCTCCTTCTCTAATTCTTCCTATATATTGTAAGGAGGGGCATTTTTAAAGGGTTGGACAATTTGGCTTTGCACCCTCCCTTCTTCTCTTGTCTGTAATTGGATTTGTGGAGCTAAAACCTCCCATCAAAACTGTAATACAAATCTTGCCTCTTGGCCATTGTAGTGTATTGTATCAAATTTGTGGAGAAATAATACATGTAATTTTCAACCCTCTCTTGTGTTCATTGCATCTCTTTGATCTCTCACATTGCAATCTTGGTTATCTGTGTATGGTGGTTGTATTACATTTCATGGTTTGTGTTTAAAGGCAAATAAAGTGTTCAACATTCCTTTGTTGCATCACCTTTGTTAGTTTAGGTTTATTTTCTTGCATCTTCTTAACCTTGTCTCCTTGGCAAGTTAGAGTAGATTTTAGAGTATATACTCTGCAATTGTATGTGTGCCCGTGAATGAAGAATAGGAACCATCCTTCATCAGAGAGCTTTCGATTGCAAAGTTCCACACTTTGGGAAAAGCTCCATGTTATCTGTCACTTGAGAGTCTCAACCCATTGAGTTGCATACATTAATGGGTGTTGTGATTACGCATCACAGATACCTTAATAGGTAAAAAGAATCTCTTATAACAACTCGTATGTAATAAATGACACAAGGAACCCTAAAGGTAGAGTTTATATATCTAACATACATAGATTTACACATCTAAACATATGCACTTGTTTCCTTTGCAAATATTCATCGATCACACATTCTTTTTTATGAAATATCTCTAAATAATGTTGCCTCAATGACCTACACCACTTTGTACATCATTTCTTCTTCAAGTGATTGACATAAATGGCATGTGGTGCATATGTGTCAGTTGTAAGGAAAAAAGTTTTGCATTGGTTCCCACCAACATTTTCCCCACTCCTTGACTTCTCATCGCTCAAACCCCTTCTTCATCGCCCCTCTTCCTCCTTTGATGGTTCACTCTCTCACATTTATACTTCTTTGATGCATTCCCATCATTACACATTTAACATGTGATCGCTAGTTAGTAGTGTATAAATAACACATTTTTCTGTTTTGAAGAGCAATATTTAAAATTATTGTCACCTACAAATTGTTTGATGTTTGACAAGCACATGTGGCCATTAAATTTAACATTTGTTGGAGATTGTTTTTAGGTCATGAATTAGCTAGTTCGTTATCCCTGTGCACATGACAAGGGTGAAGCGTTGTTGGAAGCTCCCCAAAAAGTGATGTTATGGAGCTTTGACCCTAGGTTTGCACACATTAAAAGTCATTGGAAAGCGTTACCCCGATCTTTTAATGGCAATGTCTCTCAGTGTTTGATTGAAAATTGTTAGGAAGTGATAGTTTTTAATCAAATACTCGCACAAAATTGGAACTTGGCCTTGGCTACACTAAACTTTGTAGCAACATAGTGTACGATGACACTATTCATGTCTTGAAGCGCACTTTAGCGTGCTTTTCTCATGCATGTGAGCAGGGTATATGAAAGTAAATTATAGGCGATGTGACTCTAGACTCGTAGAAAGAAGCATAAAAGAAGAAAGGAAGGTTAAAATTAATTATAAATACAAAATCGAATTTTTAATAACTAATCTTTTTCGCCGATGTGTTAAATTATAGTTTGTACCTAAATGATTTATTTTTCAGAAAACAATTAAATTTACCTGTCCTACTCCTGCTACGAACAATCTTGAAAGAAGATTTGCAGGCACAGTTGGAATGAACATTAACTACGCATTCCATTAATAACAATAATACCTTACGCATTTCATCAACACTGCACGCGTGATAATACCTAATAATGGGAAGATTTGACAAGCTGCCGTATCATAGGTATTAGCTCCTGTTGGAATATGTGATTTTTCCATTATCATGAACATCTTCAACGCACGAATTTCTCGGGGACAGCTGGAATACTTACTCTTTTCTTGCTACTGCTGTAAGTTGCCTACCTAGGTATATCACGTGAGATTTTTTTATATGTACTCGTTGTTTTTGTGATTTTAACCGTATTTTACAGCTGAATTTTTTTAAAACCGTAGACAGTGACAGGGTAAAGTTTTGAAAACTCTAAATTTTTTAAATGGTTTATATAAAAAGACAATACCTATTTATATATCTATGAACAAATTATAGATATATCTATAAAAATCATTGGAAATTACAGCCATCTAAAAGAGCTAAGCCGTCACAACAAAATTTCATTTGGCATGTACAGATAATTTGAAATTCCAGGCCTGCTCGCCATTATCGACACAGATTTTATTCAACTTTAACAACAACATATTATCTGTACCCGTAAAATCAATAAGATCATCCCGCACACCATAATAAAGGAGAAGGCACAATAAATTGTAGTGTCTTTGATGTGAATTGTCGTCCTTAATTACGCTCTCATGTGTGTCTCGAATTAGAATAATGTCCTCGAGATCTTTTCGATGTGCTCGCCATTACCAGACATAGATTTTATCTCAACTTTAACACCAACATAGGGAGAGGACCCGGTTGTGGTGCAGGGTCCATTAGTGGAGATAGTAGGTGAAAAGACATTCACCTTTTAAATAACATATTTTGAATGATATGTGAAGTTAATATTACCCAACTGTATTGTATTGTATCATTATTATTTAAACATGGAAGCATGAAATGTTGAATAAGACAGTTTTTAAATTGGTCAATATTCTCTTATTCATTGATAGAACTAAAAATATATATTAATTTATATACAAGTGTACAAAAACAAAATCTATACATTAACTATTCATTAAGTAATATTTTCATTGTATGTACATCATATCTATTACGATCACTTCAACAAGTCATTTCTCAAGACTTTCCAAACCAAATCTCAAATATAATGCACTATTTTTGATATAAGAGTCTTCAATCCCAAGTAAACACCGCATAACAATAAATGAAATTATGGTCAGACTCACCTTTCACAGTGTTTAAAAACTCAGTACCATATGAACAATAAATTGTGTAACCAACTACATAAAATAATAAAAATAACCAACTAAAATATTATCCATTGGATTAAATCCCAATAAATCTCAACCATTTGATTGAACTATCATAGTGAATCCATGTCAACTAACATCAACCAATCAGAATTTAGGATGATAGAATAAAAGCTGAAGGATGGATTACAATTCCATTTGTTCATGCAATTTTCATCTCTCAAAGTTGAAGAAGTGAGGAGCAGGGCATTCAGGTAAGACACTTATGAATTACAAACTATTTCATAATTCAAGCCCTCTATTTATTTTTTCAGTGTTTGCATATTGCAGCAGAGTTGTATATGCCAATTGCATTTGCTTTAAAGTTTCTGAAGTCTTTTCAACTAATCTAATTTGTGCATATCCTGCCATCATGGCATTCTATGAGACCACGTTTCTTTGAGGAATTCTATCAAACAGCACCTACGTTTCCAACAAAAGCATTTTCTGCATATCCTACAGTCATTTTAAGAAACTACAGTTAAGGAAACTCCAACCTGAACCCTTGGCTTATTTCTGTCCATTCAGAATTCTCTCATAAGTGGAGCATACCTACAATACAAGGCGTAATTGAAAACTCAGTTAACTTATATATCTTCTCCATCTGGTTGACCTATTTGTGAAAAAGACCATGGCTACACAAACATAAGGTTAGATTATCTAGGTGGCTTATTTCTGAAAACAACGATCATTACACAAACATGAGATCAGGCCATGAGGTCAAAACTGGAGGAGTCACGGCAGAAGTGTCCCCGTGCTAGGAAGGTCCGTTATGCACTCAAACCACTTGTGTACCTAGACATTGTGCACTGTGAAATAAACAAAAATGACATTTACCTTTACCCTTACATAAACAGTAAACGTATTCAACACATTAACAGAATGCCAGTCCAGGAAAATCATATTGTATTCATTTTTCTTAATGTCTTGAATACTTTTATTGTTGAAGTAAGGGTGTCAAATGTAAACTGACAAATGTAAACTGATCGGGTTGGGGACCAGTTTGTTGTTCCCAGCGAAACAGTGGGACTGCCTAATCAAGATACCCATATCTTCTGTACGTTGCAAAATCATATGCCATGACAGTGTGTGCAAACAACAAATACACTTCTTTGGGAACATATATTCTTCTTCTCTAGTGTATAGTCATCACTGCTATATAGGCATAAGTTTAATTGTATACATAAAAATATGGAAAGTATTCTAATTACATGTGCAAAATTTATATTGAAAACATAACTTTAAATACAACACTACTGGAATATACAACTCTGTTGGAATATGACCACAACAGCGATTCTATAGTCCAGCAGTGTTGTATATTGCATTTCTGAATTCACTGTATTGTTCATTTTTTCCAGATATCTCATTCTCCAGTTGAAAAGTATTTTTTCCAATCATCACTGTGATATTAGCATAAGTTTTATTGTATACATAGAAATTTGGAAAGTATTATGATCATATGTGAAAATTTTATATTGAAAACATAACTTTAAAAACTACATAGGAAGAGTCCAACGAATACAAAAGAGTTTGTCAAGTTTTCGTTAGAAATATGGAAGGAAAATTTTTAGTTCTATCAATGAATAAGAGAATATTGACCAATTTAAAAACTGTCTTATTCAACATTTCATGCTTCCATGTTTACATAATAATAATACAATACAATACAGTCAATGTCTTTCACCTACTATCTCCATTATTGGACCCTGCACCACAACCGGTGCCTATCCCCTAGCAATGCTCACCCACCAGCCGTTAATGTTTTCATTATAAATTTTCCCTTCCATATTTCTAACGACAACTTAGCTTTAACAACTAGGGAGAGGACCCGGTTGTGGCGCACCCTATCTTTGCAGTCACCGCACCACGTCATCGCCACCAGGCAGTAAAAACACTATAGATATAGGTATGTACTCTATAGATATAGGTAAAAGAGTAAATAAATGAATAGAAGGATTGTCAAACTCTATAGATATAGGTATGTACCATAATATCTGTTGCATTCATCATACAGAGTGGTAAAATTGTTATCTTCTTTGCAAAATATACATGTCTAACCATTTAAACAACTAGATGAAACCAATCCTTTGCTGAATTGTCGTTAGAAATATGGAAGGGAAAATTTATAGAGTTTAAAGCTAAGTTGTTACCAATCGTTAGAAATATGGAAGGGAAAATTTATAGAGTAAAAACACCACCAATGGATGCAGCACCAAATTCTTGACCTCCAACATTGCATCGCCACCTCACTGCCACCTCTGCGCCACGTGGACGATCCGCGTTTGTGGAGATGTCAAAAAAGTTTGTTTTTTGCATGGGACCAAGTGTTGTCCACTCGCCGCGCCAGTTGTTGTCCGGGCTACCGCCATGCATTGAATGCTCACCCACCAGCCGTTAATGTTTTCATTATAAATTTTCCCTTCCATATTTCTAACGAACAATATAGTGAATTCTGAAATGCAATATACAACATTGTTGAACTATACAACATTGTGCTCATTTAGTCAAATATACACTGTCTATCCAAGCACTTTCTGTATTCAACATATTCCATACAAGTTTCATTGTCATAATGAAAACTACAAGTCAATTAATTCCTAAAAATGAAACAAAATCATTCATATTCTAGCATATTCCAGCATTCATTTTTGGTATATTTATAGTTTCTTTTCCAACAATCATCTTTCATGTTGTGAATCAGGTATTTCATTTACACCATGAGAAAAGGTGCTATTGCTAGAAGATCAAGGAGGCCAAAAGTGAGAGGTGTACAATTATCACATAATTTAAGTGATGAAGAGGATAATTCAGCACCAACTGGTAATGAACCAGAATGTAGAAACCCACCCACTGTCTCAGTTCAAAGAACATCTGCAACAAAGAAGCTTAGTGTCATCCGAGGTTGGACAAAAGAAGATATGGAAAAGGCGATAGATGATGTTGAGTTTAATGGGTTCTCAGTTAGAGCAGCAACAAAGAAGTATTCCATTCCACCCACATCATTACACTATTGGCTAAATGGTCTCACCCACACAAAGAGAGGAGGGGTCCTCAACAGGTTCTAATCAAGAAGAAGAAGAGGAAATTGTTGAATGGTGCAAAGAAATGGCTGATATGGGTCATGGCTTGGAGTTAATGTAGTTAAAGGCAAATGTTGTTCGATTTATGAAACAAGACAAAACCCCTTCAGAGATGGGTTTCCTGGTAAATCATGGTGGGCTAGATTCAGAAAACGTCATCCAGACCTTGCAATCCGAACCGCTGAGGGACTTGACAGGGATAGAGCTTTAAACTTGCGCCCTGCAATAGTAACCAAATTTTATGATAATTTGGCCAAAAGCTATGGAACCTATTCATACGGCGCTCATAAAATCTGGAATTGTGATGAGACTGGTTTGCAGGCTGGAAGAAATTGTGGAGTTCGTGTAATTGCAAAGAGGGGCAGTCGTAATGTCCCAAAGGTAATACCAAAGAGCAGGGAGTGGATCACTATATTGTGTTGTGTCAATGCAGCAGGTATGTCAATCCCAGGATTTTATTTGTTCAAGGGAAAGAGAATGATAAAGAATTACATTAAAAATTGTGAACCTGGAGCATGTATGGCTGCACATCCAAATGCATGGATGACAAAGGAATTGTTTTTAAATTGGCTATGTCATTTTGCACGTTCAGTACCAGCGGTGTTTCTCCAAATAATAGACACCTATTAATATTTGATGGCCATGGCAGCCATGTAGCATTACAAACTGTGGAGGAGGCAAACAAATTGGGCATTGATTTGATAACACTACCAACACATACTAGTCATAAGTTGCAACCTCTTGACGTGAGTGTGTTCAGCGCTTTCAAGACATATTTTAGAGCGAGAGGTCGAGAACAAATGTACAGATGTGAAAAGGAGTGACATATTTGAGCTTGCAAGTAGAGCCTTAAAAAGGCACTAACACCATCTAACATAATTATAGGTTTCAAAAGAACTGGTATTTGGCCATTGAATTATGATGCTCTCATAAATGACATGGCATGCACTGTGCATTTGACATGCAAGGTGAGGAAGATGTTGATGTCACAAACATTTTGAGCCTATCTCAACAAATAAATCCTCGAATTAAATGACAGGTGAAGAGGTGGTACCTGAAACTCAATTCATGCAAAATGTTGACTCAAGAGATGATATGGAAGCAACTGCAACACATGGAGTGGAGCTAAATGGTGCTCTTGGAAACCCAAGTAACATCATTAACAATAAGGAGGGTCTTGATTTTGTAAGTAATAATGATTTGTCCTCGCAAGTCAAGTTAACCCGCCACAATGGTTAGAGGATGCCATGAAAAACTTGGGTTACAAGCTACCATCCAGCACAGAAGATCAAAGCTTAAATCTGCCTTCCTTTCCTGAAGGACTAGAACAAGAAGCAATAATTCATTACTATGCAGATGTTGAGCCGAGGATGAACAAGACGAAGTCGAATTTCAAGAGGATGCTCAAGAAAATGAAATTAACTTAGAAGTTATGCAACATGAACCTCAACACCCTGAAGAGACTGAAAACCAAGATGGACGCGGTACGTTACTTTCCCATTTTCTACGACTTCCAAGGGAGATCATAAACAAATCAGATGGTTCTATTAGACTGAGTAGGCATTCACAGATTTTGACTGCACCTGAGTACATGGAGCTATTGGTTGATGCGGAAAGAAAAAAGGAGGAACAAGCAAAACTAAAGTTACGGAAAAAAGAAGTGGCACAAGAAAAAAAGGTTGCTAGACTTGCAGCAAAAGAAAAAAGATTGCAGGAGAAGCTTGAAAGAGAAAGGGAGAAGTAGGCTAAGGAGCAACAAAAAGAGATTGAGAAGGCACACAAGCAACAAAGGAAAGAGCAAGAGAAGAGGGAGAGGGAACTTGCAAATCAATTAAGGGAATACGAAAAGAGGATGCGTGTAAGTTCTCCAATTGATCATGAAAATCGAAGGATTTTTCAAGATATGTTAAATATTCAAATTCCAGGTTATGCTCAAATTGGAACACCTCCATCACTTATGAATAACTCTTGTACAGTTCCATCTTGGTATGTATCACCTCATTTACTTTGTACAAGTTCAAGCAGCCCTAGTAGTTCATTTCCAATGCCACCATGGATGCAAGCTTCAACAGAGGCAACCAACTCCTCTCGTCAACAACAGTGCAAATCCCTTTTCAAGCGAGAAAACCAAATCCTTTTTCAGCAGAGGACCAAATCCTTTATCAGTTGGGCAACCAAATGCTCTGTCAAAAGGGATTCTAAATCCCTTTTCAGTTGGCCAATCGAACACTGTATCGACAGGAAAAGAAAATCCAAAAGCAGTATAGAAAGAGGGCAATATTACTTATACTAACTAAGATATTGAACATGTGCCCGTAAACAATGCTTATTACCCCATATGATGATGGTAGTAATTTTGTTGGTGATACAATTTTGCTAGATGTATTCACCGAAGCCTTCCTATGTAGTCTCTAAAGTTATATAGTGCAATATAAATTTTGCGTATGTAATCAGAATACTTTCCAGCCGTCCATGTATACAATTAAACTTATGTTAATATATCAGTATGATGATGGTCTATATTTTACACCCTATTTGGCGGTGTAATCAGAATACTCATATTAATTTTACGTATGTAATCAGAATACTTTCCAGGCGTCCATGTATACAATTGAACTTATGTTAATATATCAATATGATGATGCTCTATATTTTACACCCTATTTGGCGGTGTAATCTGAATTCTCATATTAATTTTGCGTATGTAATCAGAATACTTTCCATCGTTCTATGTATATAATTAAACTTATGTTAATATATCAGTATGATTATGCTCACTATTTTAATAGTGCAGTGTTTAAAAACATTAAGGATCATTGCTTGAGTGAGAACCCTCTCATCTCTGCCTTTTCTTCTCATCTTCGTAGCAGGCCGAGCCAATGCCGAGGACGAAGTCGAGGGGGAGTGGAGAAAACGCACGCACCCACCGGTCTGCAAGATCCCACGAAATGGTCGCTCGAGCTCTGCAACCGAACACGCCAAAAACCAGACTGAACGAGCTCCGTCTCCATTTCCCATGAAATCCCATGGCATGATTTTGCGGTGGCAGGGTCCATAAACCAACCCGCGCGCATTAACGGCTGGTGGGTGAGCATTCAATGCATGGCGGTAGCCCGGACAACAACTGGCGTGGCGAATGGGGTGGTGTTTTTACTCGACCAGGTGGCAGTGACGTGGTGCAGTGACTATGCAAAGATAGGGTGCACCACAACCGGTGCAATGCGTACAGCAATAATGCAGCCCGTGGGAGCAACATATATATATGAACCATGGAAGACACTTCAAACATTTAGACTCAAGATCGAGAGAACGCTAATACAAGCGAGCAATTACAACAGAAAACAATGTAAATGGCAGTAACAGAGAGTGGTAATGCCTATAATTAGACCTAGAAATTGCTTAAAGGGGTAATGACTATACCATATGCTTATTGACAAAGAATAAGAGAGTGGTAATGACTATACCATATGCTTCTGAATATACACACTCACCTTACAAACATAAAATAAAATTCAATTGAATCTTCTCTTTCAAAGTCATGAGAATCACGAACATGAATATACACACGCACCCCCAAAACATGAAACCAACACTTATCTCCCTACACAAGCACGAGCTCACTACCGTGAGAATCTAAAATCCTAAAGTTGAACTTGCATAACGAGACAAATCAGAACAACCACTCCATGACTCATAAATCAATCAAAGGATTTCAATACTCAATAATTTATAAGAAATCACAAAGACATGAGAACTTAAACAACAGAACAATCGAACTCAAACAACAAAACCTTGACGATAAATCACAAATCACAGCACATCTGATATTCTCCCTTCAATGTGCACCAAATGACTGTGCTGTAAGTACTCTGGGGATAGACTCTCTCTCAAAGGGAATGCTGAATGCAGTAATAGATGGGGTAAAACAAGGAAGAATTACAGATTCAGAGAACTCTTGAAAATGGATGAATGGTCCTCGTGGTAACAAATAATTTTCACACATGATATACAACTAGGCTAAACAGACTTGAAATGGTGTATAATCAAATGGACTAGCGATACTCAAAAAAGAAAACTTTCCAAACGAGTGAGTTGGATGAATTTTGATTGAAAGATAGTAGTCGTCATGCTAGGCACAAGTGCAAATGACAAGCCCGCCCATTGGCATAGAGACCGTGTGTTAGCATAGACAAAGGCCTTCCAGTCTGCAAGTTAGAAGAGCTATGTTTTAACTCCAGAACTCAACCTATGAAGGAGATTAAAGCACAGAGACATTGAATAAATGTTCTGCACATGTGCCCAAGGCTTGGTAAAGTCCAATAAAATCAAACACTAAAATTTCACCCAAAAAACATAGGAAACATGGAAAGCGAGAATCGGTAGAGGTATTCGTAGTATTCGAAGATTTTTGTAGTTAATCACTAATGAGAGCATGTTGCCTTTTTTTAGTTGAGGAGGTTTGATACATCTCTTAGGAGTCATAGGTCCTACAGAACCCATGTTAATTATACGAGCATGAACCAAATTTTGTGACATAGAAGGATCCATTTTTGTGTGCAAGACACATTAATAGATTAGAAATTATCGTTATAATTCCTATATATTGTGTTACATTAAAAATGAATCAATTCGGGATGACTATTGTTCAATATTTTATAAATTTTTTTATAGGAATCTTTACAAGAACCGAGATATTATCTCTCGGTGGTGAGCTTTTATGCCAACCCTCAACAACTTGCAATATTTATTCCTATTATCTAAATCGGTTCTGTCCACAAAAATTTGTCTATAATTAGTCAGCATAAAGGACTACAACAAATGGAAGACCAAACTTTTCCAATCTGAACGCCTAAGGGGCTACAACAACTCTTAATTCTGATCCTATAAACACCAACAAAAATCCATAACAGGACTCGTATAACACTGAAACCTATAGTTAAGAAACCAACCCTCACAGACCTCAAGACTATACCTTTTACAAGCTTTCAAGAAATCGGGTACCCTGGACATCCATACCATGCCCAAGACTATCCATTCACAACCCACAAAAGAAAACCAGAGAGAATTGGTTATTTCACTTCAATTAGCCTAATTGACCCCTCCAAATACTTCATCACCCAAATCACGTAGCCTTTGAATCTCCCCCATGCATTCAGATCCCAAAACATATAATTTTTGCCACCTAAAACATATAATTTTTGCTACCCAAAATAGAAAACAAATTACATTTTCTTTGCCGCAAACACCGAAAATTTGTTCTTGTCTAGATATCACAACACACAAGCACTGAACTAAACACACAAGCACTGCAGAACTAGTATTGTATCTTTTTCCCTGTCCCCAACACCACGCAACTAGTATTGCATAAACGCATTAAAAGTTACGGTAATCCCATTAACATGTAATAAGCAATCGAACATGAGCTCGCATGGCACCCATAAACCCAAGACTGGTGCTCATAAACAAGACAAATAAACCAACGATTTTAAGCTTGGATTTGTAAAATAAGACGGGTGAAAAACAAATTTCTTTTGTCTTTGAATGGCAAACAACAAACTTTCCATAGTAGTACAAAGGTGTTTAAAAACACTAAGGATCATTGCTCGAGTGAGAACCCTCGCACCTCTTCCTTTTCTTCTCATCTTCGTGAGCAGTGAGCCAATGCCGAGGAAGAAGTCGGTCAGGATTGGAGAAAACGCACGCACCCACCGATCTGCAAGATCCCAAGAAATGGTCGCTCGAGCTCTGCAACTGAACACACAAAAAACAACACTGAACGAGCTCCCTCTCCATTTCCCATGAAATCCAATGGCACGTTTTGGCGGTGGCAGGGTCCATAAACCTGCCCCACGTGCTTATTAACGGCTTGTGGGTGAGCATTCAATGCATGGTGGTAGCCCGGACAACAACTGGCGTGGCGAGTGGACAACACTTGGTCCCATGCAAAAATGAACTTTTTTGACATCTCCACAAACACGGATCATCACGTGGCGCCGAGGTGGCAGTGAGGTGGCAAAGGAATGTAGGAGGTCAAGAATTTGGTCCCGCATCCATTGGTGGTGTTTTTACTCGCCTTGTGGCACCGACGTGTAAAGCGTGTTTGATCTGTGCAAAGATAGGGTGCACCACAACCGGGTCCTCTCCCTATGCATTTGCACACAGCTTGGAATTTCAAATATTTGAACCCGTATAATCAAATTTTGTTGAGGATCTAATTATTTCATATGAGTAAATTCCAATTTGTTTTAGGTATATTTATTTTTATGATTTCTTGTTATAGATTTGTATATCATCCTATATTTATAGAGGATTGCGGGTAGTTAGCTTTGACAAGGATGGGACATGTTGTATCAACGACACATCGAAGGGATTGTCTTTGATAAATCGGAGAGTCTATAACCTTCTCTCGCATGTGCCACATCGGAAGCCTTCACCGCATGTCACCTCGAACAAGATTGTATATCACTCGCGAGCTAATGTGGACCGTGGAACATGAAAACATGGAAGCTTCTACAACATCGGTTGAGTCAAACTCATGTTGCACACCTATGATTTTGTTATGTGACTCTTATTTCTCCAGCTCAAATAACATATTGGATTGTGGGGAACACCAATTACGAACTGGAAACTAAGCAGTTGATTCAACGCATAAATACCAAGCTCCACTTTCTTCGGCAAGTCCTTTGCTTTAGTCTTCTTATTTAATGACGGGAAGGACAACACAACAATGTTAACCATGTTTGAAGAGTTCAAAACCTATAGTGCATGCATGGGTTCAAAACCTAAATTTTAAGTTTGTATGCCTCTTTGAAAGCCTCGTTCACATGCCAAACACCCAGTTAAAGGAGATCACCATGGGTTTCTTACGAGTGGCAAATTCGTTTTGTGGGTAACTTGTATGGATCTTATCCACTCTAAATCCTCAAATGTTTTGTCCCATGAATTTTTGGAACAAGGTGGTAGGGATAAAATATCAGTAGTAAAATGGCAATGAAATTGTTGGTTGGTCATTTGTCATTGGGAGGAATAATGAGCCATTATGGATGGAATTCAACATTGGAAAGAATGAGGTTGGGTGTGTCGTGCTTGTACTTTCATTTCCACAATGGTCTGATTAGTACACAAATAGAGAGTTGATAGTGGAACAATGAAAGGTGGGATTTAGTCTCAAATGCATGTCTCTATGATGGAATTGGCCCCTTTAAGCACAAATTGCACTCATGTGAATAATGTGAGCGAGATGAAGATGATACATTGGAGCACAAATAGTATATGTTATTTGGTGTGGGCCAATGCAAGGTTTTAATTCCCACCTTTTTATTTCCAACTTTCCTTCATGTCTCTTCCTACCTAACATATTAAAATTCGTGCAATCTATAACCTTGATGGCATAAAAAAGGAAAATAAAAAATATAGCGAAGCTTGATCGAGATGAAATCTTCCTCTCGCTCATATGTTCAACCACTATAGGGGTTCAATTATCAATGATTGTTCTTGCATCGACTAATTCTCTGTAATTACTTGATCTTGAATATAAAAAGTGTTCCTACAAAGTTCTATAAGAAGCAAGCAATGTGGTTGGGTTTCAAACATGGGCCCTATTGATTTCTTGCCAATTTTATGTTGGTGACTTTAAGCTCAATTTGCACTCACGTGAATAATGCGCACAAGGGTGAGAAAATTAAGTGGAGCACAAATAGTAAATATTATTTGGGTAGGAAGAAAGTCATCGATGGAATAGGTATGAGAAATGAAGTTATTTAATTTCCCACCTTTTAATAAATCCAACATTCCATTCATGTCTACATCTTTCCTATCAAATTGAATGTTGTCCAATTGAAAACCTCGATGCCATGAAATAAAATAATAGTAAAGCTTGATTGATAGATAAAATATACCTTTCTCTTCTATGTTTGATCACTTAAGGGGCTCAATTGTTGATGGTTGTTTGCACACCACCTATTTTCGTGCAGTTTCTTGAGCTTGCAATTGGAATGAGAGGCTACAAATTCCTACAATACGCAAGCATTATGGTTGGGTTTTGAACCCTGAACCTTTTCAAGTTTCCCATTTTTTATTTTTCCTCTTTCTAAGATTGAAATGCTTGAGTGGAACACATATACCAAATGTTATTTGGGTGGGAACAATCTGACCCATGGAGTAGTGTTGGTCATGCAAGTATTAAGTTCACACCTTTTAATTTCAAACATTCCATTCATGTATGTGTTTTATCTACCAGTTTCATGGGATTGGACTGTAGAAGTGTGGAGGATGTTGGATTTAAAATGTGTGAAGTCCATTCAATCTTGAAACACCAACGTCAAATCTGGTATTGTCTGTCTTGGCGTTTTTTTCATCAATTATGTTGAATGTCCAATTATAGTGTCGAGGAGGCTTGGGATGACCCAAAACCATGTTGTTTTTCTTTATCATGTCCAATCTGCAAGTATTTAGAATCCTCAAAGCCCTCACAATTGTTGATGAGGGGAACCCTTTTTGTGTTTCAACAACACATTTCTTACTTTCCTTCTCTCCTCCATGCTTCATTCCTCCACCCCTTCCCTTCTGGCATTCACAAAGGAGATGTACACCATTTCTTCCCTGGTGGAAAACAAGGAACAACATATGTTGTATTCGGTTTTATAGGAATGTGGTTGTTCTCATTGTTGTATTATTGACTTACAACTTTTGAAAGGCGACACCACCAGGAATGTTGCTAAGAAAAACCATATTTGTTACCTTAATAGCTAAAGAGGAACCCTTATCTAAAATTTACATGAAATCGTTACCTAGGGCTCCTAGGTCCACTCCACATCTTCATGTCTATGACGTGTCCCAAAAATGTGCATTCTAATTCCCCTTTCATTTAGGTGTGTTCAAATCACCTAATAAATGCAAGAGCTAAATTTCAAAACAATTGACAATATTTTTCATCCAATCCTTGTGTTTTGATATATCTCCACCAACATTTACCTCACCAAAATAATCACCGTGTATTTTTTCCTTCACATAAATGACGAAAGTGTCTCCCGGTTGTTGGAGGGTAGAGTTTCACATGGGTTCCCCATTCCACTTTCATCACCCTTGTAGTTCTCCACCCTCGAACCCTTTTCTCTTCACCCCTCTTCCTCTCCCTCCAATTTGAAATATTCAATAGATCCCCTTCAACATTTTCATTGTACATTTCAAGTGTGATTGCTACTTAATCTCTAGTCATTTAACTTTAACATCGACAAATGAATTTTCATTATTCATTGATGCTCGAAAAGAGCACGCCCTCTATATTATCCATCCACAAAAGGAGAAGGCATGGTCATTTGTAGTGTCTTATGTGACATAGATTCTTTATTAACCCAAGTAAACTAATGGCCAAAAATTATAATAGAAACTCCGTGGATAACAAAATTGTCATTCAATTTCTTGTGTGTCGATTTGAAGAATATCAATTGCCATTATTGTCTAATGTTTAATCCTTTTATTTTACCTTTCTCTACCGTAAAACTTGTCGACAATGCTTCTCTCATGGTAGACCAAAATAAATTTTAAAAATCATCAAAGCTGATTGACCAAGAATAATATTTTAACAGATAACCCATATTCACATCTTCATGATATTTAAATGCAACTAAACAAAAGTTTACACGTTAAGTGTTGGAACTCCACTTTCAACTAAATAATAATTATGCCAAAAGGTTTTTCCTAAGTAGAATCACCTACCATAGCCTGATAGGGAAAAAGTGATTAATGATGTAGAATTTTTAGTAGATGGTCATTGAAGTACATGCATATTTCAACCATTGATTAAAACTAGCAATCACACGTGAATTGTGCAATGTTAACGCCGAAGGGGTAGCATAAGATGAGGTTGATTTTGAGGGAGAAAAACATAAAAGGAGGAAAAGGGGTGTAGAAGAGGGGGTTGGAGGGAGGAGAAGCAATCGGGAGAGGAAAATATTTGGCGGAACCATATGCAAGTGCGCAAGGGAGTTAATTGTTGACTCGAGTGTTTGGAGGTTTTAATTTTTTTAATGAAACATTAATAAGACATTTGATCTAGGTGTAAGATAAATACAATATTGGGAAAAACTATATATGCTTATAAGAGATGTGGATTTTGATTATAAAATGAATAATTGTAATGTTGGTACGATGACGAGGTTTTCAAAGTTACCATTGAAAATAGTGCAAAAAATAGCACGAATACTGAACATGAGAAATATGTAATATGGAGTTCAACGTCCATGCCTAGATGTCAAATCAAATGTAAGATGTATTGATAGATTCTTCTAATGTGCAAATATTATACAAGTACAATTATCTTTCATGCTTCTATGATTTTATAAATTGAAAAGTTCCATTTACAAGATTTAAATGACATTGATAATATATAACAAAGATTGTACTATAGATGTTTTTTGGTATTCCAATAATACAAGGCAATGTTCTGCATAAATGGAACCTCTTTCAAACCTTCGAATATCAAACAACTCTGCAACTCATTATTCTCAAGCATGATGAAAGTTGGGAAAGTGGGCCATTTTGAAAAAAAAATTTGCTGGCATGTAGGCCTAATAGGTGTTGTCATTGATGAAAAACCACATTAATGACAAAGTGGATGATTTATGATGATTTCATGATGTTGATTGAAATTCTAACATACTGGTTCATATGTGGTTGAGCTACAACAGGAGATTGATGAGGTATGCTTGCTTTAGCAAGCCCGTACATGTGCCTAGGAGGTGTAGCTTGACAATGTGAGATTCTTGGATGTTGGAGAATCATTTTGACATGTAGGATATCATGTTTGATGGTTTTGAGCACTCACAACAATGAAATAATGTAGGTATAGATGGTTCACCATGTTATATGTGCTCATTGGGAGCATGTATGCTTGCTTGGAGGTGTGACAGAGTGCATTAGGGATATATGAGCTCATGGAAGCATATAATTAGGTATATTATGGAATATGAGGTATGTTTGGGTCATTTTATAGATTCCATGTTCATTTATTGCACTTTTCTAGTTGATTCTAGTTGTTATAGTGAGAGCTCCTAAGGTAAAACTATGAAAATGAGATTGGATGGAAAGAGTGAGCATTGGTGTTGAATTTATAATAATTGGAGATGCCAGAGGTATAAGTGATGATTCTCTCAAAAAAATTCAAGTTTCCATGATGATTATTTTATAAGATATGCAAGTTTACGGTGAGACAGGTCAAAAACAATGCAAAATCCATCTCGAATTTGAATTATTGATCTCGTTGTTAATCATGTGATTTTCATGGTTCCTTGTGGATTTTAGGGATGTTTATAAGGTGAGTTTATAAGGTTTTAGAAAAATAATGAGGTCACTTTATCATTAGGTATTTATGAACAAATGTTAAGAAGGTAAAGAGGTCAAAAAGCCTAGTTAAACCCTAGCTAGGAGCAAGTTGTCAAAAGAAGGTGAATTGTGACCCAATTTTGATTGCTTCATAAAATTTGATGATTGGATGTTGTATAGGAATCTGATATATTTCTATAAATATAATTTTGAGGTCATGGTGATTAGTGGGCCCCACCTAAAAACAATAGTTTCTAAAGAAATCCAGTTTAAGGAGAAATTTTGAAAATGAGGTATGAACTAAATTGAAATTATGAGATAAATGTGAGTTTCTATAGATTTCCATGGAGGTTTCAAAATACAGTTCATAGAGTTGCATGAGGTTTTGAGGTCCAAATAGGTTGACTGGTTAAAGGGCAATTTTGGGATCTCAAAAAGCTAGTCTTAATGTTTTGGCCATATCTTGAGTTACAAGTTGATTCCTTAGATGATTCAAGTTTTTTTGGAAAGAGGATTCAATTATATTTCCATTTATATATGTTTTGTCTCATGATGAGATCATATGATAGGGTTTTAGGCATTCTTTGAGAAATAAGAGTTTTGGCATTCAAGACAACATCTCATCTGTTTTTGTGCAAGTTTGACACTTTTTGAAGAATGAGATGGATTGGGTGATGTTTCCTAATACCTGGAATGTGAATAGGGATGAATTTGGAATCCAATTAATGCAATTTTAATTATTTAATGTTTGTATAAATGGTGTTATGAGCTAACCTTTGGAGATATATTTTTGGCATATTGATTTAGTGAAGGCATATAACTATGGTTTGAAGAGAGAGATGTTTAATGACTTATAGAATTCTTAAAAGTGTTCTACAAGTTTCTAAAAATTTATTTTGAGTGGTTACATGGAATGTTTTAATTCAGTATGAGTGATTTGGTGATCAAATGAAATTTTCAAGGTGCTAAAAGGGTGCATGAAATAGTTGTTTTGAGAATCGCAAAGGGAACTGGGCCCGATAAATGAAAAAACTTGATTGGTTGATATTAATTGAGACTATGAATAGATTTTTAATAATTTTTGATCATGTATAAGGGTTCATGGGTCATGAACAAGTATGGTACTCATGTTAGGGCATTTTTAAGATTGTGCCCATGGGGTTTGAGTCATTTTGGCATATGTAATGAAGTTTTTGGCTAGGACGACCTAATTGGGTCATATGTAGTTGTTTTATTTCAAATTTAAATTTTACTTAATGTATTGGTCAAACCAAATTCAGGAAAAGTTTGTGCCTATGTTTGAAAGTGTAAAGCATATAAAAAACATGTTTTGGTTGCTTTTATGAACTAGTTGTGTGTGTGCAAGGTGGAGCGACCTAGGTGAAGTGTGATTGTAGGTTTTGAGCATGAATTGGAGCTAATAAAATTGTGTTATAGGTGAATAAAAATTAGAAGATGAGATCAAGGATTTGATGAATTTTAGAGTGATTGTGGAACTTGTTTTGTGAAGATTTGTCACCTAGGGTTTGAGTGAAGAAGTGTGAGTTGGAGATTGGATATCCATCAATTGTGACAAAAATAATAGTGATCTACACATCATAAGGTGGTTGAGTGGATTTTTATCATCTTGGGGGGTTGTAGTCTCCTTGTGAAGTTGGTGCTTCACAAAATTAGGGGTTGGTGCTTTCTTAAACTAGGGTTTGGTGCTCCTTGTGGGGTTTTTGCCTCACTAAATTTGAAACATATCAATATAATATTGTGTTTCAATGGGTTTTATTCCCCTTGAGTGTTTCCCACTTATATCTTGTGTTCTTATGGTGTTCTTGTGCTTTCATCGTTTCATGTGCATTGTTGATGGTTTATTGTATGCACACATTAAAAGGTGAATAAGTGATTATTGTGTCTATTTGATACAAGTAATTTGAGTTTTAGATCTGAAATTTAATTGAAAATTTTATAAGGACTTGTTGGGTTTTAAAATGGTACTTTAACAAAACCACAGTCAAGGGACAACAAGTCCCTCCTCTTTATGGGAGAGGTTCCCTTATTGAAATCAAGCAACAAGGCTTATATACAAATGTACAACTTTCCTTTTTTCAGAAATTTCTTCCATTCGTTTGTATTGATAAACTATTTTGGTATAAAAATAATTTCAAGATGTAGTCTCTTAGGGTTTTAGTGAAGAATTTTGGTATAAAAACATTTCAAGATTATCCATTTTGCAAAAATTGCATTTTTGCCATTTTTGTACATATTCGATTCAAATATTCAAATGAGCATAACTTTCGCTCAAGTGCTTGAAATTTGACAAATTTTATACTATTGGAAAGGTCTTGGTCTCTCTCACGCCATGGAAGCATAAAACATTGTTTTCAGGTAGGATTTGTTTGTTAGAAATATGGAATACGTATTTCAAGCCATTAATACGAGATTTGGCAATTTGCTTCAACTAGATCAAATTTGATCGATCTTCCATCATTCCTACTTGACACACCAAAGACATGCAAACCCAGATTTGAAAGATTGTAGGTGGATTTCAAGGACATTGATGGTTGGTGGTTGATCTTCCAAATCAGATTTTCTTCCTTCTCTTCTTCTCCTCTTTTCACTTCATCTATAAATGTAAGAGCTTGGCTCATTGCAAATGTTGGAATCTGATACTTTTGAAGTGTAAATAGAATCAAAATCAATCAATATAGAAGAATTTCCCCTTTCTCTCTATCTTCATCTATTATCTCTTATTGCTCGCATGAAATCTATGGATCATTTATCTTCTGTAATAAGAAACTTTGTGTTCTTATTGATATGATTTCTAGAACTTTGTGTATATGGAATGGTGTCTTATGTGAATGTGAATGATTTTGTTCTGTATCACCTTTTCTTAGTATGTATAATGTTATACTCTTCTATCTATATTTCCCAAAAGTACTGTTATATTCTGCTCTTTCCTTTCTTCAGTTTCTTCCATTCGTTTGTATTGATAAGTTATTTTGGTATAAAAAGTATTTCAAGATGTCCTATGTCTAGCCTTAAGATGGAATTTGTACATTTGTATATAAGCCTTGCTTGCTTGCTTTCAATAAGGGACCTCTCCCATAAAGAGGAGGACTTGTTGTCCCCAGCCGTGGTTTTTTAAAGTACCATTTTAAAACCCAACAAGTGATTCACCCCCCTCTCGGTCCATTGTGATTTTAACAAGAACAACACCTTTAGTAAAATCCATAGCAATGTTTGAACATGGCATTAATATTCTCAAGGTGTCAAAAACTTAACAGATAAAGAGGAAATCATTTTATTAACATATGAAAGATATATCACAAGAAATTGAGTTCAAAGCGTATTTATTTGAGGTAATAGAGAATGAAATAATATCTCATGAAGTATTTGTGCTTTGTAAAGAGTTATGGGAATTAAACCAAAACAAAGCCAATAGATGAGATAAATATACCACGTGAATTTTTAAAGGAAATATTACAAAATTGTTGGCAAGGGGGTTCAAGTGTAGAATAGATTTAAAACATACTTTATTTTAAATTATTAAATTAAATATTGTTCTCCCTAATTTCAGATAAATTCTGCAAGTTTGAACTATTTACAAATATTACATAAATAAAACATCTTTAAAAATAAAGATATTTAAAAGTGATTTGTTTGATGAAGTGATAATATTTCTATATATTATCAATCGATCGATTTTACATGTGGGAATCTATTCTTAAAAAATACTACACGAAAAGTTATCATGACTAATTAATTATTAATTTTTTTATAATATAAAATAAAATAACACAAATGGAGGTGTCAAATTTAAAACTTACCGGGATGATTTCTTTGATGTGGACCCTTTTTATTTGTAGGTGTTCTTATGGCTTTGCTGACTCTTCCATATCATTGTCCGAGAAACACACCCACCATATATTTTGCACAATCCTCCATTTCTACATTACAATATCTTCTTCTTCTTCGATCAATGTCCTCATCAATTAAATTCTCTACAAATTCATCATAAATTGTGTGAACTAAGGCTTACATACAACAATATGGCTTGGATGTGTAGACACCAAAATTTGGTATCACCACCCTCTACCCCGCGTTTGCTCTATTTTCCTTATTTTCACCCATTCAAATTTTATCTTCCCTCCTAAATTCAATTTATCCCATCAATCACCATTTTCCCACCTTTTGTTCTTATATTATCCATCTTATTATCCCATCCCATTTATGCTAATTATTCTTAATTAGCTCTAATCCTCATCTCATTATTTTATTCATCCTAAATCATCTTTAACCATTCCTAATTTCAATTCAATTCATTAATCTTCCCTAAATTCTCACTTTTCCTTTTTCTAGGACATCATTTAATGTTTTTACCCACCCATGCGGGGTAAATTTTAGTGGCAAATTTTTGTAAACTTGTGAATATTAGGGATTTTGGAAATTAGAAATGGCTAATTTTTAGCAGTTGGCTCCCACCCAATTCACCTAAAATTTCCACCGATAAGTCATTTATATGGGTGAATTCGCCTACTATTTATATGTTAAATTAACTTATGCATGTATTTCGCCAATGTTTCTTATCATTGTACCTCATCCAAGAAAATTACGCCCTGCCAAATCACCTTTACCACGAAACATTTTTTAGAAATTCGCCATCGATTCGAAAGTCAATTTTGGAGATTCGCCACCCATTCTAAACTAATTTTTCAAAGGGGGGGTCTTAAAATGAACCCTACACCCATGGTCTTTATTTACTTATTTCAAGCATCCACCTACCCATTTATCCATTGTATGCACCCTAGTTCATCCTTATCACCAGAAACCCTAATCTGCCCTCTTTAGGCCCATTTTCCCTCAAGTTGGGCATCATTCCACCGTCCAAATGGAAGGGACCCGCAATCGGCGGTGACCCCACAAATGAATCAAAGTTCTCTCCTAGTCAACTATCCACCCACCGAAGTGCAAAGGGAACAGTGGAATGCCACGACAAACACACGTTGCTTGCTTGCTCTAACACCATCTTACTGATAACACTAGCTCACACTAACAGCGATAGATATAGTGCGCCTCCTACCCGTTGACAAGGAAAGATTTGTAAGGTTGAGATTCATAAGTTCTTGCTTGTAGCATGGGAGATGATCACCCAAAACTCTCTAGGAACAACGGGGAAAGGATACCCCGATAACAAAAACCATAGGGGGTGTATCAACGAGATCAAATGGTAAACAACTCCATCCTCTGGAGCCACCTTTATCCCTCCTTGTAAAAGGATGCAATTTTGATATTTTAAGCTCTTGTGATCTTTCCTTCATCTTGTGACCTCTAATTACAGATGCGAAGCCATTTGGAATCCATCGTGGAGATCTTGTGTTCATTTTGGGAGATTTGGAGTCCTCATGTCATTGCATGCTTAGATCCATCATCTTTACTCTTTTGTAGCCACCCTCATTGTGTTTGCGGGTTCTATAGTCATCCTAATGCTTCTTCATTACATTCTATCACCTTTCATCTTCATTTGCAAGCCGTCATTTTCACATTTCACTCATTTAAGTCCAACTCAGCCTCAAGTCTCTGTCGACCCTTTCGTTGTCAATTGACCTATTTTCATATCATTTTACCATATGTTTTATTAATTTTCTTTCATTCTTTTTTTTCCCCTTGTTCCATACTTTCTACAAGTTCATGTTGATCATCAGAGTGCATTATCACCTTCAAATCCAATTATAAGAGGACTTGCGGTGTTGTTTTATGCGCATTTATTCTCATCCATCCCCGATTGCCATCTGTTGGTGCTCATATTTGTTTTGCCCCATTTTCCATTATTTTCCTCTGATCTGCGTGTTCTGAAACATTTTGTCTCTTGATGTGGGTGTTCTAAAAGTTTCTACCTCCACTTGAAATGCCTTGAATTGTTTGCAGAATCCATTTTCATGTCCCTCCTTGAAAAGTCTCCAAGCTTGCCCTATTTTTGCCCTAATTTCTTCAAAATCCATGGGCTTTGCCGTTTTCCTATTTTTCCGACCATGGAAGCTCGAGAATGGTTAATCTATATTTTTATTCCTTTGAAAATCCAAAATCCATGGTGAAGGGATGCTCGGAACCATGATTCACTTGTTTTTGTTTTAATTTTTTTTTTTCATCCTTAGCGAAAAATCGGGTTCTGGGCGTGAATGGTGATTTTCGTATTTTTGTGATGACGGGTGTCTTTTTCCTGTCAAAGTTATTCCTCAGCGTTTGGTGGTCATGTGGCTTCTTTTGGTTGGTTAGGGGATGACAGGAAAATGCTTTAACTTATTGCTTTTTGCTTTTTTGGCAAAAAGGCAAATTTGGTCCCGTGGCTCCACTCATTTCTGATTGGTTCTTTTGGTGCTTACATGGCTTCTTCTAATTGGATGGGGTATGGCGGGTTTGTTTTTGAACTTTTTCCTTTTGGCTACTTTGGAAAAAGGTTTGAACTTGCCCCGCGGCCCCGCTAAGCCTCGATTAAAGCAAATTTTAAGTGGCAGGAAAAAGTCTTACTTTGACCCCGTAGGAGGACACGTGGCAAAGCTAATGGCGGAGATGCGGGCCTTCGGAGGTAAGTTGAATGTTTTACCCTTTTGGAAAAATGGAATAAAATTCTAAAATGGAAGTGTGCCCCCACCAAATCATTTTGAAAGCCTTAAGGTTTTTGAAGTTGCGCCATAACGACATGTGGTGAGCCCGCGCTCATTCAAGGTCTCAACCTTTGGGGATCATCTCAAGATGCACCATTGTGACACATGGTAGTTTGAAAAGTCAAAGGGACAAGGAAGCGGACCATCGGAGGAAAATTGGATTTTTTGCCTCTTGTCATCAAAAGGATTAAAATCTCAAAATGGCCGCAAGCCTGACAAGAAGGAGGTCAAGGTTGGCTTTGAAAATGTTAAGAGGCGGGAGGCGGGCCATCGGGGGCAACTTGGTTTTTTGCCCCTTGATGTTCAAATGACTAAAATCATCAAAATGACCCACAAGCCCGATAGAGAAAAGTCAAAACTTGCTTGAGTCAGCGGTGGAGGTGCGAGACTTCCAAGGAAATTTGGAAAATTTTCCTTTTTGTGGAAAGGAGTTAAAAGTAAAAGGGAGCGTGGTTCCACCAAATTTGTATGAGGTTTTGGTGAGTATATGCACAATTGATATGTGAAGGATTTTTGGTGCATGAACCAAATAGTTCTTCTATAGAATATTAAGGGAAAAACACTTGGAGGTATTGAGGGAGATTATCACAACAATACTGCTAAGCTAAACATGCACATTAATATCATGCAGAAAACTACTTGAATTTTGCAACAGGGTAAGATGATTAATCAGGAATTTACATTCACAAGACTAATAGAAACATACACAAGACTACAAATAATTGGGAAGGCAGAAAATTCTTCACACTCAGAAGGAAAAACTGGAAAAAATTTGCTTCAGTACTCCTATATCAAAAAAAGTCCTCCTTGTGCTTTGTAAAGGCACACAATATATAGCAAAATAATTCTCCCCTTCTTCCTAAAAATAGCCTAAGGCTTGTACTCACCCATGCATCCTATTTTTATCCTTTACTTAATAATAGATAAAGGAATAAAAATAGAGCATGTAATTACAAATAGGCATTATTAGCCTTAATTACAATACAGTCAAACTAAAGTTGACTATTCTATTTTTAAGAAAGAAGGGTGAATAATTTGCTAAAAATAAGATTGCTTGCTAGGCAAGTCTCTCTCCATGGGCATGCAACTTTGTCTCCTTCTCTATTTGACCTCTTGTGAAGCATGCAAAAATAACTCCCTATTAAGAACAAAATAATTATAATAATTGTAATATTTTGCAAAGTATAAACATCCTGTGGGGACCACCTACCATGTGCACATGTTCTGATATTGACATCTCCTTCAAAATGGTCACATGAGTGACACTCTGCAAATCAACTCTAGCCCCTTGAAGTGGGGACCACCTTCACTTTACCAGGTTTGGCCACCTTTGTGGACTTAGCAAATATAAAAAGGGTGACCATTTTACATTACACATGTCATACTATAGTTTCTACCCCCTTTTGATAAATACATGCATGTATATCTTTCGGCCTTTTGCATATTTGATAGTGTATAGTTTAATATTTCACCTTTTTGGTGATCATTGATGGCATGATTTGGTCAGCTTTTGGCATTATTTGAAGTTGGACTATGGTTGGACTTTTGAAAGTCATTGAATGCAATGATTTTTTTGATTTGATGACGTGGGCTGGCCCCTTCTCCATGGTGACTCACCCTCCATGCATTTTGTCGGTGGCATATGCGATTCAATGTTGAGTTTGCTTTGAAATTTTTGATCATTCTGGGCCATCGATTTCATCTTTGTTTGATCACGAGTCATTGATCTTGCACCTGCGGTTAGGGTTTCAAACTGAGCATTTAATTCGGTTGGTGGGAACTAACCGTGGTTAATCATTTTGAGACTTGAGCTCTATCCTTGGCCTTTGATCTTTATCCTTGATACTTTTTGATCATCGATGCTTTAACCGTGGTTGAGTTAGAGTTAACCCACTTCTTGGGTTCAGGTGGTAAAGGGAACTCGACCTAGAATGATCACTTCATTTGGTTTTTTTGTGATGCGGGTGAAGCCCTGGAAAATTTTTACGCCATTGTTGAAGCTCACTGAGCTCGGATTTAAGCATTTCCCTAGCCTGTGGGGCCTTTGTGACTTTGTATCTGGTATATTTGTAGCCATTCTTCCTCTTTTTGAGCTCTCTATGTGGGATTGTGAAGGTGGCCACCATTATTTTTTCTTGAGCTTGGCTTTGATCTTTGTCATTTTTTTTTATGTCATTTCATTTTGATGACGTTGACATGTGGAGATTAGAGCTTTTTTGTTTCTTGTTTTATTTCTATGGTGGCTAACCTTGCTAGTGTTTTCCTTTGTGCTCGGCTTTCTCGAGCAAATCCATCTTGTGGGTTCTTCAGTATTTGCATTTTTTTCTGTTGCTATGGTCATCTAATTCTTTGAGCTCTCTGTAACCTTTTTGAGCTCATTTGGATGACCTGTGAGCTAAAGTATTGATCTCTCTTCCATTTTATTCTATGAGTTTGATTTTTTTAGCGAGATCGATTTCTCCTTGTTCATTATGTATTTTCTTTGATTGCTTCTTGTAGAGGTTGGCTCTATTTCCTGAGCTCTGTAGATTTGGCTTTCGAAATCTTGGTTGGAATACATTTTGAGTTACATTCCTCTCATTTTTATTTGATCTATGGAACTCTCTCTGAGAAAGATGGTTTTTCCACCATAAGTGGTTATAGGTGAGATAATTTTCATTTTGTACACGTGCACTTCCATTTTCATTTTCCTTCCTTGGATCTATCACTAAAAATATTGAAAATATTTGTGGGTTCTGTGTTTTTCTTGCTCCTGATTGACTCGAGTTTGAAACTTCTCGTGGGCATGTGGATTTCTTGCTTCATCATTTGGTTGCTCAAAATTTTTGACCATTCGATTATATATGGTGAGTTCTTGTATTATTAATGATCACTTATTTAATCATTGAGTTTGGCTTTGTGATGATGATGCAAGATTTGATTGATTTTGGTTGCTTTCTTTTGATTTTGAGCTTTTTTTCAAAATCTATGTCCATATGTAAATTGAAGCCACCATTGTCAAGTTTGTGAAGCTTGATCATGCTCTGTAAAATAATCATTTGTTGCTTATTTGATCAATATTTAGCTTTCTCCTTTTACTATTGAATCAATGTTTAGATCTGACACTTTGCCTTGTGGGTATTTACATATTTAGATTTGTTTTTTGAGAATTTTTGCTTGCATAAAAGGAAAACCATCATTAATGAAAACTTGGAAAACCTTGAGCTCCAGTCTCGGTTTCTTTGATTTCCCAATTTATAATTTAGGAATCTTGCATAGATTGGATGTCTCATTCAGTGTTTTTGATCAAATCCTTTGATATGTGTTTTCTTTTGTAGACTTGAAATTGCATTTTCTCCTTTGAGTTGTATTGCAATGAATCTCTACTAGGATTTTTAAATGTCTTTTTTTATTTGGGTACTGGAAATTATCATTCATTTTGATTCTGTAATCTACTCTTGATTCATGAGATCTATGTATATGGTATTCTGGAAGTTGTAAATAGTTCATTTTTAAAATGTAGATGACTTCTATCTTTTAGGCTATGTAAATCCTTGCATTCAATTTGATCTACTGAACTATTACTTGTAGTATTTTGTAGTTGATACTTGATTAATTTAAAGACTGTACTTATAGAATGTTGTACTTGTAAGATTTATCTTGCAACTTCATCTCTCTTCAATTGTTTAGGCTTATAATGAATGCTACAAAATCCTTCAGTTTGATGACTAAAAGTATAGTTCCCTTTCTTTTCTTCTTAAACACTGTGTTTGATCTTTATTACAACTTTCTATGTATGCTGAAAAATTTGAAATGTTGACTTTTCATGGTGAAGCCCTGGCAAAATTTTTTTAGAATCTTGTCCTCATTCCTTTTTCAGCTATAGTAGTTGTATTTTTGATCAAGAATACAAAAATAACACCTTCATGTTTGAAGTTGATTGGTAATAAATAAAAATGAAACATCATAACTATTTTATCTTGATCATGCAATGCTTTTTTTGCTTTCTGTATCACTTACTTAATTTAAATAGTCCTTTAAAGCATGTGATATTTGAAAACAACATGATGAAAAGTTGTAAATGTCCATTTTACATGGTGAAGCCCCCTATCAAAATTTTCCCAAAATCTCTTTTTTTTTTTTTCAGCTGTAATCCTTTTTTAATTAACTTCAACTTTTGAAATTGATTCTTCTTCTTTTAGTTGCAAACTAAAACATGTATTTCTATTCTTCTAGTCTCTTCTTCTCCGTAACTTCTTCCACTTCAGAACAGTTACTGAAACCTTGAGTTACATTCTTTCTTTTCCTTTGCATGTATTTATGACTTGTCAATTTCTTCTTAGCTACAACCTATACCTGCACACTTAGGAAAAGAGTTAGAAAATACTTAGGCTTTTGGCCTCTCTTATGTCCATGTTTTCTTCTTTTTTTTTCTTCCTTCATTCTTTCTGAGTAAGTAAAGCATGTATGCAGTTTGATATTCAAGTAAATTACATCTCTATTATTAGAGATTCATATGCATGAATTAGGATAGTCTAGGAATATGAATTGATCCCTGAGCTCATAACTGATAGTTATTCTTTTCTTCTTTTTAAGTATAGTGGCTTCTACAATGGAGATGAAGAAGAAGCTAGAAATGGAGATGTTTTCAATCAAAGAAAGAAACCCCAAGGAAATGATGGGTTCACTCATACTCCTTTGCTTTCTCTTTCATGCATGTGTACCTTTATTTATTTAGTAGTTGTACTTTACTTTTCTAGTTACATCCCATGGCTTGTGGGGAACATTTGAAAATTCCTTATGAATAAAACATTGAATTTTGTAAATGAGTTGTATATTTCTTTCTGCATTTCAACTTTTTATATGGATTGTATGATGAACTAAACAACTTAGTCATATAATTGAATGTCTTAAACATGAAGGAAAGAACATTAATGAGAACCTGTAACATTTAGTAATGAACTCTGATTTTTGTAATCTGCACTTATGTTTGTTGTCCCAAAACTCAACACTTCACCTACTTTGTAATTTGGTGTCTTCATCAAGACAACACAGCTATCCTTCGGGGCCTTTGTGTTCTTTTGTTGAAGGTATCATGAAATTGCAGACTATGTGATCTGTTATGTTTTGTAACAACACACATAGCTGCAGATTTCACTTAATCATTAATTAATTCAATAGTAACTAATAACATCAAAACTTCCTTAGCTTAGGTATACTTCACCAATGACTTTCATCGTAACGATGAAGTTTTGAGTTGCCCATTTTTGCACAAGTGCAAAAATTGTCAACATTTCTGGTGATCCTATGGGGAAAGCTTCCTGCTAGCTTATAGATCAAGTGCCTTGCTCTTGTCCATTGGGCATGGAGTCAAACATGTAACCAAAATTTTCCTTTTCGAAAGGTCCAACCCTTCCAAAATGGAACTAAAACTGGGAAAGGATCTGGTAAACTAGATCACATGCATGAATGCACTTATTGAATTGAAAAACAATGCAATGTGTAGGACTACACTTATTGAAGGAAATCCTACTCTAACAATCACTGTAAGATTTCAATAACAAGTGTTTGAGAAACATACCATTCATAGGAATGGGAAGTTCCTCTCCATTCAACTTTGAAAGATGAAAAGCATTGTGTTCTTTGTAAGCTGAAATCATGTAAGGGCCACTCCAAATTGTATCAAACTTCATGTGTCTTCCTGGCTTTGCATGATCAACATCCCACTTTAACACAATATCTCCTTCATTGAAGACTCTGAATTTGGATTTCTTGTCAAAATTCTTCTTCATTTTTTTGATTCTTTTCCATATTCAAATGAGCTTGATCTCTTAGCTCTTGTAATTCCATTAACTCTTGCAATGAACCTATAATGGTTCATTCTCAAGTAGCTCCATTTGATGTAGCAAATCTAATGTAGGTAACTCAATTGAAATAGGCATTCTTGCTTCTTTTCCATACACAAGTTTGTATGGTGAATTGCCAATTGATCTTTTAGGAGTCACTCTATGTCAGCCCAAAGTGTTGAATTCAACATCAGATGCCAAGCTCTTTGATTATCTTTGAGTGTTCTTCTGATGATCCTTAACAGATTCTTGTTAGTACTTTCAGCTAAGCCATTACCTTGTGGGTAATAATTAGATGAAGAACTTAGATATATTCCATGGTTGATAACCCAATCTATTATCTTTGCACCAAGAAATGCTAAAGCATTATCTGATATGATAGTTCTTTGGAACACCAAATCTGCAAACTATACCTTCATAAAAGGATAGTATCAAAGTTTCATTAGCATCTTCAAGGCTATTGCTTCAGTCCATCATGTAAAATAATCTATATAGCAGTTAAGATCCACTTATGTCCTTGTGAAGAAGGTGGGTTTATCATGCCAATAAAGTCAAGACCCCACTACATAAAAGGTTGATCAACTGAAATAGGCTACAAGGGAAGTGAAGCTAAATGTTTCTTTTCAACAAAGAAAGCACATTTTTTACACTTTCTAATCCATTCAAAACAGTCCTTGAATATGCTAGGCCAATAGTAACCAGCTTTCATAATTTTTAAGGTTGTGGTATGTGCTGAGAAGTGACCTCCTATAGGTCCTTTGTGGAATTCTGACAATATTTTCTGAATTTTATCATAGTCAACACATTGTCAGCAAGATTCCATTTATATCTCTTTTGAACAACACATTATCAATGAAGATATAAGGTACAACTTGTAATCTGAAATACCTTCATTTATTCTTGTCCATACCTTTTGGATAGGTGCCATGCTATAGATAATTAACCAAATCAGTCATCCATCTTGATTCCTGAATCTCGTGAGTGAGCTCAAGTTGTTGATTTCTGGTTGAACCATGATTTTGATTGTTGATACGTAATTTCAGCATGTTGTTTTGAATCATCTAGTTTTGTAACTTGTTGTTTTTCCATATCAGTAATTAGATGTTCACATAAACCTTTCCCTCGAACCATCTTAGCAACCCAAATATCAACATCATACTCCATGACCTTCGTTATCCAGTTTTCTCTTTTCTCATTCAATTCCTTATTTAGTAAGAATGCTTTCACACTTGGATGAGAAACAAGAACATGGATTTTATTGTTTGAAAGCATATACTTGAAATTTTTAGTCCTTTGACTACTAAAAGTACCTATTTTTCAAGAAATGTGTACCTTGTTTCGTAATCATGCAAACTCTGTCCAAAGAAAGCAATAGGTTGCTCAATATTTTCATCATTAACTTGAGTTAGAATAGCTGAGATTGTTTCAGCTCTGTAAGTGCATACATTGTAAAATATTTATCAAAATTTGGATTTGCAAGAGTAGGAGCTTGAGAGATAGCTACTTTGATTGATTCAAATCCTTCTCTCCCTTCACTAGTCCAAGAGAAAGTTTTCTCTTTCTTTAGCATAGTTGTGAGTGGTTTAACCAATCTTTGCAAAATATGGAACAAATCTTCTAACAAAGTTGATTTTTCCAAGAAAACTCTGTAATGCCTTCTTATGATGGGAAATGATAGTTGTGATATGGCTTTGATCCTGAAAGGATCAATTGCTAAACCTTCTTAGAAACAATATGGCCAAGTAGCTTGCCTTGATGTACTTGAAAAGATAGACTTCAGTGGATTTAAAGATATTCCAAATTTCCTGCACAACTGAAAAGTCTACCTTAAATGCATTAGATGTTCTTCAGAATCTTTTGAAAATATAGTAACATCATCTAAATAAACAAGGATGCATTTATTTAATAAGATGTGAAAAGCCATGTCCATTGCATGTTGAAATGTTGCACCAGACATTTGAAAGACCAAAAGGCATCCTTTTGTAAGCATAAGTACCCCACTTAGTGGTAAAGGTTGTTTTATATCTATCTTCTTCCCAAACTAAAATCTGATTATATCCATTGTAACCATCTAGAAGAGATAGTCTATCTGAACCTGAGATTGTTCTCAAAATATGATCCATATTTGGGAGTGGGTAATGATCTTTTAATGAAGCCTTATTAAGATCTTTGAAATCTACACATAGTCTGATTTCACCATTCTTCTTCCTAATAGGAACAAGATTGGCTACCCAACTTGAATGCTTAACTAGAAAGATAATACCTGATTCAATCAACTTAGATAATTCTTTCCTCATTAGAGGCTCTATTTTGGGATTTACAAGCCTCTGTTTCTATCTAACAGGTTTAGAATTTGTTGCGCAACTCAATTGTATGTTGTGCTAAACTGGGATCAAATCCTTTCAGGTCTTGGTATTTCCAAGAAAAAACATCCTTAAACTCCTTGCAAAGATTAATAAATGATTGATTTTCAGTTAAGGAACATACCTTTCCAAGAAATAGATTTTTCCCTTCATCAACCGAGATCTCTTTGTAATTATCAGCGTGGGTTGACATTTTAGTCTTGACTTTTCTTAACTGATCGTCAGTGCTGAAGATGTCTTCCAATGTGACAAGACCTCGAGGAAATTTATTTTTCTTTAGTTGAACAATTGGTCACCATATAAATGTTGTAATTTATCTTGATTTACTACAGAAAATTCAGCTTCTTGTAAAAACCTATAGATTTGATCATCATTTTCAAAAACTTGCCAATTTGAATCATTATCAGGTATTGAGGGCTGACAATTAGCTTTATATGAGGCTGGATTTTGCTATTTTCAATCTGTTCCAACACTTCAAAACTAGCCCCAACTGCTGCAAGTTTATCTGCATGCTTGTTTTCAGCTCTAGGAATAGACTGAATGTTAATAGCATCAAAATCTTCCATTAAGTTTAAAACTCTATGTCTGTAAGACTTCATTAATGGATTCTTACAAACATTGAAATTTCTTACTTGATTGATAACCAACTCAGAGTCACCAAAAATATGTAGCATGTTGATACCTCTCTTTCTAGCCCAAAGTAAGCCATGAATTAATGCTTCATATTTAGCTACATTACAAGTACATGAAAATTGGAGACTCAAAGCTGAGAAATACCTTTCGTTTGTTGGGGAAGTGAGCATCAAACCTGCTCCCTGTCCTTTCTTGTTCTTAGCTCCATCAAAATGAAGCTTCCAAATCCCTTCTACTTGAATCTTCTATTTTGGATAGTAAGGGAAGTGGTGTATTTTCTTCATGCATACAATACACACCAAATAGGTGTTCTTCAACTTCCTTAAAAGGATCATGAGCATGTTCTTCCACTGTCTTTTCATCCATAAACATGTTAGAAACACCATCTAATGTTGAAACATGAGCTACCTCATCAAAATCAGACTGATCTAGGGCTGAATAATTAGCCACCACATTTGGAGAGTGAGGCTCAATGTGAAATCTGGCCAATGGTTCTGAATTGATAGTAACTTTGGTACCATAATGAGTAGTGAAAAAAATAAGGACCAATCTAAAGAGAGATAACCTCCTATTTTTTTGTGAAGTCTCTAGATAAGCATAAGGCAAAGTATGGAGGTAAATCCACAATAGTAACATCTTGTAGAATAGAAACATTTGGGCAAGCATGTAACATCACTTCTAAATTTTTATTATACCAATTGTATTAGTTGCAGTTCCATCAAGTTGTAAGACACTCCTTTCTGTAGGCTCATACTGCAAACCCAATTTTTCTGCAATCACTTTTGGCATAACTGTGCTACTTGCCACTATCCACCATGTAATTATGAACTAGATGTTCCCCAATAATCAAGTGATAAATAAAATGGTGGTGGTTTCTTGATGTCATGAGCATTCAAAACTTTCTGAACCATCCACTTAACTTCTTTAATGTGGTCTTGTTCAAACATTCCAAGGACCATGTCTGTCTTTTGAACTTCCTTTTTTGTTGTATTTGAAGAAATCTGTAGCTTAGCTAGTTCATGAGAAAGTAAATCTTGTTGTCAGGAATACTTAGAGCATCCCACATTGAGATGTTAACGTTATGATTTTTCATTACATCAACAATGTTGAAAGAAGCAACTGTTTTAGAGATGGATTCAACTGTCTTAGAGTAGGCCTTAGTGAAAAAATTGATTCTGCTTCAATTGCCTTGGATATATGAGGTATAAACAGTCTTCTTGGATCAGGTTGTAGCTATTTTTGATGGCCTTTATCAACTGGAACACTTGTTTTTTTTGAGGAACAACAGGATTGTTGGTTGACTTTGGGACTGTAGATGTTGTCTTATTAGTGACAGTAGGTAGGATAGGCCTATTTTGTTGTTTTTGACTTTCAACAACTTTCCTTGAGCCCTAGTAGTGACTACTAATGAAATCCTCCTCATTAAAAATGACTAAATTCTATTTAGGTGCTTTCTGAACATGAGTTTCTTGCTGCCCACCCTCCATTTGAGGCATGAACAATGTTTTGATTGAGGTTGTGCAACAAGATTCAGATTCAGAAAAGCATTTGGGCAAGTTTGAATGAATGAGGTTGATTGCAAGGTTGACACCACTCTTTATAGCCATATTAACTGGGACTAAAGCATTAGATGAACTAGGAGCCTTGGGTCAAATTGCCTTTGCTGGTAAGGTTGCCTATAATTTTGATTCTATTGATAGGGCTACCTATTTTGCTGATTCTATTGATTTTGTTGATAAGGAGCCTGATAGGGTCTACTCGGTAATGCAATTTTGTTTTCAATCAAAGTCAATTTATTTCCCATAGTCTACAAAGCTTTAAATACATCATCTGATGGAGCTACAACAAAGTAGGTTCTATGATTGTAATAGGCTGAGGAATAGGTACTAGATCTGCCAAAAATGGCATTGAAGGCCTTGGTGCCAATTTTCCATCTTGAATAAGACTATTTTCAGCTCGGATAGTGATATCGTAAGCTCTTTGGGAGTGTCTCTCCCCCATTGATTGAATCATAGTTGAGATATCACTGTTTAATGCCCTAAGATAATAAAGGAAAGCATGATCAGCTTGAGGCTTGACACTTATTGGAATTCTTTCCCAAGTTTTGGAAAAATGGATATTGAAACTGGACATAAATTCATTGGGAGCTCTTTTAATAGTAGACAACTATTCAATGAGAGACAAATGATCTGAATTATCTGGAACTATTTCAGCAATTTTTCACCTAAGTTATCCCAAGTTCTTATGCTTCAATTTCTAGGTTTCTATACCATTGCAAGGCTTGCCCTTTAAAATATGCAGCTAAAAGTCTTAAAGCTATGTCCTTCATGAGTGATATTATGGACTACACATATGGTTGCTGACATCTTTGATATGTTAGTAGAGTGTAACTGATTTTCACCGTGAATGATGGCAAAATTTTCATGGCAGCATTAGGAATGTCATGGTAGACTGGGATTACTAATGGACTGCCATTAGTAAAGGTCACAAAATTCCTTGGTGGTTGAATAGCCATTTGAAAAATTGGGATGTTAATAGAGAAATTGATACGTGGTGAAGGAATATTAGGAGGAGGGTTATCAAAACAGGTCTATTATAAGGTAAAGTATTACCAACTCTTCTCCTTCTAAAAAAATTCAAGGGTAAAGAAACAAACTCAGGAGGAATTCCTCTTACCGATGATCTTGTAGTCACTTTAGGCATGGAACATGCAATACTGGTCTGATATCAGCTTAATGGAGTCACCAAAAGATCTTAAAATCTTTAGAATAAATTCTGCAGACTTGCTCCCAAAAGTGAATTTTGTAAATGTTGTAAAATCTATTATGGATCTTTGTCATAACTTGCATGCAGATCTGATTGGTGTCCCCCAGTGCATGCCAAAAATTGTTATCTCTCGAAAGTGCACCATGTAGAGAGATGGCTGCAGGTTTTCTAAGCTTGCAAAATTTGATCTCTCTCTTTTGTAGATACAATGGAAACACCTCAGGTCTGTGGGTATACCTATTTTGAGGTGAGTCTCAGTATCAAGGTTGGTTCCTTGTTGATGTATCCTAAATTGATTATGGGGTTTAGGGGTAAAAGATGACTATAAAGTAATTAAAACTAAGGTGATACACCAAATTTGTATGAGGGATTTGACTGAGTATATGCACAATTGATATGTGAAGGATTTTGGTGCACGAACCAACAGTTCTTCTATAGAATATTAAGGGAAAAACACTTGGAGGTATTGAGGGAGATTATCACAACAATATTGCTAAGCTAAACATGCACATTAATATCATGCAGAAACTACTAAATTTTGCAACATAGGGTAAGATGATTAATCAGGGAATTTGCATTCACAAGACTAATAGAAACATACAAGACTACAAATAATTGGGAAGGAAATTCTTCACACTTAGAAGGCAAAACTGGCAAAAATTGCTTCAGTACTCCTATATCCAAAAAGTCCTCCTTGTGCTTTGCAAAGGCACACAATATATAGAAAAATAATTTTCACCCCCTCTTCCTAAAAATAGCCTAAGGCTTGTACTCGCCCATGCATTCTATTTTTATCCTTTACTTAATAATAGATAAAGGAATAAAATAGAGCATGCAATTACAAATAGGCATTATTAGCCTTAATTATAATACAATCAAACTGAAGTTGACTATTCTATTTTTAAGAAAAGAAGGGTGAATAATTTGCTAAAAATAAGATTGCTTGCTAGGAAAGTCTCTCTCCATGGGCATGTAACTTTGTCTCCTTCCTATTTTACCTCTTGTGAAGCATGCAAAAATAACTCCCTATTCAAGAACAAAATAATTACAATAATTGTAATATTTTACAAAGTATAAACATCATGGGGACCACCTGCCATGTGCACATGTTTTGATATTGACATCTTCCTTCAAAATGGTCACATGAGTGACACTCTGCAAATCAACTCTAGCCCCTTGAAGTGGGGACCACCTTCACTTTACCATGGTTTGGCCACCTTTGTGGACTTAGCAAATATAAAAAGGGTGACCATTTTACATTACACATGTCATACTATAGTTTTGCCCCCTTTTGATAAATACATGCATGTATATCTTTCGGCCTTTGCATATTTGATAGTGTATAGTTTAATATTTCACCTTTTTTTGATGATTATTGATGGCATGATTAGGTCGGCATTTGAATTTGAAGCATACACTATGGTTGGACTTTTGAAAGTCATTGCAATGATTATTTATTTGATTGATGATGTGGGCTGGCCCCTTCTCCATGGTGACTCACCCCTCCATGCATTTTTTCGGTGGCATATGTGATTCAATGTTGAGTTTTCTTTGAAATTGTTGATCATTATGGGCCATTGATTTCATCTCTGTTTGATCATGAGTCATTGATTTGCACTCAGGTTAGGGTTTCAATGTGAGCATTTAATTTGGTTGGTGGGAACTAACCATGGTTAATCATTTTGAGACTTGAGCTTGATCCTCGGCCTTTGATCTTTGTCCTTGATACTTTTTGATCATTGATGATTTAACCATGGTTGAGTTAGAGTTAACCCACTGCTTGGGTTTAGGAGGTAAAGGGAACTCGACCTAGAATGATCACTTCATTTGGTTTTTGGTGATGCGGGTGAAGCCTGAAACAAAATTTTTGCGCCATTGTTGAAGCTCTTTGAGCTTGTACTTTAACCATTTCCCTAGCCTTTGGGCCTTTTTGACTTTACTTTGTATCTGGTATATTTGTAGCCATTCTTCCTCTTTTTGAGTTTTCTTTGAGGTGGTTGTGAAGGTGGCCGCCATTATTGTTTTCTTGAGCTCGGCTTTTCTCATTTTATTCTCTATGTCATTTTGTTAGATGTTGACATGGTGGTGAGAGCTTAGAGCTTGTTTCTTGTCTTATTTCTATGGTGGGCCATTTGCTAGTGTTTTCTTTTGTGCTCGACTTTCTCGAGAAAATCCATCTTGTGGGTTCTTCAGTATTTGCATTTTTTTCTATTGTTTATGGTCATCTAATTCTTCGAGCTCTCTGTAACCTTTTGAGCTCTGTGAGGACCCGTGAGTGGAAGTATTGATCTCTCTACCATTTTATTCTATGAAGTTTGGCTTTTAGCAGATCAATTCTCTCTATTCATTCTATATTTTCTATGATTGCTTCTTGTAGAGGTCGGCTCTGTTTCTTGAGCTCTGTAGATTTGGCTTTCAAAATCTTGGTTGGAATACAAGGTTGAGTTACATTCCTTATTGTATTTGATCTATCAGAACTCTTTGAGCAAGATGGTTTTATTATCATAAGTGGTTATAGGTGAGCTAATTTTCCTTTTGTACACATGCACTTCCATTTTCATTTTCTTTCTTTGGATGTATCATTGAAAATATTGAAAATATTTGTGGGTTCTGTGTTTTTCTTGCTCCTGATTGACTCCCGAGTTTGAAACTTCTCATGGGCATGTGGATCTCTTGCTTCATCATTCAGTTGCTCAAAATTTTTGACCATTCGATTATCTATGGTGAGTTCTTATCTGTTATTAATGACCACTATTTAATCATCGAGTTTGGCTCTATCCAATGATGTAAGATTTGATTGATTTTGGTTGCATTACTTTGAGTTTGAATTTTCTTGAAATGTCATCTATTGTAAAGATCCGAAGGCCACATTGTAAGTTTTGAAGCTTGATCATGCTCTCGTAAAATAGTCATTTGTTTCTTATTTGATCAATATTTAGCTTGCTCCTTTTACTATTGAATCAATGTTCAGATCTGGCACTTTTCCTTGTGGGTATTTGCATATTTAGCCTTGTTTGTTTGAGAATTTTGGCTTGCATAGAAAGGAAAACCATCATTAATGAACTCTGAAGCTCGGTTTCTTTGATTTCCCAACTGTAATTTAGGCATATCTCTAGATCTGGATACTCATTCAATGTTTTTGATCAAAGCCAAGATATGTGTTTTCTTTTGTAGACTTGTAAACTGCATTTTCTCCTTTGAGTTGTATTGCAACGAATCTCTACTAGGATTTTTAAATATCCTTTTTTATATGGGTACTAGAAATTATCATTCATTTTGATTCTGCAATCTGCTCTTGATTCATGAGATCTTTGTATGTGGTATTCTAGAAGTTGTAAATAGTTCATCTATTTCAAACTATAGATGACTTTATATTTTATCTTTCACTATAAATCCTGCATTCAATTTGATCTCTGAAGCTATTACTTGTAGTATTCTATGTAGTTGATACTTGATTAATTTAAAGACTATACTTATAGAATGTTGTACTTGTAAGATTTCTCTTGAAACTTCATCTCTATTAATTATTTAGGTCTTATAATGAATGCTACAAAATGTTGATTTGATTTGACTGAAAGTATAGTTCCTTTTTTTTTTGCTTAAACATTGTGTTTGATCTTTATTACAACTTTATATATATGCTGAAAATTTGAAATGTTGACTTTTCATGGCGAAGCCCACTGGCAAATTTTTTTCAGAATCTTGTCCTCATTCCTTTTTCAGCTATAGTAGTTGTATTTTCTGATTCAGAATATAAAAATAACACTTCATGTTGAAGCTGATTTGGTAATTGAAAGCTGAAACATCATAACTATTCATTCCTGATCATGCAATGCTTTTCTACTTTTCTGTATCACTTTACTTAATTTACATAGTCCTTTTAAAGCATGTGATAGTTGAAAACAACATGATGAAAGTTGTAAATGTCCATTTTACATGGCGAAGCCCTATCAAAATTTTCCCAGAATCCTCTTTTCATTCTTTTTTAGTTGTAATCCTTTCTTTCTAGTTAACTTCAGCTTCTTGAAATCTGATTCTTCTTCTTTAGTTGCAAACTAAAACATGTATTTCTATCTTCCAGTCTCTCTCTTTTATGTAACTTCTTCCATTTCAGAATGATTACTGAAACCTTGAGTTACATTCTTTCTTCCTTCCGGCATGTATTTATGACTTGTCTATTTTTTCTTGGCTACAACCTATACCTGCACACTTAGGAAAACAATTAGAAAATACTTAGGCTTTTTGGCCTCTCTTATGTCCATGTTTTCTTCTTTTCTTTTCTCTTCCTTCATTCTTTTTGAGTGAATAAAGCATGTATGCAGTTTGATATTCAAGTAAATTACATCTCATGTTATTAGAGATTCATATGCACAAATTAGGATAGTCTAGGAATATGAATTGATCCCTGAGCTCATAACTGATAGTTATCATTTTCTTCTTTTTCAGGTACAATGGCTTCTACAATGGAGATGAAGAAGAAGCTGGAAATGGAGATGTTTTCAATCAAAGAAAGAAACCCCAAGGCAATGATGGGTTCACTCATACTCCTTTGCTTTCTCTTTCATGCATGTGTACCTTTTATTTCAGTAGTTGTACTTTACTTTTAGTTACATCCCATGGCTTGTGTGGGAACATTTGAAAATTCCTTATGAATAAAACATTGAATTTTGTAAATGAGTTGTATATTTCTTTCTGCATTTCAACCTTTTGTATGGATTGTATTATGAACTAAACAACTCAGTCATATAATTGAATGTCTTAAACATGAAGGAAAGAACATTAATGAGAACCTGTAACATTCAGTAATGAACTTTGATTTCTGTAATCTGCACTTATGTTTGTTGTCCCAAAACTCAACACTTCACCTACTATGTAATTCAATGTCTTCATCAAGATAACACAATTGTCCTTTGGGGCCTTTGTGTTCTTTTGTTGAAGGTATCATGAAATTGCAGACTATGTGATCTATTACATTTTGTAATAACACACATAGCTGCAGATTTCACTTAAATCATTAATTAATTTAGAAGTAACTAATAACATCAAAACTTCTTGAGTTGCCCATTTTTGCACAAGTGTGAAAATTGTCAACACGTCTTTCACCATTAAAATGGTTTGACTCTCGGAGCTCGATATGATTTTCCTTTTTTCTTCTCTCAAGCATACAAGGAACCAGATTTGATAAATTAGGGGCAAAATTGGTTGTGAGTTGAAGAAAGCAGTGATCTACTAGAAGGCGGAGTTGAATGTAGGAGATATTCGAAGAGATTTTCCCCGAGCAAATGGAGACTTTTACAGATTTAAGCTTTGTGGAGATCATGATCGTGATCATGGAGAGCATTAGTAGCACTCAATGTTAGGATTTTTAGGGGGAAAGGGGCTCTTGTTGTAAGTGTTATCAATGGCAAAAAAATTTCATGCAAATGGTTGGAGTGTTAAAGTTTGAAGAAAATTGCAAGAGGAAAATTTGACAAAGCCTATCTTTTGAGAAGCCGTCGAGAAACTGCATATCTCTTTTGTATTAAGTTTGATCATGTCAAGGTGGTTACACATGTACATCCATTGAAAAGCTTTGAGATTGTTCTAGAAACTTTCCCTATTGATAAATTTTATCAAACTCGAGTTATTCGTGTTGATCTTGAGCAAAATGTGTTTGTTTCATTTCTAAATGTCTGCGAATAGTTTTTCTTATTCTTGTTGCAATCTTGTATCAAAATCTATCTCAATCACATAGGTCTCAATCCTTGTGATAGTTTAGTGGCATCTACAATTTCATTTCTCGAGAAGAGCTTTCATCTGGGAGTGAAATAAACGATTTAAAATCACTTTTCTCTCATTTGTTGTGAGAGATTGTTTGTAAGCCTTTGGGTGTACCTCAGGCGTGATTGGGCTCAGATCTTGATGCTTTGTTGGGTTTTCCAACTCGAGCCTTCATGTTAGAATCTCATAGATTATATGAAAAAGTGCTAATCTGGGCCTCCATTGAAGCACATATTATGGTTAAAGGAACATTTCAGTTGTTCTAAAGCATTTTGTTGTCTAGGCTTTCCATTTTGTAAAAAAATTCAAAGATTTGGCAAAACAAGTTCATTACTGCCTCACCTCCCTCAAAATTTTATTTAAAAAGAACTAATCATACCCATATTACCCCTATTTGCCATGTATGTGTACAAATGCATAATTTTATTACGAAACATGCAGAAACAATCGGAGTTTTCATTGTCTTTAGTAGCTTTGAACCTTGCTTAGAATATATCTCCACTATCTAGAGTGACAATTCGTGAGAGTTAGATTTTTTTGCATTGATCATATTTTCTTCAAGGTCTCCTTAACAACTTCATTAGGAAGGACATCTCCATCTCCTCCATAAACAACAGGCTACAAAAGGGTTCTCTTACCTTGGTTGAAAGGCACAACCTAAAATAGTGAGGATAGATCAAATCCTCTTGAGGGTGCTATCCATTTCTCCACATCTGAGTGACAAAGGGCCAGTTAGATCCCATCCTTGGCTACAAAACAACTCACCATGATCTATCTGTCTCTAAGCTTTCTACAAAAACTTGTGATCTTGCTCGAGAATTTGAGGAGAATCAATTTGGGTGCCAACACCATCGATTGGCCCTTTGTAGTCTCGAGTCACCATCGACCTCTATCAGGTTTGATTTATTTTTTCATATTTAGATCAGATCTACTTTTATCATCTTAGATCCAGATTTTAGTTTTTGTTTTACTTCATATTCTACATAGACACTACATCTAATTTATCAATATATAATTTTTAGTTCATCTTATTTACAAGAGGGTTGCCATCCATCCTATTAATATCACACTTCTCAAGACCAGATTTGTCGAGAAACACTCCATATATCTACTAATCCATTTTTCTTCTTAGTCTTCTTTGTTGTGCAAGTCAATTAGGTTAGCTTGCAATGAAGAGGGGTTCATATTGTGTCCATATCCATCCATCTCATCTTAAGGTACCATAAACCATTCATATTTGGAGTTACTTGTTTTCTTTTATTACTAGTTCACTAATCTAAACAAGAATGAAGAAACTTGGTCAACATTCTAGCATGCACAGTGGGACCCACCCTTTCTAGGTGAGTCTTGTTATTTGTTTTCATTTTCATTTTCTTTCTTTCATTTCCACTAACCTTGTAAAGGAAGAACATACATTGGATCATGTTTTATTGCTTTCTTGATCATGTTGTATCATGGATTGCTTGGATTTTCCTTCACTTGCTTATTTTCTTTGAAGATCAGATAAAAAGGAAAAGCATATTCTAGGTATTTCTTGGTTTTCTTATTAGTCTCATCGAATCTCCACATTTTTATTTTGATATAAAATAACCCTCTCATTTCTTGCATAAAAATCTATTCTAACTAGGGGTTTAACACGTTGCATTCACTCTATCACACACAACCAAACACACGAACCAACTTACACATTCAAACACTCCTTACTAGGTGGAACTATTAGATTTCATCACCCAATTGGAAATCTGCCACAATGTTCTAGCCATGTTATAAACTCTATATAGATTTGGGCCTCATGTACCTTTGGGTATATCGAGGAATCCATAACCAAAATCACCTCAAACCATCCATAGCTTGTCATTTCTTAGGTACCCCTCAAGCCCTTTTATTTTCTTTTCACATCTTAAGATAATCAAGATAAACAAAAAATTTTGTGTGACTTGTTTGCTTTAATCAAACATCAACATAGTTTTTATTTTCATTTTAGTTATTATAATATCTCAAGCCAAACAAATGGAACAAAACATGACATCAAACAATACCTCAATTATCCAACAAACTTCTACATTTTCCATTCTTACCTCCACCCCTTTGGTCATTCCTACCATGGTTACTCAACCCATTGTTACTATCCCACCTCTTCAGGAAACTCAATTGAACCAATTGAATTCTCATGTTGAGACCAATTGATGGGTGTCATTATTCCCTTCATTTAATCAACTTCTTGTTGATGTCATATTCAAACTAGGGGTGTGTCTAAAGCTATATGCAACAAGAGTAATCCTATTGATCTAGTAGTTGACTATAGTTATTTTTGTATTTTATGGGGGATCTTTTCAATGTCTTAAGGACTTCTTGGTAAAAACCTTATTTAAATCATACTATGAAAATTTCTTGAAAGGAAACACACCGAAATATTTTTGAAAGGAAACACACTTTGCAGAATGGAAATAAACACACTTGCTTTTGGAATAAACACACTTGCTTTTGGAAATAAAAACACACAACTTAGAGTGCTTAAAAATGGTTGTAAGAAATATAAGAATCTATCTAAACACCTGCAGGAACAAGTATACAACAAAGTTTAACTAGAAGAATTAAAAGCGATACAGAATTAATAGATCTAAACTATTTTCTTAAGAAATATAAATACCAAATAGACGAATATCTTGGTCCTTGGGGGAGTGGGCCCTTGCTCCTCCTTGAATTAGGATTTAACAACTTAGAATTCTCTCAAACAGGAATAGCTATTTATTGATAAAACATTTGGTATTACAAAACGTACTAGATATGTGTACTTATTCTATATCTATCTTCTCTATTCTATCTCTCTATATATCTATATATCTATCTATTGCAGGTTTTCTTATATATACATTTTACAATCATAGTTGTCTCTACAATTTTGATGAAATCGAATCGTGCCTAGAATAGATGCTGACTTAGATTGTGGCTGATCAGAAAGTTGTAAGATAACTATCCCTGGATCTGCATTTAGAAATCTTCTCATCCTTTCCTTATTGAAAGGGTCATTGATGCTAAATCTCTAGATGTGGTTAGATTAGATAAATTTCCATCGGTTGGAACTTGAGAGAAGTTCCGGGAACCATAGGAAATCGTTAAGGATCAAAACTATGAGAGTTTCGAACCTATACCAGGAGTTCGAGAACTAAGTCCAAAATTTTAGAACTATATAGTGGAGTTCAAAACTAAGTCTGAAAGTTCTGGAACTAGATGATGACTATGTAATGGAGTTCCAGAACTAGCTTGGAAGTTTCAGAACTAAGCTTTGGAACAGATGCTACCGAAAACATGTTGAATGCTACATACTTCATTTCTTCGACTGATTAGACCTACTTTATTACAAAACTAAATTTCAAACACACACTTCGTCAAGAATTTCAGAGATTTTAAATGTTAGAATCACAATCAATCAAAAGATAGACAATTACATCCTAACTCATATCAGATCAAATAAAAGTCACAAAATGCAATCAAACTTAATAAAAAGGAGAGTAAGATGAGATCATTTATTATACATTTAACGGGCATATTCTGGCCTCATCATTTCCCCAAACTTACTTGTTTGTAAGTCCCTTTACAAAATTCATTCTTCAAAAGTGGGGTTATATGTTCTACATTCCATTTGATTGCTCAGATCAAATGGCTGAAATTGGATCTTCCAATGCTTAAACTTAGAGGTATTGTACCCTACTCCTACTTCTATTTTCCTCTGCCACTCTTCAAATTGAGTAGGATCTTGAGGTTCTCTATTTTTCCAAGGAGACATGGGGGTGAGAAGTATAGGGGCCTTGTTTGCATTCCCATCCATATTTTCTCGTAGGTCTCATTGATATGAGGAATTATTGTGCATAACACTTTTGCTCTTTCTAAACTCCAGATCAGATTTGTAGGGGATATTACTTCCCTTCTTCTCAAGGAAACAGTAAGAAGTTCCCACCTTTTCGAGCATCCTTCATAAATATCTTCAAACTTCTCCTCCTCATAGGAGGTAAAGGTATCAATACTCTTTTGTAAGCTGGAAAAATAATGTGTCTTGAATCACTCATCAAAGGCATGAGTTCTAAAATGTATGAGGAAGGTAGAAGGTTTACCATAGTGAGCTCTCATGTAGAGACTAGTTGAGCTAGCTTTCAATAAAAACTTAGATTCCCTTTCCTTCCATGTAATTTGGTTTTGCAGAATAGAGACAAATGCATTGAGCTGACTTTCCCCCACATAAAAATTGATCATAAATCCTGTGTTCTTCTCTAGCATCAAATTAGAAAGACAGAATTCACATAGAAGATTTTTCTCGCTCAGGTCAAGCTAAAGAATAAGCTGTCATGAATTGATTCATCTTTTAGTTCATGTGGAAGTCCACATGAAATCCTTGACAACTTCCAAGAAATGAATTGTTCTTCTAAAAACACACTATATATAGTAGAGGGCCTCCACCGTAGGCAAGCAATTTTTCACTCATAATGAGACCATATGAATTTTTGCAAGACATTTATATTTGATGCCTTCTTCCTTATAAAATTTTTCTTCCCACTCTTTTTTTTCCTTCTTTTCTTCTTCCATCTTGGTCTTCAAATCTTCATTTGATGTTTTAGCTTCTCCGAGTTCCCACAAGTGTCATTCCATAGTTGTTTGAGTGGAAAATAAGTTAATTCGATGCAATGCAGAGGCTGTGGACTCAACATTCTATTTTCGGAAGTTTAACATTCTTCCTTTTTCTCTATCGTTGTTTTTTAATTATTGATAACTCCTCAATCCTAGCTGAAAGCTGAGTTGTTAGCTCTCCAATGAGCATTTCCCTTTGTTCTAATTTGAGTTTGAGGAAATCAATTCCTCATCCTTTTCTCGATAATGAGCTCTGCTCTACACAAAACAGAACTTGATTAACTGATGTCTTTCTTCTTCCTTGAAATTACTTGGGAGTTGAGCATTCTTCTTTTATAAAAGGAAATTTACCTTTTCATCTCTAGGATGCCAACTCTTCCTCTTCATGTGATAATCGATGGTTCGGCCAATTCTTGAAAATCCTACTCCTCAAGTCTCTCATCTCCTTTGTCAATTTCATCTTGGCTTGGTTTAGGAAGAGTCATGGCCATGATGCCTAAAATATCAATAGCTTCTTTTTCCATCTTTTCATGTTCTTGCTTCTCTTTGGGATTTCCCTTGACCTCTTATGAATTTTCCTTCTTTGGGAAATTTCAACTTGATGGTGGATTTCCTTCTAGAGATTCTTCTTACTTTTGTTTCTTGCTCCTACATGGGTGATCTATCACCATCAGATATAGATATTAGCTCCTTATAGCTTACGTAGAAGAAGGAATTTCCTTCAAAGGCATGAAGGCTCGCTATTTTGATCTTTCTCATGGACCTTATTTTTGGTATATTTTCTCTTTCCACTTCCTTCTATTCTTTTTGGGGGCATCAATTTCTAAATTAGTTGAAGGAGAAAATGGATCACGGTATTGTCCTTTTGATAATATTAGGGTTTTTCTTAAACTTCCCAAGAAACTTTTCCCAAATTTCTTCTCCATTTTTATTTAACGAGAAAATGGCGTTGTTATACTAAATGAACTAAACTATGATGCCTAATTGTCCCAACACCCCAGGAATACCTTTGGGCCATGGTATGGATAGAATAAAAAAAAGAAACCTGGAAGGTTTATTATGTACTCGGTTTTGTGGCTCCATATTTCAGATATATGAGCATCTTCAGGACTTCTTTCCATATGGATCCAAATTGACCATCACGGAGTTAAATATTTCGCTATCCAAAATGCTACCCTATCAAAGGGTTTGGGAAAACTAACCCTTGACCCCTTTTATGATTTTCTTTGTATTGTAAATGTATTGGGGTTTAGTTTCTCCTTCTTATAGTAGGGTTTCAACCAGTTCTTTCAAGGTCCCTTTGGTAGGATGTGGAACATTCACAATTGGCATTCCGACACATTAATTATTGTATTAACATAAAAAAGAATAAAAATATTTCTCACCTTTGTCCTAGATTCTTTGTAGGTTTATGACGAATTCTCTTACTAATTCGTCATTATACTTTGAATTTTTTTAGGAACTCTAGCCATCCTGCATGCTCAAAGATAGATGCCACTTCTTCATCCGCGAGTAGCTAGGAATCATCCTCTGGTTCTGATTTCTTTTTAATCCCCATATCGACTCGAGTTTTGTTTCCTTTAATTCTATGCAAATTTGCTATAGACCTTCTTTATTAGCTACGAAATTGACGATTTTATCTACAGAAACCTTTGTTCTTAGCTGCGGAACCTTTGTTCTTTGCTGCGGAACACAAGCTTAATTCACTGCTTCTCCCTCAAAATCTCTCTGCAACTTATTTCACTTGATTTTGCACTAATGATTACTAATGATAACTATGTCACCACTTATTCCATCCATATCATCTTCATGATTACTCACTTGTAATCATAATGTATAAATAGATGAATCATCATACCAACTTTTAAATCAAGTCAAATCACACATGCAAACTTTAATTTAACCCTAAATAAATTAAAAGATATAATTATCATTCTTGATGATGTAATCCTTTTCTTATGATGACTCATCATTCCTACAAGTGAAACAAAACACGGTTAGATAAGACAACTAGAATTCCAAAGAATTCCCTTTTATTTGAATTATCCATAAGAGGAGGTCAACCGCCATTCTTTGGATTTCAATTGACCTTTGAGAGAATTTTTATTTTTATTTTATGTTTTTTATTTTTTGGGAAGAAAACGCCATTTACTAGTTTTCATTTTATTCCCTTTATTCTTGATCTATTATCGGTTATTTAATCATTTAGGAAGAAATGGGTTCTTCCATATGATCAAATTATTTGTCTTCTTCAATATTCCTCAAGAATTCATCCTTAGTGGGAGGCTTCTATAGATTTTTAGCCTATGTCCATTGACCAAGAGTGTTCTTCTGCTGCCATCAATGGAAAGTAACCTGAATAGAACCATTGTCAAATATCTGCTCAATCGATAGGGTCCCAACCATCGGTTCTCGATTTCCTTGAATTTTGGTACTTAGAATCAAATAACAATGCTCGAGTATCCTATTTTGAATTGACTTTTCTTGATATGTTTTCCATGTCATTGTTTCCTTTGATCTTGGATTATCTCTGTCTGCTGAAGTGCTTCCATCCTCAATTCATCCAATTCATTGAGTTGAAGGATTCTTTCCTTTAGAGATGAATTTAACTCAATACCCACCTTAACTGTTGTCCTTAATGTCTGTAGTTCAAACTCAATGGGAAAAGGGCTTTTCCCATAGACTAACTTATATGGTGAAACTTTGTTGTATTTTTCCAAGTTGTATTATAATCCCAGCATGACTTCAAGTAGTCTCTTTAGCCAATCTTTTCTCCTAGCTTCAACTATTTTAGTAAGGATGTTTTCCAATTCTCTGTTTGTTACTTCAAACTTATCCATTTGCATTTGTGGGTGAGATGGAGATGAATAACTATGATTGATTTGGTAATACATTATGAAAGCTTGGATCATATTAGACATAAATTGTGGTCCCTAATATGAAACTATGCTCTAGGTGCTCCAAACTTTACCATAATTTTGTTCCAAAGGAAATCAACAATTGCTTCTTCGATGGCATTTGTCAATGCACGCATACTTCGCCCACTTTGTCACATAGTCGGTACACACAAGAATATATTCCTTTCCTTGTGAAGGAGGATTAAAGGGACCAACAAAATCCAATCCCCATCTCTCAAATGGCTCAATCACTACTTGAGGTTGAAGAGGAATTTCATTGGTGAAAGTTGGTTGTCCCATCCTTTGACAAGGATCACACCGCTTAATATATCTCTTCACATCCTTGTACTGAGATATGGCCAATAATAACCGAGTGCAAGTATCTTATGAGCTATTCTTTTCACTGAATAGTGTTCTCCACTTGGTTCATCATGATATGCTCTGAGGATATCAAAGATTTCATCTTCTCTTACACACCTGCGTAAAACCAAATCAGGGCCACATTTAAATAGCATTCCATTTAACCATTTGAATTGTGCACTAGTTTTGATTAAATTCTTTATTTGTTTCTTAGTGAAATAAGGAGGAAACTTCCATGTTGCAAGATAATTTTCCATATCAGCAAACCATGGTGTACTTGCTAAAATAGCAAATAGTTGTTCATCTAGAAAGTTATCCTTGACTGGATCTTGCTCCCTGTAGTGGTTAGTCTTGAAAAAAATCAGTGCCACATTAGATATACCTAGATTGTACACCTTGGTAATATCAAATTCTTGCAAAAGTAATAACCATCTAATTATTCTTCCTCCAACCACTAGTTTGTTCATTAAATATTTAATTTCTAAATGATCTATGTGTACAAATATCTTGTACCCTGTAATGTAATGTCTGAATTTATTGATTGCATAAATCATAGCAAGAAATTATTTTTCAGTGGTGGTGTAATTCTTTTCAGTGGGAGTAATATTTTTACTAAGATAATAAATAACATAAATTTTTCCTTCTTCATCTTTCTGTCCCAAAACTACACCAATGGAATTATTTGAGGCATCTGTTTGGATATGAAATGGATTTTCCCAATTAGGTCCTCTCAATATTGGGGAAATGACTAATTTTTCTTTAATTTCTTCAAAATCATGCTAACACTTTTCATCCCAAAGAAATTCATAGTCCTTGGTTAGCAAATTAAACAGGGGGCAGAAATTTTACTGAAATCTTTAATAAAGCACCTATAGTACCTAACATGTCCTAAAAATGACTTGATATATGTGGGGGTTTGAGGAATAGGTAAATATGAAATGATCCTAATTTTGTTTTGATCAACTTGAATTCCTCTTTTTAAAATATGGTGTCCTAATACAATCCCCTCATCAACCATCATTAAACACTTTTCATCACTAAGAGACAGATTGTGTTGTTCACATCTTGTTAACACTCTGTCTAGATTTCTCAAAGCATCATCAAATGTATCTCCATGTACAGTGAATTCATCCATATATACCTCAACACAATCATTTGTTAGATCAGAAAATATTGCAAGTACAACTCTATGGAAAGTTACAGGATCATTGCATAAGCCAAATGGTAACACCCTATAGGAAAAGGTACCCCATGGACATGTAAATGTAGTTTTTTCCTGATCTTCAACAAAGAACTCGATTTGATCTTATCCACTAAAGCCATCCAATAAGGAAAAGTATTGTTTACGAAAGGTTGTCTAGGACTTGATCTATGAATGGTAAGAGAAAATAATCTCTCAGTGTGTCTTTGTTCTGTTCCCTATAGTCAACACATATTCTCTATTTTTTGTTCTTTTTAGGAACAATTACAAGAGGAGATACCCACTGACTATCTGAGATAGGGTAGATAAAACCTACTTGTAATAGTTGTTCAATTTCTTGTTTGATTATATCCCTTAAGGTTGGGTTAATCCTTCTCTGAGGCTTCCTAACTGGTTTAACGTTTTCAGTATAGATGTGATGAGTGCAAATACTTGGGTGAATTCCATTCATGTCTTTGTAATCCCAAGCAAAAGCTTTAGTATGATTTTTTAGAACATCAAACAATTTAGCTTCTTTATCATCCTTCAACCAGTTGTTAATGTTCAAAGTTTTACCCGGTTGAATCTCAACATGCTTGGCTCCAATGTGTGATGGTGATTTGTTGAAAAGGTTCCATTAAAATATCTAGTGGACATGCATATGGTAACAACATATGATATGTAGCAACATCTCCAAAAGTTCCTTGAGACAAAATTATGGAAAAAGGATAGTAACGTTAATTATGATACTTATCTCTTTGTAGGCCAAACTCTTACGTCACGCCACTTTCAAGAAATTATTCACCACTCCGATGTATTTGGCTGAAGCTACTAATTCTTCCTCTCCCCATGAGAAATATCGTTCCTCAAGAATGAAATTATTTCCAATCACGAGAGAATTGCTATTTTCGTGGTTCCAGAACTAAATGTGGTGGTTCCGGAACTAAGCTCACGGGTTCGAGAACTAATTTTGTAGGTTGGAACTATTTGATTAATTCAAGGACAAATGGTGCTCATCCAATGGTTGATTAATCATCTCTTCTACTTCTCATACATGATCCTGCAATGTGAACATACCTAAAGAAGACAAATTTTGCTTATTAGTATCGGGAGAATCAACACACAATTGTTCTTGATTATCAATAAAGGTCGTGCGAGAAGGATATAAGGAAATTTGCTTAGATTTCTTACCATTTGATATTGTCATATCACTTGACCTACAATCAATTAAGGAAAATACTTTATCTAACCACAGTCTACCAAAAATAATGGGATAACGCAATGTTTTACCTTTTGGCTACTGAGTATAAAGAAGTCAATTTGGATATTTCTATGACTCCACCATAAGCGCCACGTCTTGATAATCCCTTCGGTTTTGCTACTGATTGGTCTACCATCTACAATATGGTATTAGTAGGTGTTAGTGTGAAACACAACACCCCAAATGAGTTATGGATCTACTTTTCTAAGGTAGGGTCATTTGGTGTGATTTGCATAACATTGGATCATTCCCCAATCTGTGGGACTTGCAAATGGGAATGATCCTCCAAAGAAGGTTGGTTCCTCTTCCGAAACTACCTGCCACAAGCTATTCCAGTGCAGGAAAGCTAATCTAATCCTAATCTAACTTTCAAGGAGACAAGGAGAGAAAGAAAACTGAAAAAATAGAGCCTACACTAAAACAGTGATACACCAGAGAAGGAAAATGTTGATCATCTATCAAAACTGCCATGGAAACAAAGAGAGGTGAGAAATGGAGAGGATGGACAAGTGCATCACAGACTAGAGATGGAATTCACACAGAAAATGTTCCAAAATCCCTAAAAACACAACTCTAAAACCTGCAAATGACATTCAAACATGCATATATTCCTTGCAATAATGAGAGGCAAGAAGAAACAACCAAAAATGAGCAAAGGATGGACAAATGCATCACAAAAACACATTTTTATTGCTCCATATTTACATAGTGCACCATTTCATGGGAAAGAGGAAAAATGCCATTACAGAGCAGGGGAGGAGGTTCCAACTCCATTTTTGACCCTGGGGAAGAAAAGAAGAGGGAGGTAGAGAAGAAGAGTGAACAACCACTAACTAACTTCTTGAAAATGTGCCTCTGTTTACAATATATAGCAAAATGTGAAAAGATAGGGAAAACATGAGAAAATCTGATTCTCTGCTCCAACCACTGACAACATTCAAAAATTGGTTGAGAAAGTCAAGGATCCTCTACAAATTCCATTCCCCAATGCATTTTTACCAGCTCGAGGAGAGAACGGCCATTCTTCATTAATTTTGGTGGTTGAAACTATTTTTTTGTCTTTTCCCATGCCAAAACATGTTTTTGCATTTTCTCCCACAAATCTTTACCAAAATTCAAAATTGAAGACTCCATGATGAAGAGAATCTCCAGATATTTCCATTGGTACCAAGATTGTCAAAATGGAGCTCTGGATCAAAAGATATGGCCTTCTGCGTTTTCCTTACGTTTCCTACAAATTTGGATTCGGGTGAATTTTGAACTTTTTGCCCACAAATCCGTTGATGACGTAGCATCTGTTAGGGTTGGTGGAGGCGGACTTCCTTTTTCAATTTTACATTTTTTTGACAAAAGTCAAAAAATCTAATTTACTTCAAGTCCCACATCCCCACATTAGCTTTTTGATGGGGCCGTGGGTCGCATTTTGATTTTATGCCTTTTGGAAGAAAAGGAAAATTTTCACTTTTTCCTCGATACTCTGTGGTATGAGTTCCTTGAAAAAAACTTTCCCAAGCTTCATAAGTCCGCCTTGGGAAAAATTTCCCTTCTAACTCCGCCGAGCCATAACTCAAAAAATAGGAGTTAGAAAGAGTTCTTTACCTTTCTAGAAAGGGGAAGAAATTCTCTATCTGATGGAGCATTTTACAGAAACCTTTGAATGCTTTAAATGTCTAAAATCTAGAGTGAAGCACAAAAGGTAGTTGTTAGTGTGAGTTATCCTATGTGTCCTCCTCTCATGTTGGAGGGTCATCTCACATGGGTTAGGTTTAGGGTTAGGTTTAGGGTTTCATATGTGTCATGCACTAGGGTTACTCAACACCCTATATGTACCCCTTTTCTATTCATTTATGAGCATGCCAAGACACTCCGCTGTCTTTCCTCTATGCAAGCTTTGTTTCTGTTGAGCAAGTTCTTCCATTACTGATCAATTTTTTCCTTGCTATCGCTGGAGCTTTCATGATTCCGTTGGAGTGCAACTACTTCGTGGTGCCTCGTTTCGATTCGATTCTCGCAAACTCTTTTCATGGTATCAGAGCTGAGATCGGGTAAACGTGCACTTGATTTATTTTTGTTGCTATTACTCTTACTTGGTTTCGTTATTTTACTCTGCATGCAAGTCTTTTGATCACCATTTTTGAAATTATCTTGCTAATATCTCTAACAAGCTTTCTCGGAAAGTTTTTGTGTTTTTTTCTTGTGCATGTTGTCTGTGGTTGCAGGATCCTTGAGTTCTTCAGTCGTGGTTGCTACTCAACGAACTGCTGTCCCTCTGGCATTTTTTTTGCTTCCAGGCGTTTTTAATCACATTTGCCACGTTTTTTGGTGTGGGCAAGCTAAAACGTGGTTGCTTCATGCGCTTTTTTGATCGCATTGCATTTTTAATCATTAGCCACGTTTTTTTGATTGCACAGGCATTTTTAATCATCATTTGCCATGTTTTTGCTTCACAGGGTTGTAAAAATCATCTTGCCTGCGTTTTTTTTTGCTCCACAGGGTTGTAAAAATCATTTGCCACTTTTTTGGCCTGCTAAAACAAAAACGGCCTGGCAGAAGCAAAAACGGCTGTACACTCTCTTGACGCGGCCAGGCAACATTTCTCTGTGTTTTTTCACCCTTGGCATGGCCAGGCATCATTTCCCTGCTGTTATTTATCCTCGGCGCGGCCTGTTCCCTTGTTTTTTTGGTGTAGGCAACATAAAACGTGATGCTCATTCATTCTGCACGCTGCGGTTGTACACTTACACCAGTCAGTTTTGGTAAGTTTCCTTCCTTTCTTTAAAAAAAAACTTACTCAATCTCTGCTTTTTTATAAAAACGAGCCGTGTAAGTATACATGCTAAGTTTTTTTTACAATCAAACTTCTTTTTAGTAAGTTTTTAAAAACATTTCTAACTCTGACAAGTTTCTTAATTAGAAACATTTATCTTTTAAAAAAATCTTCATCTAAATCTTCATTAGATTAGATCTAATTAGTTTTAAATTAGATCTAATTTTTATTTAATTTCACATTATTTAAAAAAATATATTTCCTTGGCATTATAATTTGGTCTTTGGATTGTTGTATTTCTAACCTTCTGTCGAGTGTCGAAGACGAAGGGTGAGGTCCGGGATTGGCAGGTGGCTAATTCCCCTCACAATACAAACAAACCCTATCTCAAATTCTGTGTCATTTCCAACGAGCATACATACGACACCCTTTGCATGCATTTAGGGTGCTTTTTTAATCCGTTTGCAGGCTTATTGGCTTTTTCTCATCAAATTGCGGGAATTGGTTTTTGCTATAACTTTTGACTCGTTGCTCGGTTTTGAGCACTTCTTTAGTCAAAGTTGCATGTTTTTACACTCTAGATGATGGGATCATTAGCTTTGTAAATGCACTAATTTTATAAAGTGCCGCATTCTGGGGGGTGTCTTTGTTTTGCTTAATTCAGCTCATTCTTTTGAGCTTTGTTCTATTCCTTTTTTTCGTGGACTTGTGAGCGCATCCGCCATAGTTTTATGACAAAGGGATTCTTTCGTGTGACGTGAGACAATTTTTCTCACCACCAGGGTTGGCTTTCGCCTCCTTTCTATTTTTTGCTTGTGCTTGTTTACGGTGTTCCTCTTTTGATGCGCTCCACGAAACACTGTTGTGGTCTCCCCTCTTGCATGTTATTACGCTAATTGCAAGACAAGTTACCAATTGTTTCAAACCGCATGCACGAGACCCGATTGTAATCAATGCACTCAACTAAATTGCCAAAAGCAGGGGGGTTGTTATTGTCCTGGGTGTTGTATTACATGCAGACGCATTATCGGCCGCCTAATGTCTTGCATTTGTGCATCTTACACTTTTTGATTCCACATCATGGAAGGTAATCTTTCCAGACTTGAGCATCGTAGGATCGCCTTACATAGCCTCGCCAATTCTTAGTGGGAGAGAGAACTATTCAGCTTGGTGTGCTTCTATGGAACATTACTTCACCTGCAAGGGTCTTTCTCACTTCTTGCTTGGGCCAGTTCCTGCACCCACTGATCATCGTCATCTTAATGATTTTCTCAACAATTACGACCATGTTTTTGGTCACATGATGATGCATGTCTCTACATCTCAATGGGTTCACGTGGCAGACTCAGATCCACCCCACCGCGTCTGGAGCATTCTTCAGTCCCTCTATGGAGACCCTTCACATACTGCCGCCATTGTTGTTGCAGCTGATTCAGTTGTCTCCTCTATTTTTTCGTGTGATGACAGTTCCACTGACACAGACTCGCTTGGTTCTACTTTTGATGACGAGGATTGTGCACCAGTTTTGATGATGAGAGTACTACAGAGGAATCTTCTCCTCCTTCTCTCACTATTCCAGAGAGTGTTGACACATCCCACATCTCATCATATATTGAGCAGTCTCTTATACAATGTCATACAGTCATCACACCCACCTCTTTTCCACCTTCAGTGTTTGAGGCCCATTTCACTCCTCAACCTTCCTTGGATGACTCATACATATTTGACATCGCTCTTCTGTTTGTTGAGCCCCCTCATTGGGATGAGTATCTGCCTGACCTTAGTCATCTTTTCGCAGAGCACACTTGTGATGTACTACAGGTTCCTCATCCATCTACAGGTGTTCACCCTTCATACTCTGACAGTTCTGCACTCGTGACATTACCCTTAGCTCCTTTGCACTCGCTTGCTAGACCTATGTCACACTTTCATGGACCAGACTCAGAGTTCTTCATGCTACTGCCTTCATTTCCTTCGTGGAGTGGGTAGATTTCAGCACATCTTTTCTATCCTTCCTAAGGGAAGACACACAGTACGGTGTAGATGGCTCTTCTTCAGTCCAGAGGTAGAGGATCTCATCATCGACATTCTTCTGGGAGACTTCTTAGAGTTGTAGAGTTCAGATCCATCCATGGCATCTTCCGCATCCATCTCATCTCCCTCATCTTCTCTTTTTTCATCTTCCGAGAGATTTCCCCTTTGTACATGGGTACCTCATCAGGCTTTATGCCGGGACCCATTTTCTTCTTCTTCTTCTAGGAAGATTGTGTTTGTATATGGGCACCTTATCAGGCCTTTAGTTGTCGGGCCCCATTGACACATCTTTCTTAGTTGTTTAGGAGTGTCTTTCTCTTCCGTCGACTCATCACAGCGCTACCCCACTTCGATAAAGTGGGGTGTTAGTGTGAGTTATCCTATGTGTCCTCCTCTTATGTTCGAGGGTCATCTCACAGGGGTTAGGTTTAGGGTTTCATACGTGTCATGCACTAGGGTTACTCAGCACCATATATGTACCCCTTTTCTATTCATTTATGAGCATGCCAAGACACTCCGCTGTCTTTCCTCTATGCAAGCTTTGTTTCTATTGAGCAAGTTCTTCCATTACTGATCAATTTTTTCGTTGCTATCGTTGGAGATTTCACGATTTCGTTGGAGTGCAACTACTTCGTGGTGCCTCGTTTCCGATTCGATTCTTGCAAACTCTTTTCAATAGTAAGTTAACCTAAAAATAAGGGAGCTTATTTTAATTAACAACTTTGGTGACTCACGGGGTCATCTACTGCTTAGATGAATGATCAATGGCCTTTTTGCATCCATTAGGCTTGGAGTCAAGCACGATAACCAATTATGCGATATAACTCTGAAAATATGACCTTTGAATCACTTGAAACCCACTTTGAAACTTGAAGTTGAACTTCACCAAAAGCCAATGAATGCACTTGTGTAAAAGCAATACAACAATACCAAAACTATGTACAAACTGAAAATCATACAAAGTGTGCAAAAGCACTTCTTTTGCTAAAAACAAACCTACTTAAACTACTCTAACCAAGAGCAAAGTGAGCTCAAACAAAGCTGCAACTGGTGGGGAGAGAGAAATAAATTCCCTTCCTCAAAAATGGCAGCCATGCAACTGATTTGCATTTGAACATGGCTAGTTGGATGAGTGAAAAACTAACTATAAGCTAATATTCCACCCAAATCACCAAAGTATCAAGTGAAGACAAAACCAATACCTCTTTTACTTTCTTGGAATTTGGATTGAGGTATGCCAACCGATCCTTGGTGCTTTGTAGCTCATCCTCATGCCTTGAAATGGGCATGACCACATTTGGCTCCAATGAAGCCAAATACCTGATTGGGAAAGGTCTGGTCCATTTGATATGCCCATAGCTCTGATTTTCAACTCCAAAAATGGAGTCTTCTTGCAGATCCTCTTGAATGGATGGTGTGGAAGAAGTGGTGGAACTCTTCTGCTCTTTTTCTTCCTCCATAGCAGCATAAAACTCCTCTACAATTTGCAGCTCTTCATCTCTGATTGCAACATCCATTGGAGCTGCTTTTGCATCATCATACTACCTTGCTATACATTGTTGGCTCTGGAGTTCTTCTGCTGATTTTTGAAGATCAATCTGCTCTTGGACAACCCCTTCTTCTAGCATGAAGTTTGTCAAATCAAACTTTCTACTTTGTTGTTCTAGAGGACTGTTTGTGACAACAATGTCTTCTTGGCGGTTCCCTCTCATGGTGGATGTGGCCTTTGGAAGATCAAAATCTCCCAACCTTGATTCAAGAAGCATGGTGGAAAACGCTGGTTGTGCTTGCAAGTTTTCTTTCATGGCAGCAGGCTCTTGAATGGTGAATGATGGGGAAGAAAATATTGCAACTTCTATGGGCTGCTCCCTATCAAAACATCCTTCTAAGTTTGATAAAAAATCAAACTCTATGTTGTCCTGTTGTAGCCAAGTTTCTCCCTCTTGCATGGTGATCTCAAAATCTACATTCTTTTCACCAGATGAAGCTTCATCTTCAAACATGAAGCTAGTGAGTTCAAACTCCTCCACACAGTCAGAATTTGGGAGAGATTGAATGGGGGAGAGATCTACTATCTTATGTGCAACCAGCTCATGGTTCCATGCCTCTAAATTTTTTTTTTCCACCTTCATGTGCTCCTCTCTAACTGAACTTGGAGCTGCTGGTTCTTCCTCCCCCATGATGGATTCATTAACCAAATCAGGCCCTTCAAATGAAAGAAAAAAGTTTCCAATGATGCCTTCTTCTTCTGCTACTACAAACTCTGATTCGATTTCTTCCATTTGCTCCTCATCAATGGGGCTTTGAGCTGATTGTTCTTTCTCTTCCATGGCTGATTGTGCAACTTCTATTGGATCAAAATTTTCTTCAAGCAGAGTGCCAACATGGGCACTACATTCTGAGTAAAAAGGCTATTGATTTTCTTCCCTTTGTCTTTGTTCTTCTTCTGCTGCAACAAACTCAGCCTTGACCACCTCTGGTTCCTCAACTTTTACCTCCTCGTAGGCTTAACCAGCAAAGGAATCTCTGTTATCCCAAACCTAAGAGCTAAGATCACTAAGCTCTTAACCATTTCTTCTTTACTAACTCTTCTTCTTGTTGTCCTTGACTAATTTTTAAAATTTCTTCTTCTCCACATGGAATTGGGAAGGCAAGAGAAGGAGTGGGTTGGGATTCAACCATTTTTTCATTTGTTTGTGGTGGTGGAAGAGATGAAACTTCTTGTTTCCTTGGAGTGGAAGGTATTTCTTTTTGCTCTTGTGGAGGGGATTTGGATTTGGAAGAGAAGAGGGTAGAAAAGATGAGATGGGATGGGAGACTAGGGGATGGAGGGATGGTTTTCACAACTGGAGCAGCATTGGCTGGGTTTACAACTTGACATTGTTGAAATGGTAAAGCTTGAGATGAAGAAGAAGAAATACAAGGAACTATTGAATGACTTACCCATTGACAAGGTTGATTCAGACTCTACTCATATGCTTCTATCTCCTCAGTCCATTGTGTAAGTTGGGGCAGCATCTCAATTATGAAGTCCAGCTTCTCTTGAGGGTTGTAGTGTCTTGGAAAAGGGCCTTCCCATGGACAGGGTTCCCTACAACCAATTTTGAACGCCTTCATTTGAGCTATAGCTCTTGACTGCACCATGCCAATCTCCATTTTTTGGATCTTCTCCAACAGACCAGCATCTTGCATTTGATTTTCTTCATTGTTTGCATACCTGCTCTTGGAAAGCTCCATAGCCAAACTGATTTTGGCACTACTACTCATAGGGGTAACCATGTTGATTTTGGATTTTCTCAAAATGTTGATTTGAAGGATTTGTAAAGCTTATTGGAGTTGGAATGTGTTGTTGTTGCTATAGATGTGAATTCCATGGTGGAAATGAAGTCATGATTGCACAACTTCATGGAATGGAAAGAATGAAAGAATATGGAAAGAAGGATGAATGGAAGTGAATGGAAAATAGGTCTGCAACTCAGAGAATGAGTTGTTTACCAGATGGAGTTGCCAGATGTGCAAATTGAAGCTTCTAATAAGCTGGAAATTACAACAAGTGCACATCAATCTTGTTGCAATGAAGTGGAGACCTCTAAGGTCCCACCGGGTGTGCCAAAACTATTAGTGCAAAATCACAACACCCCCAAATGAGTTATGGATATGCTTTTCTAAGGTAAGGTCATTTGGTGTGATTTGCATAACATTGGATCATTCCCCAAGCTGTGGGACTTGCAAATGGGAATGATCCTCCAGAGAAGGTTGGTTCCTCTTCCTAAACTACTTGCCATAAGCTATTCCAGTGTAGGAAAGCTAATCTAATCCTAATCTAACTTCCAAGGAGATAAGGAGAGAAAGAAAACTGAAAAAATAGAGCCTACAATAAAACGGTGATACACCAGAGAAGGAAAATGTTGATCATCTATCAAAACTACCATGGAAGCAAAGAGAAGTGAGAAATGGAGAGGATGGACAAGTGCATCATAGACTAGAGATGGACTTCACATAGAAATTGTTCTAAAATCCCTAAAAACATAGCTCCAAATACTGTAAATGACATTCAAACATACGCATGATTCCTTCCAACAATGAGAGGAAAGAAGAAAAACCCAAAACAAAGGATGAACAAATGCATCACAAAAACACGTATTTATTGCTCCATTTACACAGTGTGCCATTTCATGGGAAAGAGGCAAAAAAATTCCATTACAAAGCAGGGGAGGAGGTTCCAACTCCATTTTTGACCCTGGGGAAGAAAAGAAGAGGGAGGCAGAGAAGAAGAGTGAACAACCACTAACTAACTTCTTGAAAATGTGCCTCTATTTACAATATATAGAAAAATGTGAAAAGATAGGGAAAACATGAGAAAATATGATTCTCTACTCCAACCACCGACAACATTCAAAAATTGGTCGAGAAAGTCAAGGATCCTCTACAAATTCCATTCCCCAATGCATTTTTACCAGCTCGAGGAGAGAATGACCATTCTTCATTAATTTTGGTGGTTGAAACTAGTTTTTTTGTCTTTTCCCATGCCAAAACATGTTTTTGCATTTTCTCCCACAAATCTTTACCAAAATTAAAAATTGAAGATCCCATGATGAAGAAAATCTCCAGATCTTTCCATTGGTACCAAGATTGTCAAAAATGGAGCTCTGGATCAAAAGATATGGCCTTCTGCGTTTTTTCCTTATGTTTCCTGCAAATTTGGCTTCGGATGAATTTTGAACTTTTCCCCACAAATCCATTGATGATGTGGCATCCATTGGGGTTGGCGGAGGTAAGGGCTTCCTTTTTCCATTTTACATTTTTTGACAAAAAGTCAAAAAAATCAATTTACCTCCGAAGTCCCGCATCCCCGCATTAGCTTTTTGATGGGGCTACGGTCGCATTTTGATTTTATGCCTTTTGGAAGAAAAGGAAAATTTTCACTTTTTCCTCCGATGCCCTGCCGGTCCAAGTTCCTTTGGCAAAAAACTCTCCCAAGCTCTGTAAGTCCGCCTTGGGAAAAGTTTCCCTTCTAATTTCGTCGAGCCATAACTTAAAAAATACAAGGAATTAGATATAGTTCTTTACCTTTCTGGAAAGGAGAAGAAATTCTCTATCTGATGGAGCATTTTCCAAAAACCTTTGAATGCTTTAAATGTATGAAATATGGACTGAAGAACAAAAGGTAGAAAGTTTACCCAAAAATAAGGGGAGCTTATTTTGGTTAACGATAGGTTGTATACCCGTTAATGGTAACGTTTTTAAAGTGTCCACTTGTCATTACATTTATATCCACACCCAAATCTACCAAAACATTATGTATATCCTTATTCCCTATAGATTTAGAAATATCGGGACTTCCGGGATCTCCGTATTTGGGAAGTAAAGTTTTCTGCAAATAAATCAACATGTTTCCCATCTACTTTGATAGTCTGGGTCTTGTTTCTTCCTTCTAGACATTTTCAAACATAACATTTTGATTGATTTTTTCAATTCTGGAATGTCCTTAATTCAGCCAAAATAGAGATTAATTTCATTTCTTTTTTAATAAATTATTAAAATGGAAGTGAAATTTTTTTAAGATCTCTATTTTTTTGCAGTTCAAAATTTTTTTTTGGGTTCTCTGCGTTTTTTTGCATTTTTGCAGCATTCAGGTTTAAAATTTTGTGTCATTGCCTAGTTCTACATTCGGGTTTTTGCTTCTGGCCTGCGTTGGAGGATCTCTGCTCGTGGTTGTTCGTGGTTGCTCCTACGTGTTTTCCTCGCGTTGTGCGTGGAGTGTCTTTCCTCATCTGTGCGTGGACTATCTGTCTTTCTTTCTCAAGCTCGAACTTGTGCATGGACTATCCTTCCTCACTTCCCACGTCTTATTGTCCCACACTTGTGTCGAATGGCCTCCTGTGCACTTCCCTCAACACTAACATTGTATTTTTACACAAAACCCTAGGTTTTTACCGCTGCAACTTTGCCTTTTCCCATAGATTGCTCTTTCTGCGTAAACCGGGTAAGTCGCCCTTTTGGTAAGTGTTTTAAAATTTAGTGGCCCTTTTGGTAAGTTTTTTAAAATACATTCCTTTTTAATCTTTTAAAAATTATCAAACAACTTTTAAAATGCAGCCCGTGTTTTTGGTAAGTTTTTAAATACTTTCTAATCTTTGTTAAAGTTTTTTTCATTGGTTTTAAAAACAATTAAAAAAACAAATCGGATTCCTTCTAATTAAACTTAGAATCAATTTGGTTCTAATCTTTTAGTTGTTAAACTTAGAATACTTTCTAATTCGGCTTCCTTCTAATTTACGTTTTTAAACAAATAAAACAAATCTCAACGAATTACTTTTTAGTTGGAATGATTTAAATTTCTCATTAAAAAGGAAAGTATTTTAACACAAAAAAACCACACAATCTTAATTAATTAATCATATTAATTAAGTTTTTTTAATTAGATATTAGTTAATTGTAATTAATTAGATTTACTTAACATCTAGTTTTACTACTTGTTTCTCATTAACGATTAACGCTCAAATATCATTTTTTTAACTCCAACTTACTCTCAAATTAGCTAAATTAGGTGTTTCCAAACTGAAAAATTTAGGTGTTCTGTAATTTTTCTCTAATTGTGCGCTCAAGTGTGCAGCATCACTCTGAGCACCTTTTTTCCTTCCAAGCTCTTTTTCGGCGTTCTGAAGATTCTCTGAACTCCTTGAGTTCATTTAAAACCTTGTATTTCACCCTTATTATTGCTTGTGACTAGTGAGTGTGTCCACCATAGTCCTGCAGCAAGGGGGTTTCCTTTTACGACGTGAGATGTTTTTTCTCACCACAAGGTTGGCTTTCACCTCCTTTCTTGTTTTTGCTTGTGTTTGTTTACGGTGTCCTATTTTTTGCGCTCCACGAAACACTGTTGTGGTCTCCTCTCTTGCACGTTATTACGCTGATTGTAGAACGAGTTACTAAGTGTTTCAAACCATGCACATGACACGATTTGTAATCAACGCACTAAAATATAAAGTGCCGAAAGTAGGGGGTTGTTATTGTCTTGGGTGGTTGTGTTTCTTTTCTACATTTCTTTTCTCTCTCTCTCACTATGGATGCTCTTTCAATTCCTTTGCTTACGCCGTTCAACTTTTTTGAATGGAGATCAAAAATAATAATGAAACTAAGGGGTAAAGGGTTATTCTACATCACCATGGGAACTGAGACTAAACCAGACGATGAACCTGAAAAATCTAAGTGGTTAAACCGTAGTGATGAAGCTTTAGGTCTTCTTTGCATGTCTATTTCTCCTAACTTTCTCTTCCACATTGAGGCGTCGAAACACCTAAATCTATGTGGAAAATGTTGGATGCGATGTTTGGACAACTAGATGACATGAGAGCGCATGAGTTGGAAAACGAACTACTAGGGTTAAATCCTAGTGACTTTGAAAACCTACAAGCTTTCTTCTCAAAATTTGTCCACATTAGATTATTGTTAAAAGGATGTCAAGTAGAGAAGAAATATTCTCAACTGATCTTGTCGATTCTCTCTAAGCTAGGTCCCGAATATTCGTCTTCGTGTCAACTTTCTACGCTACAAAATCTACTTTGGGCGATACTTGGACTATGCCCTCCTTTGACTGTTTTCATCCCAACTCATTCAAGAACAGGACAAACTCATTCAAATGGGGTCTCTCAAGTCCAAGTCACATGCCCTTGTAGCAAGTACTAGCAAGGGAAAGAAGACTGAAAAGAAGAAAGAAAGAAAGGATCAACCTAAGAAAGAAACCAAGACCAAACCTAAAAATGACACAAACACTTTGACTTCTAAGCCTAAGGCACAGAAAAGCAAGTATTTGTGTTCCTATTGCAAGAAGTTTGGTCACGACAAGAAACACTATTTTTGGAAACAGATTGATCACTTATCTCATTTACTTGAGAAGAATAAAATAAGTGTTCCTGAATCCATAAAACAAAGTGCTCCGAAGGCCGAGTCTTCTGCTGCAAAAGGTGCTAAAAATGATAAGAAGAAAGGAAAGGCCCTTGTAGCTAGAGTTGCTCCTTCATCGACATAGATTATAGATTCGGTGCCTTGCACCACATGGGTTCTTCGCATGTTGATTTTTCCAACATCGAACCTTGTGGAATGTCCCAAATCATGATGGGTAATGACACGATAGTGTCGGTTTCCGGTAGTGGATCGGTAGAGATGGATGGGGGAACATTTAACCAAGTGTTGAGTGTTCCTGATCTCTCTACCAATCTCCTATCAGTTTACCAAATTACTCACCTTGGTGAAGGAATGTGAGTGGAATTTGTTCCTAACTCGGTGATTATTCGTGAGCTTAACAATGACACTACAGTGGCTGAGGGAAAGGAAAATCACCGTTCATGGTTGTACACCTTCTCCCACTTTACTTCTGATTCTACACCCAATGCCTTGCTCACTCATGCAAATGAGGTTAGTAAGCTATGGCATGAGCGTTTCGGACATCTAAATTATCGCTACCTTGAACAATTGAGCCAAAACAAAATGGTCAACAAAGTTGCCTCGTCAAGTTTTCTAATGGTATTTGTGAGGGTTATACCTTGGAAAGCATCCTAAAAGAACTTTGACAAAGGAAAATCTTGGAGAGCCACTCGTCATTTGGATCTTGTTCATAGTGATGTTTCTGGTCCATTTCCTTCTCCTTCGTTTACTAGAGCTCTTTATGTGCTAACCTTCATTGAAGACTATTCGCGATATACCTAGGTATATTTTCTTAAGCTTAAGTCTGAAGTCTTTGAACATTTTCAGGACTTTAAGGCTCTTGCTGAGAAATAGCGGAATGGTCTATCAAGGTTCTTCGAACTAGAAATGGAGGTGAATATGTAAACAATAAGTTCATGCATTTGTACTTCTAAAGGGATCTCTTTGCAGCATACGATTGCTTATAGCCCTTCGCAGAATAGATTCAGAGAAAGAAAGAACCATACTCAAGGAAATGGCCACTTGTATGATTCACTCAAAGTCTCTTCCTCCGCAAAGATATTGGGCGAAGTAGTGAATTATGAAAATTACATTCAGAACCATGTTCCACAAAAGGCAAGTAAGAGGGATGACACCCTTTGAAGCTTGGTTTTGACGTAATCCCGATGTTGAGCACTTTCAAATCTTCGGATCAAAGGCTATGGCTCGGATCCCTAAGAAGAAACATAAGGCCTTGGAACCACAATCCAAACCTTATATCTTTGTAGGGTATCCTGATGGCATGAAGGGATATCGATTGTTGAATCCTACTTCTCATGAGTTGTATATTGAGAGAAGTGTTGAGATCAATGAGTCTTCTTCAACTTCTACTTCTCCACCTATTGAGGTTCTTCAGCTCACTGACTCAGATTTTGACTCATCAGATGATGATGTAGTTGAGCGTGCTCCTCTTCTTGATCCTCCCAACCATTAGACCTTTAAGTCTTCTGATTCTGACAGTAGTGATGATGAGGACTATGTCCCTTCTCACTCAAGTGAATAATCTTCGACTCGAGCTCGATCCTCTTGGTCCCTGTGGGCAGGAAAATTTGCAAAGCGCTCAAGATTTAGTTGGAGATACTTTGGATATGAGAGGTACTCGCTCAAATTTCATTGGACCCCACTCTTTCTTCACCTCTGCTTTTGATCCACAGTATTTCTGGGAGGCTTTTGGTATTCCTAAGTGGGATTATGTCATGGATGAGGAGTATTCCTCTCTCATGAAGAATGATACTTGGGATCTCACCCCTCTTCCGAAAGGAAGAAAAATCGTTCGGTGTAAGTGGGTGTTCCAAACAAAGTATGGAGTAGATGGAGATGTCGAAAAGTTTAAAGTGCGATTAGTAAAAAGGGTTTCTCCCAGATAGTGGGGTTGACTATATTGAAACCTTTGCTCCAGTTGTGAAGATGACTTCTATTCGACTGACCCTAGCCATTGCCACAACAAACAAATGGAAAGTCCATCAAATGGACGTTAAGAGTGCCTTCCTTCATGGTGACCTAGAAGAAGAGATCTATATGGAACAACCTCTGGGTTATGTCCAAGATCCTCGCTCGTCTGTAAGTTAAAGAAGTGTCTTTATGGCCTTAAAAATCCTCTCGGGCTTGGTATGCCAAGATGGAATCCTTTTTACTTACATCAGATTTACTAGGTGTCACTCGATCCAAATGTTTATATTCTACGGCAAGATGACTCCATACTTATTCTTGTTCTCTATGTTGATGACTTGTTGATCACACAGAAGCTCTTCCTCTATTATTGATTCTGTGAAGATTTCCTTGGCCAACAAGTTTTCCATGAATGACTTAGGTCTCGCTTCATTACTTCCTTGGGATCCAGATTTCACAATCGACTTGGGAATCTTTATTTCACAACCTAAGTATGATCTTGATTTGCTAGCTCATTTTTAGATGTCCAATTGTAAGTCTTATCCTACTCCTTTTCTTTTCAAGGTTAAGTTGGTTTCAGATTGCTCTACTCCCTTGGTTGATGGTACTCTTTATCGGATGAGTTGGTGTGGAGCTTGATTTACTTGACTCACACTCACCCATTTATCGTATGCTATTAGAATCATGTCCGATTCATGCAAGAGCCACATGATCTGCATTGGAAAGTAGCTAAATGGATCCTTCATTATGTTTGTGGCACCTATGTTGATGGCATTCACTATCATGGAGGGGTAGATATTGACTTGATTGGGTTCACAGATTCTGATTGGGCCGGTGACTTAGATCATCAGAAATCTACTTCTAGCTACAGTTTCTCTCTTGGTTTGGGTCTCATTATTTGGTCTAGCAAGAAGTAGAATGCAATTACGATATCATCTACAGAGGTAGAATACAAAGGAGTAGTTAACACTGCCACATAAGCTATTTGGCTACAGGGTATTCTGACAGAGTTTGGCATCCACTTTCGGCGGCCTACCATTATCTACTGTGATAACATGAGCACAATCTCTATTTGTAGAAATCTAGTTCAGCATCAGCAGATGAAGCACATTGAGATCCATATGCACTTCATACGGGAGCTTATTCATGATGGTATCATCGACATTCAGTACATTCAGACAGCTGATCAGATTGTAGATTTATTCACCAAGCCCTTCACTGAGATGAAGTTTCTTCACTTACGGTCTCTTCTTAGGGTGAGGTCTTCTGCAGCTTCCCATATTCTTTAGGCTATGTAGTCCTTCTTTTCTTCTTCTTCTTCTAGGAAGATTGTGTTTGTATATGGGCACCTTATCAGGCCTTTAGTTGCCGGGCCCCATTGGCACATCTTTCTTAGTTGTTTAGGAGTGTCTTCCTTTTCGTCTAACTCATCACAACTTCGCTACCCTAGCTTTGATGAAGGGGGGTGTTAGTGTGAGTTATCCTATGTGTCCTCCTCTCATGTTGGAGGGTCATCTCACATGGGTTAGGTTTAGGGTTAGGTTTAGGGTTTCATGTGTGTCATGCACTAGGGTTACTCAACACCCTATATGTACCCCTTTTCTATTCATTTATGAGCATGCCAAGACACTCCGCTATCTTTGAGGGTCATTTCACATGGGTTAGGTTTAGGGTTTCATGTGTGTCATGCACTAGGGTTACTCAACACCCTATATGTACCCTTTGCTATTCATTTATGAGCATGCCAAGACACTCCACTGTCTTTCCTCTATGTGCAAGCTTTGTTGAGAAAGTTCTTCCATTACTAATTGATTCTTTCTTGCAATTATGTTGGAGCTATCATGATTCCATTGGAGTGCAACTACTTCATGGTGCCTCATTTCCGATTTGATTCTATGCAAACTCTTTTCAAGATCTTAGGGGTTTCATTTTCTTTTATCATTTCAGAAGAGTGATTATAAGTGTGGACTGCTAATTATTTTCCCGAGATCTAGTTTGAATATCCTTACAATCTATGACATGTAGATCAACTGATTTTCTAGTTCGGTTCCATAAATGGAGTTTTTGTTTTTTTCTTGGGTTTCTACTCTTTGGATGTGTTGGTATTTGTGTTTGTACTATATTCTCATTTTGTAAATTCTATGTAGGGGATCCCATGATGGCTGTTGATTTTGATTTGGGTATGTTTTTCCTTGAGCATAATTACTAGGGTTCCATCTAGGTTGTGAATAAGCATAAGGATTTCCTTGACCAGCCCATGGTTGTTGATGTCCCCTGAGCATACCAAGCAGGGTTCCATGTTGGTTGAGGTACCCAAGGTGGTTGTCCCCAATTTTGTGGTACTATCTAAGCAGCCCATGGCATCTTCCAAGGATTAGGAACTATTCTTGGCATAAACCCGCCCTTGGTGAGGTTATCTCGAACAAAATTCAATTCTTCTGTTATGGATGATGTATTGGTTTGTTTAAGTTGATTCTTTATGACTAGAAGTAGAGAACAAACATCAATATCATGTTCTTTAGATTCACAGATAAGACACATTTTTATTTTATCCAAAGGACAGTCTCTTATTTCATGCTTCTTCCGCATCTAGGACAATGTTGACAATTTTTGCACTTGTGCAAAAATGGGCAACTCGAAACTTCGTCGTTACGATGAAAGTCATGGGTGAAGTATACCTAAGCTGAAGAATTTTTGATGTTAATAGTTATTGCTAAATTATTTAATGATTAAGTGAAATTTGCAGCTATGTGTGTTGTTACAAAAGTAATAAGATCACATAGTCGTGATTTCATGATACCTTCAACAAATTAAGACAAAGGCCCCAAAGGAAAACTATGTTGTCTTGATGAAGACACTGAATTATAGAGTAGGTGAAGTGTTGAGTTTTGGGACAACAAACATAAGTGTAGATTACAGAAATCAGAGTTCATTACTGAATGTTACAGGTTCTCATTAATTTCTTTCCTTCATGTTTAAGACATTCAATTATATGACTGAGTTGTTTAGTTCATCATACACTCCATTCAGAAGCTTGAAATGCGAAGGAAATACACAACTCAATTTCAGAATTCAATGTTTTATTCACAAGGAAGGTCAAATGTTTCCCACACAAGCCATGGGATGTGACTAAAAAGTAAAGTACATCTACTAAAGAAAGAGGTACACATGCATGAAATAGAAAGAAAAGGAATATGAGTGAACCCATCATTGCCTTTGTATATTCTTCATTGTGTAGATTGTCCCCCTTCCATCTTGTTCCATCTTTGTCTTCACAATTCAAAGCATGGTACCTGAAAAGTAAAAGAAAGGAATCATCAATAAAGAGCTCGAGTTAATCCATATTCCTACACTATCCTAATTCGTGCATATGAATCTCTAAACAACAGGAGATATAGAGTACTTGAAGATCAAACTGCATAGCTCACTCAGAAAGAAGAGAAAGAAAAGAGGAAGAAGAAACATGGACATAAGAGAGGTCAAGAACCTAATTATTTTCTAACTATTTTCTCAAGTGTGTAGGTACAGGTTGTAGACAAAGAAAAGGACCATGTACATGTTGGAAAGAAGGGTTAATGTAACTCAAAACTTAGATATCTTCTGTAAAAGGAAAAGGTTACAGTACATAACAAAGAAGATGCATGCAGACAATGTACACTTTCAGATTTTAGTCAAGGAAGAGAGAATTCTAGGAAAATTTTGGTCAGGGCTTCGCCATGTGAAATGGACATTTTAAATTTTCCAGAAATGCTACCATCAAAGAAGTATAGTATCTAAGAAAAGAAATAAGATGATGGTATTTCAACAAAGCATCTGAATCAAGGCTTATGCCTGCTAATGGTGTTACATGAATGAGCAAACTGTTTACAAAAGGCCACATACAAGGTACAAAGATCTCATTAAAATCAAGAACAGATTGAAGAATCAAAAGGAGTAAAGAAGCGTGAATACCCATGCCAAAGGAAAGATACCCAAATCTGGGTTGTAATACCTCAAGCCACAAATTGAAAGATACATGGGTATATACAGATTTTGGGAAAAATAACTCATTCATACAGGACAGTTAAAAATCCATACACATATTTGTTGCAATATAACTCAAAGGATCGAATATAGTTACAGGTCTACAAAAGAAAATGCAGATCCTGGCTTTGATCAAAAACCATTAAATGGGTATCCAAAAAATCAGGGAAGGAAGCAAAAACTTACTGGTAAAATCAAAAGTTGAGCAAACCCTCAAAGGATCATCGAACTCAGAGCCAAAAGGGATAACCCACAATGATTTTTTGACTCAGAGATCAAGGTTTCACAAAAATAATGACATCTTAAGTATAAAATATCAGAGAATATGCCTCTATCACACTTGGGAAATCAAAGAAATCAGAGCTTAAGAATCAACTACCATGGCAGCCTTTCTTTTTATACAAGCCAAATATTTCATAATAGTCAGAGCTAAAATATGCAAATACCCACAACAGACATGGATCTATCTCGCAACGAGCTCAAAATTTCAAAGAAAAGCATGACTACCCATGATGCAAGAATGTCAGATCTGGAGATATGATTCAAAAGTAACGGTTGTTTAGGGCACAAGGTAGTGAATCCATCAATATAAAATCCTATTAATACAAAATCAAGTGTTTGAAGATGGAGTAGCAGAGACAAAGTAAAAGGGTGAGCCAAATATTGATCGAAATGAGCAATATACAGTCAGGAGATTACAAAAAAACACAAATCCATGACTACCTTGCTCAAAATAATGGTGTTACAGGTGCAAGAAAAGCAAAGATGATCATTTTTACAGGAGGGCTAAGCTCACAAACCTGCAATAATGACGGCCATAGAATCTTCGTAGAGCTCCTATAGGCACAAAGATCTCTTTTAAAGAAAATCCGAGCTCGAAGACAATGACAACTGGTTAAAAATCGACCAGATCTCGTGAAGAAAGCCAAGTAACAGAGCTTGAAGGCTTCATCAATGGTTTTCGTTAATTTTTTTACAAAGTTCATTTAGCTCGACTAGAGCTCAAGAATGAAAATGTGAAAGATTAGGGTTTCGAGTGTTTTACTCATCAATGATCCAAAGTAACCTAACTCACTCTGAGTTAATGATCAGAGGATTGACGGCCATGAATCAAAAGTACAGAGGTCGAATGGCTGAGGATGGAACCCAAGTTCTTCAATTAATACAAGTCAGAAACCCTAATCATGCTTTTGAGATCAATGATCAAAAATCAACAAGTACAAAGATCAACGCTCACAAATTGATCATCAAGATCGATGCAAAAGTAGTCCAAGTGAAATGGCGGTCGTTTGACCAACTTATAATTTTCAAATTTTATAAAGTGTCAAAATTTCCTCCGCATGCCCGAAATTCCGCAGAGTACACGTGGCACCATCACGGCAGAAGTGGAGAAACGGAGGTCGGGAGTCACTTAAGTTTTCAAACTTTAAAAATTCAAAAGTTAAAAGTTCCAAACATTTCCCATGCAAGCCCGAGCCTCCGCGATGAGAAAGTCAAAGCCATAGGGAGAAGTCAAAAATCAATTCTATAGAACATTGGTGGAGTGGTGGGGTTTCGTTAAAATTTGAGACTTATTCGCAAAAAGGTTAAAGCTTCAAGTTACCCCGAAGGCCCAAAAGTCCGCAAAGGACTTAAAAGTCACAAAGGTCCACATGTCCCCGTAGAGAACTTAAAAGTCTCAGAAGTTGCCCACAGGCCCGAAAATCCGAAAGGGGCAAAAAAAGCCACAAAAGGTCCGTAAAGGGCTTAAAACTTCAAAAAATCCTGAAAGTCCGCAAAAGACTTAAAATTTCTAGAATTTTGCCCGAAGGCCCGTAAAAGCAAAGGGAGAAGATTTTTCGTGCCATCCAAGCTATCATTTCGAGTTTTGACTTTCAAAATTCAAATTATAGTATATGTTTCAAGAAAATACAAAGTGTCGACCAATGAAACATGCATGTATTAATCAAAAGATGGCGAAATAAGATCAGCAAAAAGATAGAGTCTACATGCACAAGAAGAAGACTTGCTCAGCAAGCAAAGCTTATTTTTAGCAAATCATCCACTCATGCTTTTCTTAAAAATAGACATGCTTTTCTTAAAATAGATCAGTCGACTGCAGTTGACTAGTTGTAACCGAAGGCTATTAATGCCTATTTGTAATTGCATGCTCTATTTTTATTCCTTTATCTATTATTAAATAAAGGATAAAAATAGCATGCATGGGTGAGTACAAGCCTTGGGCTATTTTTGGGAAAGGGTGAACTTTATTTTTGCTATATATTGTGTGCCTTTGCAAAGCACAAGGAGAACTTCTAGAGGACTTTTTGGATATAGGAGTACTGAAGCAATTTTTTCAATTTTTCCTTCTGAGTGTGAAGAATTTCTACCTTCCCAATTATTTGCAGTCTTTTGTATGTTTTTATTAGTCTTGTGAATGTAAATTCCCTGATTAATCATCTTACCCTACTACAAATTCAATATTTTCTGCATAATTTTAATGTGCATGTTAACTTATCAATGTTATTGTGATATTTTTCCCTCAGTACAACCAAGTGTTTGCCCTTAAATTCTGTAGAAAACTGTTGGCTCGTGCATCAAAAATATTTCACATATCAATTGTGCATATACTCAGTCAAATCCCTCATACAAATTTGGTGTATCACCTTAGTTTTAATTACTTTACAGTCATCTTTTCCCCTTAAAACCCCAGGAATCAATTTAGGATACACCAATAAGGAACCGACCTTTTAATCCCAAAGACTCACCTCAAAATAGGTATACCCATAGACCTGAGGTGTTTCCATTGTATCTACAAAAGAGAGAGATCAAATTTTGCAAGCTTAGAAAACCTGCAGCCATCTCTCTACAGGGTGCACTTTCGAGAGATAAAAGACAATACATAGCCAATGGTTCAGTTTTGGAATTTTCTTTAGTTTGTAATCCATCCATAGTAGAGGTTAATTGAACTTAAATATCTGTTTTAAAGTTTGCTAACTCATCCATTATTTTGTTCATATCTTGATTTAGACTTTTCACCGATTTTCCTTTTCTAAGTCCACCCCTTGTTCTAGAATAGCTTCTACAAATATCCTTAATTTCATTCATCCTTAATTGATCAATGTCTCCACCTCCTATCAAGTTAAGGGATTTTCTAGATACGTCATCCAAACCTTTAAGAAAATGGTTTTACTTAACTCCTCTTGAAGTACAAACCAAACATTTTTCTCATAAAGAGAAATCTGTCTAAATAGTCTTCTATATTTTCATCTTCCTCCTACTTGATTTTGAAGAATTCTTCCTTCCTATTTCTTCCTGGTATTTGTCTAGGAAGGCACTCTCCATTTTTTCCCAAGTGGTAATAGAGTTGGATGGTAATCCCATGAACCACCTCATTGTTTTGCATCCTTGAGTGGATGTTAACAACTTGAGTTTTTTATTATCCATTTTTAGTCTAGGTCTAATATAGTATCTTGAACTCAAACGAAATTGGTGGTGGTCTTGGATGACATCCCTCTAAATGTGGGTAAATGTGCAAGTGAGATATTTTTCATTGGTGTATCATCATCACCCAATTAGATTGGATAAGTAAAGGTCCTATCAAGTACTCTTTCAGCTTCTTGTGCCATTTTTAAAATATTTTCTGAATTTTCCTCCCAATCGATGTGGTATGTGGTATGCCTTAGGGAAGGTGAAAAATCAAGATTAGGAGGTTGACTAATCAATTGAGAATCAAAAACTCGCCCTAAATGGATCTTGAGAAATAATCTTTCTCCTAAAAGTTCTACTTCCTTGGTGTGGTGATCTAAGAATTCCAAAGGTGGAAATTTTGTTTCTTGTATAACAAGGATGATGGTGCCTCAATTCTTGATCAAATTCCTTATTTGGACTAGAGGATGTTATGAATTCTTGTGAATATGTTCTTGGGAGGAATCTACCCTTTGAGTCTCTTGGTCTACTCATATATTTTATGATATGGTAGGAAGATCCTTCAACTACTAGATGTATGATTTTTGCTCTTGCGACACTTAATTAGAAAATTCCAACTAGTGTGTCCCTCGAGAATGGCGTAAAAAATGATGGGTGTCATTATTCCTTCATTTAATCAACTTCTTGTTGATGTCATACTCAAATCGGGGTGTTTCTAAAGTTATATGTAACAAGAGTAATCCTAATGATCTAGTAGTCGATGTAGTCTTTTGTCTTTTTGGGGGATCTTTTCAATGTCTTAAGGACTTCTTGGTAAAAACCTTATTTAAATTATACTATGAAAACTTTTTGAAAGGAAACACACCGAAAGCTTTACTTTAAAAAGGAAACACACTTCACGAGAATGGAAATAAACACACTTGCTTTTGGAAATAAACACACTTTCTTTTGGAAGTAAACACACACAACTTAGAGTGCTTAAAAATGGTTGAAAGAAATATATGAATGTATCTAAACACCTGCAGGAACAAGTATACAATAGAGTCTAACTATAAGAATTAAAAGTGATACAAAATTAATAGATCTATACTATTTTCTTAAGAAATATAAATACTAAATAGATGAATATCCGGCCCTTGGGAAGTGGGGCCTTTCTCCTCCTTGAATCAGGATTTAACAACTTAGAATTCTCTTAAACAGAATGGCTATTTATTGATAAAAAGTTAGTATTACAAAACGTATTGGATATGTGTACTTATTCTATATCTATCTTCTCTGTTTCTATCTCTCTATCTCTCTATATATCTTTCTATTGCAGTGCTGCTTATATATACATTTTACAATCATATTGTTTTTGTCTCTACGATTTTGATGAAATTGAATCGTGCCCGAGAATAGATGTTGACTCAGATTGTGGTTGATTAGACAGATGTAAGATAACTATCCTGGATCTTCATTCAGAAATCTTCTCATCGTTTCCTGATTGAAAGGGTCATTGATGTTAAATATCGGGATGTGGTTAGAATAGATAAACTTCCATCAGTTCTGGAACTTGGAGAAGTCTAGAACCATAGTAAATCATTAAGGATCAAAACCGTGAGAGTTAGGAGCTATACCATGAGTTAAGGAACTAACTCCAAAAATTTTGGAACTAAATAATGGAGTTCCGAAACTAATTTTGAAAGTTTCAGAACTAGATGATGACAATGTAATGGAGTTCAAGAAGTTCCAGAACCATAGGAAATCATTAAGGATCAAAACCATGATTGTTTGGGGAGCTATACCCGAAGAGTGAGGGAACTAAGTCCAAAAATTTCAGAACTAAATCTTTTGGAGTTCCAAAACTAAGTTTGAAAGTTATGGAACTAGATGATGACTGTGTAATGGAGTTCTAGAACTAGCTTGGAATTTCCAGAACTAAGTTGTACTAGAATAGATGCTACCAAAAATATGTTGAACGCTACATACTTCATTTCTTTGAGTGATTAGAACTGCTTTATTACAAAAGCTGAATTCCAAACACACTCTTCATCAAGAATTTCAGAGCTTTTGAACGTTAGAATCACAATCAATAAAAAGACAAGCAATTAAATCCTAACTCATATCGAGATCAAATAAGAGTCACAAAATGCAATCAAACTTAATAAAAAGAAGAGTAAGATGAGATCATTGATTATACATTTAACGGGAATATTCGGCCTCATCACCAATCCTTTCTACTTTGTCATTCTATCCTATCTAGACCATCCACGCTACCTTCAACAAATTCTATTGATGCTTATGGCCATCCTCTCATCCCTTATGGGTGTGCGCGAGAGTTCTAGGAGCTTTTTGATGTAAATTTGGTTACCTTATGGGTGTCATTATTCCCTTCATTTAATCAACTCTTAGTTGATGTCATATTCAAACTAGGGGTGTGTAAAGCTATATGCAATAAGAAGAATCTTAGTGACCTAGTGTTGGTCGTCGAGATAGGACTTTACGAGAGCAACAATCGGGGACAAGAAGTCCCTCCTCTTTAATGGGAGAGGTTCCCTTATTCAGAAACAAACTTATTTACAAATGTACAAGACATGATTTGTTGGTTAAACTTGGATATCACGAAAGTGTTTTCTATGAAGATCATCAATTACAAAAGGACTGAGGAAATGAGAGTACGGGAAAGAGTAGAAAGGCAACATGCAGAATTATAGATATCAGAGTAATTCTTTATGTATGCGAAAGTCACAGTGAATTGAAACAAGATCATTTGTATTGAATAAATAAGATGGAATTTAAAGACACAAAGTTCTGTAAATAACATCTACTTAGAACACAAAGTTTCTTAACATAACACAGATTCATTAATCAAGGACACAAAGTTCCTTCTTGGTTATACAAGATCACCGAGTTTGCAAAGTTGAATAGTATGCAATTGGTAAGACTAACGAACTTGAGACAAATGATCTTCACAAAGAAAATAAACGAAAGCTTAGGAATAACAGAGATCAGATAGACAAAGAATGGAAAAGTCCTTTTGTATTGATTTCTTTGTAATCTATTTACACTTTCAGAAAATATGCCAAGTTCTTCCTCCTTCAAAATGGCGTGGAAAGGCCATTATATAGCTTACAAGTCAGTTACTCTTTGTAACTACTTCTTTTAACTAAAGATTAGTTAAGGATTGCCAATCGCAATACCTCAACTTATTACAATGAATCCGAGAAAAAGAAATAGAAAAGAAGAGAAGAATAAGGAGAAGAAGACAGGTGGTCGGTCACTGAGAGGGACCCACTGACTTCAGAATTGCTGCCCGAATCTCTTCAATGACTCGGCTATATCTCTGCCACGAGGGACCGACGTGTTAGTCGAGACTGAGTCCAAAATCCCCAGACACTTCTCCATCTCTTTATCAAACTTGACATGAGTATGATAATCTTTGTTTGCTTCTTCAATGGCATATCAAGAGAGAAAATCTCCTTCATTTTTTCCTTGGAGATGGAACTTTCCTTGAATAAGTTATCTTTGACAAAAGCTCTGAATTGAGCTTTGATTTCTTGCAAGGAAAGGGAAGTACCAGAAGTCTCATCCTGAAGATGACAGTGTATGTCTTTGAAAGCAGAGATAACCAGTGTCTTGAAAGCTTCGCCCTTCTGCCAACTGTTCTTCAGTTCTCCCAAAGCCTCCTCCAGGACTCTGATCTTCCACTCCACGCTGTAGACCCAGGACTTCGACAGATTATCCTTTGCATCATCAAAGACTTTACTCACCAACAAAATGTTCTCATCTGCCTGTCCCATGAGTCGGAGGTCTACTATGCAACTGCTCCAGAGTTTGAGCTCTTTATCAATGATTCCAATAGTAGAGGAGAGCTTCAGTTGCACATTGCTCACCTTTTCGTGGAGTTTGAAAGCTTCATCGATGAAGTTTAATCCAGCAACAAGCATGTCATCCACCAGGGCTTCAATAGCTCTGCCATAGATAGAATACTTGTGCATATCTTTGATACTCTGCACTTCATCTTGGCTTAGAATTACAGGAGGTGGGAGAGTAGTCAATGGGGTAGGGTCCAAAACTTTGTCCTTAGACAAAAGAGACTTGATGAAACCTGTGAGAACTTGGGCCTGTTCTTCCAACTGTTCAATAGTTTGTTGCCCTTTCTCTACCCTCCCAATGACTCTTGTGACTGTTTCCTGGAGGTTGTGAATCTCACCTTCAGGGGTAGACTCTCCCATCGGGATTCTCGAGAGCTCCAAGTCAGATGCCAGCAAGTCTTGCTCTGATTTGTCCACTGTAGGCTTAGCAATCTCCAAGAACTGCTGACCTTGAGCATCAGACACTATTCTGGAAGTAGTTCTGGCTTTCTTGGCACGAGAAGGAGTGGTGCCCAACAAGGTGCGACAAACATCAAAATTTGATTCCCGAACTCGAGAGGAAAATTTTCTCTCTCCTTTTGTCAACCAAAAAGGTTGCACCCACGCAAAAGAGGAAGAGGAATCAGCAGGAGGAGCAAGGGGACCAAGAGACAGAGAGCTCATGACACTCAAGGTCTGCGCAGCTGTTGACTCGAGTTGAGAGGTGAGTGGGGCACTTGGGGCAATTGTGGCAGAAGAGTCAACATCACCTAAAAGCTCAGTGCTCTGGATTTCTTTATCTTTATCAGTTGGATCTTCAGGAGCACTTGCAAGAGTTGGTACCTCACTTTCTTCACTTTCACTGAGAACAATGATGTTCTCTGGTCCCATAGGCAACTCTGCCTGCTTTATTTGAGGGTCACTTTCCACAGGCTCCTTCTTAACCTCCTTGAGCTTCTTCTGGTACACTTGAGTGGATGAAGGAGTAGAAGCTGCAGGTCCTTGTATTGATGAGGCAGGAGGAGTCTTCACTAGTGTTTCGACCTTGGAATCGACGCTCTCTTCTTGGTGTTGAAGCATCCTTAGAAGAGGATTCTCCGAATGTCTCTGAATTCTCGAACCATCCTATCAAACTGACCTTAGTCCGACTAAGACCGGAGCAAGGATCTCGCTAGATCATCCCTCTCTTTCTGTTCCAATCCGAGTCCTCCAAAGGAGTGTGCTTAATCACATTTTCATACTCATACGAGTATAGATCGAGTTGTCATCCGGAGACCTTCGGGAACTTGGCAGACTGAGTTCTTGGATCAATGCGGGGAGAACCCGCCACAATGTCTTCTCCCGGCCTCAAAATCATCTCGCACATCAGCCCGGTGAGTCTTAGATTCCGCCTATGATGATAGATTATCTTGATGTTCTGTTCAATAAACTTCTTCAAGTCAAAGTAGGTTCTTGGCTTGAAGAAATGAACGGTGATAGGTACCAGGGCTCTCTCATGTTCTGTGCATCCAGGGCTGTTTTGCAAGTGTAGTTTCCCAGAGAGATGGGAAAGTGCAAGCCAGAAATCTTCTTATCTCTGCAAGTTCTGTGCAACTTGTCTAGTTGCCTGCATATTTCTATCAAGGCCATTTTATCATTGCAGAACATGGGCAGTCTCAGAGGGGCGCCCTCATAGCCGGCGAGCCTGATATAAGAGAATTTCCTGAACTGGATGAAGTAAGCACCGTAGTGCGATATTAGAGTCATAGCTTCATCTGAAAATCTCCTGGCAGTGTCACCTTCGAGCAATCTGACCATGTACATGGTAAAAGCGTCATTGACCCTTCTGAAATTACGATTGCTGGTCTCCAAGGTGAACTGCGGGCAGTAGGCATATACTGGATCGTCTTTGTGTGCATCTATATAAGAAAAACCGAACCACTGCCTTGATGCTGCCAGAGTATACATCAGGTACGAAGTCATATAGAACTTCTTCGTTTGCTACACATTGGACAGCTGCTCCGTCAAATTCATGCTTATGATTTCCACCCAATTGATATTTTGCGTTCCTTCGCACACCATGCTGATGAGCGGGCACATCCAGAAGTGAAATTCGTTGGTAGAGGGAAAACCCATAACCCGAGCCAGCAAGATTATGAAGTCTGACAACTCTTCATTGAAATCTACTCGGAAGAGGGTTTTGGTCAGACGAGAAGCTCCCTTCCTAGGGTTTTTAAGCCAGGACTTCACCACTCGTGCCTTATATTTGTCACTGTCTTGGTCGAACAGGGCCTGTGCTTGATCCCGGGAAACGACTATGGCATTATCCATCTCTGGAATCCTCAGAGCAGTGCTAATGGTGGCAGCATCCAATTTGGCGATGAGTTCCCCATGTATATTAGTCAATTCACTCGAAGCGGGGTCGAAGTGAGCTCCGCATGAAAGCACGGTATCAGCACACTGTACTGAGATTGGGAAACCTCCAGCAAAAGCCAAACCACTATCGTGAATCATCTGCGCCATTGGTGTAGGGTTTGCGTCCGCCATTCTTGCCCAAAAATCACTGAAATCAAGATGACGAGCTTCGCTGTCCCCAATATTGCGAACGGCAGACTCAAGTGGAGAAATTTGTTCCTGTCCCTGAAACTTGATCTTCATATTGATAGTAGCTAGGAGGACAGAGCCGCAAACCAGACTCGGAAAGGAATTACAGAGGGAGGGGATACACGCGCAGGTTTTCAAATTGCAAGGGTTCGAGCAAAAGATAGCATGGAAGTAGTGCGAAAAATGCAAAGGGGAAATGCTCGTTATATAGCCGTTTAGGAGAGAGAAAGGTCATAAATGCGCATTTAATACATACCCACCAATTTGAATAAGCATGATATTCGGGTAGAGCGGGAAAAATAAGCACGAATGACACTTGGTACGCTTGGGACATGTGAGACGTGAATGCGCGAAACACGCGGCTCGGCCGATTCGGGCGAAACAGGGAGAAGACGCACAAATGCATTTTGGGACATTTGGGACGAAAACGCGCTGAAGTACGCGATTCGGGTGTTTCGGCCGAAATTGGAACAAAAGGCCCGTTTGAACTTGGGACATTTGAGACAAAAAGTTCCGGAGTACGCGACTCGGCCGGTTCGGGCGAAAATGGAACAACTAGCACTTTAACTTTGGGACGAAAAGCTCTGAAGTACGCGACTCGGGCGAATCGGCCGAAAATGTTACAATGGGTCTGGAGAAGTTTGGGACATTTGAGACGAAAACGCGTGAAGTACGCGGTTCGGGTGTTTCGGCCGAAATTGGAACAACTCGCACAATAAGTTTTGGGACAGTTGGGACAAAAAGTTCCGACAGGCCCGAAAATCACACAAAATGACCCAAAAACACAGATTTTCTCAATTTCACGACTTAGGCACTTCAGAGAAAAACACTTAAACTCAAAATTTTGAAATTTTTACTTTCATCAGAGCAGGGAATTTTGAGTGGACAACACCTAGTAATTTATCGTAGGTATTTATTTATTTTTTTCCTGGGGTTTTTGAAGTGTCTTTAATAATTTCCTACCCAATCCTTATTAAAGCTAAACTATAAGAAACTTGTTTGAAATAAACACTCATTGCTAAAATAAATAAATTTTTTAGAATTGAATGTGCTACTGGAAATAAACACACTCTTGCAGAATGAAACAAATTTTTGAAATAAACACACATTGCAAAATGAAATAAATTGTTGAAATAAACACACATTGTAAATCTTTGTGAAAATGCTTGCAAGGAAATAAGAGTCTAATCTATAACACCTGTAGGGACAAGTACATAACAAAATTCAACTAAAGAATCAAAAGCATTTACAAAATTAAGACTTAACATTTACACGAATTTCTTAAAAATATAAATACCAATAAAATAAAGAATCCCGCTTCTTAGAGGAGTAGGCCCTTGCTCCACCTTGAACAAGGAGTTGACAAATTATGCTTATCTTAAAATTAAATGGCTATCTTATTACGAAATGTTACGTCTTACAAAACATCAAAGTGCATATCTATATCATATATATTGTCTCTATCTCAAATCTAGCTACAGTCTTTATATATATATTAACATCTAAAGATGCATTTACAATCATAAGTGCTCAATAGTTGTCCATCCATCTATAGGTTCTAGTGAAACAAAATAGTGCTCAAAGTAGATGTGGAATTTAGAAACCTTTTTGGACATACAGTTGTCTGATCCTACATAAGTATTTCTAGAGTATGAAGAATCAACAATTGGTTTATATGCTCCTAATTGGAGGGCCCTATTATCCATATTTTGCCCGGGGTAAAATAGGATCAGCCACGATCCCACACGAAGGAACCAAAAAAACCAAGCTCAAATCCTGTAAACGGGTTGCAGAGGGACTCTACAATGGAGTGGCATGGCCTATGAAAGATCAAACGACCCCGTGTAAGAAGAAATTTAAGAAATGGCTTTGTCGAGTAAACCCATGCTTCAAATCAAGCAAACAGATTACAGGTGGGCTTGAAAAATGGAATAGTAGGGTCGGGAAGGAAGCCAAGAAGTTTTAAAGAACCAGAGGCTTAAAGGAAAGAAATGACGAATATTCAAAGTCTTGAGGGCTTTGTAAATGTTTTGGAATGGGCCCTCAAAATGACTAAGTATGGAGGAGACAGAGAGGAAGCTACCAGTGTCCAAATGACGCACCTCAAGGATTAAATATAAAGGGGTAGATCCAAACAAGTGCTAAGCTTCCATGCATCCAGAGCCCCAAAAGGTTGCGCCGTTGAAAATTCTTTGACTCAGTGGAGGGTGTCAAGTGTCTTAATGATGCACATTCAAAAGTTGGATCCAGGTTGGAGACTCAAACTTGTGCCAGCCCTCCATGTAGTAAATGGTCAACTGACTAAAGTCAAAAGGTGGATGGGGTGGACCCAAAATGACTAAGTATGGAGGAGACAATGGAAGCTTCCAAGTGTCCAAACGACGCACCTCCAAGGATTAAATCCAAAGAGGCGGAGACTCCAAATGAGCGCGGGCCTTCCACGTGTCCGAGGTCCCAAAAAGGGGGATAGAGTTGGGGCTGAATAGTCAAAGCATTGAGATAGGCTAGCGGAGGGTACCAAGTGTCAAAATGATGCTATTTCATAGGTAAAATTTGGAGTGGGTTTCTAAACAAGCTCCGGGCCGCCACATGTCCTAGGTCGACTCTTGACCCCGCCAAGCAAAGAAACTTGGGAAAAATACAAAGGAAATAGGGAAGCCTGTCAAAGATGCCTCATGTCTCATAGGCACAATTTCAAAAGAGAAAGGCATGGGACAAATATCCAAGGTGTGCAAGGCTGTCACGTGGACTTGGTACGACAAACTCTTTAAAATATTATGCGCCCACGACCCAAATATTCAAATGGCCATAACATTTGACTAGAGACTCAGATTTGGGTGGAAGAGGACTTTTGAAACATATCGACATCTTCTATGCCATGGAAACATAAAATATCATTCTTAATAGGATTTTGTGGGTGAAAAGGAGGAAAACGTCTCCAAGGCCATTAATACAGAGCCCAATTTCTCCAACTACCAGATCTAATTCGATTTGATCCGTCGAGGAACCAGACATGACATATTTGAGGCGGATTTCTAAGAGGGATTGATTGATGGTGGTTGAAGCTTTCAAGGAAGGATTCAATGTGTATCTCGTGGTGGTTGAAGTAGGATTTGTTTTTTCCTCTTCTCTCTCTTATTCTTTCTATATATTGTAACACTTCTCATTTTGAGAGGGGAGACATTTTGGGTGTAGGGAAACTCTGTCAAAGTCATTTCTTGACTCCATTTGAGTTGTAGGCCTTCTCCGATGCCTAGAGAATGTATTTGTGCCTCTGAGCACCACATGTAATAGTCTGTGCACCTTATAGAGCAATAAAACCTTGTTTCGTGGCGTCTTTCAACCCTTAGCATTGTTCTGTTGTTTCTCTGTGCCTCTCTATCTTGTGTTTGCTCCCTGCATGTATTTCACGTTTGTAGGTGTAGGACATCGTGCTTCATGGAGTTTCTATGGTGGATTTGGATCTAAGTACGTATGATTATGTCCGACTCCCTCGCTTTATCTTTTCCCTGTTTTCATACTCCCTCAATAGAATATCTCGCACTTCCTTTCTGGTGTATCACCGCTTAGTGTAGGCTCTTTCACCCTCTCTCTCTCTCTCTGTCCCCTTGGAATGGTTATATTAGGATAGAATAGGTTCTTCCTACACTGGAGTAGCTTATGGCAGGTAGATTAGGAAGCAAGAACCAAATTTCTCTGGAGGTCCATCTCAAGTTTTGCAAGTCCCATAACTTGAGAGATGGTCCCATGTTGTGCAATCACACCGAATGCCCCACTTCACACCCGAGCCATTCGGGGGTGTTGTGATTTTACACTAATAGTTTTGGCATGCCCGATGGGACACTGAGGTTAGATCTTCCATCTTTCCAAGGTGTCTCATTACAAACAGAAAATCATAAGCCACCGTGTGACCACACTAAAAATTTTAGCATGCCCAGTAGGACATGTCTGAAGCACCTTACCACTTCATCTTAGCAGGTTGATGTGTTTCTGTTAAGGTTCAGCCTTTTGAGGCACATGCAAGCACATCTGGTGACTCCATCTGGTTAATAGCCCATTCTCTGAGTTGTAGACCTTTCCCATCCATTTTCCACTAATTTTCATCCATTATCTTCTTACATCTCTTTCATTTTCTCCCAGCAATCATGACTTCATTCCCTTCATGGAACTCACACTTTACAGCAATGTAGTTCACCTCCAATGCATTTCCCAACTTCCACAAATCAACATTATAATCAGATCCAGGACCATTATGTTTACCCATATGAGTAGGGTCAAGACTAGTTTGACCATGAAGCTTATCAAGAACAAGGGCGCGCATATAATGGTGGCAGCTACATAGAAAATGCTGGTTTATTGGAGAAGATCCAAAAATGGATGCTATCATGGTGTAATCCATGGGTACAATGTAGATGAATGCATTCAAGATTGGTTGCAGGGCACCTTGTCCATGGGGAAGCCCTTTTCCAAGACATTTTAGCCCTCAGAAGAAGCTTGACTTCATGGTTGAAATGTTGCCTCATCTTACATAGTGGATTGAGGAGATTGAGGCCTATGAGTTGGACACAAGACAACCTTGTTAATGGATAAGTTCATTACCTCCTAGATTTTCTTTTCCTCTTCCTCAATCTTTATCATTTCAGCAGTGTCATGAGTCAAGCCCCTCACTTACTGCCCCAAGTGTTGATTTCTCTTCTCCATCTCCTAATCTCCCATCCCACCTCGGTTCATCTGTCCTTTTCCCTTGCAAATAATCATCCCCTCCAAACAAAAAAGAAGTTACACTCCTCTCCCACCAAAAAAAAATTGCAAAGCTAGTTGAACCCAACTGCCACTCCTCTTGCTTTCCCAAGTCCATGTTGGGAAGAGACTCAAGAATCCAAGAAAGGAAAAAAACAAGAAGTGGAACCCAACAAAGAATAAATGCCGGGAAATATGAAGAGTTGGACTGCCAAATTTGGGTTTACAAAGATCCCCTTGATGGTCAAACCAATAGAGGAGGTCGAGTTGAAGAACTAGTGTTGGGTGAGGCTGAGTTTGCAGTAAAGGAGGAGGACCATATAGTTTCAGAGGCTCCAAGTGTGGAGCAGGCTATAGAAGAACCTTTAGTTCTTCCTCCCACTTCATCCCTTTAGTCTCTAATGTTGAAGAGGAGTTTGAACTTTCAAACTTCATGTTTGAGGAAGAGGGAGACCATGGTGAGAAAGTTACAGATCAGGAAGACACCATGGAGGAGGTAGAGCACATGCAATAGGACAACAAGGAGACAGACTGTCTATCTTACTTGGAGGATTGCTTTGATGGAGAAGAGCCCATGGAGTTCACATCATTTAATCCTCCATCACCCATATTCTAAGCATATGAGTCTTCTTCCATGAAGAAGAGCATTCAAGGATAGTAACTGTGTCTCACAACATCCCTCTGGAACCAAAGTTGGAAGATATTAGTCTTCCATGTCCTTCACAATAAAAGGAAGAGAAAAGGCAAGAGGATGTCATCATCTCTCTCACATCATCCATCCAAGAAGGTCCATAAATACTCCACTTTTGGAGTTAAATTTAAGAGCACTAGGAAAACTCAAAGGACGAGAGACCATGCCCAATCAGTACTTGGCTTCATTGGAGCTAAGAGAGAAGCAAAAACTAGTCATGCCCACCTCCCGGGGCATGAGGATGAGTTTCAAAGCACCAAGGGTCACCATCAACACCTCTAGGAACCCAATGCAAATAAGCTTAAGGAAGAATTTTCCATTGATGTAGACACCTTGATGATTTGGGTGGAGGACCGACTTATTGTCCATTTTTCACTCATACAAGCAACCATATTCGAGTGTCAAATAATTTACGTGATTACCCCTTTTGAGAAAGGGAAGCTACTTCTCCCCACTTGTAGGAAGTTTTGTTTAGCTTCTTTCTCTCTACAGTTAGTGTAGGAGTAAGAGTAGACTTTGTTATCGGTAGAAGAAGTGATTTTGCGCATTCTACATGTCTCATTTGAGGCATGTATGATTTTGTATTTGTATATAAGTTTTGTTCACATTGCTCCAGAGGTGCATGAGGCTAGGCCCTTCACAATTCATGGTAGAAGACCATAGTTGTCTGTGATAGTTGCTAATTCCAAGATAAAATAAATGCATAGCAACTAAAATCAATTTCAAGATAGTCCATCCAGGGACAGACAACGGAGATAGACTCAGGGTCAGTCAAAACATAGAAAAGTGTAAAGCGGTTGGGCTCGCATCGGCTCAGTGGATCAGATTTTCAAAGCAAAAGGATCAGTATCAAGCTATTATTCTTGACTCCATGCCCAATGGATGCTTCAAGGCTCTTTGGTCCCTTCATTTAGTAGGCAGATGTCCCCTTTGAGTCACCATTTATTATCCATATTTTCCCCCGGGTAAAATAGGATCAACCACAACCCGCATAGAAAGAACCAGAGAAACCATGTTTAAATCCTATAAATAGGTTGTAGAGGGACTCTACAATGGAGTGGCAAGGCCTGCGAAAGATCAAACAACCCCGTGCAAGAAGAAATTCAAGAAACGACTCTGTTGAGTGAACCCGTGCTTCAAATCCAACAAAAAAATTACAGATGGGCTCAAAAATGGAATAGCAGGGTTGGGGAAGGAAGCCGAGTAGTGTCAAAGAACTAGAGGCTCAAAGGAAAGGAATGAAAATATTCAAAGTCTTCGGGCTTTGCAAATGGTTCAGAATGGGCCTCAAAATGACTAAGTATAGAGGAGACATCGGAAGCTGCCAAGTGTCCAAATGGCACACCTCCAAAGATTAAATCCAAAGGGGCATACCCAAACGAGCACCAAGCTTCCATGCGTCTAGAGCCCCAAAAAGTTGCACCGGCTGTTGAAAATTCTTTGAATCAATGAAGGGTGCCAAGTTTCTTAATGACACACATCCTAAAGCGGGATCCAGGCCGGAGACTCAAACTTGCGCCAACCGTCCACGTAGTAAATGGTCAACAACTAAAGTCAAAAGGAAGATAGGGTGAACCAAAATGACTAAGTATGGAGGAGAAAATGAAAGCTTCCAAGTGTCCAAATGACACACCTCCAAGGATTAAATCCAAAGGGGTAGACCCAAACGAGCACGGGCCTTCCATGTGTCCTAGGTCCCAAAAGGGGGGACAAAGTCAGTGGGATGAATAGTCAAAGCATTGAGACAGGCCAGTGGAGGGTGCCAAGTGTCCACATGATGCTATTTCATAGGTAAAATTTGGGGCGGGTTTCCAAACAAGGGTTAGGCCACCACGTGTCTGGGGTCGACTCTTGACCCGCTAAACAAAGAAACTTGGGAAAAAGAAAAAGGAAATAGGGAAGCCCGTGAACGATGCCACATGTCACATGGGTGCAATTTCAAAAGACAAAGGCAGGGGCCAAATCTCCAAGGTGCGCAAGGCTGCCACATGGACCCGTGTACGAAAAACTCTTAAAAAAATTGCATGCCCGTGACCTAAATATTCAAATGGCCATATCTTTGACTTGGAGACTCGAGTTGGGTGGGAGAGACTTTTTGGAAACGTCTCGACATCCTCTACACCATGGAAACATAAAATATCATTCTTAATAGGATTTTGTGGGTAAAAAGTAGGAAAAATATCCCGAGTGCCATTAATACAGAGCTTGATTTCTCCAACTACCAGATTTGATTCGATTTTATCTGTCAGGGAACCAAACATGACAGATTTGAGGTGGATTTGCAAGGGGGATTGATTGATGGTGGTTGAAGCTTTCAAGGTAGGATTTAATGTGTATCCTATGGTGGTTGAAGTAGGATTTATTTTTTCCTCTTCTCTCTCTTATTCTTTCTATATATTGTAACACTTCTCATTTTGAGATGGGGAGACATTCTAGGTGTAGGGAAACTCTAACAAAGTAATTTCTTGACTCTATTTGAGTTATAGGCCTTATCGGCACTGGAGAACATATTTGTGCCTCTGAGCACCACATGTAATAGTCTGTGCACCTTACAGAGAAATAAAACCTTGTTTCATGGCATCTTTCAACCCTTAGCATTGTTATGTTGTTTCTCTGTGCCTCTCTATCTCGTGTTTGCTCCTGTACATGTCTTTCATGTTAGCATGTGTAGGACTTTTTGCTTCATGGAGTTTCTATGGTGGATCTGGATCTGATTACGTGTCACTTACGTCGACCTAACTCGGTTTCTCTTCTCCTGTTTCATTCTCCCTCAATGAGAATGTCTCACACTTCATTTTCTCGGTGTATCACCACTTAGTGTAGGATCTTTCACCCTCTCTCTCTCTTTGTCCCCTTGGAATGGTTAGATTAGGATGGAATGGGTTCTTCCTACATTGGATTAGGTTGTGGCATGTAGATTAGGATGTAAGAACTAGCTTTCTTCAGAGGTCCATCTCAAGTTTTGCAAGTCCCACAACTTGAGAGATGGTCGCCCCATGTTGTGCAATCACACCGAATGCCCCTTTTCACACTCGGGCCATTCAGGGGTGCTTTGTGATTCTATATTAGTAAGCCCATTAATTAGTCTATCACCGTATTTTTCAAAATAAATAGATTCCCATTGATTCTGGAACTTTGGAGAAGTTTCGGAACCAAAGGGAACTATTCTAGAACTAACTGTGAAAGTTCCAAAGCTAAGCGCATGAGTTCTAGAACTAAATACTAGAGTTTCGTAACTAAGTTTGAAGGTTCCAAACCAAGCAATAGATTTCCTTTATTGAGTGATGGAATTCCAACAAATCCTCGAAGGTTCCGGAGCTAAGCCGCATCGAAGCCAATGTTTTGGAAAAGGTGTTGGTTGCTTCATACTTTTCTTGTCTCGACCAGAATGTGACTTGTTTTATTCCAAAACTAAATTTCCACACTTTTTTAGGAATTACGGAGTTTCTAGATGTTAGAACTAAATCAAACAAAATATGGACAATTATATCCTAACTTACACTAGATCTAAATAAAGCCACAAAATGCGGTCAAATGTGATAAAAAGGAGAGTAAAATAAGATCATTTATTGCACATTGATGAGGCATATTTTGGCCTTATCATCTCCCCCACACTTACTTGTTTGTAAGTCCTCTTACAAACTTTACTCTTCAAAACTTGGGTTGTGAATTCTACATTCCAATTGACTACTAAGGTCAAATGGTTGAAACTAAATATCCCAGTGCTTTAGTTTAGAAGTATTATACCTTGATCCTTCTTCTATCTTTTTCTGCCACTCCTCAAAGTGAGTGGGATCTTGAGGCTCTTTGTTTTTCCATGGAGACATGGGAGTGAGAAGGAGAGGAGGCCTTTTTCTCATTCCCATCCACATGCCCCTGCGTTTTCACTTGACATGAGGGATTAGTGTACACAAAGCTCTAGCTCTTTCTAGACTCCATATTAAGTTCATGGGAGATATCACTTCTCTTCTTCTTAATGCAATAGTGAGAAACTCCCATCTCTTCAAGCATCCATCATAAATATCTTCAAATTTTTCTCCTCATAAGAGGTGAAGGCATCAATACGTTTTTTCATATCTGGTAATATAATGTGCCTTGAATTGACTGTCAAAGGCATGGGATCTGAAATGTATAGCAAAGGCATATGGTTTTCCATAGTGAGATCTCATGCAGAGGCTAGATGAACTAGCCTTTAATAAATGTTCAATATCCCTCTCTTTCCAAGCTATCTGATTTTGAAGTACAGAAACAAATGCATTCACTTGCTTTCCCCTACATACAAATTGATCATGAAGCCTATATTCTTTTCTAATAAAAAGTTGCAAAGATAAAATTCACAGAGAAGATTTTTCTACTCTACACTAGCTGAGGAATATGCTTTCATGAATTTTGATTCATCTTTTATTTCATGTGGAAGGCCACATGCAATCCTTGATAGTTTCCAATGAATAAATTGCTCTTCCAGAAAGACATTATATGTAGGAGAAGGTCTCTTGTATGTGAGTAATCTTTCACTCATTATATAGACCATTTGTATCTTTACCAGACATTTAAATTTGTCTTCCTCCATTTTGTAAAAATTTTCTTCCCACTCTTTCCTTTCCTTCTTATCCTCTTCCATCTTGCTTCTTAGTTCCTCATTTGATATTTTGAATTCATTAAGCTTTTTGCGCAGTATCATCCCACAACTGCTTAAGTGTCTTAGTAGTAAGTTAGCTCAATTTGTACAAATTAAGTCATTGAATATATATTTATCATATCACTCTATTTACTAGCCAATTGACATTCTTTTTCTTTTTCCACCATTTGTTGTTTGACCAATGTAAATTCTTCATTCCTATCTGTGAGCTAAGTTTTCATTTGCTTAATGAGCATTTCCCTATGCTCCAATTTTTTTTGAGGAAGTTTAATTACTCATCCTTCTCCCTAATGATAAGTTCTTCTTAGACAAGAACAAAGCCTATCTAACTTGTTATTTCACCTCTTTTTTTGAAATTTCCTTGGGGAATGAGCATTGATCCTCCACCAAAAGGGATTTATCTTTTTGTTTCCAAGATGCCAATTCCTCTTCCTCATGTGACAACATTGCTAAGTCACCCATCTCCTGAAAAGCTTGCTCCTTAAATATTTCATCTTCTTTCTCCAATTCCTCAATTTGACTTGGTAGAGGGGGAGACATTTCCATGCTTTGCCTAGAATATCAGCATCTTCTTTCTCTAAACCATATTGTACTTCAATATCCACTGGAGTTTCCCTAGACTTCTTATGAACTTTTTTCTTTGAGGAACTTTAAAATGTCCTTAAGTGTGATTCCTCCTTGATCTTCTTATGATTTTTAATTCACAGTTTAACTTAGATGAATTATTACTATCAAAGATAGATATTAGTTTTTCTGGTATTGTTGTAGAGGAAGGAGTTTCTTTTGAAGACACATGAGGTTTTGCAGCTTTAATCATTCTTTCAGATCTCATCCTCTTTGGAAATTTCACCCCACTTATTTCCTTCCTTTTCTCTCGTAGGGGTCAATCTCCAAATTAATTTTAGGAGAGAAAGGGGTTGGTATTCCCCTTCTAATAATATTAGGGCTTTGTTTGAACTTGTTAAGGAACTTTTCCCATGCTTCTTCTCCATTTTTCTTTGAGATAAAATGGTGTTGACAAACTAGATGGACTAATCCATGGTGTCCAATTGTCCCAACTCCCGAGAATACCTTTGAGCCATTTTTTGGATAGAGTTAAAGAGGAAACCAAGAAGGTTTACTATATACTCTTGTTTTGCGTCCCCATACCTAAGATATATAAACATCTTAAGGATCTCCCTTCCCACAGTCCCATATTGGCCATCGCAAGTTAGGTACTTAACTACCCAAAATGCTACTATGTTGAAGGGTTTGGGTAGGCTAGATCTTCTTACCCCTTGATGATTTTATTAGTATTATAAATATATTGGGGTTTAGATTCACCCTCTTATCTTAAGGTGTCCACTAGTTCTTTTAGGGTCCCCTTTATAAGATTTGGAACATGTACAATTGGTACCCCAGATACATTGTTCATTGTATTTACAATAAAGGGAATTACAATGATTTTAACCTTAGTTCTAGACTGCTCTAAATTTACAACAAATTCCCTTACCAATTCATCATTTTACTTTGAGAATTTCTGTAGAAACTCCTCCACCAATCTTCTTTTCAAAAATGGTTGCTACTTCTCCATCTGCAATAAGTTAGGTATCATCTTTTGGCTGAATTCTTGATACCCATGACAAAGAGGTTGAGTCAAATTATTTCTTCTTTCAAATCCTTACTTTGTCAGGGGATAGTTGTAGAACTACTAGATTTGGTTATGGAACTATTGGATTTGGCTACTGAGAATAGCCGGGTTTAGCTACAGTAATTCAAATATGATTCTATTGTTTCTTCCTTGAATTTTTCTACAATCGATTCTCAATTTCGTTTATTCCACCCAAATGATAGCTCATTATTAATACACCACCACTTTTACTTGTTCAATTGACATCACCCTCATGATTACTTGCTTTTAATCATAATGTACAATAAATGACTCATCATACCGACTACTTAAATCAAGTCTAATCACACATGTGAACTTTTAATTTAACCTTTAATAAGATCAAGACATAATTACCATCCTTGCTGATGTAATCCCTCCACCTTGATGACTCATCATTCCTAAAAAAAGTGAAAAATAAAACGGTTAGAAAAGACAACTAGAATTACAAAGAAGTTCCTTTTATTTGAATTAACCATTTATTGAGGAGACCAACTGTCATTTTGGTTTTCAATTGGTCTTTGAGAGAATTTTTGTTTGGGGAAGAGAATGCCATTTACTGGTTTTCATTCCCTCCCTTTTTTATTTTTATTTTTACTTTTTTTTGGAAGAGAATGTCATTTGCTGGTTTTCATTCCCATCCCTTTATTTTGGATCAATGCATATGATTACTTGATCATTTTGGAAGAACCAAGTTCGCCATATGATCAAATTCATTTTCTTCTTCAATCTATTTCAAGAATTCTTCCTTGGTAGGAGGCTTCCTATACAGTTTTAGCCCGTGTCCTTTGAATAGAAGTTTCCTTCTTCGCCATCAATGGGAAGTAGCTGAATAGAGTCATTGTCAAATATTTTTCAATTTGATAGGATCCTAAGCACCTAGCTCTCAACTTGCCTTTGAATTGTTGGTACTTGGAATCAAACAATAATGCCCAATCTCCTACCTTAAATTGTGTATCATGCCATTGCTTCCTTTGGTCTTGGATTATCTTTGTCTTTTGAAGTGCTTTCAATCTCAACTCATCCAATTCATTGAGTTGTAGAATTATTTCCTTTTGTGTTGCATCCAATTCAATACCCAATTTAGCTATTTTCCTCAATGTTTGTAGTTAAAATTCAATGGGTAACAAGGGTTTTATACCATAGAATAACTCATATGGTGAGAACCCTGTTGTAGTCTTCCAAGTTGTGTTATAATCCCAGACAACCTCAGGTAACCTCTTCACCCAATCTCTTCTACTTGTTTCAACTATTTTGGTGAGAATGTTTTCCAATTCTTTGTTTGTCACTTCTGCTTGCCCATTTGATTATGGGTGATAGGGAGATGAATTCTTATGATTGATCTGATAGTACATTGTGAAGGCTTGAATCATATTGGACATGAACTGTGGACCTTGGTCTGAAACTATACTTCTTGGTGCACCAAACTTCATCATAATTTTGTGCCAAATGAAATCAACAACTGCATCTTCATTAGCATTTGTTAAAGCCCACACCTCTTCTTACTTTGTAACATAATCAATACATATAAGAATTTTCTCTTTTCCTTGTGAAGGAGGACTAAAAGGGCAAACAAAATCTAGCCCCCACCTTTCAAATGGTTCAATCACTACTTGAGATTGTAGAGGCATTTCACTGGTGAAAGTTGGTTGTCTCATCCTTTTGAGGATCGCACCTTTGCTTGATGTATTTCTTCACATATTTATACTGAGAGATGGTCAATAATAACTAGTGCCAAGTATTTTGTGTGTTTTTATTTTCACTAAAAATTGTCCTTCACTTGGTTCATCATGACATGCCCTAAGTATGTCAAAGATTTCATCTTCTCACACACACCTGTGTAAAACCAAATCAGAACCACATTTAAATAACATTCCATTTAACCATTTAAATTGTGCAATCTTGGTTTTGATTAATCTTTTCATTTGTTTCTTATAAAAATAAGGGGAAACTTCCCTGTTGCAAAATAATTTTCCATATAAGCAAACCATGGTGTATCAACTAAAATAACACATAATTGTTCATCTGGAAATTTGTCCATAACTAGATCTTGCTCCCATGTAGTGGTTAATCTTAACAAGAAATCATCTACTACATTATATTTTCTAGTATTATCGATAATGGTAATATCAAATTATTGTAAAATTAATAACCATCTAATTATCCTACCTCCAACCACTTGTTTGTTCATTAAGTATCTAATTCTTTGAGTGATCGTATATACAAATATTTTATACCCCGTAATATATTGTCGAACTTATTAATTGCATAAATCACAACAAGAAATTATTTTTCAAAGTGTTGGTGTAATTTCTTTTAGTGGAAATAAGATTTTTACTAAGGTAGTAAATAACATACATTTTCCCTTCCTCGTTTTCTGTCCCAAAATTGCACCAATTGAGTTATTCTAGGCATCTATTTTGATGTGAAAAGGTTTCTCCCAATTAGGTCCTCTTAATATTGGGGCGGTGATTATTAATTTCTTCAAAAGCATGTTGACACTTTTCATTCCAACAAAATTCACAATCCTTGGTAAGTAAACCAAACATGGGGAAACAATTTTACTAAAATATTTAATAAAATGTCTATAGTATCCAACATGTCCTAAGAATGAATTGATATCCATGGTGGTTTGAGGAACAAGTAAGTCGAAATAATCCAGATTTTGTTTTGGTCAACTTAAATTACTTTTTTTGAAATGTGGTGCCCTAGAAAAATTCCCTCATCAACCATCATCAAGAATTTCTCATGACTAAGAGACAAATGGTGTTGCTCACATCTTGTTAATATTTTGTCCAAAATTTTAAGCCATCATCAAATGTTTCTCCATGCATAGTAAAATCATCCATGTATACTTCCACACAATCATTGGTTAGATCTGCAAAAATTGCTAGTACAACCCTTTTGAAGGTCGTTAGAGCATTACATAGTCCAAATGACAATGCTCACAATAAAAAGGTACCCCATGGACAAGTAAAGGTATTCTTGTCCTGATCCTTAGCAACCACCCTGATTTGATTAAATCCACTAAAACCATATAGGAAGGAAAAGTATTGTTTACCTGAAAGGTTTTCTAAAACTTGATCTATGAATGGTAAGGGAAAATAATCTCTAAGTGTATCTTTGTTCAATTCCCTATAATCAACACAAATTATCCATTTTCCATTCTTTTTAGGAAAAATCACAAGAGGAGACAACCACTGACTATCGAGATAGGGTAGATAAAGCCTACTTATAATATCTTTTCAATTTCCTGCTTGACTATGTCCCTCAAGGCTGGGTTGATCCTTATCTAAGGTTGCTAATCGGGTTGAAATTTTTCAAGTATAAATGTGATGGGTACAAATAATTGGATGTATTCCCTTTATGTCTTTATAGTCCCAAGAAAAATCTCTAGTATGAATTTTCAAAACATCAAATAATTTAGCTTTTGATCATTTTTAATATTCAAAATTTTACCTAGTTGAATCTCAATTTGTTTGGTTCTAGTGTGTGATGAACTGATTTGTTGAAAAGGTTCCATTAGGGTGTTTAGTGGACATGAATGTGGTAACAACATATGATATGCAACAATGTCTCTAAAGTTCCCTTGAGAAATAATACTAGACAAAGGACAATAGGCAGAGTTATGATACTTATCTTATCATTGGTCAAACTCCTCATCACTGCTGCTTTCCAAACATTCCTCATTATTCCTTGATATATTTGAGACTAAAGCTACTGATTCCATAGCTATTTCTACCCCCAAGAGAAATCTCGTTCCTCCGGAGTGAAATTATTTACATCTTCCTGGAATTGTTGTGGTTCCAGAGATAAGTATGCATGTTCCAGAACTAAGTCTCGAAGGCTCCTAACTATCTCGATCGTTATAAAGACAATTGGTGATCATTCAATTGATGATTAATCATATTCTCCACCTTACGTATGTGATCCCTGTAATGTTATCATAGAAAAACAAAACAAATTTTGTTTATTAGTATCAAGATCATTAACCCATAAGTGTTCTTGGTTATCAATAAAAGGTCGTGTAGAAGGATATAAGGAAATTTACTTAGAATTATTACCATTTGAGATAGTCATATCACCGATATGAAATCAATTAAGGAAACAACAAGAGCTAACCATGGTCTACACAAAATAATGGGATAACCAACTGTTTTACCTTTTTGCCGTAATATAAGGAAGTCTACTAGACACTCCCATGAGTCCACCATAATCGCCACATATTCAATGATTCCTTCGGTTTTGCTACCAACTGATGTGCCATCGTAATATGGTGCTAGTAGGTTATATACCAATTAATGGTAATGTTTTCAAAGTTTCCACTATCATCACATTATATTTGCTCCCAAATCAGCCAAAACATTATGTATATGTTTATTTCCTATATAGATAGAAATAACAGGGCTTCCAGGATCTCCATATTTGGGAAGTAAGAGTTTTCCGCCAATAAATCAACAAGTTTCCCATCTACCTTAATATTCTTGTTGACAATTTTTACACTCATGCAAAAATGGGCAAATCAAAACTTAGTTACGATGGATGGAATTGGTGAAAAGACCCTAAGCTAGGGGAGTTTCTTTCGGTTCAATATTTTTTTTGTTGGATTAATTAAGGACTACATGTAATTTACAGCTATGTGTGCTGTTACAAAATGTAACAGATCACATAGTCTGCAATTTCATGATTATTTTCAGAAAAATAACATAAAGCCCTCGAAGGACATATGTGTAATCTTGATGAATACTAAAATACATAATAGATGAAGTGTTAAGTTTTGGAACAACAATCATAGTTACAAATTGTAGCAAGTAAAAGTTCATTGCTAAAGTTACAAGTATTTTAAGGTTCTTTCCTTCATGATTAAATACATTCAATTATGTTATTGATTTGTTTAATTCATTATACAATCCATATACAAAGCTGAAATGTAGAAGGAAGTACACAACTCAGTTTCAAAATTCAATGTTTTATTCATAAGGAATTTCAAATGTTCCCACACAAGCCATGGGATGTAACTCAAAAGTAAATTAAAACTACTAAAGTAAGAGGTACATATGCATGAAAAAGAAAGTAAAGGAGTATGAAAGAACCCATTATTGCCTTGGGTTTCTTTCGTTTCAGGCTTGATGCATTTTCAGCCCCATCTTTTCTCTATTTTCATCCTCTCTTCTTAGCAATCGTGACTGTACCTAAAAACAAGAAAAGGAAAGATTGTCAATCACAAGCTCAGGGTTGATCCATATTCCTATACTATCCAATTTCGTGCAAGTGGATCTCCTAGCATCATGAGTTATAAGTTACACGAGGATCGAAGGCATAATCGATAAAAGGACTATTCTCAGCAAGCAACAAACATGACTTATTCACTCAGAAAGAAGGAGAGAGAAAAACTATGGAATAGAAGAGAGGCCAAAAATTCTAATGTTTTCTAACTAGTTTATCTAAATGTGTAGGTACAAGTAAGAATAAAGAAGTGTTGCATTCTGTAAATTGAATAAGAAAAGTACATTTATTTCAGTTCAAACTAAAGGCTAAAGAATACAAAGATGTGTTGGTATTAATCGATAAAAGAAATGCAAGTTTAGTGCTACAACTTCTAAGTTAATGGAATAAGACAAAATTGCACCGAAATAGAATGGAAAAGGGAATCTGAGAAAAATTTGACAGGGATTTGCCATATAAAATGGACATTTTACATCTTTCCATTATGCTATTTCACAACTAATACATTCTTCAAAGCCATGAGAAAAGATAAATTATTGCACTAATCAAATAGTATGCAAGAGAAAGTACAAATTACAGTAATACTTATGAATGCTGTGAGAGTATAAAGTTTCCAACACTTTCAAGGATCACAATAAACACGGTGTCTCAGATTTTTAGATCAGAAGATACAACAAGAAAATTTTATAGTAATACAACTTGTCAACATACAAAATGCACATCATGCTATGCTATAGATTAAAGTATAGTTTTGGAGAGGCACCATCATACACCAAGCAACTATCAATATAGTTTTCAAAGCATTGTTCAATGCAAATCAGAACAAAATCCATCAACATGCAAGCTACAGAGTCGTCCATAAGAGTTCAGTCTTCTAAATATCACCACAGTCATAATAGTTTACAGGATGGGGAAAGTGTCCGAGAAAGCAAACTTCCTTATTCAAACGACATAGTACACACATTCATACTCACATCTTTTAGGTTCTCAAAGAGTGAAGATGCAGATTCTATCAAAAAATAGGTACATCTATTCATGCCAAAGGAAATTTCCCATATGCAAAGATGGTGCTCATCAAGAAGGTTACCACAAGATCAAGGAATCAAAGCACAGGAAACCTACTAATGGCAGAAATATGGTAACACATTAGTTACGCCAATTTTGATATCTCAAAATAGCTAACAAACATGAAAGAATCCACCACTCAAAGCACCAAAATCTCTAAATGGCATCAAGCAGAGAGTTTTGCTACAAAACAAAGCTTACTGCCAAATGAAACGCAATATCAAAACCCCAAAATGATCTCCATAATGGTGTCCATACCCAAAAGGATAGAGTTTCAGAGCCCAATAATGACATCAAGGAAAAAGGATTTTCTCTCAACAATGGCTCGAGCGGATAAAATATAAATGATTACACCTAGTTCATACAATACACAAAATCTCACCAAGAACAAAAATGGCATGTGAACTATAAAACCTTGATTTTCTTTCGGGATAATACAAAGAAGAATGTAAGAGGTGACTTACTAGTCGATAAAAACATGAATGGAAATCCTAAATCATCAAGAAATTGTAATGCTTCAAATACTGATTTTCACTAGGCCACCACAATTTTAAGGGAAAAGTCAGAGTGAGATCAAGACAAGAAATGTGAACTTCATCTCTAAATAGCATTCATGGATGAGTTCACATAGTAGCTAAAAACAATCCAAGTAAAATGGCTAACAAGAAAATCCACAAGGAGCTTCAGAGATCAACATTTACAATACCATCAAAAGCAAAAGGGAGCTCCACATACCAGAAGAATGATGGCCATAAGACCTCGTAGAGGTGCTCCAAAGATCAAGAAGAATCGTCAAGCAAAGAGTTTCCAAACTCATCAATGGTGGTCATGTTTCTTAGCTCTTCTAGTAGGGAGGATTTCAATAGAACAAGATCTCAAAGATATCTTACAAAAAGAAGAAAACCCATATCAATCTCCCTTTTAGAAAATCCAGAACAACTCGAAACCCCAACTCCATTGGATACTTAGAATAATCGAACCAGAAATCTCAGAATATGGTGTTTAGATCCCAAAAAATGACCATGAGTAGAACCATTGAGAATGGCTCGTTTTTTAGTAGAAACAAAGAGGGGAATGAGAAGATCACAGAGAACTCAAACATCGACAATGGCCGAATCCAAGCACATGAACCTCATAAGACTGATTTTCAGAGTTCTTCTTCACAAATAACTGAGCTCAAGAAAGAAAAAATGGCTTCTTGGAGAAATTTTTCCAGGATTTTCCACTCATAACGAGCACACGATAATGACAAGTGATAAGCTCGATGAGCTTATAACCTACCTAACTCATCAGGAGTTATCATCAGCGGACATGATCAAATCAAGTAAAATTGAATGGTCCACACTGTTAACTCCACATATCAACATCGACGGTGGAGAGATCGAATGTACAGAATCAAATGACCATCATTCACTCACAAATATCCATACAAACTTCAGGCCTGAAATGCAAGTAAACCCTAACTCCACAAAGGGTACAAAGATCAACAACCAGAAATGATTAGGGTACGTAGATCAATGGGCCAAATTGGCTTGTAATTAAAACTTCCCAACTACCCAATTTAACCAGAGCTCGCAGATCAACAGGAAGATCAAAGCATGGAGATCGAAAGGACTACATTGTAAACCCGCAACCACACCGTGGGGTTAAAAATTTAATCATAGTTAATGCCACTGACAAAAGCAAAGGGGACCAACCCCATTGAATAAATCATTGCATTGACCTTTGGTTAAGGTCTTATAATATATGTCGAATAATCAAACACCGAAAAAATCAATCAAATGATTATTAGAACCAAATTATTCCTTGTGCCATACATCCCGAGGGGTCAACATATTATATTCAAATGATTATGCAAAGGGGTCCCTTGACCTATCTTTTACAAGGTACCTTTTCATTCGAATAAAGTGATCTCCCAAAAGTGATTCGAATATAGAGTTATGCAAGGTCAAATACCTTAAAATATTCAAATAACCTTAACCTTGCCAAAAGGTGGCTAAATACAAGGGGAAATATAGCACTCAGGTGGTCCCCACTTTGGGGTGATTTATACTTTGCTAAGTTTTGAAAAAAAAAGCATTATTTCTTGCACATGAGTATCTTTTCATGTGACCACAAGAATACAGAAGGGATGTCAACATCAGAGCCTACAAGGTGGTCCCCATCAAGATGGATACATGGGTGAATATTTTTCCAAGTATTGCTAATAAAGAGTTATTTTTTCTCACACACATGGACATATTATTTTGCATGTGCATCCAAGGGGGCAAGTGGATCAAATTGTAGATGTCACATCATCAGCTAGAAGACAAAGGTTGCATGCATTGGAGAAGACTTGCTCATGAAGAAAAGTTTATTATTAGCCAATTATTCAGATTCCTTGGTCTCAATAACTTCCTTAAATATTTCTATAAATGGAGTTTCAGTAGAGTTGCTATCTAGCTCCTTATCTTTTCTTTTTCATCCTCCTTAGGAATAACCGAACTAGGAGTTTCAGTTTCTTCTATCATTTCAATAATTATAATAGGTGGACTATTAATTATTTTTCCAGATCTTGTTTGAATATCCTTACAATCCATGGCATTAAGATCAACTAGTTTTTCTTTCTCTACTCCATAGATAGGGGTTGTTTTTTTGTTTTTGGGATTAGCCACTGGTTGTGCTGGTATTTGTGTTTGAACCACATTTTCAGTTTGTGAACCTTGTGTTGGAGAACCCATTATGGCTTGTTGATGTTGGTTGGGATATGTTCTTCCGTAAGTGTAGTTATTAGGGTTCCACCTAGGTTGTGACCAAGTATAAGGGTTACTCTAAACAGACCATGGTTGATGGTATCCCCGAGCATACCAAGCTTGTCTTTCCCAATACAAGGGATTACCTATTGGTTGAGGGGTCCAAGGAGGTTGTCCCCAATTTTTGGTACAGTCTAAGCTACCCATGGCATCATCTAACGATTGGGAATAGATCTTGGTATGAACTGCCCCTAGCTAGGTTGTCTCTAGACAAAGTTTACTTCTTCTGTAGTGGATGAAGTGTTGGTTTGTTTAAGATGATTTTTATGAATGGAAGAAGAGAACAAACATTAGCTTCATGTTCCCTAGATTCACAAATAAGACACATTTTTGTTTTATCCAAAGGACAATCTCTTATTGCATGCTTCTTTCTACATCTAGGATAGTACATAGCTAATGGTTCAAGTATTAGCATTTGCTTTGACTTGCAATCCATCCATGGTGGAAGTTAATTGAACTAGGATGTTTGTTTTAAAGTTTTCTAGTTCATCCATAAGTTTGTTCATGTCTTGATTTGTAGTTTTCATAGTTTTTCCTTTCCTAGGTCCACCCCTTGTTCTTGAATAACTTCTACAAAGGTCTTTAATATCATTCATTCTTAATTGATTGATGTTTCCACCTCCCATTAAGTTAAGGGCTTCCCTAGATTCATCATCTATACCTTTAAGAAAAATGGTTTTGCTTAGCTCTTCTTGAAGTACAAATCCACACCTTTTACTTACAAAGAGGAATCTATCTAAATAATCTTCCATATTTTCATCCTCTTGCTTGATCCTAAAAAATATTTCTTCTTGTTTCTTCCTCGATAGTAGTCTTGGTATTTTTATAGGAAGGCAACTTCCATTTTTTCCCAAGTGGTAATATAATTGGATGTTAATCTCATAAACCACCTCATCACTTTGCATCTTCGTGAGTAGATGGGAACAACTTGAGTTTTTGATTTTCTATTTTGTAGTCATCGGTCCGACACAATACTTTAAATTCAAACAAAATTGATCGGGTTCCTCGATGACATCCCTCTAAATGTAGGAAGGTGTGTAGGTGAAATATTATTCATAGGTGTATCATCATCCTCCAACTGAATTGGATAGGTAAAGGTCCTATCAGGTTCTCTTTTAGCTTCTCATGCCATATCTACAATATCTTCTAGATCTTTTTCCCAATCAATGTGGTATGTGATCCACTTTGGTGAAGGTGAAAAGTCAGGAGTAGGAGGTTGACTACTCAATTGAGAATCAAAAATTTCTCTAAGCGGGTCTTGGGATATAATCCTTCTCCTAAAAGTTCCACTTCCTTCTGGTGATTGATCCAAAAATTCCAAAGGTGGAAGTTCTACTTCTTGTCTAACAAGAGACAATGGTGCTTCTAATTATTTCTCAACTTCCTTATTTGAACCAAAGGATGTTGATAATTCTTGTTGAGATATTTTTGGGAGAAATCTACCCTTTGAGTCTCTTGGTCTACTCATAAATTTTATGATAATATAGGGAATATTTTTCAATTACTAGATGTATGATTGTTTCTCTTGTTGACACCTAATTAGACAATTCTAACTAGTGGGTCCCCAATAATGGCACCAAAATGATGGGTGTCGTTATTCCCTTCATTTAATCAACTCTTAGTTGATGTCATATTCAAACCAGGGGTGTGTCTAAAGCTATATGCAACAAGAAGAATATTAGTGATCTAGTAATTGATTGTAGGTATTTATTATTTTTATTTTCGGGGTTTTTTGAAGTGTCTTTAAGAATTTCCTATCCAAGCCTTATTAAAGCTAAACTATAAGAAACTTTCTGAAATAAACACTCATTGATAAAATAAAAAGTCTTTCAGAATTGAATGTGATATTGGAAATAAACGCACTCTTGCAGAATGAAACAAATTGGTGGAAATAAACACATGTTGCATAATGAAATAAATTGGTGAAAATAAACACACGTTGCAAATGTTATGAAAATTCTTGCAAGGAAATAAGAGTTTAATCTACAACACCTGCATAGGGACAAGTACATAACATATTTCAATTGAAGAATCAAAAGCACTTACAGAATTAAGACTTAACATATTTACACAAATTGCTTAAAAATATAAATACCAATAAAATAAAAATCCTACTTCTTGGAGGAGTGGACCTGCGCCACCTTGAATCAGGAGTTGAAAAAATATGACTCTCTCAAAATGAAATGGCTATCTTATTATTGAAATGTTATGTCTTACAAAAATTCACTGTATATCTATATCATATATATTGTCTCTATCTCGTAATCTATCTACATGTCTTTATATATATTTCATCATCTGAAGATGCATTTACAATCATAAGTGATCAATAGTTGTCCATCCATCTATAGGTTCTAATGAAACAAAATAGTTCTCAAAGTAGATGTGGAATTTAGAAACCTTGTTGGACATACAACTGTCTGATCCTACATAAGTATTTCTAGAGTATGAAGAATCAACAATATATTGATCTTCTCCGATTGGAGGGCCCATTAATTGCTCTATCACCAGATTTTGTCAAAATAAATAGATTCCCATTGATTCCGGAACTTTGGAGAAGTTTCAAACCAAAGGGAAACATTTGGAACTAACTACGAAAGTTCTAGAGCTAAGCACAAGAGTTCCAAAACTAAGTACTAGAGTTCCAAAACTAAGTATGAAGGTTCCGGAACTAAGCGATAGCATTCCTTTGCGAGTAATGGAGTTCGAACTAATCTTGAAGGTTCTCGGGAGCTAAGCCGCATCGAAGACAATGCTCTAAAAAAGGTGTTGGTTGCTTCATACTTTGCTTGTCTGACCGAATGTGACCTGTTTTATTCCAAAACTGAATTTCCACACAATTTGTTAGGAATTACAGAGTTTTTAGATGTTAGAACTAAATCAAACAAAAGATGGACAATTACATCCTAACTTATACTAGATCAAACAAAATCCACAAAATGCGCTTAAACTTAATAAAAAGGAGAGTAAAATAAGATCATTTATTCGCACATGATGAGTCATATTTTGGCCTTATCATTACCCTCCATGAATTCCTCCTTCACAAAACCACCAACCTTCCCATTGATAGACCTCCTTTACGATAAATTTATTCCCGTCATTCTAATCCGCAGTCCACCCAATTTCTCACATCCCAACTTGTCATTTTCTTTCCTAGAGCCATGAGTGAGCTTGCTAGGGCCCAACATGATTTTTATTTTAACCTTACCATCTTCCTCCATCTCTCACAATAATCAAACTACCTAATTAGTAGTCCCCATCCCTCCTAATTTTCCTTGTGTCAATACTACCATCCCTTCTTCTATTCCCATTTCCTCATCTACCACTATCACTTCTCTACCTATTCAATCATCTCAAGAATCACACTTGCTTCCTCCCATATCCGAATAACATCACATAACCTTACCCCTCATCTCTACTTCACATGTACGTGCTAATGTAATCACATCTTAACCTCAACCATCCAAATCAATGCAAACTTATCAACCACCTCCTCACGATGCTTATCAATACATACTTCCCACTCAACCAACTCAAATCTCCCAACCACCTACCAATTACATCCCAACCAACCCCATAGAAAATCAATCAAATGTTCCTATTTCACAACAACCAACCCAATCAAACCAATCTTACCATATCCCCATATCTCAACATCAAGCTTTATCCCAACCCATTTAATCCCCTTTATCAACCACCTCTCGCCAACACCAACACATCCAAAATTTAGCAAACATATCAACAACCTAACCCATCCACAAAGATATGCATCCCAAAACCATCCATCAATGTCTTAACTACAAAATGATCCCTTACAAACATTATTTAATAGAATGACAAACCTTGAGGCTGCAACTTTGGGATCTAAGACCACATTTTCATGCAAAAAAATTTGCAACTAACCCATCAATCCATATGTCCATGTGAAGCCATATCCTCCTCATTGGGAATTGCCAAAATTCTCCAAGTTCAATAGTAAGGAGGATCCACAACAACATCTATGTGCTTTTAGACATGCATGTTATCTTATTGCCCATGATCAATATCTCACGCTTTGCACATTCCCATGTCATTGCATGGTCCCGTGTTATATTGGTACAAAATTATCCCACAACACTCACTATTCACATTCACCCAAATGGCACAATTATTTCTTGAACACTTCTCGATTAACATTGTGCATAATATTACTATTATCAACCTCTATGCGATTCGATAGTATGACAATGAATCTATCATAGATTTTGTTGCACGATGGCATAACATCATTAATCAATTATCATTTCCCCTTCCAATGTGATCGAGCTTATTGAACTATTCTCACATTTTTTTGTGAAGAACATCTCTTTAAATATCCAATTTCAATCTTTTCAAACCTTTCAAGATGCATTTGGAATGGTTCATAGACTTAAACTCGCTCCCTTGAGAAACGCCACCTTAAACATAGATCAAACAATCCCAAAACAATGTTCACAAAATCCTCCATGCATAATGATAAGTCCAAAAGTAACACCAACGCCTATTGTGGTTAAATACTCATTCACTTCTACATCCACTTCACATGTGGAGCCTTCACAAAGAACTCCTAGACTGACCCCAAACTATACACCTCTCAGAATCTTATATTTTAGTCTTTGACAAATTAATGGCAGTCAATCTCCTTAAAATTCCCCAATACGACCATATGATCAAACACGCCCTAAAATGGCATGGTATGTGAAGAACATTATGCAAATATTACCGAGTTCACGGCTATGACATTGAGAGGTATCACAAATTTAAGGATCTTGTACAAAATATTATAGACTCCAAAGTGATCTTCAAATAGACAATACTAATGCTCCAACCAATCAAACATTGGACGTTTTTAAAAAACCATTTCCTAATCATTCACCTAACAATCAGACTCAACCTTCCACATCACATGCACCTAATGCCCATATCATTAACACCATAGATCAAACACCACCATATATAATCGTCACTTCGACACCTATTACATCCGTCCCCATTCGGACTCTCTCCTATAAGTAAAACTTCAATTATGACCACAAATGCAACACCCCCATTATACTTAACCATACCTACTCCTCCATCTACATCATCTACATCCTTATCCATTACATCTCCTCCTTCACCAATAACAACATCAACCCAAATGCCAACATCTACACCTACTCCAATTCTCAACACTACTTCATCAACATCATCAACTTAAATTACACCTATATCTACACCACCTCTTGAATCATCCACTATCCAAACCCCCATAATCAATGCACCTACAAACACTTCCACCACATCTACAACTCCAATCACATCAACACCAAAATATCCTAAACCCAAACCATCTTCCACACGTTTCGATATTGTTAAGAGCATCATGTGAAAACTACTCCCACCTTCCATATTACAAACCTTGATACGAAGTCCCGCCATCACATATTATCTAGCTATAGATGTCACTATTTCTACCAAGGCTAAACCCTCACAATCAAAAATTAAAAACCTTGGTATGCCCATCCAAAAGTCTCTTACACATCCACATAAAAGGCTAGACATTCCTTCTCCCAAGACAAATCCTCCTAAGCAACTTAGTATCACATCACCATCTTTAGGAGTGTCTCCTTATCTTTTAATAACATTCCTTTTTCTAAAACCCCATTATCAACAACACAATACAACCCAATACTTCCTCCAAATACAGTAACCCTTTCAAACCATCCACATCATCTACCATTAAATTTGAATCCAAATCCTCCAAATCACCACCAATCAAAACGAGACTAAACACAACCATCTCCCTCTTCTTCTAAGCCCAAGACAAAATCAAAGGATCCTATGAAACCACCTCAAACCAAATCATCCAAACCTTCATCTATTATTCATGAAACCACTTCATCCTCCTCTTTTCTAATGGGATATTACACATCAATGTTTCATCAATTTCTCCAAGCTTTTGCAATCACTCTTCCATCTATCAAACCATTTGATCCAAATGCTCCAAGACCTTCATGGTTTGATTCTAACCTCATTTGTGCATACCATCATGCACCAGGACATGACATAGAACACTGTAAATCTCTTCAAACCATCATTTATAACCTTATTAATGATGATGACCTTTTTTTTTTATGAGGAACCAAATATCTCACCAACCTAATTTAATCCCTCATCCCAACCTTCATCTACTAAGACATCCAAATCCCCTCATTCATCTAAGACTTATGTCGCCATCCCACCTCTAACCTCAAATTCTTCCAAAGAAGGCCCTCCACTCTAAATTGATGTTGTTTTTGGTTACAACGCATTCCCATCCCCATGAATTCACTCAATCCAAATCCAAAATTACTATTTTCGCTCCCTCTAGTGATCCCACTCCATCACCTTCCTCATCAAAACCTAAGGTATCTATATTTTCTTCTCCTCATCCTGGTACTATTGAATGAAGTGTTATGAAACAAATTCAACCATCTCTATTTAAGATGTCACTTTACGAACTCATCCAAAACTCCCTAGACCATAAACAATCCCTCATCAAAGCTCTTAAGTGCATCCCCACTCCTAATGATTATCCATTTACTTCTCTTGTTAGGTCCTTAGGCTTTGGCCTCCATATCCTTTGATGACACTGAGATCCTAGACATTACACCATAGGAATAACATATTTCCCCTTTTATCATAGTCTATAGAAATAAAACCTTCATTCTTCGTAGTATGATTGACAATGGAGCTAGCATCAACATCATCTCATCCCACACATTTGATCAACTTAATCTTCCTAAATCCATTATCACCCAATCACCCATAGTGCTTTACACATTTAATGATTCCATTTCTCTCCCGCCTTAGGCATGGTCATTCTTCCTATCTGTGCTAGTGAAAAACTCCACAATGAACTTTTCTTTATTGTAGAAGGGGAGTTTCAATACAATGTACTCTTAGGAGACCATGGATTCATGCCATGTGTTACATTCCTTCCACCCTCCATCGATGCATCAAATACAAACATGAGGGGAAGATTATAACTCTCCCTTCAGACACTCCACCACTCAAAGAATGTAACATGACCTATCGACCTAATGATGTCCTCATTCCTAAACATGACCCTTTTGAAGCATCCACTAGCTCATCTTTCTCTACGTCTAAGCTCCTAATGATAACTCCTTGCAAAAAGTGATGGATCAAAGTTCATTGGGGGAGTATCATCTTCTCACACTTAATGCACTTCCCACACCTCAAAGACTTGGCAGACCCGATAAATCTCCCATGTATAAACCTAATGTCGGGGATGTAATTTATTTTGGTCCAAATCATCTTCATACCAACCTCATCTATGGTGGCATTGATCTCTCTTCTTAACACATTGATGCTCCACTACACACAAAACTCTACACTAATGGCTTTGAATGTATTTATAAGAATTATTTTTCCTACAATTATCTTTATCATCGGTCCCGGAAAGGATTTGGAATGGGGCGTTACAAACAAGGCATGCATGACCTTTTCATTGATAAATCTCATAAACCCCATGAAAAATTTGAACTTGGATTCAAAGAACAATCTAAAGTCCCCCTTCTACTATATACAATGCTCATGGAAATTGACCTTCCATCTTCTCCATCCTAGGAGGTTATGGATACGAATGACACCGTTTCCATTTCTCCACCTTTATTAGTATCCACCATCACCATGGGACTGGTCACTTATTAGTGTGAAAATCAGATTATGTCCCTCCCTTCGACATCTGGAAATGATAGAGGAAGACTCCCCTACCATTGAAATTCTCCAATGAAATGAAGATGAGGCCATCCTTTCCCATATGGGGGAAGAAGATTCCTATCTTCATAATTCCTTATTTCGAGAAACATCCACTATAGTCACAAAATCATGCACTTTATAAATTTATTTATCCCGATCTCATACTACTATTTAGAAGGTTCTTGAGTGAAGAAAGTACTAATTAACCCCCATCCTTTAGCCATATTGTTTATTTTATTTCCTAACTTGTGACCTACTACACCCATATGCTCAATCATTTTCTAACATTACGTGTTATTTTAGCCTCGGTTGAGGAGCCCATGGGCTCCCCGGTCCTAGCAGGGGCACCTCTGTCCTATTTGCACTTTTGGGCCTCTTCTAGTTGTTTTACATCTTTATATTGCTTGTGGTCGACATTTTTGGGGTTAATTATGAAATTAGATCAAGATAACCCTATAAATATAAATTTATGAGATCATAATGAGGGACCTAACATCATCTACTACTATAATTCCATCTAGAGTTGCATCCATCTATTGCATTAGCATCCACATAGCTCCATTATCAAGGCACAATCTCAGACATTTGCATCACACTTCATAAGGGGGGGATTCTATCTTATTCCATGCACACATACTCTTAAATTTTCTACATTTATCTATTTCTTGCTACTTCACAAAGTGTGACTAACAAAAGAGCACCTAGCGCACGACATGCACACACACACACACACACACACACACACACACACACACACACACACACACACACACACACACACACACACACACACACACACACACACACACCAGAACTACATATGGGTCTAAAATGAAGTGCAACACTTAGTATTAAGATCACTATTGTGGCGAGATGAGTTCACTCGACCCATTCATTCTCGCATATATTTTTTAGGGTTTTGATACTTCCTTTTTCCTTTGGAGGTTATTACTTTCTCTTGGAATATCTCGGAGCATTCGGGTGCAAGATACACAAAAATTAACGCAAACATAGGCAGAGGTCCAGATCACCTTATGAAATTGTGAGCACCGCCTTCTAGACACTTTCTCCAGATCGGGAATCCATATTTTATACCAAAGCACCCGTAAGTGCCCCAATCCTATTCCATGAGCCCCATTCCACTCATATCCTCCTGGATCCAGTCTTTTTGAGACCTCTACACATTCGCTCCTATTCTTGGATTTTTCAGCTTAGAATTGCAACAATCATATGTTATCATCGAGTTACTTCCTTACCATCTTCTTGTATATCAGTGGTTTTTAATTTCATTATCTTATTTACTTATCTCATTTAAATGTTACTTTAGTGCATTCACTTATTGCATTATATGTCCTCCTAGATTAGATTAACTATCTTTCATTACATCACATCAATTTAGTCATTTTAGTTAATCATTTTGGTGAACCTTACCATTCACACTTCTAGGACCTTCCTTCTTTCATCTCTCATTCTAGGGTTTACTCTTATCTTGTTATGGGTCACTCCCATGAGGATTTTATGAATCTCACCTTAAGGCTATCAACCATCATCTCATTTGAGCATCCCCATGAACTTGATCTACTTTTATATGTTTCTTGTGAGGAAGCTACTAACATTGCCTAACCATTGCTTCTGCCATGACCATACACACTTATATTTCAACTTAACCACCTACTTATACTCTTCCTCCCATTTCTACTTTTCTTGTTTCTGTTCCCACTTCCACCAACCACTTTACCCCACCTCTAGTTTGTCATGCACAACATGTCTCATCTCTTGGAAACCAATACTTAACCTCTCTTTATCATGACCTTCGATTCTACTTTGTTGCTGCATACTCCATTCACTCCCACCATTTCTACTCATCCACTTCCACCTAACTTTATCACTCTTAAGCTTCCCATCTTCAATGGACATGGGGACCCACAAGAACATCTTAGAGCATTTCATGTTGCTTGTCTTGACATTGTCGATGATAATCTCCTTTTAGCTAAACTCTTTCCTCATAGTTTCCATGATTATGTGATGCGTTGGTTTTATGACTTACATGTTCACTTAGTCACCTACTTCATAAATCTAGTTGATACATTCATTACTCATTTTTCTATCAACATTGGTTCTAATATTTCTTATGCTCAGCTAGAACAACTTAAACAAGGCTAAAATGAACACCTCGCTAACTATGTTTTAAGGTATAAGAATAATTTAGCTAAGATGACTAATGTGCTTCATTGGCTTAAAATTTATAGATTTATTCATATAGATTTTATGACCACCTATATAAGAGAGCGTTCACTTCGAATCCTCTACTTCGTTCGATCAAATTTTTCACACTCTTAAGTTTCGTGAGACTAAACTATTATCCATCAAAAAATCTAAGTATCAAGAAAAAACTTCATCTTCCACTTGTTTTCCTAATAAGATTCCATTCAAACCATCTACAACTAAACCAACCAATGTTAAATTCATCACAATGCAATCTACTCCTACTAAGGAGGTTCATTCATAAAACCTCTCGATACGATTAACAACTTCTCAAGAGAAACCTTATTACCCTTCCTCCAACACTCGAGTTATACCCAACACAACCGTAAGGTAAGAATTATAATGAAATTTTTCGTTGTGATTATCATCATTGCGTTGGACATTCTACAAATAGATGCCTCAAACTCTGCACCATCATCCAAGATCTAATTGACAATAACAAACTCGAATTCCCAGAATCTACTAGCCCTACCCCAAATAATGACAAGGGTAAACTCAAGATTTTTAGTAGTGACTCTCAACAACATGACAAGAAGACAACAAACTCTTTTGCTAATCATATGTATCATGTGGTATTGCCTCCTGGATCTAGAGCTCTAGATTTCTTAGTTGCTAACACTGAAGTTTCACCACCTATCATCTCCTTTTCCAATGTCGATTATCACGCCAAGTTTACATCTAACCATTTACACATCTATGCATCTATTGGCTTAACCTCTATCAACAACACTAAGGTTGACCCATCATGGCCCATTAGTGCGTGTTCTATGTCACTCCTTACAGATATCTCATTATCCTCTATCTCAAGTCAAGTACCCTTTAAAAACCCATTTGGCATCGTTCAACTACATGTCACAGCTTGGCCCTCTTATCCTCGCTGCTCTTACCTTTCCTCGTTAGCAATAACACAACGGTTGAAGGATTTGACATGTTACTTAGTCTTAATGGATTCATCGATCACAATCTATCATTTCTATTAATCATCTATTCCTCAAATTTATCTACAATAATCAGATCATATCTATTAATGGTGTATCCCCATATAATCTATGGCCATTGTTTCTTCACTCGTTATCTAGAGAAACTCTTACTTCTTCCGCCACATCACATGCTATGTTACTCCCAACACAATCTAATCTTACCTCACCTACTCATGCATCATATCCCCAACCACATCGCCCCACTAGCCCTATACATTGGTATAGTCCTATTCCTCGAACAACTATTGCATCCCCGACATAGATCACCACCGGGTTTATTCCATGGGGTGTCCATCACATTCACGCTCACCATCGTGTAGATATCCATCACCAACACATTTTATGACACCGCATCCTTCCTCATATTTTCATCCATCGCATGTGCATATGCTTCATTCATCAACATAATGCTCGTCTACTATATAATCACTATTAGGGCATGGTCACACGCTTCCACCACCAAAGATCGGATGAAGGACCTCCATCCTTCACCCTCATTGGATAGTCTATTTATTCACACACACTTAGGGGCATAAGCACTCACATAATCCCCCTCCTCATATTAGCATAGGTGCATCTCCCATATTTGCATTATCATACGTTCATATCCTCACATAGGCATATTTTCGTTGCTTTGTTTCTTTCTCCGCTTCTCCTTCTAGAATTTTTCTTAATAATTTTTTTTTATTATCCTTAGTTATCTCATTCTTAAACTTCTTGTTGGAAAACACAATCCTAATTCTACAAAAGTGAGCTTTATGCCGAAATGTTTGGCACTTATAGCATTCAATATCAAAATTCATCACCAAATAAATTGAGTATTAGTACCTATTTGTGAAATAAACAAGTGAATTCACATTTTTATTTATCCTTCTATCAAAACTTTGCATAGGATCTACAATCTACTATCTTGTGACCAAATGGATTGCATGATTAATAATGAACATAAAAGGAAATCTTAAACTTGATTTTGTAATGTAGCCTTGGAGGGAATGATCTTCTTGTTGATTTCCTCTTGCCCTTTGGAGGAGTAACATGACTTTCTTCTCTTCTTTTGATTTTATTTAAAGTTCTTGTGAATTTATTAATATATACTTCTTCCTTATTTTCACTCTCGTTAATGTCATAACTTGTAAGAGAATCTCGCATAACTTCTTGATTTCTATAAAATTGTCACTTTTGGATATTATTTGGGATCATCTTGTACAGCAATTCTCATTGTCTCCAAGACCTGATTTGATAAATGGGGATCTATGATTATTGATGATATTTTCTAAGACTTTGAGCTCTTTCCAAACTTGAGACAATTGTTCATCTTGGTAGTTTATTTCTTAAGTTCCTTTCTTAAGGAAACAACTCAACATTCAAGTTTCTATAATTTCCTTCTTTTTGTTTCAGTTGTGTACTCACATCATCATCCATATTCTTCATCTCTCGCTAGTTGAATCTTTAGATCAATGATGATTTTATTGGACATTTCAATATCAAGTGTTATCTTTGAATTTAAAACATCATACTCACTTTCTAGATTCTAATTTTTTATTTTATATTTATATTTTTATTTCGAGGATATTAATTTCTTGTAGGGTAGAAATAATTTCACCTTCAAGAATTACTTCAGCTTCAAATTTAGTATCTTCATCACATAATGAATCCAAATTTTCTTTTCCTTCATTTACCTCTAAGGCTAGGACCAGATATTCATCTTTATCACTGAATCTCTCTCTTTCATAGATACAATGGAAACACCTCAGGTCTGTGGGTATACCTATTTTGAGGTGAGTCTCTGGTATCAAGGCCGGTTCCTTCTTGATGTATCCTAAACTAATTTTTTGGGGTTTGAGGGTAAAAGATGACTGTAAATGGATTCAAAATTGGGGTGATACACAAAACTTTTTGAGGTCTTTGACTGAGTACATGCACAATTGATATGAAATGGATTCTGGATGCACAAACCAATAGTTTTTAGCAGAATATTAAGGCAAACACTTGATGCATTGAGGGAAAGTTTCACAACAATATTATTAAGCTACACATGCACACTAATATCATGCAGAAATTACTAAATTTGCAATAGGTAGGATGATTAATCAGGGAATTTGACATTCACAAGGATTAATAAGACATACACAAGACTACAAATAATTGGAAAGGCAAAATATACTTCTCATTCAAGGGGAAAACTGGCAAAACTACTTCAACACTCATGTGTCAAAAAAGTCCTCCTTGTGCTTTGCTAATGCACACAATATATAGCAAAAATTATTCATCCCACCCTTCCTAAAAATAGACTAAAAATTGTACTTGCCCATGCATCCTATTTTTATCCTTTATCATGAATAAATAAAGGAATAAAATAAGCATGCTAATACAATGAGGCATTAATAGCCTTTTTTACAAAAATACAACTTAGTCAAACTACAGTTGATTGTTCTATTTTTAATAAATTTGGGTGAATAATTCTACTAATAATAAACCTTTCTTGATGAGAAAGTCTTCTCCAATGCATGCAATCTCTGTCTTCTAGTGCTTGATGTGACATCTGCAATTTTGATCCACTTGCCCCCTTGGATGCACATGCAAAATAATATGTCCCTATGTGAGAAAGATAATTATTTTGATTTAACACTTTACAAAATTCACCCAAAGTGTGGGGACCACCTTTATGAAGCTCTGATGTTGACATCTCCATGCATAATTTTCTTTTTTTATGGTCACATGAAGAATTACACTTTGAGAAAATATTTTTCATTTTTAACTCCTCCACTATGTGGGGACCACTTTGATGATGAAACACTTGTCTTACTCATCCTTATTGCCACCTTTTGTACACACAATGATTTGAAATACATGGGGTCATTTTTTTTTGAAATATGGATCCTTTTTCATACTATACTCGACACTTTTTTTGGAAATAAATTTATACAATATTAAATAATATTAAGACTTGTGGATTAATCATTCATCGGATCTATTTTTTGAATATGGCACTATTTGGTCATTATATTTGCATTATCATGGCATGATATATTACATAGTTTATCTTTTGTAACGATCATTACATACATGATTTGGTCAATCACTTTTTGATATCATTGCATGCTATCATTGGACCACCTTTTGGATGATTTTTCATTTGTGATGTCATTGTTTATATTTGATTGTTTGAATATGTTATTTAAGTCAAGGTCAAATAATGATAATTAATCAATGGGGTTGATCCCCTGATCTCCCCTTGATCTTTTGACTCACCACCTTTTTTAATTTGGGTGGCAATAAATTAACCCTAGATCTAACTATGAATTGGGAGGAGTTTTGAACCATGTTTGCTTTTTGAATTCTCATGGATTATGACCGTTTGATCTTGGTTTTTCTTCAATGTTGGTTGATCTTCAAACCATAGTAATCTATGATGATTTGGTAGTTATGGGACTTGGATCAAGATCTTTGACACTTTGATCAAAAAATTTGAAAATTTTCATTTTCAATTTCTAACTCATTGATGAAGTTTGCATTTTTTACGTTGATTTATGTTTGTGATTTTAGATTCATTGATTTGCACTTCTAATCTGAATATTTCATTTTGAAACTTCATCAGGTAAGTAGGGTATTTTAGACTCGTGGATTAATGACCATTTCCTTGATCTTGGTACTTTCAATTATGACCATCGATCTCAACTCATTGATTTCAGTTAGCTTTATTCATTTTTTTTGGTTGTTAGAAGATCTCCCCTAAATTTGATCATTTCATTTTCATTTTTCACTCTAGGAAAAGCCCTAGCATTTTTTTACATGATTTCATGCCATTTTTTTTGCTTTTGAGCTTGATTCTGATTCCTTTTCCATTTTTGATCTTTCTTTGGTTAAGCTCTGTATATCTAGTTTTTACAATTTTTAAACCTGATTTTGAGCTTTGAGAGATTTTCTTAGTACTTGTGATCTTCTATTTGAGTCATCTCATCTGAAGATTCAGGTTCATTCTTTTCAAATTTGAGCTTCTAGTTTTTTGAGCATGAAGATCGTTTTTTCATTTTTTTTGGAATTATTTTTATTGGTGGATTTTTCAAGTTTTTTGGTTCCATGTTGGCTTCTTTGGAATTTTATTCTTTTCTAATGATCTTTTCTTAATTTTGAAAAATCTCTTTATCATTTTCAAGGAGAATTTTTGATTTTTTTCTTTGTATTAATATCTTAATGTTTCAAATTTTACTTCCTTATTTGGAGTTTTTACGAGGGACATGTATTCTTCTTTCATTTTTTTTTCTGCTTTTGATGAGATTTGATGGTTTCTTTTATTCTTATCTATTGAAAGGTGGTCGATCATTTCTTGATTCTTATTTGATTACTTCTATTCATATTTTGTATCTTACATATTTTCTCAAAAGTTTATTTCATTTCTGATTTTTTCAGAGTAAAATTTTTGAAATCTGAATTTTTTAATTTTGAAGCTTTTAAAGCTTCTATTTGGGTTTTCTTTAGAAATTTATGAGATCAAAGGCCATTTGAAATAGGGTTATTTTATATCTTTTTAATGGATTCTATTTTTCTTCTTTAAAAAATGGGATTTGTGCATCCATTCGAGTTCAATCCATTATAGCTTGAAGCTATCTTTTAAAGATATTGATCTTTTCACATTTCTTCTTGATTTTGAATTTTCTTTTAAATAATGGAATTTGAAAATTGAAAACTATTTGCTATTTCTTTTTCTATTTTTTCTCGATATATTTTAAAGATAATCTATGAAGATTTGTGAATTTTCTAGGCACCATAGCACTCATTTTAGAATTCTTTCAAGCTTTTGAGCTCGATTTTGTCATTTTTGAACATTATATTAAAAATTTCTTTGGTGAAACTTTTTTTTTATTCATGAATCAAGACTTTTGATTCCCATTTAGATTTACTTTTAATTGATGATCCTTATATATCTGCCATATGAAAAATCTTTATCAACCCTATTTTCATTGTTTTAAATTTTCAATTCTGATTTATTCATTTATTGGCTTTCATTGTATAGTATTTCTTTCTTTTTTTCCCTGAAATTGATACTTCATTCATTATCATAACCTGACTTGATACTCATTTTCTATTTGAATTTTCATCTATTTATTAATAATCTCCTTATTTTGATTGACAACCCTCCTTTTCCATATTTGAATTCTATAATGGTTTAATTTTTAAATTTTCTTTTACATTCATGAAATTCAAAATTTCAATATTTTATTTGTATTTCATCATACCCCTTTCTTAGGCTAAGTTTTCATGTTAAATAATTCCATCGATATTTGAAAATTGCATTCCTTGAATATTTATGATTTGTGTCTTGTAAAAATTGTTATAACTAACTTGTATAAATTCATATACCATGAATCTTAAATAAATTAATACTTTGTAATGATACTTTGATTTAAAATTGAATGAAAACATCTTTTCTTTGTCATTCATACTTTCATGATGATTTTGCAAAATTTGTTCATTAATCTTTATTTAATCTTAATGAGATTTAATTTTTTTTGAATTTCTTGATTGTAGAAATGAATTATAAAATTTATAATTATGATCATTTCTTTATAATGATATTTTCTTTTTATCTTAAAAGAATAATTTCTAATATACACTTATACTGGCATTGAATTTAAGAAATAATGTGCATTTTTTATATCTTTTTTTGATTTTGCAATATTTCTATATTAAGACAATATTTTACTTTTCTATTTAAACTTTGATATTTTCATTTTTGTAAACATAAATATCATTAATCTTCATGAGATTTTTTTTACATTTTAGAACTGTTTCTTAAATTAAAATTCTTTTTCTGATGTATGATTTGATTTTCCATTATTGCTCCAATTCTTGATCATTACTTTAAAATTATTTTTCTTTTGGATGCAATCTTTTTGATACATTAAATAATATCCATAAAACATTTTTGATTTATGAAACTTGAACTCTTACTATATACTTTATATGCCATTTGTTATTCACTCATTAATTTTATCATAAGCTTTATCTTTATTGTAATATTATTTAATGCTTATTTTATTATTTATTCATTTTATTGACTTTGATTTTTTGAGCTTTATTCTTCATGTACCTTTGTTTTTAGCCTATATCATAATTTTTATTTTTTTTTGATATTTTTGATGGTGATCTTTTTCTAACATATATTCTCTTTTATGACCATGTACTCTTAACTTTTTATTTTTTATAATCCATTTTTGAGTTGATTAATTTATTGAGCTTTTTGAATTTCCTCTTACTTTGATGAATGCTTTGGATTTGATATTATCTAGATCTTGTTAAATTGGTCCTTTCTTTCTGAGTTGTAATTTAATTAATCATGAATGTAACTTATTTTTCTTTTAGTTGACTTGTATTGTATCCTTATTCTTTGAATTATGGCTTATGTTGTATTAAATTATTTGAATTTTATCTTTGACTATACCATGCATTATCATTTTTTTTTGCATTACTATTTTATTTATCTATAGCTTTCAAGCATGTATTAGTTTGAAATAAGCATGATGGAAAGATGTAAAATGTCCATTTTACATGGTGAAGCCCTATCAAAATTTTCTCAGATTTCCTTTTTCATTTTATTGTTTCAGTTGTAATCTTGTCTCATTTCAGTTAACTTCAACCTTTAGTTTGAACTGAAATAAATGTACTTTTCTGATTCAAGTTATAGAATGTATCACTTCTTTCTTCTTACTGTATCTACACATTTAGATAAACTAGTTAGAAAACATTAGGATTTTTGGCCTCTCTTTTATTCCATAGTTTTTCTCTTTCTCTCTCTTTTTGAGTGAATAAGTCATGTATGCTACTATAGAATAGTGCTTTTATCAGTTGTGCCTTTGATCCTCATGTAATTTATACCTCTTGATGTTAAGAGATCCACTTGCATGAATTTGGATAGTATAGGAATATGGATCAACCCTGAGCTCAAAATTGACAATCTTTCCTTTTTTTTGTTTTTAGGTATAGTGCCATTTGCTAAGAAGTGAGGATGAAGATGGAGAAAAGATGGAGCTGGAAATGCATCAACTGAAATGAAAGAAACCCAAGGCAATGATGGGTTCTTTCATACTCCTTTACTTTCTTTTTCATGCATATGTACCTCTTACTTCAGTAGTTGTAATTTACTTTTGAGTTACATCCCATGGCTTGTGTGGGAACATTTGAAATTCCTTATGAATAAAACATTGAATTCTAAAACTGAGTTGTGTATTTCTTTCTACATTTCAGCTTTGTATATGGATTGTATAATGAATTAAACAACTCAATAACATAATTGAATGTATTTAATCATGAAGGAAAGAACTTTAAAATACTTGTAACTTTAGCAATGAACTTGATTGTTAAATCTGCAACTATGATTGTTGTTCCAAAACTTAACACTTCATCTATTCTATATTTTCAGTCTTCATCAAGATTACACATCTGTCCTTTGGGGCTTTGTGTTCTTTTTTTGAAGATAATCATGAAATTACAGACTATGTGATCTGTTACATTTTGTAACAACACACATAGCTACAAATTTCATGTAATCATTAATTAATCCAAAAAAAAATATTGAACTGAAAGAATCTCCCTAGCTTAGGTTCACTTCACCAATGCCATCCATCATAATGAAGTTTTGAGTTTCCCATTTTTACACAAGTGCAAAAATTGTCAACATTTTGGTGATCCTATGGGGAAAGCTTCTCTGCTAGCTTGTAGACCTGTGCCTTGCTCTTGTCCATTGGGCATGGAGTCCAAAGCATGTAATCAAAATCTACCTTTTTGAAGGTCCAACCCTTCCAAAATGAACTAAAACTGGGAAGGATCTGGTAAACTAGATCACGTGCATGAATGCACTTTATTGAATTGAAAAACATTACAATGTGTAGGAACGCACTTATTGAAAGGGAAATCCTACTCTAAACAAACACTGTAGGATTTTCAATAATAGTGTTTGAGAAACATACCATTCATAGGAATGGGAAGTTCCTCTCCATTCAGCCTTGAAAGCTGAAAAGCATTATGTTCTTTGCAAGCTGAAATCATGTAAGGACCACTCAGATTGTATCGAACTTTGTGTGATTTCCTGGCTTTGCACATGATCAACATCCCATTTCAACACAATGTCTCCTTCATTGAAGATTCTGAACTTAGCCTTCTTATCAAAAAAAAAGTTTTCTTCATTCATCTATTTTTGATTCTTTTCCATGTTCACATGAGCTTGATCTCTCAGCTCTTGTAATTCCATCAATTCTGCATAATGAATCTGCAATGGTTCATTCTCAAGTAGCTCCATCTGATGTAGCAAATCTAATGTAGGTAACTCAACTAAAATAGGCATTCTTGCTTCTCTTCCATAAACAAGCTTGTATGGTGAATTTCCAACTGATCTTTTAGGAGTCACTCTGTCAGCCCAAAGTGTTGAATTCAACATTAGATGCCAAGCTCTCTGGTTATCTTTGAGTGTTCTTTGATGATCCTTAAAATATTCTTGTTAGTACTTTTAGCTAACCCATTACCTTGTGGGTAATAATTAGATGACGTACTTAAATAAATTTCCATGGTTGATAGCCCAATCTGTTACCTTTGCACCAAGAAATGCTAAGGCATTATCTGAAATGATAGTTGTTGGAACACCAAATCTGTAAACTATACCTTCATAAAAGGATAGTATCAAAGTTTCATTAGCATCTTTCAAAGGCTATTGCTTTAGTCCAACATGTAAAGTAATATGTAGTAGTCAAAATCCACTTGTGTCCTTGTGATGAAGGTGGGTTTATCATGCCAATAAATTCAAGACCCCATTGCATGAAAGGTTGATCCACTGAAATAGGTTGTAAGGGTAATGAAGCTAAACGTTCTTTTTCCAACAAAGAAAGCACATTTCTTACACTTTCTGATCCATTTGAAATAGTATTTGAATATGTTGGGCCAATAGTAACCAACTTTCATAATTTTTAAGGTTGTGGTATGTGCTGAAAAATGACCTCCTGTAGGTCCTTCATGGAATTCGGATAATAATTGTTGAATTCTATCATAATCAACACATCGCAACAAGATTTCCATTTATATCTTTTTTGAATAACACACCAATAAAAACATAAGGTATAACTTGTAACCTAAAATATCTTCATTTTTTCTTTTCCATACCTTCGGATAAGTGCCATGTTGTAGATAGTTAACTAAATCAGTCATCCATCTTGATTCTGAACTTCTTGAACAAGCTCAGGTTGTTGATTTTCTGGTTGCACCATGCTATCTTGATTGTTGATACGTAACTTCAAGCATGTTGTTCTGGATCTTTTGATTTATAGCCAGCTATTTTTCCATATCAGCAATTAGATGCTCACACAAACCTTTACCTCGAACTATCTTTGCAACATGGATATCAACATCATATTCCATGACTTTCGTTATCCATCCTGCTCTCTTCTCATTCAATTCTTTATTTAACAAGAAATATTTTACACTTGGATGAGAAACAAGAACATGTATCTTATTGTTTGAAAGCATGTACTTAAAATTATTTAGTCCTCTGACTACTGAAAGTACTTGTTTTTCAAGAAATGTGTACCTTGTTTCGTAGTCATGCAAACTTTGTCCAAAGAAAGCAATTGGCTGCTCAATATTTTCATCATTAACCTGAGTTAATATGGTTGAGATTGTTTCAGCTCCTGCAAGTGCATACATTGTAAAATATTTATCAAAATTTGGATTTGCAAGAGTAGGAGCTTGAGAAATGGTTGTTTTAATTGCTTCAAACCCTTCTCTCCCTTCGTTGGTCAAGAGAAAGTCTTTCTCTTTCTTCAACATAGTTATCAATGGTTTAACCAATGCTACAAAATGGAACAAATCTTCTAACAAAGTTGATTTTTCCTAGAAAACTCTGTAATGCCTTCTTGTGATGAGGCAATGATAGTTGTGATATGGCTTCAATTCTGAAAGGGTCAATTGCTAAACCTTGTTTAGAAACAATATGACCAAGCAATTTACCTTGATGTACCAAAAAGATAGACTTTTTGGGATTCAAAGATATTCCAAACTATCTGCATAACTGAAAAGTCTACCTTAGATGTATTAGATGTTCATCTAATTTTTTTGAAAATATGGTAACATCATCCAAATAAACCAAGTATGCATTTATTTAATAAGCTATGAAAATCCATGTCCATTACACGTTGAAATGTTGCACCAACATTTGAAAGGCCAAAAGGCATTCTTTTGTAAGCATAAGTACCCCACTTGGTGGTAAAAGTTGTTTTGTACCTATCTTCTTCTCGGACTAGAATCTGATTGTATCCACTATAACCATCCAGAAGAGATAGTCTATCAGAACCAGAAATTGTTCTTAAAATCTGATCCATATTGGGTAGTGGGTAATGATCTTTTAGTGAAGCTTTATTAAGATCTCTAAAATCCACACATAATCTGATTTCTCCATTCTTTTTTCGAATAGGAACAAGATTGGCTACCCAACTTGAATGCTTAACTGGAAAATAATACCTGATTTGATCAACTTAGATAACTCTTTTCTCATTAAAGGTTCTATCTTGGGATTTACTGAGCCTCTTTTTTTGCCTAACTGGCTTGGAATTTGGTTGTAATTCAATAGTATGTTGTGCCAAACTTGGATCAAACCCTTTAGATCTTGGTATTTCCAAGTGAAAACATCCTTAAATTCCTTACAAAGATTGATAAAGAAAGTTTTCTAGCTAAGGAACATACCTTTCGAGAAATAAATTTTTCCATCATCAACTGAGATCTCTTCATAATTGTCTGCATGTGTTGACATCTTTGTTTTGTCTTTCCTTAACTGATCATCAAGTGTTGAAGATGTCTTCTAATGTGACCAAAGCCTTGAGGTAGTTTATTCGTCTTCAATTGAACAATTTGGTCACCATATAAGTGTTGCAATTTCTCTTGATTTACTGTAGAAAATTCAGCTTCTTGCTGTAAAAACCTACAAATTGTTCATCATTTTCAAAAACTACCAATTCAAATCATTATCAGGTATAGAAGGCTGACAATCAGCTTTATGTGAGGTTGAATCTCATTGTTTTTAATTTGTTCAGCACTTCAAAACTAGCACCAATTGCTGCAAGTCTATCTGCATGCTTGTTTTTTATTCTAGGAATGGACTGGATATTAATAGCATTGAAATCTTCCATTAAGTTTGAAACTCTATGTCTATAAGACTTCATTAATGGATTCTTACAAACATTAAAATTTCTTACTTGATTGATAACCAACTCAAGAATCACCAAAAATATGTAACATGCTAATACCTCTCTTTCGGCCCAAAGTAAGCCATGAATTAATGCTTCGTATTCAAGCTACATTACAAGTGCATGAAAATTGGAGACTCAAAGATGAGAAATACCTTTCATTTGTGGGGGAAGTGAGCATCAAACCTGCTCCTTGTCCTTTCTTGTTCTTAGCTCCATCAAAATGAAGCTTCCAAATCCTTTTATTGCATTTTCTATTTTGGACAACAAGGGAATTGGTGTGTTTTCCTCATGAAGAAATACACACCAAACAAGATGTTCTTCAACTTCTTTGAAAGGATCATGAGCATGTTCTTCATGTGTCTTTTCATCCATAAATAGATTAGAAACACCATCTAGTGTTGAAACATGAGTTGTATTATCGAAATCAAGACTGGTCTAAGGCTGCATAATTAGCTAATGCATTAGAAGCATGAGGCTCGATATGAAATATGGCCAATGGTTCAGAATTGATAGTAACTTTGGTCCCATAATGTGTAGTGAAGAACAAAAAGGACCAATCTGAAGAGAGATAACCTCCTATTTTTGTTGTGAAATCTCTAGATAAGCATATAACAAAGTAAGGAGGTAAATCCACAACAGTAACATCTTGCAAAATGGAAACATTTGGACAAGCATGTAATGTTACCTCTAGATTTTTGATGACACCAAATGTATTTAGTTGTAGTCCCATCAAGTTGTAGCACACTCTTCTCTGTAGGTTCATACTGCAAACCCAACTTTTCTGCAATTGCTTTTGGCATAACTGTGCTACTTGCACCATTATCAACCATATAGTTATGAACAAGATGCTCTCCAATAATTAGAGACAAATAAAATGGTGGTGGTTTCTTGATATCATGAGCATTTAAACCTTGAACCATCCATTTAACTTCTTTAATGTGGTCATGTTCCATTGTTCCAAGGACCATATCTATTTTTGAACTTCCTTTTCTATTGTTTTTGAAGAAATCAACTTAGCAAGTTCATGAGAAAGCAAGCTCTTGTTGTCTGGAATACTTAGAGCATCCCACATTGAGATATTAACATTATGCTTTTTCATTACATCAACAATGTTAAAAGAAGCAATAATTTTAGAAATAGACTCTATTGTTTTAGCATAGGCTTTAGTGAAAAAACTGATTCTTCTTCACTTTTTTTGATATCTGAGGTATAAATAATCTTCTTGGATCAGGTTGTAGTTTTTTTGTTGTTCTTTACCAGCTGAAACACCTTTTTTTTTTGTGGAACAACAGAACTATTAGCTGATTTTTGGCCATGTAGTTTGTTTTATTTGTGACTGTGGGAAAAACAAGTCTATTTTGAAGCTTTTGACTTTCCTGGGCCTTTTCTTGAGCCCTAGTAGTAACTGCAATAAAATCATCCTCACTAAAACTAACCAAGTTTTGTTTAGGTGCTTTCTAAACATGAGTTTCTTGTTGCCCACCCTCCATTTGAGGCATGAACAATGTCTCAGAGTTGAGGTTGTGCAACAAGACTTATATTAGGAAAGCATTTGGGCAACTTGCAGTTGAATGAGGTTGATTACAAGGTTGACACCATTCTTCTATAGCCATATTAACTAGGACTAAAGTGTTAGATGAACTAGGAGCCTTTGGGTCAAACTACCTTTGTTGATAAGGTTACCTATAATTTTGATTTTTTGATAAGGCTTACCTATTTTGTTGGTTTTGTTGATAAGGAGCTTGATAAGGCCTGCTAGGTAATGCAAGTCTATTTTCAATCAAAGTTAGCTTGTTTCCCATAGTTAAAGCTTTAAACATCGTCATCTGATGGGCTGCTATAATAAAGGTTCTATAATGGTGATAGGTTGTGGGATAGGTGCCAAATCTTGCTAAAAAGGCATTGAAGGCCTTGGTGCTAACTTTTTCGGCTTGAATAAGACTATTTTCAGCCTTTATAGCAATATCATAAGTTTGGGAGAGTGTCACCTCCCATAGACTGAATCATAGTTGAAATATCATTGTTTAGGGCTCTAAGATAATAAAGAAAAGCATGATCAAGCTTGAGGCTTGACACTTGCTGGAATTCTTTCCCAAGTTCTAGAAAAATGAATATTGAAACTAGCCATAAATTCATGAGGGCTCTTTTAATTGTAGACAACTGTTCTATGAGGGATAAATGATCTGAATTATCTTGAAATTGTTTTCAGAAATTTACCACCTAACTCATCCCAAGTTCTTATGCTTCCAATCTCTAAATTTCTATACCATTGCAAGGCTTTCCCTTTAAAGGATGTAGCTAAAAGTCTCAAAGCCACATCTTCATGAGTAATATTATGGACTACACATAGGGCTGCAACATCTTTGATGTGCTCTGTAGGTGTAACCTGATTTTCACTAGTGAATGAAAAAATTTTCATGGAGCATTAGGGATATCATGATAAACTGGAATTACTAATGGCTGCCATTAGTAAAGGTCACAAAATTCCTAGGTGGTTGAATAGCCATTTGAAAAAACTTGGGATCGAATAGAGAAATTAATACGTGGTGAAGGAAGATTAGGAGGAGGGTTGTTAAAACCAGGCCTATTATAAGGTAGGGTGTTACCAACTCTTCTTCTTCTTGTAGAATTCAAAGGTAAAGAAATAAACTCAGAAGGAATTCCTCTTACCGATGATCTTGTAGTCACTTTAGGCATGGAACATGCTACAAAACTAGTCTGAAATCAGCTTTACGGAGTCACCAAATAAATATTTTAATCTTTAGAATAAATTGTTGCAGCTTGTTGATCCAAAAGTAACTTTTTTTTTTGTGAATCTATGTTGTAAATTGTTGTAATTTTCTCGTAGATCTGATTCATTGTCCCATCGGGTGTGCCAAAAAATTGTTATCTCTCAAAAGTGCACCCTGTAGAGAGATGGTTGCAGGTGTTCTAAGCTTGCAAAATGGATCTCTCTCTTTTCGTAGATACAATGGAAACACCTCAGGTCTTGTGGGTATACCTATTTTGAGGTGAGTCTCGGTATCAAGTTTGGTTCCTTCTTGATGTATCCTAAACTAATTTTTTGGGGTTTGAGGGTAAAAGATGACTATAAATGAAAAAAAACTGGGGTGATACACCAAACTTGTTTGAGGTCTTTGACTGAGTACATGCACAAGTATATGAGAATGGATTCTGGATGCACAAACCAATAGTTTTTAGTAGAATATTAAGGCAAAACACTTGATGTATTGAGGGAAATTTTCACAACAATATTGTTAAGATAAACATGCACACTAATATCATGTAAAATTACTAAATTTGCAACAAGGGTAGGATGATTAATCAAGGAATTTGACATTCACAAGGATTAATAAGACATACACAAGACTGCAAATAATTGGAAAGGAAAAATATAATTCTCATTCAAAGGGAAAAACTGAAAAACTTACTTCAAGCACTCCTGTGTCAAAAAATTCCTCCTTTTTGTGCTTTGCCAATGCACACAATATATAGCAAAATTATTCATCCCACCCTTCCTAAAAATAGACTAAAAATTGTACTCACCCATGCATCCTATTTTTATCCTTTATCATGAATAAATAAAGGAATAAAAATAAGCATGCTAATACAATGAGGCATTAATAGCCTTTGGTTACAAAAATACAACTTGGTCAAAATGTAGTTTGACTATTCTATTTTTAATAAAGTTGGGTGAATAATTTTGCTAATAATAAATTTTGCTTGATGAGCAAGTCTTCTCCATGCATGTAATTTTTGTCTTCTAGTGCTTGATGTCTATCTATACAAGTTTTGATCCACTTGACATAAAATAACAATTTTAATCACTTGCCCCCTTGGATGCACATGCAAAATAATATCTCCCTCTGTGAGAGCAAAAATAATTCTTTTATTAGCAACACTTTGCAAAAATTCACCCAATGCATGGGGACCATCTCTACATGGGGCTCTGATGTTGACATACTTCAGCATAATTTTTCCTCTTATGGTCACATGGTGAATAATATCTTAAATAATATAATTTGACCATTTTAAAACTCTCCCACCTTGGGGACCACTTGTGATGTGAACACATGTCTTGTCTTAAAGGAACTTTCACCTTGGCATTGGCTATGCCATGATATACTATTATAGGTCATTTTAAGGAAGTATTTTCAGCTAGTTTGATTGTTTAAGGATATTTCTAATTCTTTGGCTTAACATTTCTTTATACTTAATCATTTATACCTACCTATTGGTGATTTGATGCATATTACGTTGATTTGGATTTGATTAACTTTTGAAATTTCACCAAAGTAATAATAATTTTCAATGATTTTATTGATTCATATTATTTATACCTTTTGTAACATCATTGAACATACATTGATTTTCATGATTTTCATTTTAATTATCATTAATCAATAATATTATCTCCATGTTTTTTGAAGAAAAGGCTTTTCATTTTTTGATTGATCATTTTGTAAATTATATGTTATAAAACCTTATCTTAAAGGTCAAATGAAATTTATTACTTATTTATCAATATTTGATTTCCCCATTGATTTGGTCCCTTGATGACATTGAAGTTTTTCCCTTCTTTTGGATCATTACTTTGAATTGTTTACTACCATGGACTTATAATGATTGTTTATTCAAACCATGTTTGCTTTGAATTTTCTATGACTAGTTTATCCATTTTCATCATTGATCTTTTTGATCTTTGATTGGTTAGGTTTGATTTGCTTGGAACTCATGGAACTTTCATTGGATTTTTGACTTTTTTGATTAAGAGCCATTTGATCTTGACCATTGATCTTTACTAGTAATCATTTTCATCTTGTTGATTTCTAGTTCGATGATAAGTTATGATTTTCAACCATTTCATTTAATTTGAATTTTTTTGATTCAGACCATGGTTAATGGGGTATTCGATTTGAATTCATTGATTTAATATTACACCATTTGATGTTGATATTGATCTTTTGTCTTCCTTTTCATTGTTTCATCTTGATTTGATCTATGACCATTTTGATGACTCATTGATGATTTTCTTTATGACCTTTTGGTTGATCTAGGTTTGTTGATGATTAATCAGCAATTTTTGATTTATCAAATCTCAAGATTTCATTTTTCATTTTTGAAGTTCATTTTGGCTAAAAATTTCCAAAGCATTTTTTTTGCATTTTTTTTTTTGAAGCATTTTTTGAGCTCTAATCATATTTCTTGATATTTTTTTTTGAATTTAAGATCTTTTATGTTTTTGATTCTTTTTTTGATTTTCTTTCTTGATTTTTCATTTTAAACTTTTTTATTCATCGAGCTTTGATTCATTAGTATATTGTGAGATTCATTCATGAATTTTTGAATGAGGCTCTTCTTTTAGCTTTTGATTTATTTTTTCCCTCATAAGTTTTTGATTTTTTGATGATTTGTTGATTTTATGGGTTTTTTCAAGTTTTTGAATTTCATTTTTGGCCTTCATTAGGTTTTAATTCTTGGTTTTTTATGATTTTTTTTATGATTTTTTGATAAAATCTTTTTTCTTTCAATCTTGAATCTGAAATTTATTTGATTTTACTTTTATTAATTTATTTGTAAACTCAAAGGTTTTTGAAATTTTAAACTTCCATTTTCTTTTTTTTTGAATTTTTGATTTGAAAAGTTTTCTCAAATGTAATTTTTTTGAATTTTTTGATTTTTTTTTAGCTTTTTCTTATTTGGGATTTTTTTGAGTTTTCATGGTTTTTCTTTTATACTTGATATCTATATGTTTGAATTTTAATTTTGACATATTTTTTTCTTTAGCTGAGATAAGCTTTTTTTGATTGATTTTTTTGATTCATCACTGGTTTATTTGAATTTTTTTCATTATTTTCTATTTGATTTTTATTTTTTGAGATTTTTTTTAATTCTTTGTAAAATTTATGAGATTTTTTTTTTTACATGACTATGAATTTAATTGCCTTTGGATATTTTTATTATTATAATTTTGATTTATACATTGATTTATTTCAAAATTATACTTGTTACCAAATTTTATGGATTTTATTTTATTTTTTTATCATTTCTTTTCATATTTTCTTGAATATTTGAACATCAATTTATTGAAAAACTATTTAATGCTTATTTCTATAAGATTTGGTTGAAATATGAATCTTTTTTTAATTTGATACTCATTTTTGCTTAATGCTTCATATTCATATGCCATATTTTTTTTCATTTTCATGTTAAATTTTCAATTTATAATATTTTTTTTATCTATAAATTTTTTCTATTTTTTTTTTATCTTATCTTTGAACTTTTTCTTTTGAAATTATTTGATTTAAAATCCATTGATTCCTTGATCTTGAATTAACATTTTTCAAATGATCTTTGTCTATTAAAAAATTTACCATTTTCTTTTAATCTATTTTATTTCTTGAGCTTTCATCAGTTTATTATATATTGATGATTTTGTTTTTTTTTATTTAATTCATTATTTATAAACTCATTTTTTTATCTTTAAATATATTTCTATTCTACTTGATTTTTTTAATTGGATATTAAGATCTTTAAAAACTTTGAAGATTATATTTTTTTATTAAAAAATTTAATTAAGATTCTTGTTTCATTTTAAAGATTTTCATATTTATTCATTTGCTTTTTCAAAATTGTATTTTATTTTTTCATAATTTCATTTATAACTCCATTCTTTAATTGTTTAAAACTATTGACAATATTTCTTTACTTTTGATTAATTTTTGATTCCATTTGAATGTTACTTTTCAATCTTCAAACTTGATTGTTAATGCATTTGTTTTAGTATTCTTTTAAAAAATTAAATTGAGTTTAATTACTAATTTTTTCATGATCTTTTAATGATTTTTACTTTCAAATTTATATCTTACATTTACATGATTTATTGTAATGAATGATTAATATCATTGAAAATACAATTTGAAAAATTTTTGATTTAAATTTACCGATCCATGATTTTAATATTAAGCTTATTTTGAACTTATTTGATAAACACTTTGATTGCACTCAAATAATATATTTGGTAAAATCCATTGATTTGTTGTTTTATCTTGATTTTGATAATCTTTAATTTGATTTAATTTATTTTCATTAATATTAATTTATCTAAAATCTCTTTCTAAAATATTATTCTTTGATCTTTTGAATTTCCATGATGTATTAAATATATTCATTTTGAAAATTTTTCTTTTTACTTTTTATTCTTGAAATTGAAAATTTTGAAATGATATAATTGAAATTTGTCTATTTTATTTTATGAAAATTTATATAAACTCTTAAAATTTGTTTTTTGAATGCTTTTATTTAATCATTTTCATGATCTTTTATCAAACATCTTAATAAATTCTTTGATTGCATGTTTAAAATTATGAATTAAAGATCTTGATCTATAAATCCTTGAACTTTTTATAGTTGAAATTTAACTTTTGAATTTTCTTTGATTTTATGATATATTATATTGTATCAACTTGAATCTTTCTTTTGAAACTTCATTCTTTATTGATAGATTATAATTATGTATTTTACTTATTTAAATAAACTTGTTAAAATAATTTTCTTCCTTTTTTACTTTCTATAATCCTAATATTGACTGATTAATTTTTTTTTATAATCCATTTGATCTTGATATCGAGTTATTGCTTAATAGCTTTTATGAATCTTTTCATGAAATTTCCATGTAGATGTCATTGATGTTTGTGTACTTTGAAAAAATATTTATTTGAAATTTCCTTTTGAAATTGTAATTTTTGTAACTCTTAATCATGAATAATTTATGCATCTTTATTTGCATCCTAAATTGTAAATATCCTTCATCTATTGAATTATTCTTTTCATGAAGTAATGAATTTTGTAAATGTTATCTTTGACTATACCATATCATTATCTCCTTTCTGTATTACTATTTGATTTATATAAGCATGTATTAGTTTGAAATAACATGATGGAAAGATGTAAAATGTCCATTTTACATGGTGAAGCCCTATCAAATTTTTCTCAGATTTCCTTTTCCATTTTGTTTTAGCTGTAATCTTGTCTCATTTTTTAGTTAACTTAGCCTTTAGTTTGAACTAAAATAAATGTACTTTTTGATTCAAGTTACAGAATGTATCACTTCTTTTTCTTCTTACTATGTATCTGCACATTTAGATAAACTAGTTAGAAAACATTAGGCTTTTTGGCCTCTCTTTTATTCCATAGTTTTTTTTTCTCTCTTTCTTCTTTCGAGTGAATGAGTCATGTATGCTCTACCAGAATAGTGCTTTTATTAGTTATGCCTTTGATCTCATGTAATTTATACCTCCATATGTTTAAGAGATCCACCTGCATGAATTTGGATAGTATAGGAATATGGATCAACCCTTGAGCTCAATGATTGACAATCTTTCCTTTTTCTTTTTTTAGGTACAATGCCATTTTGCTAAAAGTGAGGATGAAGATGGAGCAAAGTTAGAGCTAGAAATGCATCAACTGAAAAATGAAAGAAACCCAAGGAAATGATGGGTTCTTTCATACTCCTTTACTTTCTTTTTCATGCATATGTACCTCTTACTTCAGTAGTTGTAATTTACTTTTGAGTTACATCCCATGGCTTGTGTGGGAACATTTGAAATTCCTTATGAATAAAACATTGAATTCTGAAACTGAGTTGTGTATTTCTTTCTGCATTTCAGCTTTGTATATGGATTGTATAATGAATTAAACAACTCAATAACATAATTGAATGTATTTAATCATGAAGGAAAGAATTTAAAATACATGTAACTTTTAGCAATGAACTTTGACTGCTGCAATCTGTAATTATGATTGTTGTTCCAAAACTTAACACTTCATCTATTCTTGCACTTCATGTCTTCATCAAGATAACACATCTATCCTTCGGGGATTTGTGTTCTTTTTTGAAGATAATCATGAAAATACTGAGAATAGATGAAATGCTAAGTTTCGGAACATCAAACATAGTTGCAAATTATAAAGAAATCGATTTTATTCGAATGTTACAGAATTTCAAATGTTCCCACACAAGCCGCACTTGCGATGTAGCCTGGGAAGTAAAGTACAACTCTTTTGAAGTAAGAGGTACACATACATGAAAGAGAAAATAGAGGTGTATGAGTGAACCCATCATTTCCTTGGTCTTCTCCTTTGGTTGATGTATTTTCATCTTCACTTATTCCCTCTTCATCTTCATCACTAGAAGTACTATACCTAAAAAGAAGAAAAGAGGAAGATTATTAGTTAAGAGCTCAGGGTTAATCCATATTCCTACATTGTCCTTTTTTGTGCATATGGATCTCTTAACAACAGGATATATAGATTACTTAAAGATCATACTGCATACATGATCTAATCACTCGGAGATGGAGGAAAGAAAAAAAAACTATGGACATAAGAAAGGCCAAAAAGCCTAAATATTTTCTAACTATTTCTTAAGTGTGCAGTACGGGTTGCGGTAAAGAAAGAGGAAAATAAATCATGTCTTCAGTCTTCAGACATCTTTGTTAGATAAAGGTTCTGATTCTCAAAGCGAATTCCATCCCATGGTACATGAAGTGATAATTCATAAGTATATGTTCTGATTGATTAACTAAAGAAGAAGGAATGCAGAGCAAATTTTGACACGACTTCACCATGTGAAATGGACTTTTAAAAAAACTTTGAAGCATACATATCAAAGTTGTAATAAAAGGAAATGCAGTATTAAATAGATTGCAGAATCAAGAAGAAATAAAGAAGTCTAAATGCCCATATCAAAGGAGGGATACCCAAATCTAGGTTGAAATACCTCAAGCCATAAATTGAAAAATACATGGGTATATACAAATTTTGGAAAAAATAATTCATTCAGGTAGGAAAGTTAAAGGTTCATATACATATTTATTGCAGTAAATACATCTCAAAGGCGAATAAAGTTACAGATCTAAGGAAGAAAATGCAGATCCTGGCTTTGATCGAGAAAGACCCATTAATGGGTACTAAAATCAGAGTAAGGATCAAGAAATCACTAGTTAAAATTGAAGCAGAGAAAACCTCATCGAATTTAGAGCCAAAAGGGGAACCCAGAACAAGTTTTAACTTAGAGATCAATGTTGTTCTAGAAATCACATTAAAAATGCAAAGGAAAAATGAGTATCAATGTTTCAAAATGAAATAGCAGAGAGACAAATTAGAAGGCGAGCTCAATCTTTGAACAAAATAAGCAATATGCGGTCAAAGATTACTGAGAAAAAAAAAGCACAAAGCCAGCTACCATCTTGTTCAAAATAACGATGATACAGAAAGGACTGAGCTCACAAACCTCAACAATGGCAGCCATAGAATCTTTGCAGAGCTTCACAGGACATAGATATTTTGAAGAAAATATGAGCTCCAACGGAACTATAGATTTAGATTAAGCAGGCTTGAAAGATCATCTCCAATGGTCACCGTCCGGGAAATTTTTTTGTGAGTTCCTTTAGCTCGAATAGAGCTTAAGAATGAAAATATGAAAGACTTAGGGTTTGAGTGTTTTATTCATCAGATCAATAGCCATGAATCAAATTATAGAGATCAATGCTCAGAATTGATCACCAAAATCGATGCAAACCCCAGCTTGACACATTAAAATGGTGGGTCTTTTTGGTGAACTTAGCATCTTTTCATCATTTTGTAAAAGTGTCAAATTGACCCGTAGGCCTGATGAAATCTAATTGGATGCGAGAGGGTGGGCCCCTTTTGTGTTTTGAGACATTTTGGCAAAGGGCATAAAGTTGTAAAATGACCCGCGGCCCGATCACGCCTAAAGGGGAAAATTCAAATGTTGGGCTACTTCAAAAAAGTCAGGGCGGATCATCGGGGCCTTTTGAGATTTTGAGCTTTATTTCCAAAAGGGTGTAAAGTTGTAAAATGGCCCGCAGCCCCGCTCATGTAAAGGGAAAAATTCAAATGTTGAGCTGCATCAATAGACTCAAAGTGGACCATCAGAATGTTTTTGCCTTTAAAACTTCGAAAAAGGCGCAAATTTTAAAAATTCCCCACGGCCTTCTTTATAGCATCGAAATTCAATCATATTGAATTAATTCAAAAGCGGTCGTCAGGTCAATTTAAGAATTTGAACCTTGAAGGAGCAAAGTAAAAAAACCTGCGGCCCATTTAAGGACCAAACAAAACATCATATTGAATAAGTTAAAAGCGGGAGTTCATAGCATCAGAGTTTTGTGAAACTTTGAGCCTTTTGGAAAAAGGTAAAAAAGTGTTTAAGTCACCACGACTCGCCTTACGCATCAAAAGTTAAAATCGAGGAAGTTGGCCGATGGGGCATTTTAAATTTAAGCCTTTTGGTAGAAGCAACAAAGTATCAAAAGTAAGCCGCTTGATCTGCTTTGTGACTTGATTGGACACGTGTAAGGCCTAGATTAAAAGCAAATGGGTGGGCGAATATTCAAAAAATGTAATTTCTATCAGAAACATGAAAAGAAGGATTTTCCAGGCCCGTTTTTGGATCAATTTTGTCCTACATGGACGATATTTTGAGGTAATAAAAGACAAAGTTCTTTAGAGAACCTTCAGTCAAGCTCGAAGTCTACATCAATGGTAGAATTTAAAAACTCACATAGAAAGCTTGAAGTTATTAATGGCAGCCACGATTTTTTTTTGCAAGCTTTATAGCTCAAATGGAGCTTAACAATGCAAATACCAAAATGATTAAGTTTGCAATACTTTTGCACCTTAATTTGAGTCATGAGCTCACTAGACTTAACCATGGTTAGGAAATGCTAATATTATCACTGCAAATGGATAAGGTTTCATGCCTTCGCAAAAGGACAGACCAGAATACAAATTTGCATACACAAAGAAGAAAACTTGCTCATCAAGTAAAACTCATTTTTAGCAAATTATCACTCATGATTTTCTTAAAAATAGAATAGTCGACTATAGTTGACTAAGTTGTAACCGATGGATATTAATGCCTCTTTGTATTTGCATGTTCTATTTTTATTCCTTTATTTATTAATAGATGAAGTATAAAAATAGGATGCATGGGCGATAATCTGAAGCCTTAGTCTATTTTTAGGAAGGGTGGGAGGTTATTTTTCTATATATTGTGTTCCTTGAAAAGCACAAAAAAAAAGTTAAGAGTTAGTAGTGTGAAGAGGAGGACTTTTAGATACATGAGTCTTTGAAGCAATTTTTTGCCAGTTTTCCCTTTGAATGTGAATTATTTTCTACCTTTCCAATTATTTGCAATCTTGTGTATGTTCCTATTAGTCTTGTGAGTTTGAATTCCTTGATTAATCATCTTACCACTTGCAGAATTCTCTGCATGATATTAATGTGTATATGTAACTTAATAGTATTGTTGTGATTTTATCCTCAATATATCAAAGTGTTTACCCTTAATTATTTTTAGAAAATTGTTGGCTCGTGCATCAAAAATCCTTTCCATATCAATTGTTTGTGTACTCGAGTCACATACCTCATATAAATTTGGTGTATCACCTCAGTTTAAGTCTTTTACAATCATCTTTTACCCTTAAAATCCTAGAAAATCAGTTTAGGATACATCGATAAGAACGGCCTTGATGCCAGAGACTCACCAAAAAATAGGTATACCTGGACATACACTGAGGTGTTTCCATTATATCTATGAAAAGAGAGATCCATTTACAAGCTTAGAACACACGCAACCATCTCTCTATAGGGTGCACTTATGAGAGATAACAATAATCATTATTAATTCAATAGAAACAATATTGAACTAAAATAATCTCCCCTAGTTGAGGTTCACTTCACCAGTGCCATCCATTGTAATGAATTTTTGAGTTGCCCATTTTTGCATAAATGAAAAAAAATTCAATAGACCCTTTCTTCGAGATTCTGAAAAAGTGAGCTTATTTTTCATTTGACTCATTGCTTTGAGAGCAATCATGTGGTTGAGGTTCATTTCCTTTAACCTTCTTTTATTATTTAAATTCAACTTTTCATTTGATTCTCGGTTCATATGGTACGAGAATACTATGCGATTCTAATGCGAGCCTAAACACTAATGACAACTCACAATGGTTAGTTTGATCCAAAGTTCTAAAAAATAAATGATTTACAAGCTAAAACACTCACTTTCTCAATCATAAATCACTCCCTTCTTAACCCAATATAAATCTTAAACCCCAATTTGCATTCTTCACTTACCTTGTTTCCAAATCTCATCCAATGTTTAATCATCCATCAAATTGGAAAATGCAAAAGGAATCAACAAATTACTTTAATTTTGTCAAAACTTCCCTTTTAGAGATTCTTAAGGCTTGCTTACGGTGCATTTATGGTTAGAGCTATCCACAACTACACAAAAAAATAAAATCATTAATAGACAACATTTGAAAATCTCTGCACTAGTGGAAAAATAGGCAACTTGAAACTTCGTTACGATGGATGGCATTGGTGAAGTGAACCTAAGCTAGGGGAGATTCTTTCAGTTTAATATTTGTTCTATTGGATTAATTAATGACTACATGTAATTTTCAGCTATGTGTGTTGTTACAAAACGTAACAAATCACATAGTCTGCAATTTCATGTTTGTCTTCAACAAAAGAACACAAAGGCCCTGAAGGACATATGTGTTATCTTGATAAAGACAGAAAATACATAATAGATGAAGTGTTAAGTTTTGGAACAACAATCAGAGTTATAGATTACAATAATTGAAATTTCATTATTAAAGTTGCAAATATTTTAAATTTCTTTCCTTCATGATTAAGTACATCCAATTATGTTATTGAGTTGTTTAGTTCGTTATACAATCCATACATAAAATTGAAATGCAAAAAGAAGTACACAACTCAGTTCAAGAATTTAATGTTTTATTCATAAGGAATTTCAATGTTTCCCACACAAGCCATGGGATGTAACTCAAAAAGTAATTCATAATTACTGAAGTATAAGGTACATGTGCATGAAAATAAAAGTAAAGGAGTATGAAAAACCCATCATTTCCTTGAGTTTATTTCATCTCTATTGCTCCACTTCCAGCTCAACTTTACTTCATCTTCATCCTCGCTATCCACAATAAATCATACCTAAGAAACGAGAAAAGGAAATATTTTCAGTCATGAGCTCAAGGTTAATCCATATTCCTGTACTATCTAATTTCGTGCAAATGGATCTCTTGGCATCAGGAGGTATGAGTTACAAGTATAAGATACATCGAGGGGACAGATACAAAGTTGATAAGCGGTATTCTACATCAACACATATGATTCCCAGGATCATTTTAGATAAATAAAGATAAAAGAAGAAAACTATGGAACTTAAGAGAGGCTAAAAATCCTAATATTTTCTAACTAGTTTATCTAAATGTGCAGTACAGGTAGGAAGAAGGAAATAAACACTAACTATTGTGTTTTCATATCAAAAGTATTACATTCTGCAAGTTGAATAAAAGAAGTGCATTTATTTCAGTTTAGACTGAAGGATGAATATATAAAGATATAGTTGTACTAATCCATAAAAGAAATACAAGTTTAGTACTACAGATTCTAACAAATGGAATGCATAAAGTGCAGATAATGATGTTGATCTAGCTTCAAAGCTTTAGTAGAATACCAAACTGAATCATACATTATAATAACTTGGAGAAAAGGAAGATTGTACATTGCATAAGTCAAGGATACAGATCCAAGATACCATCAAAAATATGATACAGAAACAAAGTACAGGTGCTCAAGATAGAAGAATTCATTCATGTCTATCACAATGATCAAAGTACAAATTCTAAGGGCACATTCTTTTGAACAAAACCATCAAGTACAATTTTTAAGATGAAATAAGTACACTTATGTAGTGCAGAAAAGAAGATTGCAGTCTCATACTATCTCTAGAGTCTTGTCTACAAGAGAATATCATCATCTCAGTTAATGATTGACACAAAAGGAGTATTTTTAAGGACATAGTAATGAGAATGTACTAAAAACAATGCATAAGGGGTGAGTTCAGTTGATTCAGAAGAAGAAGCCAAGATTTTCCAAAGAGTTAAACATCAAAGAATACATCCTATGTTGATCAACTATAGTTATATCACATTGATCAAGATACAGAAGGTATAGGTCAAGAATTCTCTAGAAGTACAAATATCAAAATGAATTTTCAAGAAAATATCTTTAAATACAGAGTATGAAGTCACTATCATGTACATTACAATTATCAAGAGCTTGAATATAGATGTGGCAACCATGCAAGGAAAAGAGATCAGTTTTCATCACATTACAATCAGGTATAAAGTACAGATTGCAGAATATATGTAACAGAGACACAGTCTGACTAATGAAAGAACTTTCTTGTCAATAAACAAACATTAACCAAGTAGAATGAGGTTGTAATCTTGATGTGATTTTTATTAATTTTCAAGCAATAACAAGTATGAATAAAAAATTAGATACATCAGACCCATTTTCAGACAGTAATCATTCAGGTTCTTTCCATAGTTACAAAATATCTGAGGAAGATAGAGCTCAGGTTCTACAAATAAGAGCTTTTAAAGAAATTACAACAATGTGAAGCAAGGTACACAATCATCCTTAAATGCATCATGTACATTACATCACAGAGAAGATGAAGACTAAGTGACATGATTATATCTCAAAAAAGCAAATTGTATTGGATGCTTACAGATGAGAAAAGAATCTATTGTAAAGGACATGATGGCATGTCCAGCTTAGGATCAAAGATAAAAAGAAAAGTACAACTATAAAGAGACTTTCAAAGGACATTCTTAAAAAACATCCAAATTACAGAAGATATGAAGCAGAGTATAGGTCATAAGAGATACAGTTGCAAAGGATCACCATCAAGAACAACAAATAAAATTATGATACAAGGCTAAGAACCACAAGACTGAAACAAGCCTAACTGTTGCCTTAAATGATGAACATCCAACATTCATATGAAACAAAAACTTCCAGTACAAGTTTATAGAAATCCTTCAGGTTTCATACTTCAACAATTATGTTTTCATAATGGATATTATTCAGTATCAAGTAAAGATTGCATCCAAAAGAAAATAAATTTTTAGATTATAATGATCTAAGATGTATCAGAACCAATAATGGAAGCATCAGTCATACATCAGCAGAGGAGGTTTTCAATCAAACAATATTCATGTCATACTCACTCATTAATTGCAGTTTACAAGCTTACATGAAGAGCTATTTATATGAATACAGGTCTACAAGAAATAAAAATTATAGTCTACATTTAAGAAACATCAAAAGAAGAAATATGATATATGCAGTCTGAAAAATGCTCAATTTTTTTTAAAGTTTTCTTAAAACAGGGATAGATCTTATTTCATGGTGATCGAGTTTGAAAAGCCCAACCCATACCTAAGCAGAATGAAGAGTTGATCAACCCATTTTACGATACCATAACAATACCAGGGGTTGAGATAAAATATAGCAGGTAATGCTCAGAAATAAACTCAGACTCAAACCCATCAAAGCAAGGGTCGAAAATATTTAAATATAGATCAAGGAAACAATTCCATTAACTTCACATAGCTCAGAATGACTAAACAAAGTCTCAAAGCCAAAGTATGAATACTCATAAACTAGTTTCAGAATACATCAATAGAAGTTGCTCAGATTAATGGAAAGAGAAAACAACAGAAATTACAAGTTTTTCAGTCAAGATTTCAAAACCCTCGAGATATCTTCAAAATATAGAGGAAAATAACGAATACCCGTAATGAGTTTAAAGCTTGAAGTTGCAAGAGGACACATAAAATAAAATTTTCTAAATTTCAGTTCAGGAAGAGCAAAAATGACAAGAAACTAGTATTACAGTGCTCAAAGACAACCACAACCTTACCTCTTTTAATCTCAGGCGGAGTTTAAAAGAAAGAATGAGCTCAAAGTTTTGAAATAATGATGAATGACTGTGAATAAGTTCAAGCACAGGTATCGAAGAAGAAAAATAAAAGAACGAAAGGTGCTCGAGGTTATTTCCACGAAAGCTTCTGATAAATGGTCTTCAAACTCAAAGATTAATACAGAAAGCTAAGACAACAAAATGCAACCACCTCCCTCAAATCATGCACAGAGCTCAAAAGTTGAACAAATGGAATAGATTTCACATTCAAAGCTTCCCAAAAGATGGATTTTCAAAAGGCCGAGCGAGAACCATAGAAATAATGACAGAGCATGCAAGTATTGATAGGTTCAGAGAGCTTAAAGATTACAACAAAAACAAATGGTTGGGACTTTGCCGCTCAGAATGAGCAAGAGAAATGACAGATGATGAGCTCATTGACATATTTTAACCAATCTAAATCACCAGAGTTATTGATCAATGGATAGGATCAAATCGGGTGAAATTGAACGATCCAAATTGCTAACTCCGTGCAGTTAAAACATCAACGATCGGAGATCTAAAAGTACAGAGATCAACAACCACCATTTAGTCACAAATCTCCATAAAAACTTCAATCCTGAACTGTACGAGAAAACCTAATTCCTAAAGGATTCAAAGATCAACGGCTTGAGATGATTAGGGTACACAAGATCAACGGTGCCCAATCAAGGTCACCTTTAAAAATTTTAACCACTCACACTTGCTAGATCAAGCCACATGAAGAATCGAAGGTGATGAATCAATATGCAAAATCAACGATCACCATCAGGTTCGTGGATGCCAATAAAATAAATGCAGAGTGCCAGCAAGATAAATAGAGGGTAATTCATCATCTGAAAGGGCCAGCCCCATATTCAAACAAAATCATTGCATTGATCAATCAAACGTCGAAGATTTATATAAAGTTCTGACAATCATAATAGCTAAAAAGGTATATCATAATCAAAAAGTTGTTATGAAGACCAAAACCATAGTATATACCGTGAAGATCCAAAGTGGAAGACTAATCAAATAATTGATATTTGATTAAAAAAGGTTTTTCAAAAATTCTAACAACCATTGCATTGCATGAAGGGCCCGAAGACTATCTTTTAGAGCATCATGATTAATCAAAAGGTGGCCAAGTGTGTATGGTCAAAAATATTTGCTAAGTGCCAAGGTTGAGGAGAGGGTAATATATTAGCTTAAGGTTTACAAGATACCTTAAACTCTGCTAAGGTGATCCTATACAAAGGAGGAGTTTCTATTACCACATGTGCAAACATGGCCCCAAAAGTTATAGAGAAAAGTGTGCACTCATCACATGTGGTCCCCACAAAGGAGGGTTTGAAAGTGAATAAATTATACTTGCAAAAGATAATTTTTATGTAACTTTTATCTCTCGAAAGTGCACCACAAGAGAGATGGTGCATGTTTTCTAAGCTTGCGATTTGATCTCTTTCTTTCATAGATACAATGGAAACACCTCAGTGCGTGGGTATACCTATTTTTAAGGTGAGTCTCAATTATCAGAGGCCAATTCCTAATTGATTCTGGGGTTTAAAGGGAAAAGATGACTATAAGATAATTTAAAATAAGGTGATACACCAATTTTTCATGAGGGATTTGACTGAGTATATGCACAATTGATATGTGAAAGGATTCTTGATGCACAAACCAATAGTTCTTCTATAGAATGTTAAGGGAAAAAACTTTAAGGTATTGAGGGAGATTATCACAACAATATTGCTAAGCTAAACATGCACATTAATATCATGCAGAAATTACTGAATTTTGCAACAAGGTAAGATGATTAATCAAGGAATTTGCATTCACAAGACTAATAGAACATACACAAGACTATAAATAATTGGGAAGGTAGAAAATACTTCACACTCAGAAGGCAAAACTGGCAAAAATTGCTTCAGGTACTTCTATATCCAAAAAGTTCTCCCTTGTGCTTTGTAAAGGCACACAATATATAGCAAAATAAAATTTACCCTCTTCCTAAAAATAGCCTAAGGCTTGTACTCACCCATGCATCTTATTTTTATCCTTTATTTAATAATAGATAAAGGAATAAAATAGAGCATGCAATTACAAATAGGCATTATTAGCCTTGATTACAATACAGTCAAACTGAAGTTGACTATTCTATTTTTAAGAAAGCAAGGGTAAATAATTTGCTAATAATAAGTTTTCTTGTTATGCAAGTCTTTCTCCTTTGAACATGCAACTCTGTCTTCTTCTCTGTTCTATCCTCTTGTGAAGCATGTAACAAATCAATTCTCTTCCTGTGAGTAAATAATTCAAATATTTGTAATATTTGCAAAAATAAACATCCAATGTGGGGACCATTGTCCATGTGCACATGTTGTGATATTGACATCTCTCTCTAAGTGGTCACATTAGTGACACTCTACAAATCAACTTTAGCTCCTTGAAGTGGGGACCACCTCTAATTTCTTGGTTTGGCCACCTTGGTGGACTTAGAAAAATATTATGGTTTGAAATAATACAAGGACACCTTTTAAAGGGGCACCACAATATACTCGGCCACCTTTGATTAATATTGCATTGCAATTTTCTTGTCGGCCTTTGCATATTTGAAGTGACTAAGGTTATACCTTTACCTTTTGAGTGATGATTATTTGGCATGTATGGTTGGTTCTGCATCATTTGGTGTTGGACTATGGTTTAGACTTATAAAATTCAATGCGAAATGATTTTGTTTAAAATGTGAGGTTGGCCCCCTTGCACGATGACTCACCCCTTGGCAATTGTCGGTGGCATTATTAATCTTGGGGTTGAGTTTTCTTTGATATTGATGAACTTCTCTTAGCCTTTTGATCTAGTACTTGTTTCTTCTCCACCGTGGATCTTTTAACTTTGATTGGCATAGCGGTTGGATTTTTGACCCTCGATTAGGGTTTCTGACCTGGAAATTTAATGTGGTCGGTGGAAAATTGACCATGGTTACTTACTTTGATCTCTGAGCTTGATCTATGGCCTTCGATCTTTGTCCTCTCGATCTGTGGCCATTTGATTATTGACCGTGGTTGAGTTAGGTTGAACTACCTCTTGAGTTTGCATGATAAAGGAGAACTTGACCCTAATGCACATTTCATTTGATTTTTCATTATGTAGTGAAGCCCTAAAATTTTTTCCTTCGACGCCATTTTACGAGATCTTCGAGTTGTGCCATTGTTGATTTTAAAACTCAGCTCTATTCATTTGACCTTTGTGTCACTTCGTTGGATGGCCGTCATGGTGGTGAGAGCTTAGAGCTTGTTTTTTGTATTATTTATTTGGTGGCCGCCACTGTTAGTGTTTTCTTTGAGCTCATCTTTCTTTACAAATCCACCTTGTGGGCTCTGGAATATCTACATTTGCTTTTGTTGCTCTGGTCATCTAATTTTTTGAGCTCTCTACAACTTCCTTGGGTATTTTTCTTTTCATGGCCATCACTTTGCTTGTCTTCATGCTCGGCCTTGGTCATTTCTTCCTTCTGTAGAGTTATGTGAGCCTCTGGGTAGACACCATCATTTGCACTCGAGCTCAGGATTTGGCTATTCTTTGGTGTTTGAGTCTCTTCTTCTCTTGAACTCTATGAGAATCATGTAGATCTCAATTTCTTCATATTTTGATCATTTCTCTGTCGGTTCTTGAACTCTCTATGTGGTCTATTTTCCGCCATGGTTCGACCTCTTGGAGCTAATTTTCTTCAAGTGAGATCACTATTTTGATGAAGGATGGTAAGTTTTATTTCTAAGCTTTGAAACTGCTTCATCATTGTCATTTTGACTTCAATATATTGATACTTCACTTTTCTTTGCATTTTCTATGTGATCTCCTGGGATGACCTTGGTCTCTGAGCTAAAACCCGTAATGGGTCCTTCATTTTAGTCTGAACAATTGATCACTTTTCGAGGTTTACTCAACTTCAGATTAATCAGTAAGTCCTCATTTCATTACTCTGATTCTTTATACCCATTAACATTTTTCGATAATAGCCAGGCTATGTACCCTTTTCCTCTGTACTGTAACTTGAAAGTGGTTTTAATGGGAATGACATTTTTTGAAATACTTGAATATTTCTTTAACTCAAGTGTGTATGCTTTTTGATTTGAAGCTCTTTTGTTTGATTCTATGTTTCTGAAACTAAATGGGTATCCCTATTTGCTAAAAGCCCTCTAGATTTGAACATTTATTTATGTGGGTATTCTACTTTTTCTCTTTCAGGAGTTCCCTTCTGATTTTGAAAGTGCTTCTATATAATATGTTAGGCTCTGTTTACTTGCTACTTAGATCTATTCCTTATAAAAATTATCCCTTGAATGTAGAATGTTGTACTTTATGTTGCAGAAAAGGCCTCCTTTGATGATCATTTGAGTGTTTGTAATTATTGGACCTGTGTATGAATGTGTTTCTGATTATGAGATTGTTCTTGGTCAATCCTTGAGCCTTTTCTAGAAACTTAGCCTTCTAGCTCTATTAGTAACCTTTTACTCGTTGTGGGTTCCTTCACTAGTTGTGCCACTGGATGTTCAACCACTGTGTGAACTGTTGTTATTGCATTGAAAAATTCACTGATTTCTTGTGAGAGATTTTATGGATTCTGAGATGTTTTGAAATTTTGTGGACACCCTTGATCTCTAAAATCTTGAGCTCTGAAGCTATATTGTAGTAGTCTGTAGACTTAATACTTGCTTCATTTCTGAGAACTGTACTTTGGGATGGCTGCATTTTGTGAATGTTATCTCGAAAATTCATTTTCTTTCAGTTGCTAAGCTATAATGAGTACTCTAAAATTATTCACTTTGATGACTGAAAGTGTAGTTCCCATTTTTTTGCATTATATATTGTATTTTCTTTTATTACAACTCTAGTATGTATGCTGGAAAAGTCATAAATATCCATTTTTCATGGCGAAGCCCTGTCAAAATTTTCCTAGAATTCCTTAATTTATTCCTTTTTCAGCTGTAGTAGTTGTATTTTTGATTCAGAATATAGAATGTAGCACTTTTCTGTTTGAAGCTAACTTGTAGTTGAAAAATGAAACATCATAACTATCATCTTGATCATGGTATGCTTTTCTATTTTTCTATACCACTTACTTGATTTACATAAATCTTTTAAAGCATGTAGTAGTTGAAAGCAACATGATGAAAAGTTGTAAATGTCCATTTTACATGGCGAAGCCCTCAAAATTTTCCCAAAATCTTCTTTTTCATTCTATTTCAGCTATAACCCTTTCTTTCTAGTTAACTTCACTTCTTGAAATTTGATTCTTCTTTTTAGTTGCAAACTGGAACATGTACTTCTATTTTCCAGTCTCTTTTCTATATTGTAACTTCTTCCATTTGCAGAAAATATTGAGTTTGAGTTACATTAATCTTTCTTTCCAGCATGTACTTATGATTTGTCTATTTCTTCTTGCACAACTGTACCTGCACACCTAAGAAAACAGTTAGAAAATACTTAGGCTTTTTGGCCTCTCTTGTGTCCATGTTTCTTCTTTTCTTTTCTCTTTCTTCTTTTGAGTGAGTAGAGCATGTATGCAATCTATTCTTTAAGTAAATTATATCTCCTGTTTTGAAGAGATTCATATGCATGAACTAGGATAGTAAGGAATATGAATTGATCCCTGAGCTCGTAACTGATAGTGCATTTTATTCTTTTAGGTACAGTGACTTCCACAAAGAAGATGAGAAAAGAGAAAATTTGGAATGGAGCTACTCGAACAATGAAGAAACCCCCAAGGCAATGATGGGTTCACTCATACTCCTTGCTTTCTTTTTCATGCATGTGTACCTCTTATTTTAGTAGTTGTACTTTACATTTCCAGTTACATCCCATGGCTTGTGTGGGAACATTTGAAATTTCCTTATGAATAAAACATTGAATTTTGTAAATGAGTTGTATATTTCTTTTTGCATTTCAGATTTCTGTATGGATTGTATGATGAACTAAACAACTCAGTCATTTAATTGAATGTATTAAACATGAAGGAAAGAACATTAATGAGAACTGGTAACATTTAGTAATGAACTCTGATTTCTGTAATTTGCACTTATGTTTGTTGTCCCAAACTCAACACTTCACCTATTCTGTAATTCAGTGTCTTCATCAAGACAACACAAGCTGTCCTTTGGGGCCCTTGTGTTCTTTTTCTGAAGATATCATGAAATTACAGACTATGTGATCTATTACATTTTGTAACAACACACATAGCTGCAGATTTCACTTAATCATTAACTAATTCAGCAATAACCAATAATATCAAAACTTCCTTAGCTTAGGTATACTTCACCAATGCCTTTCATCATAACGACGAAGTTTCAGAGTTGCCCATTTTTGCACAAGTGGCATGTGCATCCAAGGGACGAGGATTAAAAGAGTGCAAATATTATCACTACAAATGGATCAAGTTACGAGATGTCACATCATCAACTAAAGACATATATTTCATGCATTGGAGAAGACTTGCTCATCAAGCAAAGGTTATTATTAGCCAAATTATTCATCCAAATTTATTAAAATAAAGCAGTCAAATGTAGTTTTGAGAGTTGTATTTTTGTAACCAAGGCTATTAATGCCTCATTATATTAGCATGTTTATTTTATTCCTTTATTTATTCATGATAACAAAAAAATTAGGATGTATGGGCGAGTAAAATTTTTATTCTATTTTTAGGAAGGATGGGATGAATAAACTTGTTATATATTGTGTGATGGAAAGCACAAGAGGAGGACTTTTGGAAATAGGAGTGTTGAAGCGTGATTTTACCGAGTTTTCCCTTTGAATGAGAATTGATTTCTACCTTTCCAATTATTTGCAGTGTTGTGTATACCTTATTATTTCTTGTGAATGTCAAATTCCCTGATTAATCATCTTTCCTTACGCAAATTTAGTTATTTCTACATAATATTCAAAGCAATAAACCAGCTTATTTTACAGAGAAAATACACCGAATAATGATATTATAGATTCAAATGATTCGGGATATATTATTCACAGGTAGAGGTTACATATATAGAGTTTGATCTCCTTGATTCTAGGAGTCAACACTCATCCCACATATCACTCAGCATCCCACAAATCTCTCCCAATACCTATTCTCACTCAACAAACCTAGAATCTCTCTAAGAGATCTCTACGAGTTGTCACCAACTCATTATTTGCACAATAATAATAATGTTCACAATATTAAAATATTCCTAACAAATATTAGTGTGCAAGTCTTATCTTAACAATATTGTTGTGAATCATCCCCTCAATACATCAAGTGTTTTTCCTTAATATTCTGTTGAAAACTATTGGTTTGTGCATCCAGAATCCATTCTCGGATATTTGTGCATGTACTCAGTCAAATCCTCAACAAGTTTGGTGTATCACCCTAGTTTTCAATTCATTTACAGTCATATTTTTACCCTCAAAACCCCTTAAAATTAGTTTAGGATACATCAAGAAGGAACCAGCCTTGATACTGGAGACTCACCTCAACAATAGATATCCCCTGGACGACTGAGGTGTTTCCATTGTATCTACAAAAAGAGAGATCCATAGAAGCTTAGAACCCCCTGCATTCATCTCTCTATAGGGTGAACTTTCGAGAGATAACATGCACCCTTTGACCACCTCAAGGTATGGGCAAATTTTCATCTCTAATATCCTTTGCTAAGTATCAATTCCACCTTCTTCTTTTCACTTGTATTCTTCCTTTAGTGGTTTTCACCCTTAACTTTTGACTCGAGAGGTTTCCTCGACAAACTAAGTCTCATTTGAGACACCCATTTGGATACTTTTTTGTGTTCAAAATTTCAATGCACCTTTCTTCCTATAAAATTGATTAAAATTACATATTTCACCTCTTAATTGGGTCTTCCTAATTGTACCAATCTCTTAAAGGTTAACTATCATAGCTTTTGAGAAAGTGGTGAACTTATAACTCTTAAAAATACTTTATTATTTCTTCCCTTAACTAAGATGATATACATCCAATCCCAATACTCAACTCTCCGTAATAATCACACAACCATCAACTTTCGTTTTATCTCCTTATAATATTGTACACTCGTATTTCTTAAGCACAAAGTCATGCTAAACTTGAAAAAGGACATTGAATAAGGCCTTAAATTTCATAAAATACATGGAATATATGTTAGGAACATTACTTAAAATTATCAAGCCTTGAATCAATGTTTTGGTTGTCAAACACCTTCCTTGTTCTAAACTTGGGAGGGTTTCTAAATGAGCCTTAGAGTAGGAATTTTGTAGTAACAACAACTAATAATAATATCAACCTCTAATATTTATTCCTCAATCTATACAAGCATTATTAAGCACATTATCATGATAGTGAGGTGCCTTGCTTCATATAAATATGGTAACAACTCAAAATCACCTACCTTGCCCTCTAAAATAAAGTTTCTCATTCCTTAGGGGATTCTAAACAAAAACAATCTCCTATCAATGTGAATGTCTCAAAGGTTTGCTAAGGTGTGATTTCCTTAATAGTTCCCTTAAAGATCCTTCAACTTAAATATCTCCCCAAAAAAATCATTTCAACACGTCCTTTTGATTTAACTAGGCCTTAGATATACCTTGCTATAGGTTGGTATAGTTCATTTAAAATTATATGTGCACGAATGTCAAAAGTTAAATCTCATAGAAATCAATGTATATACATTTTCAAATGTCTTTAAGCATTCAAAACTCAAAGAAATCACATGCATGAGTCCGGGCATCACCAAGAAATGTACAAGAACCATTACAAATCTGTCATACAAGAACTATTACAAACTCATCACAATGAGTATACACATGACAATCTCACCTTCCTTCATTAGAGTTCTCTTTCATTTTCTTGACCATTGAAATGATGAATGGGAATCAGTTACAAGGAGGTCTTTATACCTCTTAGGTTTGTTTCAACTGAATGGAATCCATTTTGGACCTTAAGACATACAAGTTTTACTTTTTTACATAATTATGAGCCTAATTTTGACTAGAGCTTAAGAATTCCATGTCCTAAGTCATGAATTCGACTTGTAACTCCCCCGTAAGGCTAACTACCAACTTAACACTCCATGAATAATCCCAAGAGTAGACTAAAACTCCTAAATCAAAGCAAAAAGACCTCAAATTCAAATTTTGCACTTTTGGAGGGTAAATTCTTCATTCGAATTTGTGAAGGATTTAAACAAAACCAACAATAGTAAAAGACCTCAAATGACCCCATAGACCTACATGTACACTTTCAAGCCAAAATTTGAAGACTATAAGACATATTTATAGGATTGGAGGATGCTCTTACATCAATATTATCCATTGTTAGGATAGTTAAATATTTTAGCTCCTAGATAACATAAACTTTGGCATCAAATCTTAGAGGAAGAGATATTAGCACTTTTTGCACAATAGTTTCATCTTTAATTTCTTCAAGTAAATTAATAGTATCGACAACCGCATCCGGGAAGAGAAGGTAAGCTATAATTTTTCTTCATCCTTCATCTTTAAACTCTTAAATTAACCTCTATGTATTTTGAGTTTGGCTTTCTTTACTTTATCATCTCCTTCATAGATATTCTTGAGCTTATCCCAAATTTCCTTATCTAAACTACAATGCATCACTTTGACAAATTCTACCTCACACAATATAATCAAGATATAGCATTCATATATTTTGCATTACTTTCACTTTCCTTCTTTCCATCTTGATTTGTTTGATGATTTCGGGAGTTAGATAACCATTAACAAAAATTTCCATATATCAAACCCTATAGCTTTTAGGTAGGTGTGCATGATTATATCCAAAAAGGCATAATTTTTTCCATCAAAAAATAGAGCCTTGTTCAAGGAGAAAACTTCTTGACTTACCTTGTGTGCTTCTGAGATCTACCTTCTAATTATTAGAAACTCTAAAGGAACATGATCTCGATACCATTTGTAGAAAAACACTTATATTGAGGGGGTGAATCCATATTATTTTTTTTATAATTTAAAATTTAATAATCATAATTAAAAAAATTAAATAAGATATACAAATTTCACAACACATTATTTATATGAAACCCTTTCGGGAGAAAAACCACAGAGAAAAGACTACTTAGAGATATTGTCCAAATCCAGCCATAAAATTAATTATACAAATTTTTGCATGCACCAACCGAAATGAGACAAAACCCTAATATTGAGCACAAAATCATATATGATTTGTGAGTACCAACCCACCTTTGGAGACACCAATCCCTAATGTGAGCACCAACTTAGCTATGATTTTGAGCACCAACCCATTGGAGACAAAGATCCCCAATGCAAGCACCAACTTCAAGCAATCAAAATATCCACCCACTATAGTTGCTTCTTCAACTTGATGATGGCGTATAGATAAATCTTCACTTCTTCATGTTGTTTCTGTATACCCATGCTTTACACTTTTCTTATGTGGTTCTCACTCTTCAATCTTCTTCAACAACTTGACATTCTAATTTGCTTGAGTTTTCTCTTCCTCTTTATTCTCTAATCCTCTTGATATGTCTTCATTAACCGCTCCTCTCTTATCATTGTCTTCCTTTTCTTTCCAAATGAAATCATCATACAATGAGTCATCACACAAAATCTGCAATTTGAATTTATTTAAATATTATGTTCCTTTCATGAATAGATATGACTTTTCACAAGTCGACACATTTTAGAATATTCATCATGAGTGGATTTAGTACAATTTTAACTTTGAATATTTGATGTTTCAATAACTCCCACATGAGACATCCCTAGTTTCGTTTTCTCCCATGGCATTTCATGACAAAAACAAAAATCTAAACACTCTAGAGTTATTTCTTCATTGCGTAAATGTACTCCTTTTTATCTCACAACATTTTGAATCATGTGGCATTATTTTATTATGCGACATAAATCCTTTGTTGAGCGGTATTATTTTAGACCGTAAAACACTCCAATTTGTGCTTTCAATACATGAGACATTGCACCACCCCCGCCATACACACTAGAAACTTGTGGAGCACTTGAAAACCCGTAAAACACTACAAAAACCCATGGAAAACTTCAAAATCTGGAAAGCACTTCAAATTTTTTAACCCTTAAAACATATGAAGCAATACAAAAATATGTAGAACATGTCAAAACCTTGTTTAAAACTACACAATCTTTTCTCTGGCGTGCGACATGCATAATTCAAACTAGAACATCTTTTTCATAAGAGAGACACATTTGTAATAAATAATTACAAAACTTCTAACATAAGAGATACTTATTAATATTCCTTTGACATCAATGATAATATTTAAAACATGGATCTCTAGGTGCTTGATATTATGGTTAAAAACCAAAAGAACTAAGGAAACACAAGATATTAGCTATAATTATGAAAAGTATGAATTCTTATACTATATGAAATTACAACAAATATCTAAAGAACACAAGTTAGTTTGTAATGCCACATTTAGAGAAAATATGAGAACCAAATCGACACAAAATGTTTTGTAAATGTCTTTTATGACACACTTTACGAGATAATATAAGATTAAATCTCTCAATGTGTGTGTGTGTGTGAAAATTGTTATCACCTAAAATGTGCACCTATGAAATACCCCAAAAAAATTAAGACTTTGTGCATTTTAGCAACAACATGGATTTTCATCAAGGATGGGACCATGGCTTCTTAGAATACACATGCAGAGAAGGATGATTTCCCATACTATCTACTATATGATAACTACAAAGTACTATTAAATGATTATATAATAAATTATAGAGAAAACTAATCATGGAAAACATAAAAGAGGTGATTACAATACAAAGAAGTGGATCATTGTCTAACAAGGTAAAAGAGTGAGAAGAAAAATATAGAAATCTAGAGGGCGTATTCAAGCCACAACCAAAGCATGCATCTGAATCAAACTCCCACTTCAAACCTTGAGACATTATAGACAATAAATCACACACTTTAGGTGATATTTAGTCCTCGTCTCATACTACTATTCATAGGGTTTTTGAGTGAAGAATTACTAATTAACCCCTATCCTTTGGTCATTTTTATTTACTTTTTGTCGCATTTCTCATCCTTCATCGTACATATGCCAATCTATTTTTGAAATTTTTGTCATTTTAGCCTTGAATGGGCGCTGGGGCTAGTACTTGGGAGCCAGCGGCAATTACGTCCCGATTGGGGTGCCTGATCCTTTCTACACTTTCCTGCCACTTTTTGGTACTTTCTAGCCATTTTAGCTTCTTATATTTTTGGTGGTTGACCATTTCGAGGTTAATTACGAAATTAGATCAATAGGAACCTATGAATATAAAGTTATGAGATCATAATGAGGGACCAAACACTAGTCAATACTATCATCCACCTAGAGTATATCCATCTAGGGAATTTGGAGATCATTTGCATTCACTTAGCTCCATCACAAAGGACAAGGTTGGTTCATTTACATGACACAAGAATATGAGGAATTTTATTCTATTTTGTCCACCATTCTATTACATTTTCTACACATAGTAATTGCATGATACTTTCACAAAGTGTGGTCGACACAAGAGCACCTAGGGCATGATTGCACACACTTACACATAGAACTACATCGGTCTCGAGATGTAGTGCAACACTCGATTAATAAGTCCACAATTATGGTAGCTAAGGATAGTCGAAGCCCCTTCATATGAATGTTTATTTTTAGGGTTCGATGTTTTATTTTGGATCTTCCAGGTTTATATATTCATCTTGGATTATCAACGAAACTTTGTGCAAAAGATAGAGAATCGATGCAACACATAAGCGAGGGTTTCGGACCACTGCTAAACATGTAAACTTATTTTTGAACCTCATGCACAAACCGAGTGCCCATATCTGCTTGACTAGGTGCCCACAAGTGCCCTAGTATTTCTCTAGGTTCCCAGGTCCAAAGAATTGGTCAAGATCTGTCCTTTTAAGGACCTCTACATAGTCATCCCTGCTTTAATATTATTTTTATTTTTGACATAGTCCAACGAGATACTCTTATTAGTTAAGTCACTTCCTCACTCTTCTTTCATATTAAGGTGTTTATTTACCTTGTCTTAGTTGCTTGGGTAATTTTCCATAATCATTTACTATATTTATTGATTGTATTTACATGCGGTTCTAGATTAGATTAACTACACATACTTTCATATTTTAGTTAATCATTCTAATGAACTCGATCTCCACGCTTATAGGATCTTCATTCTTACCTTATCATTCTAGATTTTATTCTCATTTTGTCATGGATCACTCCCATACTGATTTTACTAGAGAAAATCTTGAGGCCATTAATGCTCATATTATTGAGCACCCCTACGATCTAGACTTACTTTTACATGTGGTTCATAGGAAAGATACCAATTTGGTGGAAATCAACATTTATGTGTCCATACCAACCTATTTTGGCACTCAACCACTTGCTTCCACTCTTCCCCCTATCTCTAATGTTCTGTTTTAGTAAATACTCATACCAATCATTTTACATTGCCCTTAGTTTCACATATATGACATGTTTCATCGGCTAGAAATAGACACTTAACTTCTATTTATCATAAATTTCAAGCTCAAATTTATAAGTTGCAACAAGCCACTTCGCATGTATTGTCATCTTTAGATTCTACCTTATTATTGCATAATCCATCCGCACCTACCATCTTTGCTTACTTGCTTCCTCATAGATTTTTCACCCCTAAGCTTCCCTTTTTCAATGTGCATGGTGAACCATAGGAACATTTTAGAGCATTTCATGTCACTTGTCTCAATTTTTCTAATGATAATATTCTTTTAGCTATAATATTTCCTCGTAGTCTCCACGATTATGCAATGTGTTGGTTTTATGACCTACTGCTCACTCAATAAATTCATTGACCCATCTTGCTTATGCCTTTATTACTCATTTATCCATCAATATCAACTCTAATATCTCTTACACTCAGCTAACACAACTTAAATAAGGATCAAATGAACACCTCGCTAACTATGTTTTGAGGTATAAGAATAATCTAGCTAAGATGAAAAATGTTCTTGGGAACTCGAGCTGACGGATTTGCTCATTCATATTGTTTTATCATCTCTCCAAGCGAGTGTTCTCTTTGAAATCTCTCCTTCAATTTATTAGCTTTTTCATACTCTTAAGATTTGTGAGACCAAACTCCTATCCATAGGAAAGCTTAAGTATCGGGAACAAGCTTCATCCTCCACTCGTTTTCCAAACAAGACGCCATTCAAACCATTTCACACTAAGGCAACCGACGTTAAAATCACCATCAACATAGTCACTCCTACTAAAGAGGTTCAATCACAACAACCTCGGTGCACATTTAGTAACTTTCCAATGTTTCCACATCTCATATTGAAACAACTTCTTGAGAGCAATCTTATTACCCCTCTCCCAACACTTGAGTTAGACCCATCATGACCAACAAGTAGGAACTACAATGAGAAATTCTGTTGTGATTATCATCGATGCGTTGGGAATTCTACTGAGATAGATGTTTCAAACTTAAATGCACAGTTATCCATTATCTAATTGATCCAAATAAACTAGATTTTCCAAAGTTGTCTACTAACTCTTCCCCGACCAATGACAAGGGTAAAATAGAGATCTTTAATAATGAATATCAACAATATGACAATAAGACATCTAAATATTTTGCCAATCACATACATCACACACGGTACCTCATCTTCGATCAGAGCTCTTGATTTCTTAGTTGCAAGTATTGACACTTAGTGTTATGTTTGTGGAGTCTGCTTTTCATGTTAGAGTGTGGTACACCTTCTATGTGTTACACTCGGGTATTTTTACGGCGGTCCCACTCGCCGGTGAGCGGGTCAAGGGGGTTCGGGCGAAGCTCATTTGAAGAAAATTTTCATGGGTGATTTATTAACCCATGGGTAATGGGTAACCGTTATGGGTTGTTTTTGGGCCCATCGTACCCATTTTTTTAATACCCACGGTTTTTGCCCATTGTTTTGATACCCACGGTTTTGTATCAAACTGCTTAAGAAATTGTCTATTTATATGGTCTTATGCATATGATAGATAGACAAGCAAATGTATTGCAGATGTGCTTTGAATTCGGGTGTGAATTCTGTAAGAGTTTGTTGAGCATAGCTCCAAACGGATCTAGGTATTGTATTAAGAGAGTGGAGGCTTCTAATAAAATTTGAGCAAGTGATTCTTGGTGGACGTAGCCCAAATTGGGTGAACCATGTTAAATCTTGTCTCTCGTGTTGTGTTATTTATTCTCGTACTTTTATTTGAGATCTATAATATTTTCTACGCATATTAGTAAATCTAATGTTGTGATTTTGTAAGGGATTATTCCGCATATTTTATCTCTTATTTCCTAACATTAGCCACCAATAATTTTCTCCTCCGATCACAATTATCATGCAAATTTTATTTCCAATCATCTACATATCGGTGCATCTATTGGTTTGACCCTATTAACAACATGAAGGTTGACCCATCATGGCCCATTAGTGTATGCTTTATTTCACTTTTCATGGCTATCGGCTATCCTTTATCACAAATTGAGTACCATTTTAACAAACCCTTTGGCTTTGTTAAGCTACACATCACGGTTGGTCCTCTTACTCTATTTTTCCATTTCCTCGTTAGAAGAACAATTGACAAATGTGACATGCTTCTTTGTCTCGGTTGGATTCGTTGCTCTAAATCTATCATTTATATGAATCATTTGTGACTTAAGTTTTTTCAAAACAATCAAGTCATTCATATTTTGATGTCTCTCCTTCCACTCCATAGTCTCCATTTCCCTACACAGTAGTTATTACATCATCTACTTCATCTAGCGCATCACACTATATGTTACTCAAAGGAAAATCTACTCCTAGTTCACCTACTCGTGCATTATTTATATAGCCTCACTACTTTACTAGCCCTACACATAGGTATGTTCCCATTCCTTAGGCGATTACTACCTCTTGATCCATATCGCCACCTCAATTTATTCCACGTGGGTGTCCATCACACTACAAGCAGCTTGTGGGGAGTCTAATTTACTTGACTTATAACAAAGCTAGATCTTTGCTTTGCAGTGAGCTATCTTGCGATTTATGCAGGAGCCGAAGAAATGTCATTGGATAGCAACAAAACATGTGTTGAGATATGTCCAAGGTACTAATTGAATTTGGTTTGGAGTATCAGAAGAACACTCAGTTCTTCTTACAAGGATATACAGACTCGGACTATGCAGGATCCATTGATGACAGAAATCCACTTCAGGATATGTTTTCATCTCGGATCTGGACCTATCTCATGGATTAGCAAGAAGCAAACTGTTGTTTCTCTCTCATCCACTAAGGCTGAATATCACGCCGCACGAGGAGCTATGTGCGAAGTGATTTGGTTACGTCACATTCTTGCAGATATAGGGATTCTTGAAGAGAAACCTCCCATCATTCATTGTGACAATCAGGGTGTGTTGAAGCTTGTGAAGAATCCTATTTTCCATGAGCGTACCAAGCATATTGAGGTCGAATGTCACTTCATCTGCGAACAAGTCTTGCACCACCACATCCAGCTCCAGTACTACCCTACCGATTCTCAGGTTTGATATTCTCACCAAATCTCTTGGTAAGGTGAAGTTTGATTTGTTTCGGGGGTACATTTGTAAGAGAAATGTATTAAGGGGGGGAATGTTAGCACATTAGTTAATGTTGCTTAATACATTGTTAGTTTCATTTGTTTGTGAACAGTTATTTAATTGTTCCTCTCTTCCTCTCTCTCTACCGCACCTATATATGGCTCTTTTGTTTTGTTGTCTATGCATTGAATACATTATTCTTTGTCTGCTATCAATTTTTTCAAAATTTCACAGGATCGGATCCATGGTTTGGAAGATATGAGTAATTTTTGTTTTTGTGCCCTAGGGTTTTGCAACTCTTGATCATGGATTTTTCTTGAAAATCTTCATTCTTCGCATTGCGCAACAACGTGGAATGTTTGAAAAAATATTTTGGAGGCGGCGGAAAGGTTGTGGAAGCAACAAAAAAGGATGAGAGGAAGAGATCTCGATAGTTGGAGAAAGTTTGCATGTGCGTGTATGAAGAGTGGAAGAACTAGTGATAACGCGATCGTTAGTAATTTTATAATATTTTGATGCATTAGGGAGAAGCATATTTGTTTGCATCACTTGTACCAATGTTTTGGTGCACTTGGTGTAAAATATTGTGTCCCATCCCCATTGGTTCACTTGGCAAAGCATGTGATTTTCCGTTGGAGGTGAGAGGGGGCTAAAATTTGCACCATTATAAGCGGCTTTACGAGGGGCACATGGTGACCATATTATTAAATGGGAGGGTTGGGGAGTTTTTTGTCCCAACCTGTCCAAAATATTTGGTGCACATGGGACACAAAAATGTGCCTTCACCCTATATTAACAAGTGGTGAATCATGATTGCACGTAGAGGGGTGTTGGGAAATGGAGTTTGGGGGATTAACCTTGCGAAAAGAGATGAACTGTGGTCATGTGTTTTATCCGACAAAAGTGCACTGTGTTAAGGGGTAACAAATATTCTAACTTTTCTTTCCCTCAATTTTGTGGGTAGACAATTGAGACACCTCATGGCTCTGGGTCTCCCTATTGTGAGGTGAATCTCCGGGATTACAAGGTTGGTTCCTTCTTTGCGGTATCCCTAAAATAAAACCGTGGGATTTGAGGTTACGAGAGATGGATAAAAATGTTATAAATGGGGTGATACACCAAAATTTATGAGGGATTAACTGAGAAACATGCACAATATACTGATAATAAATGGAATAACACACGATCTAGTGGGGTGTTGCTTGTTGGGCCCTAAATTGACTAAGTCCCAAGGTAGAAGGAGCATTGTGCTTGAAGGAATCTGGTGTGATTGCACCTAGGAATAACTTCTAGCTTTGTCATGACCTATTCTTCCACCTACTTTATTAATGGCCTCCACCTACTACTCGACTATTTACATTTTTCGAAGGTCCAAAACTTCTTAAATTTGAATTCCAATGGTGTCATCTTGTAGATCCTTAAATTACCTTTCCAATTATTGAAATTTCATAAGAAATGGATGAATACAATGGAAGATATTGTAATTTTCACTCTTGTTTCGACCGGGTTTCACCTTTATCTGCCCCTCTAAAAACTAGTTTTCTCCATCACCATTAAAATATTTACTGAAAAATTTCTCCAATTACTATAATTTCATCAAAATTGGTTAAAAATTCTCAAGATATGTTGGTTTGAATATGAGCCACTATTATTTTGTTTCAAGCTCCATCGAGCTAATTCTACTTACCATTAAGTTGGTGTCTTCAATATTGACTCGCCTCTCTCACTTAACAACTCAGTGATTTAGTCAATCCAGCTCACCGTCTAATGCACTCCACCTATCCTACCGCATATGCATTGGCTCAGTGATCAAGGTCAATTTGGTAGCTTTTTGGAATGTTGTTTGTTTTACGCAGGAGTTGGATGGTTTTTGGGCTTTCGGCCCCATCACTTCGGCCACATCTCATCCACCATTTTGGGCGTTGCATCATTTCAACCTCAAAAGCCACACACGAAACCGCCCAGCTCGAGAACTCTCGAAATGCCTATAACTCGCCACATGTATGTGCCAATTTGGGATTTCATAACCCTTTCTTTCAGATATTTCCCCCGACTCTAACTCCGAACCAAACTTCTCCCTGCCTCTAAAATGCACCACTCCCAAAACCCAAAATCAACTCGTCATTCACCTTTTCGAGCTTCAGTATTTCGAGCCTTCAAGGATTTCCTCGCCGTAACTTCAGAGATAAATCATCCTGGATCTAAAACGTTCACATTCATATCCCCGAAAATGGGAACCTTGAAGTTATTTGGATGAACACTTGAAATCTAGATCGAATCGGATCTGAACACATTTCGATCAATTCACACAAGTTCCCTGATCGTGTTCAACTCAACCCGAGCCTCCTCTCCTCCACGTGAGCTCAATTTTTATCATGAATGAGATTCCACTTTCTGCGACTTAGCCCATCTCTTTTTTCTTAGCAAGTAATTCTCCATCACCGAAGAGCTCGCCTTTGAAACCCATGCTCCATTCCTAGTGTGCAATTGGCTTAACTACTTGAGCCCTGCACCTACATGAGCTCACTTCATCAGGGATCGATCCTGTGAGTACATTTTTATTATGCAGCTATGAACTCCACCTCTTTTATTTCCATTCGGGAGGCTCGGTCTCCTTTCACAAGCTCCACGTTTACACCTTTTCTTGCATGGCTCGTCATTGCCCCTAGTTCTCATTAGCTCCTTCTACCGTATTGGCCTGTATGTTAGCCTTTCATCAATAAATTTCTAACTCAGACTATGATTTTTCACCACCATTCACATCATAAGCTCAACACTACATGGTTCCCCATCATCACTTGCATGTCAGCCTGTTTGATGTGAGCTAATTGTTTGAGCCATTATGCCCCCAACTCGGCCCCTGGTGCTTATCCCTTCTGCTAACTCACTTTCCCTCTCGGCCTTTGTGGATCCCATAGCTCGTCAAAATGAGCTCCTCATTCAACGTGGCTCGACCTCCCTACACCTTTGAAACCTCAACTCGCTCGGACTCGAGCCCAAGCCTTCTTCCTCGCATGCACATCACCCACCAACGCATACACCCGGTCGAGCTCGGGGAGCTTAGCCCTTTCGTTCTGTCTTCCTTGCGAGCTCATGGTCAACTTGGTCGAGTAGACCCTTTTGTATTGTCCCAAAATCTAACTCGGCTCGACCGAGCTCTGTAATAACCCGGCTCACTCCTAGCTCGTTACCTTAAAACAATCTCCCATTTCATTTGAGCTACTCATTGAGTAGCTCTTGGTGACCTATTTTTGAATTTTCTCAATTGGGAACCTAATAGTTGCTTAAGTATGGGGAACATTTAGGCTTTGACATAATTTTACCCATTTTTGCTCGTTTTTGGCAAGATATGGGCACTGGGTTGGCCAATTTTGCTTGTGGGGCAAAAATAGTCAACAAATACTTCTCGTTCAAATATACCTATCATTAACCAAAGTACGTATTGCCAAAAAGATAATAAACGGTAACTAAAGTATGATATTTACATAAGGTATTTTTGAAGCCCAAAAAAACATATACAATGCTAAATATCATTTCTTTTTCTCATAAATTTTCTTGTGCCCATTAGGGTTTTTTGACAATTTCTTTTTGTTAAAATTTCTCTCTCTATATTTTAAATGCTAATCAATCGATTATTGTTATGATGTTTTTATATTGTAGTGATTTTTCCTGGTTTTAATTTCTGAAAGATCTAGATTATTTGACGGGTGATGCAAAAGTTGTTTTATCAGTTTATTGTAAGTGTTGTTTCAGTTACAAATTTTTGTATAACATTTTAATTTGAAATTAGGTTTGGATCAATGTTGTTTCATATTTATGGCAATAGAGTCAAACACACAAAATATTTATACAGTCCAGTTCCACCACCCACTAATTGAGAGGGTGTGAAGTAACTATTCTCACCAAAAAAGGGAAAATAACATAGTCATATGCTTCCCAATAGAGTCAACGATAAGCTAAAATACAAGACAAACAGACAAAATAGAGGGCGTGAATAGAGTAATGGCTGCACAAGGTGTGTTTATTCCACTGAATTAAAAAACCACAGGAATCTGAGGGAAAGCTCTTTATGCCCAACTGGATGATGCAAAATATGTGTTTGAATGAAGGGGATTTAGTTCAATTGAAAATTCCAATCTTCAGAAAGGGAAATATGTGAAATTACAGCCACACACAATGGATTTCCTGGACATGTCCAATCCAAAAGCTGTGTTGGAGACCACTTTAAAGAATTTTTGTTGATTGACGACAGGTGATACAATTATGCTATCTTATAACAAGAAGAAATATTACATCAATATAGTCGAGACAAAGCCGGCTTCTGCAATTAGTATCATTGAGACAGACTGTGAAGTAGACTTCGCCCCTCCTGTTGATTACAAGGAACCAGAAAAAGAGGCTCAAGATGAACTGGAGGAGGAAACAAAAGCTAAATTTGTCCCTTCACTGGAATTGGAAATCACTTAGATAGAAGACCAACTTCATTTTGTCATTTAGATTGTTGTAAAGAAGAAATCAGAGTGTTTGGGGGACTATTACTTTCATAACACCACCCTTAACTTCAATTCCAAGACTCAGTGGTGTCACGTCCATGAGCACTAAGTTGAAATATTCCTTGTTTAGAAATACATGTGTGCACGGCCACTCGTAAGCAAGAATCGCTTCGTCCTGGATTAACACTTGTACGGGGTTCCTTTCCATCGAAGAATTTTTTCAAAAATTATTGGATCTTCGGAATGCGTGAGGAGCCTCCCACTAAAACAATATCGTCGATTTGGTTCCTGCTCATGTTGGCGTCTAGCAGGCATTGTTGCACAACTTGCATGCACTTGTCAAATAACTCGGCGTTGAGCTCTTCGAACTTGGCTCTTCTCAACTTGATATGAAGATCTTGTCCTTCGTAAAGACAGTCAATGTTGATGACAGTCTCCACAGCCGAAGACAAACTCCTTTTTCCCCTCTCACATTCTGAACGAAGCCTGCGAAGAGCTTTGGCACTTGTGCTCAGATCCATTTGGTTTTCTGTTGAACTCTTGAACGCAGAAACAGAGTACCCTGTTGTCAAAATCTTGACCTCCCAAATGCATATCCCCTCCAATAGCCTTCACCTCAATTTTATTTCCCTCAACCGTAACAATAGAAACATCGAAAGTACCTCCACCAAGGTCAAAAACCAGGATGTTTCTTTTCTCTTGCTTGCGTCCACAAAAATTATAAGTAATTTCGCGGTAGTGGGTTCATTGATGATGTGCATGATATTAAGGCCTGCAATCTTACCGGCATAATTGACTGCGCTTTTCTGTGAATCATTGAAATAGCAGGCACGATAATTACAACATTCTTTACATCATAGATTAGATACTTTTCAGCAATCATTCTCATTTTCATCAACACCATACAAGAGATTTCCTCAGCTGCAAATTGCTTCTTCTCACCTTTGTAGACAACTTCAACCATGGGCTTGTCGTTAAGACCGGGGACAACGGTAAAAGGCCAGAATTTTGAGTCAGTCTGCACGCAAGGATCGCTGAATGGCCTCCCAATAAGTCATTTGGCATCAAATACTGTGTTTGCAGGATTATTAGAAACCTGGAACCTGGCGCCGTCTCCAACAAGTCTCTCATCGAGAGGTGAAAGAAAACATAGAGGGAGTAGTTCTGTTACCCTGGTCATTCACGATAATCTCAAATGCATCTTCCTCAAGTGTCCCCAACTACCATACTTGTCGGCCATGAAAACTTGTATTTGGTTCAAGTGCAGATAATAATCAAGTGGGTGCGATTAAAGCGTTACGAGAGGAGATCAAACATGAATTTCAAATAGTCCACGACCACCGTTGATTTTCAACACATGGCCAAAAATAAATCAGTAGTGTCTATATTCGACGGATGTAAGAATATGGAGATCTTAACGGCTACCCTCCACTTGATTTGCACCCATGTATGTGCGGGCTGCATAAAAATTACCATACTTCCCATGGAACTTCCCATCACATGTCATGCCACCCAAAAGAAAACCGGCACCGGACGGAGTCAAATCACGGACCGCGGACTGCGCATAAATACACGGAGGATAATTTATTAATTTTGTTGGCTTTGTTCAGTGTGTCATTTCGCCGCTCATGCGAGGTGCATTTGCCTAACCAAACCACTTAACATAGTGAACATATAAACATTGACTCCAAACGCAACCACTTAACCCCAAACGTTGTTTTAACGAAGCAACGATGCAAAGTAGCTTTCGCTTTCATAGTAACGTAGGAAGAAGAGGGAAGGCCACGGAAGGCCGAATTGGGTAGACATCCATTATTCTGCACCATCTATGCAAAGAAAATCATCAGTCCTCTGTTTCACATTTGCGGCCACATTTGTTAGGAAGGGACGTTCCACAACACACAGTCGACCTTAGTCACAAGGAATTTGACACCGAAAATCATAGGATCTTAAGGAATATACAATTTGGTTTTTTTCATTATTTTTCTATATATACAACCATGACAAAGGGAAATATTTTTCATTTTTCTCTATTGTCACTTTAAATATGGATCTACAACTAATTTGATTTAAAATAAAACTATGTTTATTAATTTTTCAATCGATTGTTAAATTTGGTTAATGTAATTCATCACCAAATATGCAGTTGTGAATCAAAATGTAAATCAAAATATTCTTTCAATTTGTTTTTATCTACATTTTTACTATTCCCCCCAATTTCACCCTAATATCTCTATTATATTTGTCATAGATAAATAAACACACCTGCTAAATACTAATACTTTGTTAATAATGTATTGTCCTTATCTAAAATTGTTTTTAACCAACATTATGGTTTTCTTCACGAGTCAATATTCTTGATGAATTCCCTAGCAAAGAGGGATAAGGGGCTGAAGAAAACCAATATATAATCATTCTTACACCAGTCCTTTTCGATTGTATGCAACCTTAGGTTTTTGAGATCCCTTGTCCTCACATAATTTATCTTCTTTTCTACAAACTAACCAATAATCCTCATTTCTCGGTTGAAACTATTATCACTTTTAGCCATTGTGAAGCCATGAACTAATGAAAGAAAATGAGAGAGACCATAACTAAAACAGGGAAAGAGAGCTCCAAAATTGATATTATTTGGAAGCAAGTAATGGTGCAATTACATTCAACAAGCGAGAGGGTGAGAGAGTGATAGTTAAAGGAAAGATAGAAGACAAAAATACCACCTTTACGACTATTTTACCACTCTTTGGGAAGAGGCGCGCTTGAATCAAGGCATGTTATTTTAATATAAATGTTATGACTATTACATACAAGGAGAGTATATTTGTCATGATTGATTAGGCCAATGACTAACACGTTCTCCATCTTGATGAAATCACAGCTTGTTCTCCATCTTGATGATAGACACACGGTGTGTTTTTAACATCTTGAAAAACACACTAGTAAGAAAGTGTATTTTTTCAACACGTTGAAAAACAGTGTGCTTTTCATTTCTTTGAAAAACATGTGTTATGAAATTAATAAGTGTGTTAGCAGGTTTTTCAAGCCACGTTGAAAAACACGACAATTTTCCACACAGTTTCATTTACGAAATTGAATTTTATGAAGTCACACTAGTATGAAATTAATATTTGAATTCATATTTGTTATCAAGAACCTTAATAATAAATGTCTTGAAATACAATGTTTGACAATCTCTATTTTTTCCATCTACATCTAGATATATAGTTATAACATTCATATTTGGATTAAACAAATGTTATCACCAATCATGAGTCAGGGGACCACATATCATACTAAATGCATAGTTACATTTTTTAGGGGAAAATTTTTTCCCTCTATTTTAGTGAAAAATAAAGGATTAAATCCATTGTCCACTATTTACCCTTTGTATTTTATGTACGTTATAAACTTTCTATATATGATAATAATTAATTACATCAGTTAAGATGGAAAACACAACCCACTATCCATAATGTTTTTTCGTTAAGATGGAAAACAACGTGTTTTTCATCAAGATGGAAAACACATTGTGTTTTTCAACATGCTGAAAAACACATTGTGTTTTTCAACATGTTGAAAAACATGACGGTTTTCCACATGTTCAGGGTGGCCTATTTGAGTGCCAAGTATTAGTTTGTGTTTGTTTCCATTGATTGAGCCCTAATACACCTAATGTGACAATTGAAAATGTATTAGAGATAGATTTGGAATCATTTATACCAATTGAACCCTAATACATGTTAAATTAATGTTAGGTGTTGTATTATAGTTTAGGGTGTTGTAATTGTGTTATTTAAGATGACAAGTTAGTGTTTAGGGCATCATATCAATGTTTGGGTGTTTAGGGTATCGTATGATTGTTTAGGATGACACATTAATATTTAGGGCATTCTAATTGTGTTTTGTAAAGTGGCCAATTAGTTTGTAAGGTCTCATTATATTCTTTAGGGTTTCATATCAGGTTTACGGTTGTTTTGTTAATGCTCAAAGTATCTCGATTGTCATTTATGTTATTTAGGTTTACCCATTAGTGTTAAGGTTTTTGTAACAATGTTTGAATGTTTAATATGAGTGCTTATGATATCAAATTATTCTGTAAGGTGTCCTAATTATATTATATATGATGATCCCTTAATGTTTATAGTCTTCTAATAGTGTATAGTGTTTCATATTAGTGTTTATCATGTCTTATAATTTTTTAGGGTAAAACATTTGTGTTTTTTTGTGTCTAAATTATGTTATTTAGAGTAACCCATTAGTGTCCAAGGTTTTGCATCAATTTTTGAGTGTTTAGGATGTCAGACAAGTGTTTAGGGTGTCGTATGAGTTAATAGGGTATTACAGTGAGGATTATCATTTTGTATGAGACCATGTGTTTCATTAGTGTTTAGGTTATCCTAATTATGAAATAGAGGATGAATCATTAGTGCATAGAGTATCATGACATTATTTAGGGTATCGTATCAGTGTTCAGGGTGTTAAATTAATGTTTAGTGTATCTAAAATATTCTATGTGGGGTGACTAATTAGTGTTCAAGGTGCCGTATAAGTGTTTAAAGTGTCCAAAATTAATTTAATGTGGGTTACTTATTATTGTTTATGGTGATAGAAATCATAGAATTAGAATAATTATAGCTAATACTATGTTTTCATAAACAACTTTAAAATATTTACCCTCTAATATATTCTCTAGTGAGTCACGAATGATGAAGAACTCGTACTTTTGAAAAAGAAGTTCCAAGTTTGAATCACACAACTAATAACATTCATCATTGAATTAGAATTCTTTTGATACTAGAGATGGATGGCCATAAACAAGGCAAACATGCAAAAAAATTAAATGTTTTGTTAAAATGTAACGACCCACATATCAAGGACAATTTACTTTTTTACTTTTGACAAGACAACATAGAAGTCCAATCACGTAACACACTTATCAAGGACAATTTACTTTTCTTTTTAGGGCCAACCACAAGGAGATATTCTTGAGGGTTATTTATTTTAAAAGGACATCTTGCAATTCTTAGCTTACGTTTTCAAGGAGGCTCAAGATATGATTCGTATAATTCAACTTGCCAAGCCAAGATTTATTCCTTTGACATCGAGTAATTATCTTTAAATCTTCTCTATTATGACATTTTATTTGCTTAATTCGTTTATCAAGAAAAAGGAGTATTTAAATTCCACAAGGCCATCTCGCTCACCACTAATGCTACTAAGATTCGTTCTTGCCCACAAGACAACATGGTTTTAAGTTCAACACACTTAAGAGAAGAGATACAAGGTGCCTTGAAAAAGGGTTAGAGGGAGAAGGTCGAGATGAAACATTTTAGGACCTCATTAGTTATTCACAAGTATTAAATTGAAGCTAGGGCTCTTAACTAGAACTAACAACAACTTTACTTAGGCTTCGCTAAAAGTATTAACAAGGAGTAAAAGAATTTACTTTCCAAATGGCTGAGAGATAGATTGTGTGGTTTCAAAATTGTTTTCTCCTGTTTATTAAATCTTATTATCTTCCAGAACTAACCATAGATTTCCTTTAAGTTTGTTTAAGAATTCCACCATGAAAGGGATAGTGTTCATTAGTGTAGCTAGGGGTATCAAGTTATATAATGTTACTTGCAATGATAGTCCTGCCCTTGATTACTTAAAGAATTTCTTGCTCTCAAGTTGGTGACCCCTACGTTACTTTATTTGAATACAACTTTTAATTTAACTTCCTGAAGTATTAAACAATCCCATGTTAGTTTACTTATGACACTTTATTACTAAGTCATGGCAAGGTTTAACTCAGAATTTATTCTCAAGGCAAAGTTGAAGCAACACTCATTTACGAGAACAAAACAAGATTACATCATTTCTTAAAATACTGATACTCCACAAGTCACTCAACCACAATAACCAAATTTTCTTATAATTTCAATGATGGGCACACAATACAAGGTTTCCAAAGTTTAGATGACAAGTCCACAATACATTATACTAAGACATTAATCCTCTTCTAAACTTTCCACGGACGTTAACAAAAGTTGATCAACATAAAAAGGTTTCGAGCAAAGGATCTTCTCAACCGAGGTTGATGACAAAAGTCTACAAATCTATCCCTCATCTTACACGCAAGATCCATCTGCAACAAATTTTCTACAAGAGTCAGTTCACGAGAACTGAGCAAGATAAGGCTACACAAAACCACCATAACTATTATCTAACAATATCACGAAAAGGAAGCACTTTATTACAAGAATTGGTTCAAACCTCTAAACACTATTAACACATCAAGTTAAAATAAAGTCTTCATCATGCCAATCAAAGAAGGAGAAGACCTTGTACTTTAGTTAGGAGTAATAACAACGAAAGTATAGCAATCGTAAGAGAATGGCCCTTGGCCCTATAAGGAGAAAACAAACAATCTAGCAAAAACAAAATTCCCATCAAGTAAGTAATTAAACAATAATTACAAGATTGAGATTTGATATAAATAGACCAACCATCTAGAAATTTATCAAAGGTACCAACGCATAGGCTAAAATAATACATTTCTAAAAGAACAAAAGTTGATCGGCCCAAGAAAGGGGAAACACGGGTTCCAAAATTTAACACAAAAAGTCATGTATAAATGAGTTTCAAACCGGAAATCAAATAGAGTAACACACAACATAAGTTTCGAAGCGAAGGCATAGTATACTAGTTTTGACCATTAACTACAAATAGATTTACCAATCATCCAGAAGGGTCAAAGTCTTACAAGTGCTAGAAAGAAAACACGCGAGAGAAGAAGGGAGTTCCGTCAAACAAGAGTATACAATAATGTCATCAACAATTTTATAACACTAAAGATTTGCAAACTTCCACAACAATTCTAATGTTTGGTTAATTTAAAATAAATTACCCATTTCCCAAAACAACCATATTTTAAGGCAACCCTTGGTAACACAGTCAACCGTCACACAAAGATACAAACATAACTTCTAAGTGACATTATCAAAACAAAACCTTCCGCTATGAATCCATAAGACTATCAAATGAAAGCTGAGTTTTTTCCCGAAGGTTAATCACATTTAAGGAAATTTCCATCACAAACTATTACGGTAATTACGTGCATAAAAACCGACCAATATTAATTAATAGCGTTAACATTACAAGGGAGAAAATAATGCAAGTTAGGAAAAATAGAAGAGCGCCATCAACAATAATTCTGAGAGGGGGATTAGACCAAACTATTCTAGTGTCAACGAGGTACTGGATTCGCACAATGAACCTCGAGCTTAGTTGATCCGAAAAGCTAGTTATGGTTCAAGTTGATAGGGATGGTCAAGGTACTTCCTGAGGATGGCTTTAAAAGCCTAGAAACAAGATGAAAGATAATATAAGAGTCTAAACCGTGAGAGATGGAAAACACATTGCACACAACCTTTTCATTCTACAAGTTTTAATACCAAAACTCTAAGCTGGCTAGCCCACGCATTGCTCACACAATCCTACAACCTTTCTTTCTCGATGCCAAAAGGTTATCAAAGGGACTTGCGAAGGAGCTAACAAAAAACGTCAAAAGACAACTTGGGTGCTAGGGAGGGGCTTCATAGTTATCGTAAACTTACTTCCATGATATCGAAAATACTAGTTGATCAACATAATAACTTGCAACTCAATCGCAGAGAAGAATTAATACATAAACAAATAGATGAAGGTCTATCATTCGAGTAAGAGAAACATAACATTCAAAGGAGAGGGCACACGCATCCTTTCGACCCACATACTATCAACGATAAAAGCTAAAACAAGAAGAAACAAGCAGAAAGGGAAATCTCCCATCATGACATCCAACTGACAAATCAATGCAAGGAAAAGTGGTTCGATTTCACAATAATTTTAAATAAAATAACAGTAGAAAAGTGTAGAAATATCTTGCCTTTTTCTCCAGATTCAGCTTCGCCCCTCCTGCCTCTTCCATTGCTTTGGACGAAAACTTGAGCTTTTCATCGGCGAGCTTCACGCCGGGAGTAACTCGTGCTAGACGAGCAGCATTTGGGCTCATCTCGGCAAGAAGCATTCGACATCCTTGACGTTGTGAAAAGAAAATGACAAGTCTCATTGAGTACTATCTTTACAATCAATCACCCCCTAGCTCTAGCTCTTCTTGAGCTTTCATTCTGACGCGAGGATTGCGAACAAGTTTAGCCATGGCCCATTCCACATGTTATGGCTGTCAGTATCCATCCTCTAGGTGATCATGTCCCAAAGGAGACCAATTATTGTATCCTCACTTTAAGATCATATTTTTCTTGTAGTGTGAGCAGTGCATCCACAAAATGTTGTTTAGCACCACTCTTCTACCTAGCAGAGTGTGCTCTTCCATAATGGCTTTGGTGAGTCTATCTCCCTTGGCACCATGCTTAGAAAATGCACCTTCTTCCAAAGGGAACATCCAACGGAGATAGGGAATGTGTTCAGCCATAGTAAGGGAAGCTCCCAACTTTAATCTTTTCAACTATTTCCTTAACATTCCATATCCTTGTGGCATCCATCTTCCCTTCTTCCTTAAATTCCAAAAGCAATCAGTGGTATGTTGTTGAATCCAAATGACAGTTATTTCTTAACGATCAAAGACTTACCTCAATGATCCTTGAAAATGGAATCAACCATAGCATGAACCTCATCTTTCCTCATGAGCTCCGAGCTTAATGACTCCAACCTCTTGGGGGTGAAGAGTTCGAGAGTACAAACCTTCCTGACCTTGACACAATGAGGGCCATAGTCAGCCCAAATCAAGTCCTGGCCGTTTCTACTGAACTTTTAACTGATCTTCTCGGATCTATGTCTCACAAAGGCTACGCCGATCATGCTCCTTGAGAACCTCCTCACTTTGGCCAGCCAGATTGCAGAGATATCACATTGAGCGTGGATCTAAACCACACAGACATAATAGGACCATATTGCTTAGACCATTCGAGAAGAGAAGCAACCTCACACGCCTATATCAAGCAGATTACCCACAATAGGCAATCCTCTCGGCCCTGGAGGAAGCCTGTATCTCTTCCACTACACCAGCTTTATACACAACCGCTACCACCACCGCTAATATCACAATACCACCCACAACACCCATTATGATCTGCCTCCCTACTATGATGTATGCTAAACAGCCGAAGCATCAGGAATGAAACAGGGCCAGGAAAATCAAGGCCATAAACGTCGTAGAAACAAGAACTACCAAACACAATACTCCACTTATTACCCTGAAAACTGTTAAGGGCCTATGAGCTTTAACCTCTCGATTCTCCAAAGATCTCTTTTTCTCTTTGCTTTGACTTTTGTTTAAGCCATTTAGTTCACCAGTAGTTTGGGAATCTCGAGTTTCCAGGTTTTGAACGAGGGTAACTTGAGAATGTCTCCATCCAAGTTGGAGTTTATCTTTCAAAGAGGCATAAACAACTTGTGCTAACGTGGTTTTCCTAGATCCACCGAGACCGTAAATAACCACGGCTACTACGAAGGCTTAGCATCTTCCCAATCGAGCAGTTACACGACTTTGGCGATCTGATCGTCTATTCCAACTGCATCGTTAGGTGGAGGAACTTGTGGCATTCTGCTCATCTTTGCCGCTTTTGTAATGAGATGTTGTGATTAATAGAAGACTCCTCTGCCGCTTTTCATCCATTTCAAGAAGTGCCAACATTTTCGAGGATGACTTTGTCGATGAAGCGAGAGAAAGCTGGAAATCCTTTCCTTTCCTTTCACCCTCGCCAGCCGGGAACACCGTCGATGGAGTTTTCAGCATGCATATACCAGGGGCTCACAATCTATTTCGACAATAAAACAAGAGTAAAACGGTTTCAAAAGAGGATCATAGCAATAAATTTCATCACGTCTCTCTGGTAACTCTCTCACTGTCATCACGATCGATTTTGATAGAAATATCTTGAAGGAGAATCCTAAATTTGAGGATGCATTCGATACTGTTAGCAATAGATAACAACAGCAGCATTGACATCCTGCTACACTAGCTTCAGCTTCATCTAACCACCACGTCGGACAAACCGAGACTCACGCAAAAAACCAAGGGGCAGAGAAAACATGCCAGAGGGAAGAAAAAAAATGTGCCTAACACCCACCTATACGCATTGAAGGAGAATCCAAAAAGAGATCATGGTGAAGAAAACTACTCCACGAGCGACTCCTCACACAGATATAAAACATGACGGATCTAATAAGAAGAGAATAAAGTGGGGTGGTTGGGAGGAGGCCAAGGTTAAGAACGGGATTCGATGTCCAACATGGCATTGCACGATAAGAGACATGTTACGCCAATCCAAAGAAGATTTACAACAAGTGGAGCTTGTGTGCAATTGTTATCTTCACGTGCAAATTGGAGAAGGGTCGTGTGTGGCTTCAATTAGCATGCATGTTTGTAATAATCTTCACTATATTAGAGATTCAAACAAAATACATTTAATGTATTTTTCAAGCTAAGTAAGGATATAAAGCGTGTAAGAAGAATCAAAGGTGGGGGCATTACATTCTCCTCCCCTTAAGAAAGCATCGTCCTCGATGCGACATAACACAAGGAAAAGAAATGGTAGGAACAAGAACTGAGGTAAAGGAGAAGTACACTATGGTTTAAAATTTTAGTACGATTAAAACACACGGCCGTGGGGTAGCCTTAGGAACATTTGGTAGAAATTTTAACTTTCAAGGTTCTGTGAAGATTGGCAGTTCTTTCTTGTTCATTATTTCATTAGTCTCCTTCCATTAACATTATTCTCAGTTTAATTTCTTTTAAAATTTCATCATTGAAGAGTTTTGATTTATTCCTTATTGTGGGTGCCCAACATGAACTGCTAACACAACACCCTATCAGGTTCACAAGACCCTACAGATTCACAAGCACACAAGTATATACTTCAAGATTGTATTACACCACAAAAGGTTACTCAAATACGGAATGGAATAGGCACAGTCCACATAACATAGTACACGTCACACATCAATGACTGACATACAAAATACTCAAACAAAAGAGTACTACAATCCACTAGACATTTCCTCAATTTGCATCAATGAAAAAAATTCACATAACACCAAACCATGCTACAGGTACATAGTGTCCACAAGGGAATCAATGACATATCCACAACATCACAACACATATCCATCTGACATGAGTAACACATACATCAAAAGACCACTACCAAACATCACAATAACTCAACATATATCCCAAACATCAAACCATACAAATACAAATATCATATGCCTCCCTCAAACTCTTATGCCTCCCTCAAACTCTTATGCCTCCCTCAAGTCTCTTATGCCTCCTCAAGTCTCTTATGCCTCCTCTCTTATGCCTCCTCAAGTCTCTTATGCCTCCCCCTCTTATGCCTCCTCAAACTCTTATGCCTCCCTCAAGGAGGCCGGTTGACCCTATGGTCCAAGACACATAGAGTTCGAACACTCCTAACCCAAGTGACATAATAACGCGTGGTTCAACAACCCGCTAGTTATCTGTAACTCCTTGGGGCGTACCCCTATACAACGAAGTGGGTCCATAGGTCCAACCATTCCATGGTGCATCCCATGACCCTATTCCACACATCACAATAGAACCAAGCACAACAATCCAATCAAAGTGCCAAGTGGCAAAGTACAAGCCTTGGGCAAGGCGGTAAAAATTCCAAATTTAAAAGAAGACCCAAAATCAAGCAAAATAAATGGCCAAATAGCCATAGTTAGTATCAAAATCCCCATGTTAGTGCCACAAACCAAGGAAATGCCCAAAATTGTAAAGCATGGCAATCAAGAAAAGTTGCTGGTCCTTACAAAATAAAGTAAAAAGCTCAATTTATGAATAAAATCAACTTATAATAATGTCACATTACGATAACTGTGTGGCCTTATCTAGCCACCAAAGGGGTACTCAACGAGTTGCTAGCACTCGGAACATCGAGCCTCAGCTCGTAAATACATATCAATAATACAACTGTCATCACCTCCATCTGAATCATCCCGCCACCACTTCGACAAGGCTAAACATAGTCATAGTTGCACTTAGGTTGCATACATACAACCACATAGGGAGAGAGGAAAGAATCACATGTTATCTACTAAACCGAGTTTTGCTCGAGTTATTGACCCATGGTACACCATTCCTCACTCTCAACATACACTTCTACCGATTTCCCTCAGGGTCGGTTAGCGTAAGGTTCACAACATAACATACAACAACATCACTAACATAACGGTGACACACACATAACTACCATAACGTCTTACATATGGTACATATACAGGGTAGATCACGATCATACATTCACTGAGTGTAACACATCACTTTACCACATTCTGCACCCAAAGTGCAATCACCATACGATAGGGTTCATACACTCACCGTATGACCCTAAATCACAACATGAAGCATTACATATTTGCACAAATCATACATACGATGAACATAGTACATCACAACATAACATCCATTGCTACATAACAAGGTGGTACACACATTTCTTCAAAACATGGTAAAAACATCATGATACAACTCATTTCTTTTAACATCAATCTAGTCATACAACACATTGATACACCTACATATCACAATATGTCACAATGCTCTAACACTATGTCATCCACTTTATAATTCTTTTCACACATCACAAACAGTAATTCACACGTGAACTCTTCATAGAATCCACAAGAAGGAGAGAGAATACTCCCATCCCCAACATATCAACATGATCACAAACACGCACAAGGTGACATACACATCACGTGCGTTCACAATATCACAATTACGACAATAATCACATCACGTTTAAAGCACATTACTCTTCCAATATCTACCACCATCATGCAACATCATCATCATCATGCAGTATCATCATGTAACACCACCACCACCATGTAACATCATCATATAACACCAATCCGGCCCATAGGTTCGAGAGCATGAACCTATGCTCTGATACCAAGTGTAACGACCCAAATAATCACACACGAACAACACAGTGAAATACAGGATAACTTTTTTTTTTGACTTGCTTGACACATAACATGACGCAACATGTCGTCACCAAGGATACAACTAACACTGTGAACAACTTGATACAAGGATGGCCATAAAGGCAGCACGGAAACGTTCACACATATCAAGGACAATTTACTTTTCTTTTGACAAGACAACATAGAAGTCCAATCACAGAACACACTTACAGTTAGGGCCAACCACAAGGAGATATTCTTGAGGGTTATTTATTTTAAAAGGACATCTTGCAATTCTTAGCTTACGTTTTCAAGGAGGCTCAAGATATGATTCATATAATTCAACTTGCCAAGCCAAGTTTATTCCTTTGACACTGAGTAATTATCTTTAAATCTTCTCTATTATGACATTTATTTGCTTAATTCGTTTATCAAGAAAAAGGAGTATTTAAATTCCACAAGGCCATCTGCTCACCACTAACGCTACTAAGATTCGTTCTTGCCCACAAGACAACATGGTTTTAAGTTCAACACACTTAAGAGAAGAGATACAAGGTGCCTTGAAAAAGGGTTAGAGGGAGAAGGTCGAGATGAAACATTTTAGGACCTCATTAGTTATTGCCAGTATTAAATTGAAGCTAGGGCTCTTAACCAGAATTATCAACAACTTTACTTAGGCTTCGCTAAAAGTATTAACAAGGAGTAAAAGAATTTACTTTCCAAATGGCTGAGAGATAGATTGTGTGGTTTCAAAATTGTTTTCTCCTGTTTATTAAATCTTATTATCTTCCAGAACTAACCATAGATTTCCTTTAAGTTCGTTTAAGAATTCCACCATGAAAGGGATAGTGTTCATTAGTGTAGCTAGGGGTATCAAGTTATATAATGTTACTTGCAATGATAGTCTTGCCCTTGATTACTTAAAGAATTTCTTGCTCTCAAGTTGGTGACCCCTACGTTACTTTATTTGAATACAACTTTTAATTTAACTTCCTGAAGTATTAAACAATCCCATGTTAGTTTACTTATGACACTTTATTACTAAGTCATGGCAAGGTTTAACTCAGAATTTATTCTCAAGGCAAAGTTGAAGCAACACTCATTTACGAGAACAAAACAAGATTACATCATTTCTTAAAATACTGATACTCCACAAGTCACTCAACCACAATAACCAAATTTTCTTATAATTTCAATGATGGGCACACAATACAAGGTTTCCAAAGTTCAGATGACAAGTCCACAATACATTATACTAAGACATTAATCCTCTTCTAAACTTTCCACTGGACGTTAACAAAAGTTGATCAACATAAAAAGGTTTCGAGCAAAGGATCTTCTCAACTGAGGTTGATGACAAAAGTCTACAAATCTATCCCTCATCTACACGCAAGATCCATCTGCAACAAATTTTCTACAAGAGTCAGTTCACGAGAACTGAGCAAGATAAGGCTACACAAAACCACCATAACTATTATCTAACAATATCACGAAAAGGAAGCACTTTATTACAAGAATTGGTTCAAACCTCTAAACACTATTAACACATCAAGTTAAAATAAAGTCTTCATCATGCCAATCAAAGAAGGAGAAGACCTTGTACTTCAGTTAGGAGTAATAACAACGAAAGTATAGCAATCGTAAGAGAATGGCCCTTGGCCCTATAAGGAGAAAACAAACAATCTAGCAAAAACAGAATTCCCATCAAGTAAGTAATTAAACAATAATTACAAGATTGAGATTTGATATAAATAGACCAACCATCTAGAAATTTATCAAAGGTACCAACGCATAGGCTAAAATAATACATTTCTAAAAGAACAAAAGTTGATCGGCCCAAGAAAGGGGAAACACGGGTTCCAAAATTTAACACAAAAAGTCATGTATAAATGAGTTTCAAACCGGAAATCAAATAGAGTATACACACAACATAAGTTTTGAAGCGAAGGCATAGTATACTAGTTTTGACCATTAACTACAAAGAGATTTACCAATCATCCAGGAAGGGTCAAAGTCTTACAGGCTAGTAGCAAACACGCGAGAGAAGAAGGGAGTTCCGTCAAACAAGAGTATACAATAATGTCATCAACAAATTTTATAACACTAAAGATTTGCAAACTTCCACAACAATTCTAATGTTTGATTAATTTAAAATAAATTATCCATTTCCCAAAACAACCATATTTTAAGGCAACCCTTGGTAACACAGTCAACCGTCACACAAAGATACAAACATAACTTCTAAGTGACATTATCAAAACAAAACCTTCCGCTATGAATCCATAAGACTATCAAATGAAAGCTGAGTTTTTCCCGAAGGTTAATCACATTTAAGGAAATTTCCATCACAAACTATTACGGTAATTACGTGCATAAAAACCGACCAATATTAATTAATAGCGTTAACATTACAAGGGAGAAAATAATGCAAGTTAGGAAAAAATAGAAGAGCGCCATCAGCAATAATTCTGAGAGGGGGATTAGACCAAACTATTCTAGTGTCAACGAGGTACTGGATTCGCACAATGAAACCTCGAGCTTAGTTGATCCGAAAAGCTAGTTATGGTTCAAGTTGATAGGGATGGTCAAGGTACTTCCTGAGGATGGCCTTAAAAGCCTAGAAACAAGATGAAAGATAATATAAGAGTCTACACACGTGAGACGGAAAACACATTGCACACAAACCTTTTCATTCTAAAAGTTTTAATACCAAAACTCTAAGCTGGCTAGCCCACGCATTGATCACACAATCCTACAACCTTTCTTTCTCGATGCCAAAAGGTTATCAAAGGGACTTGCGAAGGGCTAATAAAAAAAAACGTCAAAAGACAACTTGGGTGCTAGGGAGGAGCTTCATAGTTATCGTAAACTTACTTCCATGATATCGAAAATACTAGTTGATCAACATAATAACTTGCAACTCAATCACAGAGAAGAATTAATACATAAACAAACAGACGAAGGTCTATCATTCGAGTAAGAGAAACATAACATTCAGAGGAGAGGGCACACGCATCCTTTCGACCCACATACTGTCAACGATAAAAGCTAAAACAAGAAGAAACAAGCAGAAAGGGAAATCTCCCATCATGACATCCAACTGACAAATCAATGCAAGGAAAAGTGGTTCGATTTCACAATAATTTTAAATATAATAATAGTAGAAAAGTGTAGAAATATCTTGCCTTTTTCTCCAGATTCAGCTTCGCCCTCCTGCCTCTTCCATTGCTTTGGACGAAAAACTTGAGCTTTTCATCGGTGAGCTTCACGGGAGTAACTCGTGCGACGGAGTGTTTGGGCTCATCTCGGCAAAGCTATTCGACATCCTTGATGCTGTGAAAAGAAAATGACTAGTCTCATTGAGTACTCTATCTTTACCAATCACCCTGTCTAGCTCTTCTTGAGCTTTCTGCCGTACGCGAGGATTGCGAACAAGTTCAGCCATGGCCCATTCCATAGTTATGGCTGTTGTATCCATCCTGCAGTGATCATGTCCCAAAGGAGACCAATTATTGTATCCTCACTGAGATCATATTTTTCTTGTAGTGTGAGCAGTGCATCCACAAAATGTTGTTTAGCACCACTCTTCTGCCTAGCCAGAGTGTGCTCTTCCATAATGGCTTTGGTGAGTCTATCTCCCTTGGCACCATGCTTAGCAAATGCACCTTCTTCCAAAGGGAACATCCAACGGAGATAGGGAATGTGTTCAGCCATAGTGAGGGAAGCTCCCAGCTTTAATCCTGTTCCAACTATTTCCTTAAATTCCAGTCCTTGTGGATCCATCTTCCCTTCTTCGTTTACAAACCGCTTTCCAAAAGCAATCCTGGTGATGTTGTTGAATGCCACAGCTGACAGATATTTCTTAACGATCAAAGACTTACCTGTGCCTTGATCCTTGAAAATGGAATCAACCATAGCAGTAACCTCATCTTCCCTCACAGCTCTGAGTGACTCCAACCTCTTGGGGGTGAAGAGTTCGAGAGTACAAACCTTCCTGACCTTGACATAATGAGGGCCATAGTCAGCCCAAATCAAGTCCTGGCCGTTTCTACTGAACTTTTCAGCTGATCTTGATCGGGTCTGTCAGCCACCACTGATCATGCTCCTTGAGAACCTCCTTGGCCAGCTCTGTATTGCAGACTATCACATTGAGCGTGGATCTAAACCACACAGACATAATAGGACCATATTGCTTAGACCATTCGGAGAAGCACCTGAACCTCACAGCCCCTATATCAAGCAGATTACCCACAATAGGCAATCCTCTCGGCCCTGGAGGAAGCATGTATCTCTTCCACTGCACCAGTTTATACACAACCGCTACCACCACCGCTAATATCACAATACCACCCACAACACCCATTATGATCTGCCTCCCTACTATGATGTATGCTAAACAACCGAAGCATCAGGAATGAAATAGGGGCCAGGAAAATCAAGGCCATAAACGCCGTAGAAACAAGAACTACCAAACACAATACTCCACTTATTACCCTGAAAACTGTTAAGGGCCTATGAGCTTTAACCTCTCGATTCTCCAAAGATCTCTTTTTCTCTGTACACTTTGACTTTTGTTTAAGCCATTTAGTTCACCATTAGTTTGGGAATCTCGAGTTTCCAGGTTTTGAACGAGGGTAACTTGAGAATGTCTCCATCCAAGTTGGAGTTTATCTTTCAAAGAGGCATAAACAGCTTGTGCTAACGTGGTTTTCCCAGATCCGCCGAGACCGTAAATAACCACGGCTACGACAGGCTTAGCATCTTCCCAATCGAGCAGTTGCACGACTTTGGCGATCTGATCGTCTATTCCAACTGCATCGTTAGGCGGAGGAACTTGTGGCATTCTGCTGACCATGCTGCTTTTGTAATGAGAGGCTGTGATTAATAGAAGGAGCTGCTGCCGCTTTTCATCCATTTGAGTGCCAACGTTTTCGAGGACGACTTTGTCTGATGAAGCTGAGAGAAAGCTTGGAAATCCTTTTCTTTCCTTTCACCCCTCGCCAGCGGGAACAACCGTCGATGGAGTTTTCAGGCACTGCATATGCCAGGGGCTCACGCAGCTATTGCACAGTAAAACAAGTAGAACGGTTTCAAAAGAGGATCATAGCAATAAATTTCATCAGGTCTCCTGGTAACTCTCTCACTGTCACAGTCGATTTTGATAGAAATATCTTGAAGGAGAATCCCGAATTTGAGGATGCATTCGATACAGAACAGATAACAACATAGCTGGACAGCCTGCTACACTAGCTTGTAGCTTCATCTAACCACCACGTCAAACCAGACTCACGCAGCAACCAAGGGGCAGAGAAAACATGCCAGGAGGAAGAAAAAAACGTGCCTAACACCCACCTATACGCATTGAAGGAGAATCCAAAAAGAGATCATGGTGAAGAAAAACGACTCCACCGACTCCTCACGCAAGACAGACATGACAGTCAGTACAGTCGGCAGGTTGGGGTGGTTGGGAGGAGGCCAAGGTGGCAGAAACGGGATTCGATGTCCAACGTGGCATTACAATAAGAGACATGTTCTGTCATATATTTGCAGTGGAGCTTGTGTGCAATTGTTATCTTCTACGTGCAAATTGGAGAAGGGTCGTGTGTGGCTCAATTAGCATGCATGTTTGTAATAATCTTCACTATATTAGAGATTCAAACAAAATACATTTAATGTATTGTTTCAAGCTATGTAAGGATATAAAAGCGTGTATCGAGAAGAATCTAAGTGCATTACATAGAAGGAATACAAATCAAATCTACAATATTATCTAAATGAAGTTAGTGATCATATAATCTTTCCAAGAATAAGTAGGAATTACACTTGTATGTTAATAAGTGGGACCGATGAAAAATATCTATTACCTAGTACATTAAAAATAGGAACAAATTTATGTTCTCAATATACACATGGGTGGCTTAAGAAAACACTTGTGGCAAATTTTTACATAGTTGCTTGGGAATGCGTGGAGGATGGCCCTAGATAATGGTCTAGAAATATGGCACAAACAACCCGAGAGGGTATGTTCTATTGTTAGTAGATTTAAATAAGTTACATCAACTCAACATGTGATGTCGATATATTTTGCTCCACGTGTCTTGAACTCTATAGTGTCATGTGACATGCGCATGTGAAATCTCGGTAAATTATTGTGTTCCAAGTAATCGCAATACACTAGGAGTGACATTACAAAAACAACTAAATAGACGCTAAATAATTTTTGTGAACTATTTTATTATTGTAATATTTTGTTTAGTATATAGACACTATATAATAGTGTGAACTAGTTTATTATTATGGTATTATTGTATTCAACGCATTTGTTAATAAATGATAAGAGGATTTGTGTTTATTGATCATTGGTATGAGACTAGTTAATTATGTTGATATTATGTTGGTATTGGTAAATAATATGCATGCGATCTTCTGTATTGTTAGTTGTGATTTCATTCCTCTTAGTTGTTTTAAATTAAATACATTAGGAAAAGTTTGATTTCTTGGATGCGTTATAGTTGTAAATATTACGAATGTGGAGATCATATATATATATATATATATATATATATAATTAGTTGTTAAATATTGGTAATTTTAATGTTGTGAATGTTTAATGAAAGTTGAAGATATAAAAATAATGTGATATCATACTCTGACTCTCAATTTGGCATATGGGGGCAAGTGCCTCTGCAAAGACAGGAATCGGTGCGTGCTGAAGGGGCTTGCCCCTTAGGATGCCACATCGATACGCCCAACTATCATTACGTGATGAAGGGGCTTGCCCTTAGGATTCCACATCAATAGATGAGCGGTATATCTATGGCTGAGAAGAGGTTTTTAAAGTCACTCGCCGACCTTCCACTCGAAATGCACCCTCCCGTAATATCACAACTGTCCCTTTTGCAATGGACGGTTGTGATATTATGGGAGGGTGCATCTTGGGTGAAGGATAGCCGTTGGCATTTATCGATACTTGAATTTTTCATGGTTATTGTGATTATTTTATCATATTGGATGACATATATTTGATTTGACATGTATCGTACTAACATTAATTGTATACTTTTGTTTTGTACTAGTTACTCTTTTGTGCAGTGAATATGAATACCATGAGCCTAATATCTCCGATCATGTTTGTAAAACGAAGAGATACAAAAATATGAGTTTCCGCGTAAACTGAAGATGAAGGGTGTTCACATAAAAAGTTTGAAAACTGCAAGAGTTCCTAAAAATAGTCATCAATTTATTAACAATTTATAAATTATATGTATATTATAGATAGTTTAGTATGCCAATGAATACTAGTTGTTCAGAATGTATAGCAAATAATTTTTAATACGATTCAAAATTTTAGCACCAATTCTTATATTCAAAAAAAAGTGTGAAAATTTTGAATTATCTATATTCCTCAATTTTAGTTTGTAAGTTCAATTATTTGAAAAAGAACGGTATGTGGGTGTTGCGATAATTATTATTTTATTGTGTTTTGGCATGCATAAATGTATATATATTTTTAAAGATGTAATTAATATTTTAATTTTATTATTTGTAACTTCTGTTTTAAATAAACATGTTCTTGTTTTTTGATAGTTTTTAGCTAAATGTCACATTCTTTGTCACATTATAGATGACCATATTGTGATATAGTTGTGCATTGGAAGCGATGGCGGCACCGTATAAATTGTTATTTTCCTTGCATTTCAATACTGTCTTTTATACATGTGGCTTTTGAATTAGACAAAAATTTGAATGCTTCCAATGTTTTAAGATGGTATTCATGTTGATGATGAATCATAAGTCAAAATTTATTTTGGTAAGTATGAAATAATTATTTCATTAACGATACAAAATTGCATGTAATAATTTTTAGGATGGGAAGGAGGCCCAAATGGTAGAGCATGATCGATCTTCATGTCCAAGAGATTACAGAGGAAAAGAGTCAGTTTTCATATGATGACCTAGAATGGACACCAATAGGGGATGAGCCGAACATCGACATTTGTGCCACCATACCGCTCGCAAGACTACATGCATTTCTAAAGGGGGAAGGTTCTAACGAAATTTTTGAGACTACCTTCGCCCGCACAAATCACAAGTCAACAAATATAGAAAATCCAAAACCACATACAACCAAGTCATATTCTAGGTTTGGAAATTCGCTAACAAATTATTTTTTGTACGTTCTTTTCAGTAAACAGTTGTATAGCATTTGATGTTACCATTTTTAATGCAGCTATTGGTGTTCGTATGGTCCAAACGACAATAGAAATAAGTCAGTAACAAGTGACAAAGTGAGTAGGTGTATAATTAAAAGGGGTTGCCAATGTCATTTCAATGTGAAGGTTTTTTATGGGAGACCGACAACGGCCATAATATTATACAACCATCTGTTTCATTGTGATGTAAATGGTGAGTGTTGTCATGGGAGGAACGAAAATACCATTAATGATCCTCGTCTGAATGTTGCCCCATACTTATCAAATGAATGCAAAACTTATATTGAGAGTCTTTTGTTAATGGGAGTCACCATGGACACGGTGTATGATAAATATATAGAGGATCCATCAAATGTGGGTATATCGAGCAGGAGGGACAAATACATGACAAGAAAGGACGTGGTGAACGTGTGGAAAAGAGTTCACTACAGAAGGTCTCAAAAGCATTCGATGATGCCATGAGCGTAAACTTATGGCATGTGGAGGAAAAAGACATATTTTTCTACTATCAATGCCCAAATGGAACCACCGTTCCATTCATTATGGGGTTGCAAACACCATGGATGTGTGAGAGAATGGTTCAACATTCATACAATTCCATAATCTCCATGGACTCGACATTTGTTATAACAACAAATATGGCATTTAAGTAATTGGAATGAATTTTGAAATGATGTGTAATTTATGTATCATTAATATTATTCCCTTTCTATTATATTAAACTTTGTGTTACCATTTGATGTCATATTTCTTGCAGTACCAATTATACACATTGCTTGTTTTTGATGAGCAAGAAGCTGGGGTGCCCGTAGCATGGGCCATTTCTTCGAGGAATAAAATTGAAGATATTTACGGGTGGTTGGCGGAAGTCCAAAAATGAGGAAAACACCTTCATGCTAATTGGAAGATCAATGCATTCATTACGGATGATGTGTCGGCTGAAATCCAAGCCATCAAGTGTGTTTTTGGTTGTCGTGTAGTGTTATGCCTATGGCACGTGCGCAAGGCATGGTTGAAAAATGTGCACAAGTATTGTAGCAAGGAGTCTAGGTGGAAGATTTTGAGAGACTAGGTACCATCATGTATGGTTTGAAATGCATCACGAGCACACATTTTGAATCATTCAAGACTTCTTTAATGAATTCAAAGAGGAAACTAAGTTCCTCAAGTACTTCAGGAATACATGGTGTGAGAGAAAAGAACGTGTTGGTGAGTGTGATCCTTTGTGTGTTTCCTTATTAATTATCATCAATTATAATTCTTGGTTTATAATGTCACTGATTTTCAATCCGTGTCACTTGACAACTATGTGGGCAACAAATTTTAGAAACTTCTCCCATGCAAATCAAGAAACAAACGCATCTATCAAGTCCTACCATTGTTTTTGAAGACTAGATACTTGTGTGATAGACAAAATAAATGTACTCGCGGATGGAATATTTGTTCTACACACTTGTGTACAAGGTGGAGCCATTTTACAAACACAAGAGGAAGTTACAAAAATCTAGCTTCTTGACCAATTTCAAAAAAGAAAGACATCTATTGATAGTGGTTGAGAGAGCAAAGAGTATTCCTGATATTGATTTCCTTACAATTGCGCCTAATTGCAATCAATTGTGGGTTAGGAGCCAAACAACTAGAAGCTCATGGTATTTGGTAAGGAAATGTGGAGCCTTGGACATTTGTGAATGTGCTTGGGCTATTAGAGGAAACACATGTAAGCACGTGTTGAAGGTGTTGGATTTTCACAAGCAATATGTGTCGATGTCATCATATCAAGCACCAAAAGTGACAGGTAATTCAATGCCATCATATGTTACCGATGTATATTGCTAAGCATAAGTCATAACGAAATAAGCATCGTGTTGAATTTCTTTTCATTTCACGTGCAGGAGGCAATACTTATGGGGAGACAAGCAGGGTAAATGAAGACACGTTCCGACACGGCCCCTCTTCGTCATATCCAACATCAGAAGTTGAAGGTAATTTAATGTCATCATATGTGGCAAGTAGTGATATAGATTGCTAAGAATAAGTTGCAACGAAAAAAGCATCGTGTTGAAATTGTTTTCATTTCTCGTGCTGCAGCTAATACCTATGCAGAGACAAGCACTGTAAACGATGGCATGTTATGGGATGGCCCCTCCTCGCCACCTCGACACTCACTGACAGTTGATGGTTAGTTGTTAATGCCTTCAATCAATTAATCGATGCCAATGATAATGTTCATCACGCATATTTAGGATTAGGTGGCATTGTGTATTCATGTGTACTATGATATTGAAAAACCTAGTGTGTAAATAAATAATATTCTATAATGTCTTATACGTCACAGGAACTCCTAAAATAGTTGGGGCTGGTGGTTTGATGATAGAAAGTGATTCAGATTTTATGGAACACACATCCAAAGAATTCTTGAAGTCAGTCTCTGATACACGACTGACTACATATGAATAGAAAAAAACATTCTTTGAATGTGTTCAAAGGTTTAGGAGAGACCTAGAAGCATCAAATATGTTGGATGTTGCTTTCAAAGGAGATGTCAATGAGATTGCCACCACCCGCATGTGTCCATGGTTTAGTGCAAGTAAAAAATGCCACCGCAGTGTGAGTAAAAGGCCTATCATTGTAGAAGATTTGAACAATCACGCTGAAGACTACGAATGCTTCCAATTTCCCAATGACAATCATGCAAAGAGGAGACAAACCACACAAATGGAACATACAGGTTAAAACATTGAACTATTAGTGTCAACTATTCACAAGATATTTTAATTGTCGAGGCAAAGACTAATATATTGATCATTTATTTTGCAGGTGGTTCAAATGCAGCTGAAACATCTCCTCACGCCGCTTATCTTTCAGCAATTTAGTGTCTACGCAAGGTTTGTATTGAATGTCCTTAATATCATAACATTTATTTATTGTATGTAAGCTAAAAATCCTTTGATACCTTGTCTAATATTTAATTTGTTGTGTTCGGATGCAACGAATATGCAAATGGTGTATCTTACTGAGAATGAGTAGGTTGAGCTTTGGAAAGTAAATGTGTGGCATGTAGAGATTGTAAATGCGGGACTAAATATGGAATGTGTACAACATTTGACCTAATCTTTGACTATTTTTAGAGTGTATTTAAAAAACGTTCTTGGTGGTGTTAGCCAACGTGCTCACATAATATATGGATAGTATAAAATATTTTAACAAATAGAAAGTTGATGCAATTATGATGAAAATATGTAATCAACAGTAGAAAATTATCATGTCAAAGTTTAATTGCTACTATCAAAGTGCTGAAAAATAAACCTTTTTAAACACTATATAAAATATTTTACCATATGAAAATGCGGTGTTTTTCAAATGTATGTAAAAAGTTTAAAACTGCGGTGTTTTTCAACATTATGAAAATCGCGACCGCGTTCTCATAAAGGCGCGACCAACGGTGCTATTCCTTCTCGTTGTAAACATTGACCCCACATCAACTGCTTATCGGGTGGATATGGGTTGAATTTTTCCAATGCGATGGAAAAAGGGTGCGTTTTCCACCACGCGTTGAAAAACACACGGTGTTTTTCAGCAGTTTGAAAATCATGACCCGTTGTCTCAAAAGGCACAACCCATGGTGATATTCCTTCTCATTGTAAACATTGACCCCACATCAACTACTTATTGGGTGGATATGGGTTGAATTTTTCCAATGCGATGGAAAATAGGGTGCGTTTTCGCCCATCTTTGAAAAACGCACGGTGTTTTTCAGCAGCTTTGAAAATCACGACTCCCGTTCTCATAAAGGCATAACACGACCAGCGGTGCTATTCTTCTCGTAGTAAACATTGACCCCACATCAACTACTTATCGGGTGGATATGGGTTGAATTTTTCTAATGCGATGGAAAGTAGGGTGCGTTTTCCACCACGTTGAAAAATGCACGGTGTTTTTCAGCAGTTTGAAAATCACGACCCCGTTCTCCAAAAAAAGGTGTGACCGCGGTGCTATTCCTTCTCGTTGTAAAGATTGACCCCACATAAACTGATTATTGGGTGGATATGGGTTGCATTTTCCAATGCGATGGAAAATAGGGTGTGTTTTCGCCACGTTGAAAAACACACGGTGTTTTTCTTGATTTGAAAACTTCGCGACCCTGTTCTCCAAAAGGCAACGACCAGCGGTGCTATTCCTTCTTGATATAAAAATTATCCCCACATCAATTGCTTATTGGGTGGATATGGGTTGAATTCTTCCAATGCGATGGAAAATAGGGTGTTTTCCACCACGATGAAAAACACACGTGTGTTTTTACAAAGATTTGAAAATCGCGACCCCGTTCTCAAAAAAGGCACGACCGCAGTGCTATTCCTTCTCGTTGTAAACATTGATCCCACATAAAAGCGCTTATCGGGTGGATATGGGTTGAATTTTTCCAATGTGATAGAAAATGGGGTACATTTTTCGCTACGTTGAAAAATGCATGGTGTTTTTCAAAGATTTGAAAATCATGACCCGTTCTCGTAAAGCACGACCCGCGGTGCTATTCCTTCTCGTTGTAAACATTGACCCCACATCAACTACTTATCGAGTGGATATGGGTTGAATTTTTCCAATGCGATGGAAAATAGGGTGTGTTTTCGCCACGTTGAAAAACGCACACGGTGTTTTTCAGTAGTATGAAAATTGCGACCCCGTTCTCGTAAAGGTGCGACCCGTGGTGTTATTCCTTCTCGTAGTAAACATTGACCCCACATCAACTGCTTATCGGGTGGATATGGGTTGAATTTTTCCAATGCGATGGAAAATAGGGTGCATTTTTATGCCACGTTGAAAAACACATGTGTTTTTAAAGATTTGAAAATCGTAACCCCCTTCTCATAAAGGCACGACCCGCGGTGCTATTCCTTCTCGTTGTAAACATTGACCCCACATCAACTACTTATCAGGTGCATATGGGTTAAATTTTTCCAATGCGATGGAAAATAGGGTGCATTTTCTACCACGTTGAAAAATGCATAGTGTTTTTCAGCTGTTTGAAAATCGCGACCACGTTCTAGTAACGATGCGACCCGCATTGCTATTCCTTCTCATTGTAAACATTGACCCCACATCAACTACTTATCGAGTGGGTATGGGTTGAATTTTTCCAATGCGATGGAAAATAGGGTGCGTTTTCCGCCACGTTGAAAAATGCACGGTGTTTTTCAGCAGTTTGAAAATCGCGACTCCCGCTTTGTAAAAAGCAACCCTCAGTGCTATTACTTCTGTTGTAAACATTGACCCCACATCAACTGCTTATCGGGTGGATATGGGTTGAATTTTTCCAATGCGATGGAAAATAGGGTGCATTTTCCACCATGTTGAAAAACGCATGGTGTTTTTCAAGCAGCTTTGAAAATCGTGACCCTATTATCATAAAGGCGGGACCCGTAGTGTGCTATTCCTTCTCGTTGTAAACATTGACCCCACATAAACTACTTATCGGGTGGATATGGGTTGAATTTTTCCAATGTGATGGAAAATAGGGTGCATTTTCCACCACGTTGAAAAAAATGCACGATGTTTTTCAAAGCAATTTGAAAATCGCGACCTGTTCTCCAAAAGGCGCAACCGTGGTGCTATTCCTTCTCCTTGTAAACATTGATCCCACATCAACTGCTTATCAGGTGGATATGGGTTGAATGTTTCCAATGTGATGAAAAATGGGTCGTGTATTCCACCACGTTCAAAAACGCACGGTGTTTTTCAGTAGTTTGAAAATCACGACCCGTTCTCCAAAAGGCACGACCCGCGGTGCTCTTCCTTCTCGTTGTAAACATTGACCCCACATAAACTACTTATCGGGTGGATATGGGTTGAATTTTTCCAATGTGATGGAAAGTAGGGTGCATTTTCCACCACGTTGAAAAACGCACGGTGTTTTTCAAGTAGTATGAAAATCATGACCCCATTTCTAAAAAGGCACGACTCACGGTATTATTCCTTCTCGTTGTAAACATTGACCCCACATCGACTACTTATTGGGTGGATATGGGTTGAATTTTTAATGCGATGAAAAATAGGGTGCGTTTTCCTCCACGTTGAAAAACGCACGGTGTTTTTCAGTAGTTTGAAAATCGTGACCCCGTTCTCCTAAAGGCGCGACCCGCGGTGCTATTCCTTCTCATAGTAAACATTGACCCCACATCAATTGCTTATCGGGTGGATATGGGTTGAATTTTTCCAATGCGATGGAAAATAGGGTGCATTTTCCGCCATGTTGAAAAATGCACGGTGTTTTTGGCAGTTTGAAAATCGTGACCCCATTCTCCTAAAGGCGCGATTTGTGGTGCTATTCCTTCTCATTGTAAACATTGACCCCACATCAACATCTTATCGGGTGGATATGGGTTAAATTTTTCCAATGTGATGGAAAATAGGGTGCGTTTTCCGCCACATTGAAAAATGCATGGTGTTTTTTCAAGCAATTTGAAAATCGCGACCCCGTTCTCAAAAAGCGCAACGACCCATGGTGCTATTCCTTCTCGTTGTAAACATTGACCCCACATCAACTGCTTATCGGGTGGATATGGGTTGAATTTTTCCAATGCGATGGAAAATAGGGTGCATTTTCCACCATGTTGAAAAATGCACGGTGTTTTTCAGCAGTTTGAAAATCGCGACCCGTTCTCCTAAAGGCGCGACCCGTGGTGCTATTCCTTCTCGTAGTAAACATTGACCCACATCAACTTCTTATCGGGTGGAAATGGGTTGAATTTTCCAATGCGATGTAAAATAGGGTGTGTTTTTACCACCACGTTGAAAAATGCATTGTGTTTTCAAAGCAATTTGAAAATGCGACCCCATTCGTTCTCCTAAAGGCGCGACCCGTGGTGCTATTCCTTCTCGTTGTAAACATTGACCCACATCAACTTCTTATCGGGTGGATATGGGTTGAATTTTTCCAATGTGATGGAAAATAGGGTGTGTTTTCTACCACGTTGAAAAATGCACAATGTTTTTCAGCACTTTGAAAATCGTGACCCGTTCTCGTAAAGGCGTGACCACGGTGCTATTCATTCTCCTTGTAAACATTGACCCCATATCAATGCTTATTGAGTGGATATGGGTTGAATTTTTCAATGCGATGGAAAATAAGGGTGTGTTTTCACCACATTGAAAAGCGGATGGTGTTTTTCAAGTAGTTTTAAAATCGTGACCCGTTCTCAAAAAGTGCAACCCGCGGTGCTATTTCCTTCTCGTTGTAAACATTGACCCCACATCAACTGCTTATTGGGTGGATATGGGTTGAATTTTTCCAATGTGATGGAAAGTAGGGTGCATTTTCCACCACGTTGAAAAATGCACGGTGTTTTTCAAGTGACTTTGAAAATCGCCACCGTTCTCAAAAGGCGCGACCCATGGGTGCTATTCCTTCTCGTTGTAAACATTGACCCCACATCAACTACTTATCGGTGGATATGGGTTGAATTTTTTCAATGTGGTGGAAAATAAGGTGCATTTTCCACCACGTTGAAAAATGCACGGTGTTTTTAGCAGTATGAAAATCATGACCCCTTTCTCTTAAAGTGACCTGCGGTGCTATTCCTTCTCGTTGTAAACATTAACCCCACATCATCGATTATCGAGGTGGATATGGGTTGAATTTTTCCAATGCGATGGAAAATAGGGTGCGTTTTCCACCACGTTGAAAAATACACGGTGTTTTTCAGCAGTTTGAAAATCGTGACCCCGTTCTCCAAAAGGCATGACCCGCAGTGCTATTCCTTCTCATTGTAAACATTGACCCCACATCAACTACTTATCGGGTGGATATGGGTTGAATTTTTCCAATGCGATGGAAAATAGGGTGTTTTTCCACGTTGAAAAATGCATGGTGTTTTTCAGCAGTTTGAAAATCGTGACCCCATTCTCATAAAGGCGCGACCCATGGTGCTCTTCCTTCTCGTTGTAAACATTGACCCCACATCAACTGCTTATCGGGTGGATATGGGTTGAATTTTTCAATGCGATGGAAAATAGGGTGTGTTTTCTTCCATGTTGAAAAATGCATGTCGTTTTTCAGCAGTTGAAAATGAAAATCGTGATCCCGTTCTCATAAAAGTGCGACCCGTGGTGCTATTCCTTCTTGTTGTAAACATTGACCCACATCAACTACTTATCGGGTGGATATGGGTTGAATTTTTCCAATGCGATGGAAAAAGGGTGCGAAAAATTTTTCGCCACGTTGAAAAAATGCGGTGTTTTTCAACAGTTAAATGAAAATCGCGACCCGTTCTCCTAAAGGCGCGCGCGACCCACTGTCCAGTGTTATTCCTTCTCATTGTAAACATTGGACATGCTTCAATGAGAACTTGAAATTAAAATTCTCTATAATATGTACATTAACCACAAGTAACATTCACAATACTTGCACATTTTAAATCTTTTTCCATTTTAAATTTTTTAGTATGTTTTGATGGTATAATTATTATTTACTCTTTTAAAAACCATAATATACGTTTAACCAACACCTGTTGATGTCAAAGATCACATGGAAAGTGTCATTTTATTACAAAGTTATATTTTATGTCAAAGGTCACTTGGATAGTCTTCGGTGTAAGACTGGCACTTTTTTCCTCAGTCGACGCCTTGGCCAGGATGTACATCTTCTTCCATAATTCTTTGTGGCCTTCGTGAATTTTAACAACGGAATTAAAACTTGCTACTTGATTTTCGAACACTTTTTTGTTGGATTCACACGTCGTCTCCCAATTCTTAATTTCTAATTCCAACTCTTGAACCTCAAGCTCCAACTCCATCTTTCTTGAAAAGCACCTAGTAATTGGTCCAATAATTCCTTATTTATCTTTGACAATTTTAAATATTGTAGTCTAAGTCTTTCACGCTCGATTTTATAAAACTTTGCCTTGTTCATTGCATGTTTCAGTTCTATTTCCATACGACTGATGGGAATGAATCATCTTCTTGTCTAGCTTCAACATTTTCATTTGCAGGGCTCTATAGTCTTTCGAACACATTATTACTGGGACTATAGAATTTTGCATTGTCTTTCGGTTCCGGCACTGGTAATGCCTTGCGCTTTCCAACCTTCTTTTTTCTCGTCATCTAATTAAACCTGTATTTAAACAACCAATTAATATTTGTTAACATTCAAACGTAATTGTAACCATATACCATACACGGAAGCAAAACCCAACAAAGTAACCATATACCATTTACCGTAATCCACATTCATAGTCACATTAATACATTAACCATATACACATTGACAACATCATTATTTATACAATAAATGGAATGTCACATAACAAGAATAAAAACTATTTAATGAGTTATAAATAGAACCACAAACCATATTCAATTTAACAAGAATGTAGTACTAAATCGTAAATGTCAAACACATTAAAGTAATAACCTCATCACACATATATACAATTGTCCTCTAATCACACTTGTCTTCTAATCACACTTATATTACTCTTCCTTATTCATCACATCGCATACCAGATATAACAATTGAATACATGATCTAAATACTAATTAATGTGCACATCATAACATCAACCAAAAAACAACCATATTAGTGTAAAATCACATACATCTAATAATCATAATTTAACCACATGCGTCTATCCATATCATCTATTATGCTAAAAAGGCAAAATTCATCAAATATAACTAATTTTTTGCATACCACATAATCAATATCTATACATATATGTCTAATATATAAGTAAAATTTTCAAATATGTAAGTGAAATATAAAATTTCTATGATTGGTATATTCATTTGTTATCATTGTCTTGGGTGGGAGTGTCGGGTTTTTTCCTCAATCACCACCTTGGCATGCATGTACATCTTCTTCCATACTTCCTTCTGATCTTGTGTGTTTTAAGAACGGTATTAAAGTTTGCTACATGAGTTGTGAACACTTTTTTGTCCACTTCACGCATTGTCTCCCAATTCTTAATTTCTAGTTCTAACTCCTGAACCTCGACCTCCAACTCCATCTTCCTTGAGGCAATTTCTCCTATTTCATCCAATAATTCCTTGTTTTTTTTTGTAAAATATAAATTTTCCAATGCAAAGCTTTCACACTGGTTTTGATATATCTTTGTCTTCTTTGTTACAAGTTTCATTTCTAAATCCATATGAACTGACGGGGAAGGGTCGTCTTCTTGTGTAGCACCGACATCTTTGTTTGTAAAGCTCTTTGCATTCTTTTTGAATGGATAAGTGTCACTATCGAATGATTCATAATCATTTGGTTCTTGCATAGGTGAAGCCTTGTGCTTTCCAGTCTTCTTTAGTCTTGCCATCTAAATAAACCTGTATTATAACAATCGATTATTATTTGTTACCATTCAAACATAATGTGAAAGGAAATAATGCACTTAACTTATACGTAACAAAATATTATCATGGATGAAATATATATGAAAGTTTCGTAACCACATCAAACTCAAGTATGCATACATGGATGTAGAACGCAACTATGTAACGATAATCCACAATCCATAATCCATAATACACAAAATTAGAAAAAAATTGTGAATTATCTGCGATTAATTACTGAACATGTCAAACCCAAGCAGGCATACAAGGAATAAGAACTCAAATATCTAACCACATACCAAAAACCGTAATCCACAACCCATAGTCACATCAATACATTAACCAGATACACAGTAACAACATCATCATTTATACAGTAAATGGAATGTCACATAACAGGAATAAAAACCATCTAATGCATTATAAACAGATCGTAAATGGATAACTCTATGTAACCCATAACCACAAACCATATTCAATATATCAATAATGCAGTACTAAGTCGTATACCTCAAACACATTAAAGTAACATCATCGTCATATACACATATATACTAATCTGATTCCTCACAATCAATGTTATACATAAAGGTTTTCATCTCCTTCGTTGCCTAGTGTTAGCCACAGACAAAAGTCCATCATAAAATCTAATACGTTTCTTCTCATTTCTATGTACAAAATTTGGTGTGATGCCAAGAATGGGTGGGGCATCCGATGTCTTTATCCGAGTACGGCGCACTGTCTCAACATGTACCGCATCATCCTGAAAGCCAACCATATAGTAAATAAGTGAACGTAGATGAATGTCTCAGGTAAACACATAATTAAATTAAATCATTCATCCAAATGTCTCACTACTTGCCTCTTCAGGAGTGTCAAGTCTGATATCGTTGAGATCCCAAATAGCAAACCCTTTGACACACTCTGCCAAAGTGTTTACAAATGTATTAGGGTAGGGCAATGGAGCAGTGGGAACAATGGCCTCAGAAATAATCACTTTGACAGTAAATTTGGGGAGTGTGATGCCATGACACTTCGCGTGTGGGCTACTATCACAAACCACTCCTCTCACGACCACCATATCATCTGACATTAACCTGACTTCGGCCCCCCCAGAAAAGCCTATAATAACGACAATCTCAATTACATTAATAAATTTTTCTTTATTTCACCAAAAAAGAATACAAAAAAGCAAATGAGAACATTCAATAACTTACAGTCAGTTCCACCCTCGCTCATACTACCAGCAATGTTTGTGTCCCTCTCCTCGTGCCTCCCCTCACAACCCTCTCTCTCCTCGAACTGGAAAAGAAGTTTCAACACCGGGATTTTTCATCTCCACCTTTCTTACCTCAAGTGAAGCTATCTCTCCAATAAGATCGAGACCACAGGTTGATTGAGAAGGGGGCGTCTTATCGCAAACATCCACCTATAACAATCGAGCCATCAAGACAATCAAAGTATCAACAACATAAGGAAACATACATTTTTCGAGAGTGCGTTAAGTGATTTTTTACCTCTCTCTGTTTCACACTACAAATCACGTGTCTCTGTTAGCGTAAGAGTTGACACAAGGGAATGTCATAATCCTACGCACGCATATAGTTAGTATATACAAAAATACACAAAAACTACATTGTATCTTTACTTACGAAAGACCAATAATTACTTACGTTATCATTCGTAGGGGGTCAACATTTTTGCTACTTGTTCCACCCTCTTCTCTAGCTTCTGTGCATGAAAGAATATCAAGTTTTTGATTTCCAACCTAACATTATATTTAAATTTCTATACCAATCTTAAATTTACCTCTGTTCCGATATTTGAGTTTTTATTTCCTCTCACTCTCAACCAATGCTCCTCTCTCACCTTTCTCATCTCCATTGAATCGTAGGCACGCATTGCATCATCCACCTCCCTCTTTCCTTCTCGGCTCAACTCCTCAAATCGATATTTGCATTCTTTTTGCAAACGTGATCAATAACCCTCCTCCGCTGCAAGTAGAATCGTTGCCTTAGGACGTAGTTCACATCCGCCTCCCTCTTTTGCACGTATGCCCGCTTCTATCTTGAGAGATAGGTGATCATTTCCCCATATGCTTACGGCCACGCTTACGAGGTTCCACGGAGGGAAGATTGTGTTCTACTTGGCGATGTCTATTTAGTCTATGTAACTTAGAAAACCTAACATCCCCACTATCAAGCACATGATCCATGCTGACAGACATAATGAATATGACCATTAACATATTTAGTTTTATATTCTATGGGTGGCTCATGGATATCTGAGTGAATGGGCTCGAAGGACCATCTGACATATCGCCATCAACTATTGGAGGATCATCTCCCTTTGCTTCCTCTATGATGCTTGCAAAACGCGTACGCGCCATGTGATGTGAAGGTACTTGTATCTACGGAGTCCAAGTGCATAACTATTAGCCCGACATAAAATATTAAGTATTTTGCAAAAAAAGTAATGTTCACATATTCGAATATTATCATCATGGAATGTGAAGAAACCTGTATGAAAAGACATATTCGAATATTATCATAACAAATGACATAATTGTTACTATGACAAACAATTAATGTTCACAAAGTTATATATTACCGTCTCATTATTTATGTCTTCCCGAAAACATAAGAATGGATTGTGAACATGGATCGGCCCATGTCACCGAGCTTCCGCATGTTTCGTTCATGTCCATTGTCATAACCATCGTTGAAGTGACACATTGTAAAACAAGTTAAACTGAAACAAATGGTGCACAAACTTATTTATTCGTATTTTGCATTCATATTGAGAAAATCATGCACAATAAATGATTTGTGATGAAATTAGCCGCACACATTATTTTTTTCAAAACTAGATACTCGACTCTAGATGTTTCGAACTAAACATGAAATGTGAATTCCAAGTGTGTTAAAAGAGATTATAGGATAAAGCATGATGTATCCAAAATGCCCGGTTTATCAACCAACACTATATGATGTAACATCATATTATCCACAAAATATATAATATATACGCTAGAGACAATTCACATAATATTAGTTATTCACAATCTAATAAATAATGTATGTCTACCATTACGCAATAAGGAAATACACATATATCATATCGAAATGTCTTCCATGGCAAGTGCTAGCAAAGCTACCACTTCTTGGCTTATAGTGTCCCTAGACACTTGACATACATCTAACCTACCTCTGTTAACTTTTACATGCATGTATGAACATTTCACAATGCGAGCTACACTCTCTAGCACTTGAACTCGAAGAATTGAAAGATTTACATTGTTACATTGGTATACACCAGTCATTTGTTTCACAACAAGCATATCATGAGAAAACACACAAACGTTCCGAACATCGTGGTGTATCACTTCCTCAAGACCCAATATCAACGCCCTATACTCAGCCTGGTGGAAGGTCATAGTAGCATTTCCGACAATTGTACCTCTTTCTACTATCTTGCTTCCATCAGGGTCGTATAATATGAACGATGAACATGCTAGATTTTCGGAGGTATTCGACACTCCATGAATTTCCAATCTCCAAATTGCAACCATGCTTACCTTTACAATGGACAAAAATATATCGTAAGAAAACATTAAAAAAAATTGAATGAACACTTCTAATTTGACTTTTTCAATACAAACATCTATAATTTAACATATGACAAGACCCTAAAACATTTGCTCCTGAGTTCGTTCATTAATAACGATTTCTTATTAGAGAGTCAATGGAGTTAGTACTTTGTCTACTAAAACTAAAACTAAAACTAAAACTTCCTTACAATACTAAAAATTTCGTATTTCGTATGTTAGACTAAAGTGCAAATAAATTTGGAATATATAATAGAATCGTAATCATGATGTTTTGATTAGTTTATAAGTAATATTAAATTTGAATAAATCACTTGCGGATGACATTCCAATAATTGTTATATCTATAAACATTTGATTATTATAGTATTGCGACGACATTCTAATAATTGTTATTTATAGTTTATTCTAATAATTGTTATAGTTTATTCACTAAATAATCATTTAATGTATATCTAGTATTTAAATTACATGCTTCAATGAGTACTTGAGTTCTCTAGAATTAGCTCCTTTTCAAACAATATCGGTATTCTATATTATGTATATTAAGTTGGCTACAGGTGCATCTCGTATATGAGTTGAACTCATAAAACAACACTCTTTACACATAAATAAATGATGGGAAATGATAATTGCACCAATACAATCCTAAATTGGACAAATGATGATAATCCCATACTTAGTGAATTAGAAAATCGTTACCATTACACATTTCCTACCAAAATATAATTTTAACATAAATGAATTTTAATAATCTAAACTTGCTATACAAATATCTAAACATTAGTAATTTTAAAACTATAATCCATAGAAACACGTATTAATACTAAGGAAAACATATTTAATCAAGAATATATTCGAACAACAAAACAAAATATATTTATGTTGGTGTGAATCGACATCGACAAAAAATAAATATTTATATAGGTTTTTCTCAAACATGTCATAAGTTTTTTAGAACAAAACATAAAAACCGTAACTATTTTTTTTGTTTTTAGCAGCAAACTTGGAGTTGCTTCCATGTGCAATCTTTTTTGCACAATTTTTGGTATCTGTCGCCGGTTTTATGACCGGAACTCCCATCTTTCTCAGCTTATGTGGAGGCTCGTACTTCTGGGCATCCTCCATCGTGTCATATGCTAGACCATATCCTCGCGAATGCGGCCCTATAGTGCGGAACTTAGATAAATAAATAACAGAAGTTTCTGGAAAATTGAGCCGGGCCTTAACCATCACTGCAATTTCAGGTTTGGGCGGCTTAGACTGTTGATGATGGTCTATATAGACCACAAATGTGGACCTCCTAAAACTTTCCTCCCTTTGGAATTTGGGAGTTGTTAACGTTATCCCTACGGGATTCGCAGGAACTAGACTTCGTGTATTCATTTTCACCATGCAAAATACAAACTGAATACAACAACACACATGCAAAAAAATATACAATTAATGTTAGTACAATACATGTCAAATCAAATATATGTCATCCAATATGATAAAATAATCACAACATCAGAAAGCAACTAATCCATGACAAATTCAAGTATCGATAAATGCCAACGGCTATCCTTCACCCAAGAACCACCCTCCCATAATATCACAACCATCCATTGCAAAAGGGATGGTTGTGATATTATGGGAGGGTGCATTTTGAGTGGAAGGTCGGTGGGTGACTTTAAAAACCTCTGCTCAAAGCACAGTCTACCACCCATCTATCGATGCGGAATCCTAAGGGGCAAGCCCCTTCATCATGCAATGATAGTTGGGCGTATCGATGTGGCATCCTAAGGGGCAAGCCCCTTCAACACGCACCGATTCCTGTCTTTGCAGAGGCACTTGCCCCCATATGCCAAATTGAGAGTCAAAGTATGATATCACATAATTTTTATAGCTTCAACTTTCATTAAACATTCACAACATTACAATTACCAATATTTAACAAATAATTAACAATATATATATATATATATATATATACAAATGAGTTCCACATTCGTAATATTTACAACTATAATGCATCCAAGAAATCAAACTTTTCCTAATGTATTTAATTTAAAACAAGCTAAGAGCAATGAAATCACAACTAACAACTCGAAGATCACATGCATATTTAACCAATACCAACATAATATCAACATAATTAACTAGTCTCATACCAGTGATTAATAAATGCAAATTGTAGAAATTACCGAATCCTCTATCATTTACTAACAAACACGTGAATACAATAATATCACAATAATAAACTAGTTCACACTATTATTTAGTGTCTATATACTAAACAAAATATTTGAACACGTCATTTGTTTTGAAAACATGCTTCAAAACAATTGTTTGATATATTTGTACTTGTGATAAAGTTTCATGTTATATTTGTCCTTGTGTATATCAAGCACATACATTTGTTCCTATTTACAAAGTATTAGGTAATAGATATGACATCAAATTGCTTCCTTTTCTTATAGTTTCAAATATATTAATTAATAATAATAATGAAAAATATAATTATTTTCTAAAATTTAAGGTTCAAGGTTTAGGGCTTAGGTTTAGGGTTAGGGTTTGGGGTTTAGGGTTTAGGCCTCAAGGTTCGGGGTTTAGGGTATAAAAGTTGAAATTTAAATATTGAAATGAAATAATTGATCATAATAAGAAACGTTATATAGAAAATGTTGTGGAGTTAGGAAACCTAACAAATGCATTCCTACTATTTGAATAAAATATGAATGATTAGAAATTGGACTTAGACACCCTATTAAGCACGAGCCACCAAATCTAAATAGAATGCAAATAAGTGGATATCAAAGTTAGAAACCCTATGATGCACAAAGTTCCAAATATAAATAAATTATGGGTCCCATGTCCAATAATTGAAGCTAGAAACTTTGTCAACCACATGACTTTGATTCTTCCACACTGAATATGAAAATGCATACGAACCTTAGGTTGAATAAGCATTTCTCAGAATATGATTATCTAATATGTGATCACCTTTTTATAATTTAGGATAAGCTAATAAAGTTCACATTTCAAAAGGAAAAAATTAGATATAACATATGCAAAAAGTTAAATTTTATTAAATCATCGGAAAACACCATAAATATAGACATCGAGTGTGAGCATTTTTGGCATTCTAAGTCTTAAAATAATATTTCAATATTGATATCATTACACTAGCACTAAGTTTATTTGTTACCTCTGCCTCCCCCCAATGTTGGAGATAACCCCAAGGCCTCAACACTAAAACTAGTAACTATGGTTCTTCTTGTAGTCTCCCTCACGACTCTTTAACATATCTTACTAGATACTCAAGGAAAGTCCACTACTGTTGATCGAATGAATGGGGATCCACCCACCATAAAAATTATCTTGTGAGATTTGTCAACTCTTGAACTCATACTATAATTGGACAATATGCCCATGTATCATATGTCCCCATATACGAGCACCACATAATATCCCCTTAATCTCATATAATCACTTGCTAATGAATTACAAGCCAAACACACAAATAAGGGAAACTTTGCGACAATATGTAGATGTTTCCCCATTACTATATGCATCATGAACATCTTATAAATCTATGTCAAAAAAAGAATCACTAACCTAATCACCATATTTTATAGGGCTAATATATGATAAATGTCATGGTACAAATGTACCAAATTTATACTCATGTAATGTATTATTCCTTGATCTAGCACCACTTGACACATGGCTATACAAAAACGTGGAACATCTTAACCTAACTTGTGACAAAATACACATGTCACCATAAAGTTTAAAATTGCCTTATAAAAATCGATAATGGTTACAACATATACATCCCTCAACCACAGTAGGAAGGAATGTAGATTATAACAATATGAGGTTTTTGAATACCTATTTACTTTCTACCTATCTACGATGTCATCTTGAGTGCCATAAAGCATGGGTGCACCCAATCCATCAATTACCCTAATATTACAATTGTAGATCTCTTATCGACAAACTAGAATAAACTTAAGATATTGCATGTAAGGTAATAATTATCTATAGGGATCCTTTCTCAAAATAGTATTAAATAAATGACCATTCTAGATCTAACCCACAAAAAAATACCTAGCTCACAAAGTGATCTAGGTTTGTAAGAAAAAGTTATGTCGAAAGGAGGTTATATGTTCCTTTTATATACATTGTATGTCTTTAGGGTCTCCTAGACCTAATTTAGCCTCTCTTTATAGCTATCTAGACTTGGCCTAGTACATATTTACACCTTTCTCAGGATTTGGACCTAATTTAGCCTTCCCTTTATAGTGTATTTGGACCTTTCCTAACACCCTTACCTTTGAGAGATATCTACATTGATTATACTTACTTTTTATACTCGTTTGTATACATTGCATTATACTTTTCTTTGAAGTCATTTATTATTAGGGTTACCATGAGTAATTTTTAAAATGTTACATGTGGTCGAGATGATGGATGCAACATCCATTCACTTGAACGTAGAAACTTAAGTAAAGGTATGCATATTTCATTATGTTTAACTTCTTAAGTTATTACATCTTTATAGTTATTTACCTAAATTTTGGTATAGTAGGTCCAATTTATAGTTTATGAATTGTTTGGTTATGAGAATTACCTTAAATATTGCAATCCATAAGTTTCATAATCTTATCAAACATGAATTAACATAATACTTTTGAATCTCAAAGCCATGTGTTTTTTTCTTTCCTTTATTCAGAAATATTAAAATAGGAAAACTCTGCATGGAGTTACATTGTATACGTTTTAAGGGAGGAGGAAAACTTGTGGACATTAAAATAGAACTCAATTCTTCAATGTTAAAGTTTAAAAGTAACTATAACTGATGGTTTATAAAGGTATAATATGGGATGTCATGAAATTTAAAAGTAGTTTTTCAATTATAGTAATTATAGTAAGAAATTAGTTTAAAATTTCATTGTTGAAAAACACAGTGTGTTTTCAACAATGATGAAAAACACACTGTGTTTTTCAACATTTTTCAAAATTATTTCCTCCATATAGAAAATTGTTGACATGGAATGATACCAATAATAGACAGGTAATGATACCAATAAGTGCACTATTGACATTATTATAGGTATTGTATTATCCATATAAAATTCTTCTTATTTGTCAAATTTATTTGTGTGGGCATTTTTATCTTTGCAAAGTTTTTTAAAAAATGATAAAGTAAAGTAGGATTAAAGCCTCGATAGCCAATAATCAAGGGTTAAATTTCAGTGCCACCAATGGTCATATTTAAAGTTTATATCTTGTTGTTGCAATATTTAAAGTGATGCAGGACAACTTTTTCTTTGCCTAAGATGTGTCAATGAACATGACGGGAACTCAGGCTCACTCGGGTCGTTTACATCCTCTCATCAGTTGGGGGGTTCACTATACTCACTTCAACATGTCAACATGTCACTAAGATTTTTCTTAACTACCTTTGTTTGACCATCTATTTGAGCATGATGGATAAAACCAAACTACAAATTGGTGTTCAAATTCCTCCAAACTGTACTCTTGAGATGTCCCACAATTTTAACCATATTTTAATATCTCTACTAGACACAGTGTTAGGAGATATTGCTCAACCTTTGTACTTTCGTAAGTAATTTTTTACAGACATTTTTTAAACACTTTACATAGATTCTTTGTGGCATTTCATCAAACAGACGATGTGTGTATTAAAACAATTACTCACATCATGATGGGTGTATTGTAACCAATGATTAACTTACCATTTCTTTGAGACATTTTGTCAAACAGTTCATAGTTAGACATTTTGTCAAACAATTCATAGTCGATCTTTCAACAATTGAGGAAGCTTTCGAGGAAATGATTACAAAGAATTTCAAATAGGTTAAAAGGTATGCATTCAAAGTTCACTTACAGTCAAAGTTCAAAGTTCACTTATAGTGAAGAAATGCCAAAGGAATAACGCAGAGTGAAGGGATGTATAAAGAAAAACAAAGAAATGTGACTAGTAATGTATAAAGAAAACCACATAATTTTTTTTCCCTGACTAGTAACAAAGAAATACAAATGATTCAATGTTAATGTATAAAGAAAAAAGAATTTTTTTTGCCCCGCATGATAAAGGGTATGGGCTCTTACTATTGTCATGGCCGACAATGGCTCCTTCCTCCTTCCTCATCTATAAGCTCGCTCGAACCCTTACCCAAAACAAATGGATCACCAAACGGATGCTGAAATTTCTCCTTCACTGGAAAAACGTTGCAAACCCATGTAAAATGGCTCCCTCCCTCCTTCCTACTTTCGGAAATGTGCGAAGAATGTGACAGGGTGCGATATCAAACGTATACAATGCGATTACCATGCATTTGGGTGATTACCAGATTTTTTTTTGATGATTACCAGACCTCGGGTGCATACAATAGTGTGTGAAGGAAGTGGAATGGCGGGGGCACGTTGTTCAATAATTCAAATTTCTCCACTTACGTCATCATCATGCCATGTCCATTGGAGGACCCGGTACCCCAAGTGCTTTTGGAGTTGTTGCCTTCTCGGTCGTGTGACATCACCTATCCGACGATGAGTATGGGTGATGGGCCATAGATGGCATGTTGGAAACCACACCATACATGGATGCATTTTCAGTGGAGGGTAGCCACTGGCGATCTTACTCGACTATGTAACGCCTCCCGACATAACAACAATGTTTATTGTAGTTTGTGGCGAGCCACTTTAGCTAAGTTCAATAAGGTGAAATAAAATTCATCAAGTTATTATATATCTTTGAACAAAACAAATATGATAATTTAATATGATGAGATGGAACATGGAAGTGCGGGGGAAGGGAAGGGTTGGAATTAAATAAAATGGAGGGATCTGTCTAACCTAGCAATAGCAATAGGATCGCATGACCTCATGTATTAGACTATACGATACCATAATACTCTCTCATGTCTTGTCTATCTCTAACCCATAATGACCGAATAGTCATACCCCATTTCCAGTAGACCCCTTAAGGCACCCATTCAAGAAATAGATCGGTGACCCTTATCTGCACAAAGGAAATTGTTAATAACATGTATGAAAGATTAGGATAATAATTTAGGTGTATCTAAAGAGAACTCAAATTAAGACTCTTTAGCCATTGATTAGAGAACAAAAATTCCTAAGGGATAAAATTAAGAAATGGATACAATCATAAACATCATAATCAGCAAGATAAAAGGAATATAAACTATTATGAATAGTTAATTGAGTGGAAAGGGTGTGCAAGATAGGATGCGGAACTTGGATGTCCGAATCTAAGGTTGTGGAGAAGGAACAATGCATCGATGAGAACATAGTAAGTTCAAAAGATGGATCTCATGATTTACTTACCACTGGGGGTGTGATGCAAGAGAATTTATAGGATTGGGAAATATTTTATAAATCATTTCTTGTAATGTTCTAGTTATTTTATTTTATTTTCTTGTACATTTGTCAATGTAAACACCTAATATTCTTGAGGGTTTACTCTCCTAAATTGGATTCTATTTTGAGGGGGTGTGAATGTCATAGAATAAGGGGGAACTTAATATTTTGGGGGTTGTTTTTTTGTTTGGGATGCCTTAAATGAAATGATTGGAAGGAATAAAAACTAGTGTGTTTGTGTGTGTGTGCACACACATATATGTATATCTATGTCTTTGTGTGTATGTGTATATCTTAAATAAATCTATCTAAAATGTGTTGAGAGATATCAATCTCAAATCACCTATCTAGTTATGTTACTCTAGTATATGTATACCATAATAATAATAATAATAATAGTAATAATAAATATAATATAGTAAGTATATTATAATAAATGTATCTATATGAAATACATCAATAGATATCAATTTAAAGGTTCTTAGCTTATATTTTTCATATGCCACTTTAATCATTAACTTCATTAACTTCTCTATAAATTTCTCATTGATTTTGGTAAATAGAATCATTTAGTTGTGTGATTGTGTTAGTTTTAAAAATATATATTCAAGAAAAATGGGTCCAAAAATACTATCTTGCCAAGATATTACTATTTTTTATTGACTTCTCTAAGAAAAAAATAAAAGTATATATTTAAGTGACAATCGAGGAACTCAAATTTATGGATGAATTGTCGTGTGATGGATCAAATGGATGTCAAATTTAATATCAAGAATAGAAGTGAATAACTCACTCCATTACAACCATGGCTACCATTCTAGGAATACCTCTCGGCGTAACTATAATTTTTTTGCATTGCATATTTATTCTAGTAGAGAGATATTTTGATGTTACCTTTGTTTGCTTATGCATAAATTTGACTGCCTCGTTTTTCTTACCAAGCATTTGTTAGATGCCTGAATTAAGGCAAAAGATAAATTTGTATGTGGAAGGTATATGAATGTTTGTAAAAGTTCATGTATGACCAAAACCATGTTGAAAACATGAATATTCTTTCTTATTTAAATGTTTAGGACTGATATGTGTCATTGATTTCCACCATACTCTACAATCATTATCAAGGCTCTCTCTAAATGAGTTTAGAGAGATTATCATTTAGGATAGGAGGTCCCACAAAAGGGTCCATTGTTCCTCCTTCCACATTAGATTACACCTTTTTATATCATTCCTAACATGTTTCACTCCTCAAACCCTTGTAGAGTAAATGTTGTCATCTCTCCCATGTACTTTCATTGATCTTGAATTTATCCCTCGAATTCGATCTACATAATATTTTATTTGGTTTTGGGATCAATATGCATAAATATTTACATTGACAATCCTTTAATATTGATGTTGTATTATATTATGAATCCCATATTGAGTATTGTGATTCAAACTTACTCACATCTGATAGCTCCTCACACCACTTACAAGGTCTCCTAAGTTTGTATGTTTCCATGAGTTGACTACCATTTGTTTTGCATGCGGTGGCTAAACATTGCATTGGTCAACACCCCAAATAGATAGATGATGTACGCTACATGTGTCCCTATACCTTAACATAGAAATTGAGATCTCTCCCAATTGTCCTCGAATGGCATCCAAGCATCCGTGTATTCAAAATTGTTATCTCATCAATGAATTATAATATTCAAACTGATCACCAAATTATAATTTTTACACCAAAATGTTCCTGTTTATAATGTTGGATGAAGAGGATTAATGGAGAACCTAAATTTGCACACACCCAATAATTTCCCTCTTTTGCTAGTGTCTTTCAAACATTAATTATGCTAATAGACATTCCCAAATTGGAGTGTCGGTGGTTGTGTATGACATGCATTGGGAATATGGGAGGTTGAGGTTTAGGGCCCATTTTCATTGAGTGACAACATAATCAAAACTATTGAAAAGGAAACCTTAAATTATACCTTATTACGTAAATGGAAACCCTAATCACAATAGTGTAAGTAATCAATGATGTAAAGAAACCTAAATGTAGAGTTTCTATATCTAACCTATATAGAGTTAGGGATACAAACATATGCAAGTTTCCTTGCAATTATTCATAGATCACACCTTGTTTTATGAATGATCTCTAAAATAAGTTACCTCATTTACCTACACACCATACATCATTTCTCATTTAAGTGATTGAGAAAAATGGCACGTGGTTCATATGTGTCTAATGTAAGAAAGAAAAGTTTTACATTGGATCCCACCAACATTTTCTTCGCTCCTTGAATTCTCCTCCCTCAAACCCCTTCTTCAACGCCTTTCTTCCTCCTTTGATGGTTCACTCTCTCAAATTTATACTTCTTTGATGCATTCCCTTCATTACATATTTAGCATGTGGTTTCTAGTTAGTAATTTATAAATAACACTATTTTCTATTTTTGAAGGATAATATATAATTTAAATTACCATCACCTACAAATTGTTTAACAAGCACATGTGGCCATTCGATTTAACCTTTGATGGAGATTGAGTTTTGGGTCACTAAATTAGCTACTTTTTAAAAGTGAGTTGTAGGTGATGTGACTCTAGGATGATAGAAAGAAACATAAATTGGAAAAGGTTGGGAAAAATTTAATTACTAGCAATTGCACGTGAAATGTACGATGGAAACGCTGAAGGGATCTGTGGAAGGAGTAAGTTTATAGGGATATAAACAACGAGAGAGGAACATGGGTGAAGGAGGAGGTGTTTGAGGGTGGATAATTGTGAGGGTGGGAAAAATGTAATGAGGAAACAATGTGAAACTAAAATTTTCAACAAAGTGGTAAATGTGCTTGACTTCATACATGCAATTTCTCTTGGACTATGTATGTGAGCTTATAAAGTCAAAAAATAATAAAGGGAATTGCAATATGTTTTTGTTATAAATCCAATGATGATGATTTATTTTTGTAGCACTTTGCATACCCCCTTTTTAGTTGCGAGATCAAGCAAATGCGGAAATGGTTTAACAAATATTGAAATTTGTAAAACCCTAATTGCAAAGTCATAATGAAATTGTAAGAAATAAAGTACATATCGACCTAAGTAATAAGCTAGATAAAAATGAAACCTTAGGTATAAAAAAGGAATAGAAGACTTATCTAATTTTCTAATATATCACGAGGTGTGTTGAGCTAGAAAAATGATGAAATAGGAGGGAAGACTATCACAACTAAACACAAAATTGACAGATATGTCGGGACTAGGGTATCAAGATCAGGTCGGGGTGCCTATGCACCAAATTCATCTCATGGGTTCTGTGACTATGAAAATGGATGGAATCTAAACATTCTTGTGTCGCACCAATTTTGTTAAACTACGATGTTCGTCGCATGTAACTTTGCACAACAAAATACCTCTTGTAACACCCCAAAACACATCAAATCCTAAAAAGAAAAATATACAAATAGGGATTGAAATGACCCCTGAGTTCACCCAAAAAAGTGAAATTATGACCAGAATGTTACACTACATATCAAAATCCATGTAGTTCTCTATGTGTGTGTGTGAAGAATCATGCCCTAGATGGCTCTTGTGCAAGATGCCTTGAATAGTGAGCAATAACTATCTATATAACAATGTAGATGGATATGTGGATGTCATAATGAACTTACCCTCATATGCATGTATGTAAAAACATTTATTCCTTTTTCCCTTGAATGATAGCTAGATGGATGCTTTGATGCTCTTAGAATGCCTTGGATGCAACCTCGGGTGATGGTAATAGATGCTTAGAGCTTGGTCCTTTATTATGATCACATAGATTTTTATTATATGATTCCTTTGGTTTAATTTTCGTAATTAACATCTAGAAGTCTAACTACAAACAAAACAAGATTCCCAAAAAGATAAAAGAGGCCCAAAAGAGGCGAGTAAGATATAAAGAGGTTGGGGGCGCCTAGAGGGGACAAGGGCACCTAGGCACTAGTGTCTAGAGCCAAGAAAGATAAAGCGTTAAAGTTAGACTAGGATGTGAAGTGAGCAAGAACACAGAGAAAATAAGAAAGACAATAAAGAGGCCAAAGATAGATGTCAATTACCATTTTTCTTGCTTAGGAATCATATAAACAATGGTATGTGATTAGGACCTAGATATGTACCCAAGTGCATTATTTAGTGTCTACATTTGCTGCCACTTTATTTTTTGAGTGAATACTTGATAATATAAAGTAGATAAGAGATGTGTACCGATAACCATATATATCGATAAAAAAGTGTGTCGAGGAGACAAGAAAAAGCTGTGGAGTGATAAAATGAAGCATGGAAGCTAAAGGAAGAGGATGTGATCCTAGGGGTAGAAGTGTATGTGTTACTCCGCATTGTACCTTTTGTTGTTCTCCCTTGATTTTTTTATGTGATTTTTTTCTTCCCATAATGACGGACCTAAGAGAGGGAGAGAGAGGAGTAAAAAAGTATTCAAATATGTGTATATGAACAATTCGATCCAAATATGTAAAAATGTGAAAAGTAGTAAAAGGAATAGATGCACATGAACTATGATGAGTTAAAAGGATAGAAAGGATCTTAAAAATGTTGTCCAAGAATGATTTTATTGGGGATATCACGCGAGAGTAAATTTTTGGGTGATCTCATGCCAAGAACATGTTTTTGGGCGATCTCACATTATGGCGAGAAGAAGTGTTGGGGAGAAAGGTTTAGTGTTATTCTCCATCCGACTGCTTCTTGGAATTATATACCACTACTGATTGTGTGATCCTTATTTTTCGAGTTCGATCCAGTTTGATTCAAGTAGAAAATTAGGGTAGAATGTATTCTTATTGCTAGAGGAATGTCCTTGTATTGAGAAAATATTTGTGTAGACTGCTTATGAATGATGTTGATTTGAGAAAAAGTCTTTAATTTCCCTTGGTCATAGGCATATAGGAAGGGTCAGGGGCACCCAAGAACTCATGTCTTTATTTGGGCGTTGGCTTCTATGTTGTGATGAAGACCCAAGTATGAATTTGGGTCGTTTATGTGACTAAAGACTGTGTTGTTCCTATATTATCTGTGTCTGAACTATGTTGTGTGTACTCTTGAATGGGGTTAGTGATTCACCCAATGTATGCCCTTCTCATTTGGGGTGCATGCGACATCGCTAAGAGGATGCATTACAATGTAAAGGATCAAAAGCGTGTTGAAACGGATACCCTATATTGGAGGGAATGTGCATGGTATAAACCAAGGCACATACAAATAAAGAAGTTGGAAACATTTGTGATTGTAAACAAGAAAAATACACATATAGAAGATAATGTGAAAACTAGCAAGCAAGAAGACAATATAGATCGCAAAAAGTGGATTTCAAACATGGGACATCGCTCACAATTTTGCAAGACAATCAGGTCGAAGGGAGCAAAACCATTCAAGGAATGAACAAGGTAATCACAACACCCTTTAATATATGCAACTCGATGGGTAGAGATTCTCGGTGTGATTGCATAACATGGAGCATCTCTCAAAGTGTTGGACTTTTTAAATCGAGAGAGCTCTCCGGATGATGCAAGAAAATAAAACCTAAACTAACAAGGGTGATGCACCAAAGGAATGCTGAAACACCTACTTTGCAATAAACACAAACCATAAAAATGCAATATGATCACCATGCACAAATAACCAAGACTGTAATGAGAGATCAGAAAGGAGACAATGAATGCACAAGAGAGGGTTGAAAATCATCCACAGACATGCATTATTGCTCCAAAAGTTGATACAAAGTGCATTACAATGGCCAAGAGGCGTGAACTTGCATTACAATTTGAATGGGAGGCTTGGAATCCACAAATCCACTTACGAGCAAGAGAAGAAGGGAGGGTGCAAAGAAAGAAATGTCCAACCTTTTGAAAAATGCACCTCCTTACAATATATAGGAAGAATGAGAGAAGGAGGTAGAAGAAATCTGGACTCTTGTTCAACCACCCAAGAGATGCATTGAATCCACTTGTGAAATTAATGGGTCTCATGACACAACCCATGCCTCCATTCCATTTCTTGTTGGGAAAGAAATACCTCATTACGGTGGTGGGTGAGAAATGTGACAACCTCAAGAATGGTGGCCTGTATTTACTCCAGTCGTAGTCGAGGTCATTTGAAGGTCAGGGTTGGGTGCTCAATGCGGGCTCTCACAATCTTTTCAAGATCCAAGCATTTAAAAATCTTGGCGGGCTACATGATTCACCAAATATTTTCCAAACTACTTTGGGTTTGGAGTTTACCCATGTGAGATCTTCGTGGAGCCACGTGTTCTTAAGATTTTTTACCCCCTTTTTCACTCTTGAAGTTGTGATGGTTGGACACTTGGTCTCGCCCATGGGCCTGCTCTATTTCTTTGTGTTTTGGCTAAGTCCCCCCCTTTGGTGGAGAAACTATGTCTAACCCTAGACATGTGGAGGGCTTACACTTTTTGGGACCTACCTCGGAGTTGATCTTTGAAGTTGTGCGAGAGTGACACGTGGAGGCTTTTCGGCTTGACTCTTAGACCTTTTCAACATGGTTCAAACTTTTGGGGCTTAGACCATGTGGAGGATTCGCGCTCATTTGGGACCTGCCCTTTTGATTCTACCTTTGAAGTTTGCGAGATGAGGCACGTGGAGGCCTCCGCAGGATTTTGGACTTCTCAATGGTCGGTGTCCCCTTTTCGGACCTGGGACACATGGAGGGATGGTGCTAGTTCAAGGTCTCTCTTTTGGCCATGCCTTTGAAGTTGTGTTGATGAGGCACGTGGAGGCTTTCTGCTAACCCTTTTATACTTAGTCAATTTGGGCATGCTCCCTTTCTCGATCCGTGACTACGTGGGGATGGTGCTCATTTGGGGACCACCTTTGGATTTAACCCTTGAGGGTGTGCGATGAGACACATGTGGTTCCATCCTGCCCTTTTTACTCTATCTTGATTTTGGACCTTTGAGCCGAGTGAAACCTTTTGGACTCTAGCTGTGTGGCGAGCCTGCACTCGTTTGGGGACTCCTCCTCTGTCGCACCTTTGATGTTGCGCCATTGAGACATGTGGAGGCTTTCGTTGGCCCTTTTATACTTAGCCGATTTGGGCCTCGAGTGAAAAAATTATATGCACTTCCTTGGTGGGTCCCTCATTGTTGACTTCCACATGGAAGTCCCATAGGGTTTTGACTTTCACTATTCCCTCTCACTCTTGGAATTGTGCTGAGCTAACACATAGTGCCTTCCATGAGTCCGTTGCTTTGCCTTGACTTTTCAATGGCCGGTTCCACCTTTTTGGGCTCTAACCATGTGGAGGGCTAGCACTTTCTTATTTGAGTCTCGCTTTGGGTCGCGCCTTTGAAGTTGCGTCGATGAGGCACGTGGAGGCTTCCACTCACTCCTTTATACTTAGCCGATTCGGGCTTTGAGTGAATGTTGTCTTTCTCCATTTTTTCTGATGAGCTTCTGATCCCCTTTAACGTTGTTTGGCCTCATTTTCTAACCTTTCTCCTCCATTTTGAGTTACCCCCTTTGATTTGGGATTGAATATGAGCTGCAGGACTGAACCGACCCTTCGATTTTCTCTGTGTAGGGTCATGTTTGATTAATTTTTCCTAAGGGGAAAAATTGGTCAACAATTTGGTGACTCGAGGGACATTTGCTGCTAGATGAAGAGACCAGTAGTCTTGAAGTATCCATTGGGCATGGAGTCATGAATTGATAGCCTGGTACTACTCTTGTTCCTAAAACCTCGAGCTTGACTACTTGCGACCTGTGACCCTAAGCTTTCCCCGCTATCACACTCTCAATTTTCATAAGAAAATATTGAAAATGAGGTTCTGAGAGTAGAAAATTGTATTGACCTGGGGCTTTCACCTACTCTGGAAATGGACTGGAGGCACACTGAACTACACAACAATACAACATGGGAGCAACAGAATTGTGCCAAAGGCACTTAGGGAAATTGAAACCTAAACTACAACAAGACAATGTGCATATGCACTTAGAGGAATTAAAACCTACTGCTACCCTACACTAACGAAAGAGACAAGAAATTTCAAACAAAACTATGATCTGGCAATGCAAAGTAGCTTCCCTTTCTTACAATTTGCAGCCATGAAGATGATTTGGCACTAAATCTGGTTATTGGTATGAGTGAAAAACTAACAATAGGCCAATCCTCCACCCAAATCATCAAGGTATCAACTGGAAACAAAACAAATACCTCTTTTAGTTGCTCTGCATTTGGATTGAAGAGGCATTTGTAAGCTGATCCTTGGTTCTCTGGAACTCATCCCCATGCTTAGGAGCAAGCATGACTGGTGTTGGCTCCTCTCTTGGCTCTAGTGAAGCCAAGTACCTTATAGGGCATGGTCTGGTTCTTTGAATGTGCCCAATACTCTAAATTCCAACTTCAAAAAGGAAGTCTTCTTGCAAGCCTTCCTGGAAGAGGTGACTATCTCTACAATTAGATTTTCTTCCTCTTTCACGTCTATAGACAAATAATTGATGTGTCACCTTGGTGAGTGGTATGAAAGGGATGGAAACGTCTATTCTTTTCCTTCCTCTCTACTTCAGTATGGCACTTGGAAGATCAAACTCTTCCAACTTTGATTCAAGAGGCATGCTATAGACTACAGGTTGTGCTTGCATGTCCTCCTCCATGGTGGCAGGTTCTTGTGGTTGAAGAATGAATGATGGGGTAGTGAAAGTTGTAATTTCTATGGGCTCCTCCTCATCAAAACATTCCTCCAACTCTGACAAAGAAATCAAACTCTTCATTATCCTGTTGCAGCAAGATTTCTCCCTCTTGCATGGTGCCCTTCGAATCTACATTCTTTTCACCATGTGTAGCTCCATCTTCAAACATTAAGCTAGTGAGTTCAAATTCTTCCAAAAAATCATATTTTTGGAGAGATTGAGTGGGAGAGAAATCTGCAACTTCTTATATAACCCACTCATGATTCGGTGCCTCTGAATTCATCTTGTTCACCTCCATGTGCTCCTTCTCAACTAGACTTGGAGTTAGTTGTTCTTTCTCTTCCTTTTTCTCATTACTGCAACATTGGCTCCAAAATCAGCCCCGACCACAAGTTTCTCTTCAACTTTCACCTCCTCTCTTGGCTTCACCATCAAGGGAATTTTTTCAACATCGAACTTAAGAGACCATCTCTTCAAGTCCTCTATTATTTTTGTCGATTGAGCTCTTGTTGTTGTCCTCCTTGGCTGGTTTTTTTTGATATTTTCTTCCCAAGTCAAACTTGGCAAGAAGGTAAGAGGAGGGCTGGGTTGGGGGACAACTAGTTTTGTAATTATTTGTGGTGGTGGGAGAGATGAAACTTCATGTTTCTTTGGAGGGAATGACCATTTGGAAGGGAAAAGGGTAGAAGAACTGAGATGAGATGGAAGACTAGAACTTGGAGGAGTGAAATCCACAATGGGGGTAGTAGGTGAGAGACTTGAAAATTGAAACTCAGAACAAGATGGTGCTGCTTGGGGAATGGGAAGAGGATTGTGGGGTGGAAATGCTGAATTTTCCCATTGACCTACAAAATATTCAACATCCTTAACCCATTCTTCAAGTTGGGGCAGCATCTCAATGATGTAACTAAGTTTCTCTTGTGGGCTAAAATAGCTTGGAGTAGGGCCTTCCCATGGACAAGGGACCCTAAATCCAATCTTGAATGCTTTCTCTTGATTCGTAGCCAGGCCTGCATCATACCTACCTCCAATTTGTCTATCTTCAGCTACAGCTCCACATTCTTGGGCATAAGATATCCCCATAGCTGATATACTCTTGTTCTTCCATAACTGCATAGTCTGGCTCATGTCCACATTGATCTGCATATTGCTCTTGTGAGTATGCCCATTGTTGATTTTCTTTATAACATGGGTCTGGAGGAGGTTGATAATAACCTGAGAATGAATTTTGTATGTTTGGAGGAGAGTATGGATTGTATGGTAGCTACTACAAATGTGAGTTCCACCGTGGGAATGAAGCCATGATTGCACAACTTCATAGAATGGAAGAGGATGAGAGAGGTGGAAGAAGAATGGATGAAAATGGATGGGGAGAAGGTCTACAACTCTAGAGGATGGGTTGTTTGACTAGATGGAGTCACCAGATGTGTTGAAACATGCCTCAGAGGCTGGATCTCAACAATAACACATCGAAACCTACTGAGATGAAGATGTAAAGCTCTTCATTCTAGTCCCACCTATTGAGTGTGCATGCAAAAATATTGATGTGTAATCACAACACCCCTAGAGTCTGTAACTCGATGGGTTGAGACTCTCATTGTGATTGCATAACATGGAGCATCTCTCAAAGTGTGGGACTTTACGAATCGAGAGAGCTCTCGGATGAAGGTCGGTTCCTATTCCTCTATTCAGGTGCACACGTTCATATTGCAGAGGATCTACTCTAAAACCTACTCTAACTTTCCAAGGAGACAGGTTAAGAAGATGCAAGAAAATAAAACCTAAACTAACAAGGGTGATGCACCAAAGGAATGTTGAAACACCTGCTTTGTAATAAACACAAACCATAAAAATGCAATACTGATCACCATGCACAAATAACCAAGACTGACTACAATGAGAGATTAGAAAGGAGACAATGAACACAAGAGAGGGTTGAAAATCATCCACATACATGCATTATCACTCCAAAAGTTGATACAGTGCATTACAATGGCCAAGAGGCACGAACTTGCATTATAATTTGAATGGGAGGCTTGGACTCCACAAATCCACTTATGGGCAAAGAGAAGAAGGGAGGGTGTAAAGAAAAATGTCCAACCTTTTGAAAAATGCACCTCCTTACAATATATAGGAAGAATGAGAGAAGGAGGTAGAAGAAATCTAGACTCTTGTTCAACCACCCAGAGATGCATTGAATCCACCTATGAAATTAATGGGTCTCATGACACAACCCATGCCTCCATTTCATTTCTTGTTGGGAAAGAAATACCTCATTATTATGGTGGTGGGTGAGAAAGTGATGACAACCTCAAGAATGGTGGCCTGTATTTACTCTAGTCGTAGTCGAGGTCATCTGAAGGTCAGGGTTGGGTGCTCAACGGGATCTCACAATCTTTTCAAGATCAAGCATTTAAAAATCTTGGTGGGCTACATGATTCACCAAATATTTTCCAAACTACTTTGGGTTTGGAGTTTACCCGTGTGAGATCTTCATGGAGCCCCACACATTCTTAAGATTTTTTACCCTTTTTCACTCCTGAAGTTGCGATGGTTGGACACTTGGTCTCCCATGGGCCTGCTCTATTTCTTTGTGTTTTGGCTAAGTCCCCCCCTTGATTGGTGGAGAAACTATGTCTGACCCTAGACACGTGGAGGGCTTGCACTTTTTGGGACCTACCTCAGAGTTGATCTTTGAAGTTACATCGAGATGACATGTGAGGATGACTCTTAGACCTTTTCAATAGATTGGTTAAAACTTTTGGGGCTCGGGGCCACATGTGGAGGCTTCCGCTCATTTGGGACTTGCCCTTTTTATTCTACCTTTGAAGTTTATGGACGAGGCACGTGGGAGGCTCTCCACGAGGCTTTTGGACTTCTTAATGCCGGTGTCCCCATTTTGGGACTCTGGGACACGTGGAGGGTTGGTACTAGTTCAGGGTCTCTCTTTGGGCCGCGCCTTTGAAGTTATGTCGATGAGGCATGTGGAGGCTTCCACTTAACCTTTTGTACTTAGCTGATTTGGGCTTGCTCCCTTTCTCGATCCCTGACTACGTGGTGGCTAGTGGGCACTCGTTTGGGGATCACCTTTGGATTGACCCTTGAGGGTGTGCCGATGAGACATGTGGTGTTGTCCATTGGTCTGTCTTGAGTTTGGACCTTTCGATGGTCGGTGAAACCTTTTCAGACTCTAGCCATGTGGTGAGCTTGTGCTCATTTGGGGACTCCTCCTCTGTCGCACCTTTGATGTTGTGCCATTGAGACACGTGGAGGCTTCCGCTGGCCCTTTTATACTTAGCCGATTTAGGCCTGAGTGAACAAATTATATGTGCTTCCTTGGTGGGTCCCTCATTGTTGACTCCACGTGGAAGTCCCGTGGGGTTTTGAATTTCATTGTTCCCTCTCACTCTTGGAATTGCACCGAGCTGACACGTAGTGCCTTCCGTGAGTCCGTTGCTTTGCCTCAACTTTTCAATGGTTCGGTTCCACCTTTTTGGGCTCTAACCACATGGAGGGCCAAGCACTTGTTTGAGTCTCCGCTTTGGGTCATGCCTTTGAAGTTACATGCCGATGAGGCACGTGGAGGCTTCCGCTCACTCCTTTATACTTAGCCGATTCGGGCTTCGAGTGAACGTTGTCTTTCTCCATTTTTTCCTGATGAGCTTCTGATCCCCTTTAACATTGTTTGGCCTCATTTGCCAACCTTTCTCCTCCATTTTGAGTCTACCTACCCCTTTGATTTGGGATCGAATATGAGCTCGCAGGACTGAACCGACCCTTTGATTTTCTCCTGTGTAGGGTCGTGTTTGATTAATTTTTCCTAAGTAGTAAGGGGAAAAATTGGTCAACAGTGTATATAGAAAAGATACTAACATATGAAGTATCTGTCTAACATGAAAACATAGTGTACGTGTAACTAGTATAAGCAAGCAAAAGTATGTGCAACAAAGATATACAATATATTGTGAGTGTGAATAGAATGGAATGAAATGTGAATGTGGTTGGAGTAGTGTGCCCTCCAAGTGGATGTGTATGAGATGAGGCTCATTTATAAATTCCCCCTCAATAGTTAAGAATGAACCATAGAACAAGACTGCATCATCGGAAATGGTTTGAATTGTGTGCTAGAAAGATATGATTGACAAAGCATAGAGTGTAGAGAGTGAGTGAGTGTGATGAGGTTAATTTTAGATTGAGACCATAGTAGTCAAGTATGAATTGTGGAATCAGAGTACACCATAGGGTAGTGTGTGTGCGAGAATGTGATGCTAGAGAGATGTGTCATAAATGCGTAGAGTGTGAAATGTGTCGTGTGTATGATGTGAGGTTCATGAATGTAGTGAGCCCTCAAAAATCAAGTGTGAATTGTAGCATAAGAGTGTGTCATCAAGAAATGATGATATAAGTGTATCAAGATGTGCAAGATGTGTGTGCAAAACACTAGATGCAAAGTGTAGAGCAAAAAAGTAGAAATGCGAGACACTTGATATATTTATAATGGGGGAAGTAAGCATGATGCCCCCAAGTGATCCAATGATAGAGATCTATGTGATAACGTGAGAGATACCATGCCATTGTGGGAGAGCATTGTCTGTGTCATGATAAGAGTGAGAGCCAACACAATGGTAGGAAGAAGCAACATTAGAACCATGCGATAGTGGTGGAGTTTAAAATGTGTCCTAGCCATCAATATAAGGAGTAGTTTATTTGAAAAAAGTGATTGGTTTCTGAAGTGGAGGTTGCTTATTTGGGATTGGTACCACTGCAGAAGACTTGATAGGAGAATATGGTGGACTAATTTTTGTAGGCGGTTGTTTAATTGGACTTGGTAATGTCATAGATGACTTGAGTGGAGTAGGTGTTCTTTACTTTTTAGAGGAGGTTGTTTGGGAGGCTCTTGACTTACATTAGTAATTATGGTATAATGCTCATTAGAGATAAATGAATTAGATTTAGGAACCCAATAAGATGTAGCAATTGGAGATGAAGATGTAGGAGCATTTTTTTGTAGCAACTGAGATACGATCATAATGCTTAAGATATGGCCAATTTGTTGGTGTAGAGCATAGCAATCATTGTCATTATGCTCATTGATTCAATGGTAATTACAATATGGATGATCTTGATATTTTACAAACCGATAAGGAGGATAGCAATGAGTAGATGGAAAGTTGATCAATTGATGAGTGAGGAGTTGTGGAAGAATATATTGTTGCTTAGTATTGAGATCAAACTTTAGAGGCGTGGGGAGTGGTAAGACTTGGGGTTCATTGATATGAAAACATGTAGAAGACATAAAATGAGGATGAGATTAAGAACTAGCATGAGCTTGAAAAGAGTCCTTAAGATGTTGAATTTCATATCGAACAGATGTAATCGTGGATTCCATAGCCTGAAATTTATCTTGAAATAAAGAATGTAAAGCTTGAATAGACTTGCAGATTAATTGATTGGCATTAGAACTAATAGAGTCATTAGAGAGGCGATCGAACATGGCACTTACTTGTGAAGGTGGCATGTTGATAGGGAGATGCATAGTGTCTAGGGTTTTATGGATAACATATTTACAAGATGGGTGCATTTGAAACAATTGAAGCGATGAGACTTTAGAGACATTATGAGCCATGATAGAAAAAAATGATGATCCAAGAGTGTCTTAATGAGATGGGTTCACGAAATGATTTAACAAATATTGAAATTTTTAAAATCCTAATTGCAGAGTCACAATGAAATGATAAGAAATAAAGTACATATCTGACCTAAGCAATAAGCTAGAGAAAAAATGAAACCCTAGGTGCAAGAAAGGGAATAGAAGACTTAACTGATTTCGTAATAAATCCCGAGGTGTGCCAAGCTAGAAAATTGATGAAATAGGAGAACACACTATCGTAACCAAACCCAGAAAATTGTAGAATTTTTGGATATGTAGATTAGATTGGGTCGCCTAGACAGGTGAAGGGTACTTAGGTGTCGAGTCTTCTCATGAGTGACTATGACTACGAAAATGGTTGTAATTTGAATTTTCTTGTGTCACATCAATGTCGCTATGCTTCGTTGTTTGTCACCTGTAACTTGCAAAACAAAATACCTCCTGTAAAACCCCAAAACACATCAAATCCTAAAAATAAAAAGATTTGAATGGGGAGTTAGAATGACCTCGATGGTCACCTGAAAGAGTGAACTTACGACTAAGTTTTGCACTACATCTTAGACTTCTATGTGGCTCTTGTGCAAGATGCATTAAATAGTGAGCAATATCTAGATGTAACAATGTAGATAGATGTGTGGATGTCAAAACGAACTTCCCATCCTATGTGTGTATGTAGATGTAATGCCACCCCTCAATTATAGACTTGAGCCTCCTTTATCGGGGCATTTGTTAGGTTGGCGTGGGGTATGGGGCAATGTTTTAGCAGAAGTTGGAATCAACACATCCTAACTAGCTTTTGAGACCTATCAATTTCATTGCAAAATAATACAAGCACTCTATTTGAGATCTAGATGTGTAACCAGTGTGAAAACAAATTTAACGTTGCACATTTAATAGTAATTGGATAGTTGGAGTGAGGAAAAAATGTGGCATGGAAATTTGAACTGTGTTACGGAGATGTAACTATAACCATCCTAATACACTTTGGGTATTAATCAGTCCTACACACTAGGATAAGTCTAAACCCCGCATACCTCCTCACCTTTTTTGTATACGTGTGGATTGATCTAGATTAGTTATCTGCATCAAAATTCATTTCAAAGTCTCTTAGAGGAAAGAAAATTTTGTTGTCGTTACTTTGTGGTTGTATGCGGATGATAATGGAAAGGCTTTTCCCAAGTCTTCCAGATGAAGTCGGTATACGTTTTTTTCTCAAGATCCCATACAAATATCATTAAAAGCTCATAAAAGTGTGTAAAAGATGAGAAGCTGCTCTGGACAACCCCATTGAAGATAAATGGAGAGTGATTTTGTCATCCATTCCCGGGGAGAGAAGGATTTTCGGTTCCCATTGCCATCAACCAGAAACTATTTATGATCAGTTGATCAGACCGCCTCAAGACCGTTATTGTTTATGATTTTTTGTATTATTGGGGAGATGGGATTCTCAGGTAGTCGAGCTTCCGAATAACATATATTTGTGTTCCTGTTCAACATCACCTGATAGAAGAGGACTGATATACTTGGTCAGAGGAGTACTGTTATCTTTTCTAGGATGAGATTTTGACCGTGGAGTAGAAGTGTATGATGAAGAAGAAAAAAAATAGGTGGGAAGATCTTCCAGACATGAACAGGTCCATGGGCTACTCGCATGGTGTTTTCTCCGATGGAAAATTTTACGTGGAGACCACTCATATCGAGAGGCACTTGGAATTTGGAAGTGTTCGATACTACCACACATTTATGGACTTCTTTGGAGTGGTCTGATGCTTGGTCATCGCAGTGTATTGTGTCTGCATTTGGGAAATTGTATTCATTTAAAAGTGAGGAAGCAAGCACAAAGCATGTAAATTGTTTGTGAAAATGCCTGAAGAATCCTTGTTCCCATGGAATTCCATGATTACTAGATATCCATGGAATGGATTCATGGAAAAATGAATTGGAAGATTTCAACCAAAAAATTTTCATCGAGTCAAGCGCCATGGCGAAAATTGCCTAGCTTATGTCTCTAGCAAGCGTCGGGAAAAAGGTATGGACTTTCCCTTTTCTCTGTATTAAATTCCACTTTCATCATTTCTTGCATTTGGAAATTAAATGTTAATTATTAGGAAATGTAACTCCAACCAATGATAAAACCTTACTTCATTTGGTACTGTCAAACATTAAAAAAATTATGACCTCGAAAGTATGCACATGGAGTCGCCACACCAAAATATACTGCAAACCTGAAACTCCTTGCATGACCCCTAGTAACATGAGACACTATGGGAACTTAACTAAGTAGTTTGAACTTAATTAATGCACTTGCATGTCAAATTTCTAAACCCACTTAGCTTATCAGTCACTTGTAATGACATCCTCTTTTTAGTAAAATGTGATCGGTTTCAGCCTACGGTTCCGGAATTAGTTTGAGTGAAAATGAAAACCCATTCCACCTATCCCTAGAACGCCAATAAGATAATCATAATCCATTTGCATTTAAATGAAAATGCCTTCGAGAGACTACATTTTTAGTGGGTTTTGGGGCCCACTAGTCGCTGAGTAATAAGAGTTGTTGTCGCAATTATAATAATTGGCCCCAGAGTTTCCCTTGTAACTTGAGCTCTGCTCTTCGTAATAAATTTCTTCAAAACATGATGAATTCTATGTATATGGGTACGCAATAATCATCTAAGTTTGTGTTCAAACTTAAAATGAGTGTTTTCAAGGCCCAATTTGTGAGCACTTTAGATGTTTCAACTAACTTGCACCAAAATTGCAACTTTAGCTAAACACACCTTCTAAGGGTTTTGTTGACTCCTAACTAACCATGGAACCTTGTACATATCATTTCCACACTTTATAGAGTATGAATTGATCAAATTATTGTATGAATTATTTTTGGGAAATTATGATGTTTCTCTCTCTTCCCTTTTCTCTTCTAGAAGTAACTTTGATATTTTGACTAGTTCTAAAAATGTAAATGAGTTATAAATTTCATGGGTTAGAAATGATATGGAAATATGATAATGTATGTGATTATGATATGATGAATAGAAAGGAAAATGAAATCTAGACTTTCTCTCTCTTCTTCCCCTTCCTCCTTCTCTCTAGAGATAATTATGAAAATATTGATTGGGTTTTGAAAATACAAATGGGTCAAAATGTTTATGAGTTGAAATGAAATGAAAATTGGATACGGATGTTATGGTGATTTGAAAAGAAAATGAATCCTATATTTTATTCCTCCTTCCCTTACTCTTTGTGTCTCTCTCCCTATCTCTATCTCTCTCTATTGTCTGTTCCGATTGTTTGAAATGATGGATGCATGGAATTTATGCTTGAGTGTAGGGGATTTCCATACTCAATCCTAGGACTAATGCAACGTTGGTTGTAGGTACTCTAAACAAGAGGAATTTTCTGGATGTGATATGTTGTAATTAATGAGTTATTATTGTAAAGTTATATTCATCTTGTAATTCATGTATTACCATAGAATAATGATATGTATTGTTGTTGAAGAATTGTTCTTGGTATATTTTGAAAAGAGAATACCAATGTGGCTATATTTTATAGTGTCGAATTGAATGTGAAGTTGTACTCAATGTTGTACCTATGTTATAAAGATATTAAACTAATCTTTTGTTATGTTAATTATTGGTATATTTCTCAACAACCACAATGCTAGGTAGAATCTCCTCTCATCAAAAGTAATGAAAATAAAATAACGAGTTATAATGCCTATTGTACTTCCTCCCCATTTGATTCTTTTTCCAGGGTATAAAACATTGACCATGTTAATAAAATACTTTGATCTCATTAATCATCTCCTTGATTTGCACCTAAGACATCTTATTAAGGACCTTTTTTCCTTAATATTTTTAGAGGTGGTGATTTTACGTTGTGAAAGCTATCATATTGGCATGAGTGAGGTGATCATGCATAGGTGTTGCAGGTATGACCATCCTGAATAATTTTAACCCTCTTGTGTGTGATTTCCCTTAGTACCCTAGTGGGTGGCCAAAGCCTTGCAAGATAGTTGGTGGTTGTACATTTGATTGATCTCTTGTGAGATCTAAATTATGTGAGTGGATATTATGTGTCAAATTACTTACGTATTTACCCAAGAATTGATCAAATATGTCCTTAGGAGACTTTTGGAAATGCATAAGGTTGTTTGGGATATCTCTCTTTCAATATACACTTGTATTTCCATGTCCAAGAGCATTGAAATGAGTTGTCTTGTGCGAGGTCATAATCCTTGTGGTATTAAATCCCTAGGTGTTTCGTAAGTGTTATAGGGATTACATTTGTTCCAAAATGATGTTAATAAAAGACCAAAGTAGCCATGTAAATGTGGTTGGTAAAAGGGTAAATAATATTAAACTAAGAAATGACCGCTATGAAAATAGTACACCATTGAGTGATGTCAAAATCAACTAAAATGTCAAATGTGATCATAAGATGAATGTGATAAAGTAGAGTTCCATGAATAATACAACAACCTAATAAATTGGAAAACCAAATACGATGCATGATCACCTACTTTGTATACATGAATGTGGTAAAACAACGATGCTAATGAAATAATGAAATGCAGCCCTGAGATTGGGATGCCTTTGGTTATAGCTAAGGTCTTATGGGTTAAGGAAATTGCACTCTAGTTGGACTTGTAAAAGTTAGTATAACCCTTGGCGTAGATAGGAATATATTAAATCTAGGATCACTCAAGAAGTAGAATTTATGGTCGAAACATGTAATTAATATGTTTCTATTGAGAGTAAACCCTTAAGATGATGAAACAAAAGTAGTTTGAAATGTGAAATTTTTCATTTAAATTCAAAGAAAAATCTCTATAAGGGGAACATAGGTGTAATGTACCCTGTCATGCGCAATATGATTGTGAAAATATGAATTCCTAATTGGAGCAATGGATTGTGAATCAAGAATGATACAACTTAATTAGTTAACCTACATAATTGGTTGTAATAACTTGAAGATTAAAATAATGTATTGTTAGTATTAAACAATGTTATGAAATTAACTTGGGATAGATTTTCTATTGATTTAGTAACCTTCCTTTTTCTTCTTGTGAATTTTCCTCCTTGTAACGAGAGTATTTTTCCAAACCAAATAAACACAACTCTTTCAAACAAATCCTTAAGTCAAATATTAGAAGGTGCATGTGTGTATATGCATTCCTAATCACAATCAAGCTATATAAAGTTATTTCCATAAGAGAAATGAGAAAATTATAAAGGAACCACTATAGGTGAAATATTAAACAAAAACATGCAACCTAGTTGTAAAGGAGCGAATGGTCCAATGTTATGTGTTCTTGAAAATTATAGTCAACTAAACATTTTTTGAGAAACAAACCTTTAACATAAGAATTGAATATTAGGAGACTCACAATTGTTTAAAATGAATTATTTAACAAATGAGCTATGGATAACTAATGGAATTGGAGAAAAGAACCAACCGCACATTTTCCATTAAAAGACTAATTATCTCGCAAAATAAAGTAATTAAAGTTTTCAAAATAGTAAATTGTAAACCTTGTGTTTAATTATATTGAAAACTATAAGGTCATACAATGGAAACCTAAATGTAATGAATATGTAAACCATGAAAAGGCCATGTCATGGAGTATGCATATCTTGTGTTTCTTATTGTAATTGGGTCATTTTCTTGGTTTACGTTGTTTGAGTAAGACATTGATGTGTACCCTATGTTATCCTATTGTATGAGTGGGTTCATGTTTATGTAAGTTTCCTATGTGATGTCGAGTTTCTTTATTTGGATCCCATGTGGTGTTGTGTAGCATGTAATTAAAGTCAAATAAAAAATTATTCGATAATTTTACTATTGTATTTTGGTGTTGAAAATGTGGGCATTAAAGTAAAAATTTCATTTCGTTGTCCCTTGAATGATGGCAAGATGGATGTTTTGATGCTCTTAGAATGCCTTTAGATGCAACCTTAGGTGATGGTAATAGATGCTTAGAGTTTGGTCCTTTATTATGATCACATAGCTTTGTATTATATGATTCCTTTGGTTGAATTTCATAATTAACATCTAAAAGGCCGACTACTAAGAAAATAAGATGCCCAAAAGATAAAAGAGGCCCAAAAGAGACAAGTAAGATGCAAAGATGTCGGGGGCACCGAGAGGGGATGAACACATCCGGGCGTTGGTGTCCAGAGCCAAGAAAGATAAAGCAGTGAAAGTCAGACTAGGTAATGAGGTGTGCAAGACCATAATAAAAACAAGAAAGAAAACAAAGAGGCCAGAGAGATATGTTAATTACTAGTTTTCTTGCTTATGAATCATATGAATAGTGGTATGTGATTAGGACCTAGAAATGTACCCAAGTGCGTGATTTAGTGTCTACAGGAAACAACTAATGTACAAAAAAATCAACAATAATAGAGCTCACACATTGATTGACCATATGAGTACAAAGTAGAAAATTTATGTCGATTGAGGTCAAAAACTCAAGGTTTTTATTATTCAACTTTTTTTTTTTGAGATACGTGACAAGGACATGAATGAAAAGTTGGAAATGAACATGTGGGAAGTAATTAATTATGGATACAACATGATAAAGAAAAGAAATAACATAAAATAAGTTTAACTGGAAAGTTGAAAACCATATGTTCATTCCTAGCACATAACAAAGAGATGATGGTTAATATTTGCAAAATATATGATGGTGAAGATTGAATAAAGAGTTGACTACATGTGCGAGGGCGTGTCTGGTGACAACATCATAGTGATTACCATACAATTAGGGTTGGTGTATTTTATTTTCAGCATCAATGATTACAAGTGGGCAGTGTTTAATTTGATTGATAAGGCAAAGACGTTAATGTAATTCTCAAAATAGAATGGTGGGAACTAAATACATACATGTCCCACACTACAACTTACAATGTTCTTATCCAAATATTGTTTGTTTTTTGTGCTCCACTTTATCGTCTCAAACTTACTTGCATTAGTCAAATGAGTGCAATTGGTGCTTTAAGGGACCAAAAAAGAGGAGAGGCCTTCAAGTGATTGGATATAATAGCAAAAGGTGGATTTTATTCGTCAATCAAGCTTGTTATTTTTTTTTTGTTTCATAGCACTAAGTCTTACGATAGGAAAGCATTTAATTTTATCGGTTAGATGTATACATGAATGGAATGTTGGAAATTTGATGGTGGGAATCAAAAACTCGCATCCCCCGCACCTATTCGACAGAACATATTGTTCCTACAAAAAAATCTAATACATGTGCTTCACCTAGTCATCTCAACCTCGTGCATATTATTCATGTTAGTGCAATGGAGAAAGTTGAACTTGGTCTTCACTCCACACAAGATTATTCTCAGGGTAGAGAGGATGCAACCACTTGTGATAGAGACACATGAATCCTCCCATAAAATTCACCACATGTTTGAGGCGGTTTATGGAAATCCACGTTGCAAGACACTGTTAAATGCAAATCGCTTCCCACAAGTTATCGTCCATGGCGGCCTCGTACCACCTTGTAGACACACAGGAGGCCATCGCCAAGGCTTCAACATCCAAATGCTTGAAAATCTCATTAATCACGTCCACATTTTCTACGACACACTCATGCCATCCTTAGTTAGATAGGTATGGATGAAACAAGTGTAGCCATACATTAATTACCATAAAAACAAAATTGTCGATGCCCATTTTTTGCATGTCTCATCCGTTGGCACTGTCTGATTTGGGATGATATGGACTGTATGATGGTTGTAAGAACCAACTGCTTTCCGTCCCCTATATATGATTTGGAGTATACCTTGAACGTAATAAAAACAATAGTCTAAATTTCTTATTAATCTTAATTGATCACCTCTCCCTATCTTCAATGCGTAAATGCTCCTCAGAAAACCCTATTTATGCAATTTTATAATTCAACTTAAATACCTTTCAATAAATAATACTTTATTCTACTAAAAAATTGGTTAATATAACACAAAAAACTTTATTTATATTGGTTAATAGAAAAAAAAGGTGAATATTTGCACTCCGTTGACTTTTACAAATCTCACCATGTAACCAAAAGAATGAAATTTTATTTTATTTTTTAAGAAACGATTAAATTTAAAAAAAAAAATTTAAAATCATTTATTTTATTTTTTTAGAAAACGATTGGGAAGCTAACTGCTCCACTTCCATTTACCCCGGACTATAATTTATGGACAATATTGAAAAAGATTTGCGTACGGATTCGGACGTATATTTCGAGAGAACATTAGGGGAGAAGACCCAGTATGTGAACACGTCCCAATACTTGAACAGTATTTTGCATATAAAATATCCAATACTTGATGGAAAAAAAACCAATATTTTGATTATTGAAGTTCAAAAATTTGTTTTTTTATAAACCATATGTGCATAGGGTCAACATCTCAGTATTACACAGTACACAATAAATACTGATTGGTACTTTCATTTTCTACAATAAAAGACTCATTTGTTCAAAATATAAAAACAACATATCAGTTGACAAACCCATCATATCTATTTAATGGGTTGAATATTTGTCTTCTCAATTCATCTCTTTCCATATTCCAAGTTGGGTTGTTCAATCACCAGATCTTTCATGTCCAGACATTAATACAAACCTGCCAAAAAAGAGGGAACCTTCTTCTCAAGATTCAAATTCATCCATTAAAAACACAAACAAAATTCTACACTTGAAATTAAAAAATAAATATGAATATCAAATCAAATAATTTCAGCCACAAGATCATCTCAAAATCAATTTCAACCTTTGATTAAAAAGACCCTACACCTTGATCCATGTCTTACATTTTTATTGGATACTCCCAAATCAATGTCAGTATTATATATTCACTTTCCTAGTCTTGTTTACTGCTGATTTACTTCTGCAGGGTGCCTGATTAGAGTGGAGTTTATAAGAAGAGATTACTTCTATCAAGGGGGAAAGGAAAGGTCCAGCAAAGCAAAAATTGCAGGTTAGTTTTCATACCTGCTGCAAAAATTACAGGTGGTTCTATTCATGTTTGGTGCTGTGTTGATATATGGTCATCAGCTGAAGTTAAATGTTGTTGCATTTCAAGTATAATCGCAATTTGAGTGTCAAAAGAGCCTTTTCTATTGTATAATATCCCATTGCACAGATAGTAAATGAATGTATACTATGAATAACATAACTTATAATCTGAATGGAGAGTTTCTGATGTACAGGCTCTGCTGTTTTACTGCAAGTGAATGTCTCTTATCAAAATTATGTTCTTCAGTTTATTGGGTATATTAGAGATTGTTTCTATTGCAGAATATCCCATCACATATATAGTAAATGAATGTATACCATAAATAACTTAAAATATGAATGGAGAGTTTCTGATGTACAACCTCTGTTGTTTTACTGCTAGTAATAATATTAACTTCACAATAGAACTAATAACTTCAGAATGTAAATGTGTTTTTTTAGAGATATTTTATTTGATCGATCATATGTAAGCAAATAATATTACAATATGATTCGAAATTAAAAGCTTAGGATAAAAAATTGTTAAATTATAACTAGCTGTCAAATTGGTGATCATACGTGGCAAGGAATTGGCTCCATGGACCTGCGAACTGAGGGTGTTCGCATACTGGCCCTTCTCCCCTAGAAACATTGCAAATGGTAGACAAACAAGTGGCAAATTGTCCATTTCAGAATGGAGAGTGAGTATATACGGTTAGAGACATACCCCAATACAGAGGAAACGTCCCCTTCCATGTTAGATAATTGTTCTATTCGTGTACATCCCAACGACTATCAGTTTGGTGGTTCTCGTATGGTAAATCTTAATAACTATATATAACAACACGAAACAATCCTAAAAAGTTCTAAATGCTTAACCACGAAACAATCCTACAGCCTCGAGCAACCAGTATACTCAACATTATTCTATTAAAAGCAGGTTCAGAAAATCCGTCTACCAGATAAAAAACGAAAAACAAGTCTTACGAGCAAGTCTTCTGTCCGCCTGATGCTATGAAGCATGACCTCCGAAATGCTAATGAAACGAGTCGCTCTGCCCAGTCCAACCAGAATGAAAAAATCCAATATTTTATGTAATCCTGCGAGGAGCCCCGTAAGGCCCGTTAATGAGCTCCGCACAAGGTGGTTGAACATTTATTTGTTCCTTATCTAAAACGCGCGTGGAGATGGCGGAGGACATGTTGCGTTTCCCTCTTTTATTTCCAATTTAATGCTCAACACCTGTCCTCTTCGGTGGACCACTACCGGTCTCCACCAGTAAATGTGTTTTTTTAGAGATATTTTATTTGATCGATCATATGGAAGCAAATCATATTAAAATTGGATACGAAATTAAAGGCTTAGGATAAAAAAATGTTATTTTATAACTAGCTGTCAAATTGGCGCTCCTACGTGGCAAGGGATTGGCTCCATGGACCTGCGAACTGAGGGGGATAGGCCTTTTCTAAAAATAAGTCATCTACAGATATATCAAGAATGTGCAAGACATATCAATTTGTTTCGTCCTCAACCCATAGACATCTGCAAAATATAGAGAACTGAATTTTCTCACAAACAACATCCTCTGCATCCTATAAAATTGAAAAACTGAAATTCAAACCATTATCAATATCCACAAAGATTAATGGTAGTGAATATAAATCGTAGTACAGTGCAGGTAAGAGAGAAATCATCTAACATACGTCAGAATGGCCTAGAAAATCCTTCTCAATTGTACAGTTTGAATCAGTAGAACAGGTCAGAATGGCCTATAAACATTATTATAAATGAGATGTCACAGTCCTAACCGTGATTGCTACCTATCTTACTCAGCACACCGTAACAGTCTGAAAGTCTATAAAGCTCGTCTTCAAACCAAGAAAGCTAAAAGTGTACAAGCTACTAAGTTAAGTTTGTTTTACAGTCACATATTGATACAAAACAGAAATCTGTAACTCTACGTGAACACTGCCCAATACTAAAGAGATAAGATATTGAGTTTCCAAACTAAAGAGATAAGATAAAGAAATGTTTATTTATAGCCAGCTGTAAAATTGGTAAACCTACATGGCAAGGAATTGGCCCGATGGACCCATGAACTTAGGGTGTTCACATAATTGCACTACTCCCAGAAATTAAAGATATAGGAAAGAAAAATGTTTATTCATACCTTTCAACTTAACTATTTATTCTTAACTAATTATAGGAGTGACAGTATGCCAGCTAGGTATAAATAAACATTTTTTAATCCTATATCTTTAATTATTTATCATATCTTAATGTTATTTGCTTCCGTATGATCGATCAAGTAAAATATCTCAAAAAAAAACACATTTACTGGTGGAGATCCCAAGAGGTCCATACCAAGACATTCAGAAGTACAACAGATTTGCTGCCACTATAACAGCATATGTAGTCAAGCTATTACAATTACGATTCTTACATGCATTCACTTCTGAAGATGATTTGATGTCACAAAACATTACATTAACAAGACCTGCGTCAATTGATCAATATGAATTACAATGTCGAAAGGGGTATTTGCGTGTTCGATTGAAACATTCTAATTGATATTGATCAATTACAAACAAGCCGACGAATGTAGTGTTATTTGATAAGACCTCATCTTTATAAGAGTTTAGGGGAGAAGGGCCAGTATGCGAACACCCTAACTTCACAGGTTAAGTGAACCAAATCCTTGCCACGTAGGAGTGACAGTATGCCAGCTAGGTATAAATAAACACTTTTTAATCCTATATCTTTAATTATTTATCATATCTTAATATTATTTGCTTCCATATGATCGATCAAGTAAAATATCTCAAAAAAAAACACATTTACTGGTGGAGATCCGAAGAGGTCCATACCAAGACATTCAAAAGTACAACAGATTTGCTGCCACCATAACAGCATATGTAGTCAAGCTATTGCAATTACGATTCTTACATGCATTCACTTCTGAAGATGATTTGATGTCACAAAACTTTACATTAACAAGACCTGCGTCAATTGATCGATATGAATTACAATGTGGAAAGGGGCGACTGCATGTTCCAGTGAAACATTCTAATTGATATTGATCAATTACAAACAAGCTTATGAATGTAGTGTTATTTGATAACACCTCATCTTTAGAAGTGTTTATAGATGATCTTATTGATATATTAATTCATATTTTATTAATTTTATATTGTTTCATACTGCAGCGTTTAGAGAAGATGAAGAGAAAGAGTTCACATCGAGCACAACGTATGCCCAAAAAACGAGGTGTACAATTTGAAATTGAAACATCTAACCATGGAACAGATGAACAGGATGCTACAATAATAAGCGAAGAGGATGGTGCAATAACAAATCAAGGAGATACAAACACAACTGATGATCATCGGCCAGAACCTGCTGGATGTGAACTAAATAGGCATGACCTACAGGAGACTGTGGTTGTTAGAGGCAACACTTTGACCAAGAAGGTTAGAATTTTGTCTAGTTGGTTAAAAGAAGATATCTTAAAGGCCATAGATGATATTGAGTTTCTCGCATTATTCAATTAGAGCTGCTGCACTGAAATATCATGTCATCTGTGACATGATATTTCACTTTAACACTATTCTGCATTTAAAATATCCAATACTTGATGGAATAAGAACCAAAATTTTGATTATTGAAAGACAATAGGGGAGAAGACCCAGTATGTGAACACGTCCCAATACTTGAACAGTATTTTGCATATAAAATATCCAATACTTGATGGAAAAAAACCAAAATTTTGATTAGGGGAGAAGGGCCAGTATGCGAACACCCTAAGTTCGCAGGTCCATGGAGCCAATTCCTTGCCACGTAGGAGCGCCAATTTGACAGCTAGTTATAAAATAACATTTTTTTATCCTAAGCCTTTAATTTCGTATCCAATTTTAATATGATTTGCTTCCATATGATCGATCAAATAAAATATCTCAAAAAAAACACATTTACATTCTGAAGTTATTAGTTCTATTGTGAAGTTAATATTATTACTAGCGGAAAGAAATGAGAGGTTGTACATGAAACTCTCCATTCATATTTTAAGTTATTTATGGTATACATTCATTTACTATATATGTGATGGGTACAATAGAAACAATCTCTAATAACTAAATAGAAGAACATAATTTTGATAAGAGACATTCACTTGCAGCAAAACAGCAGAGCCTGTACATCAGAAACTCTCCATTCATATTATAAGTTATGTTATTCATAGTATACATTCATTTACTGGTGGAGACCGGTAGTGGTCCACCGAAGAGGACAGGTGTTGAGCATTAAATTGGAAATAAAAGAGGGAAACGTAACCTGTCCTCCGCCATCTCCACGCGCGTTTTAGATAAGGAACAAATAAATGTTCAACCACCTTGTGCGGAGCTCATTAACGGGCCTTACAGGGAAATGCAATCTGTCCTCATGGTTTTTATTCCATCAGGTATTTGGATATTTTAAATGAAAAATAGTGTTCAAGTATTGGGACGTGTTCACATACTGGCCCTTCTCCCCTATGTAATCAACAACCCAGCTTATAAATTCTGTCTTTATCAATTAATATGAAATTAATAAAACATGTATTCGATCATCGTTAATGGCGCCCAACGGGGTAATCACAAGTTCACCTACAAGTTCATAATTCATACTGTCATGTATCATAAGCTAGCTAAAATTTTCCCATTGTAGATGATCTTATTGATATATTAATACATATTTTACTAATTTTATATTGTTTCATACTGCAGCGTTTAGAGAAGATGAAGAGAAAGAGGAGTTTACATCGAGCACAACGTATGCCCAAAAGACGAGGTGTACAATTTGAAATTGAAACATCTAACCATGGAACAGATGAACAGGATGCTACAATAAGAAGCGAAGAGGATGGTGCAATAACAAATCAAGGAGATACAAACACAACTGATGATCATCAGCCAGAACCTGCTGGATGTGAACTACATAGGCATGAACTACAGGAGACTGTGGTTGTTAGAGGCAACTCTTCAACCAAGAAGGTTAGAATTTTGTCTAGTTGGTCAAAAGAAGATATGTTAAAGGCCATAGATGATATTGAATTCAACAATTATTCTATTAGAGCTGCTGCACTGAAATATAATTTACCTCCTACATCTGTTCATTATTGGCTGAATGGTCTGACCCATACAAAAAGGAAGGGCCCTGCACCTGTTTTGAGTGAAGGAGAGGAGAAAGAGATAGTTGAATGGTGCAAGCAAATGGCAGATTTAGGGCATGGAGTGGGATTTATGCAACTGAGGGCCTGTGTTGCACAAATTTGTGAAACTAGAGAGACTCCATTTCGAGAAGGATTACCTGGAAGATCCTGGTGTGAAGGATTTAGAAAAAGACACCCAGACATAGTCCTTCGGACTGCTGAAGGTCTAGAAAGAGATCGTGCAATAGGTTTACGTCCAGAGGTGGTTAGCAAGTTTTATGAAAAACTAGCTAACATTCATATCAATTCCTATGGTGCAGGCAAAATATGGAATTGTGATGAGACAGGAATCCAAGCAGGGAGAAATTGTGGCATGAGGGTGCTTGCCACCAAGGGTTGTAGGAATGTTCCCAAAATCATTCCTCGTAGCAGAGAATGGATGACAATTCTATGTTGTGTAAATGCTGCAGGGCAATGTATCCCTAACTTTTACTTATTTAAAGGTCAGAAAGTTTCACAAAATTACATCAAGGGATGTGAACCAGGTGCTTGCATGGCTGCTCATCCAAGTGCTTGGATGACTAGAGAGCTCTTTATAAGCTGGTTGTATCATTTCAATAAGTCTGTACCTGGAGGGGTGTGCCCTGAAAATAGGCATTTACTTATATTTGATGGTCATGGAAGCCATGTGGCATTGTCAACTATAGAAGAGGCCAGGCGATTGGGGATTGATTTATTGACATTGCCAGCACATACTACACACAGGTTGCAACCACTGGATGTTAGTGTCTTTGGTCCTTTTAAAGCATATTTCAGATCTGAGAGGATGCAGTGGATGTGTAATAATAAGTACCAAGAAGTCAAACGTTCAGACTTGGCAGAAATAGGTAGTAGAGCTCTCGCAAAGGCCTTGACACCTGCAAATATTCGTGCTGGTTTTAGACGCACAGGTATATGGCCACTTGATCCAAATGCATTACAGAATGACATGGAATGTAGTAAACTATATATCATTGAAGAAGATGCCAACGAAGATGATCTTTGAAAATGTCAGATGATGATACTCCTGAGAACATTATGAATGTTGATGGTACTGAAAACATAATAGATGTTGATGCTGCTGAAAACATCCTAAGTTTGTCAAGAGATGTAGCTCCACCAGTTGGTGACAAAATTGGAGAAAATTACTTAATGGAATCAGTTGAGAATCTGTCAACAACACAAGAAGTCCATCCAACCATTGAAACAACGGTTGTTGCTAATACAGAGACGGAGGAACCAAGTATACAGGGAGAAAGCCAAAGTATAATGCAGACCAAAGATTATGAAGTGAACCACATTGTGAATACTCGTGACCAAGGCACATCCAGCTGCAACACTGAGGCCCAGGGATTTGGAGAGGACGATCTCTCATTGCCAAGTGCACCAGAACAACCTACATGGCTGCAAGAGCATATTGCAGAGTTGGGACTTGATCAGATTGGAAACACTGAGGATGAAAGTATATCTTTACCTTCGATGCCAACCAACCTTGTGCCAGCAGACTTTGAACCAGCAAACTTTACTCATTATTATGCTGACGCAGAGGAAATTGAGGTCATTGATAAAGATAAAAATGAGGAAGAGACAACTGGCCATGATGTTGAAAGTGGTATATCAAATGATGGTGTTGCTGCAAATGAGAAGAAATTGGGTAAATTTTTAAGGTTACCGACACAATTTGTACGGGATCCTTCCAAGGGTAAGAGTGATGCTGCACTCCGGATAAGTCGTGCTTCACAATTGTTAACATCTGATGCTTATGTTCAGATGTTAAAAGATACAGAACATAAAAAACAAGAAATATGTGAAGGGAAGCAGCGTAAAAAGGAGCATATTGAGGCAAAAAAGCAAGAAAGGTTGGCAGCAAAGGAGCAGAAAAAGGAAGAGAGATTGCAACGCATTAAAGAGAGGCAAGAAAGGGAGCTACAAAAGTTTGTTGAAAGACAGGAGCGCGAGAAACAACGGGAGGTAGCTCGCCAAAAGAAGGAATTGGAATTACAACAGAAGGAAGCCACTCGCCATCAAAGGGAGAAAGAGAAACAAGAAAGAGATAACAAGTTCAACAATCCGCAGGTTTTGTTTCCCATGCATCATCCCATGCCCATACAGAACTCCCTGTTACAAGATATGTTGAAAGTTCCTATCCCAGATTACCACCCTTACTTCCTTGACACCAACAGAATGCAAATAACTTCAACTCCAACTACACACCCCATTATCCCACAACCTCCTACTTCACACACAACCTTTCATACCATATCTGGTTTTCCTATTCCACCATGGGTTCATCCAGTGAACCTCTTGATGACTCCAACAACATCTGTCAATGATACAATCGTTCCTGATAGTCCAAACTAAGGGCAGCATTCGAGGAGAATTCTTTTTTGTGTTGCAGAAAAATATGTATCGAAATCAATTGTGCTTGCATTATTGCATTCACGATTATAGGTTATAGTCGGTATATTTTGCTCCGAATGTAATGAATATGGACACATACAGTATAAGTTTATATGTTTTGCTCCTAATGTAAGAAATATAAAGACATGCAGTTTAGATTACTACATTTTGCTCGAAATGTAATCATTGTTTCAGATGAGGAAACCAAATCAGCTCAGAATTTGTTCATAACCTTATTCAAATTGTTGCAGCTTAAAATGAACACCATTAAATAATGTAAATGTATTTTTTTTTTATAAGTATAAAAAGATTTTATTTATTAGGTAAACGGATTAGTGTTTTAAAAGGCTCCCAAAACCTTTAAAAGGACCACAAACAAAATCAAAACAACTTAATACAAAGCGCCAAGAACATTTGTTTATACAAAACCCACTAAATAGAAAAAAACAACATAAAAATAAAAAACATTTTGAAGATCATCAACTAAATGGTTCAATCGAGAACAACGTTAAATTAAATAATAGGTGATAGAGAAAGATGAACAAATATGTTAATAACCAACATAAAACCAATCAAGGAAACATAAAATTAATTTAAAGCGATGCTTGGAATAAAACTTTACTAAAAACAAAAAAAAATGAACAAAACGTAAAATGAACAACGTTAAATAAAAACTAAAAGACAAGGATTTATTTGAATCTTGGTGAGGTTGAAACCTCACCTCTATATGGCTTAAAAACATAGAACTGTAGGTAACATTTTCCTTGAGTATTAGTAGTGTGAATACACACTGTTTCCACCCTGCTTCAAACGATCTTGCCGCATAAAACCGCCATTCCAAAGTTCTCGGCTCTTGCGCCAACACTGGAGCTCCACAATAAAATACTCCTACACGTCCATCCAAAAACAAAATTTGCTTAATAAATAATAAACATCGCATTCTACAAGCTTGTCAAAGATCATTAGCTCCTTCAAATTTCATGAACAGAACTACATTAAGGATGGTTATCTACTCACACAATGAACGAATTTCATTGATTGGTAGTCATTCCACGTCAGCTTTTCATTGCCTTTCCCTTTGGCCTTCAAAAGAGCTTCATGCTCAGCCTTCTCTATCCATAATCATTCATTTTTTATGTATCAGTATTCGCTCAAACTTATGCCTGCTATATTAGAGGGCCTAATATATGAAATGAAATAAATTCAGGGTAATTTATAACATTGTAAAGTGTATTTTATAGTTATAGCAAAGCGCTCACCCTCAACTCCTCCAGTGCTCGTGGATTCTCAGTGAGGTACTTTACAGCAAACGTCATGGCCATTGCTGAAGTTTCGACACCAGCAAACACAAAAAAGATTATTGTATCTGCAATAATTTCGTCCGAAAATGTGCCCTCCCTCACAAGTTTGGTCAACAAGTCATTGCGGAGCACCTCTGGATGTTCTCTCCTCTCCTTTATACATTTGTGAATTCTTTTTAACAGAATTCCCCTCGCATTCCATAGAAAAATTAGAAGCATAACAAAGAAAAACAATAGATTTCATAGTTTATAAGCAACATGACCCGAATTCCTCTCGCATAAGTGGTTCCAGGGATATTGAGGGGGAAAGAGAGAACAACACCCACGAAATCGTCGAAAGCTTTATAAATATCTCCCATTTCTTCTGATGGAGGTAAGTCCAGCAATTTCTTCGCCATCAAGTTCAGAACAATCTGCCAGTAAGTAACAGATTCGCAATTGAAGCCAAATCTGATCTGAAACGAAAACTAGCACACTATTTATAGAAAAATAGGTAGTCGGAGAAGGGATAGAAATCTTATGGACTCGAATCCTATAATTGCTCGAATACATGAATAGGGATGTCTCCCTCCTCCTCCCATTTTCTCATTCCACACACAGAAAGCACTGCCGGTAGATATTATGCAAAGATCGATCCACTCGAAATCGCGGAGGTAAATATAATGGAAATATTAAGAAAATAAGTTACATTTCTGTAAAGATTTGAGCAGAATTAAAGACTGAGGAAAATATTAAGGAAATCGGTCACATTTCTGAAAAGACGCGACGAAGGATAGATAAACAGTGTGAGGGATAGCTTTAAGAGAAAAATAAGGGTTTATAGACGGTGCCGGTGGTACCTGTGATTGGCGAACTCGTGAACCCTTCTCCTCGAGTGGTGAAGACGATAACAGCAACTTCCGCGTCGCAGAGGACAGATAACTCGCAGGCCTGGTAAGAGGTGACAAATGGTGGGTAAGCTTCAATCGACAGATAGCTTCAATCTTACTCGCAGGCTTCAATCGACAGATAACTTGCAGGCGAGTAAGTGGAAAAGTTCAATCGACTTCATTTTATGTAATCCTGCGCAGGAGCTCCGTAAGGCCGTTAATGAGCTCCGCACAAGGTGGTTGAACATTTATTTGTTCCTTATCTAAAACGCGCGTGGAGATGGCGGAGGACAGGTTACGTTTCCCTCTTTTATTTCCAATTTAATGCTCAACACCTGTCCTCTTCGGTGGACCACTACCGGTCTCCACCAGTAAATGTGTTTTTTTTGAGATATTTTATTTGATCGATCATATGGAAGCAAATCATATTAAAATTGGATACGAAATTAAAGGCTTAGGATAAAAAAATGTTATTTTATAACTAGCTGTCAAATTGGCGCTCCTACGTGGCAAGGAATTGGCTCCATGGACCTGCGAACTTAGGGTGTTCGCATACTGGCCCTTCTCCCTTAATTTTATTGGACAAAGAATGGCCTTTCATGATTTCATCCAAATTTCCAATTCCACATGCACGCAAACCAAATTTCCATTGATGATACTTTTCGCATAAAAAAATCTTATAATGGGAAGATTTGACAAGCCGCCGTATGAAATAAGTGATTTTCCATTATTTATAAAGATAAATCGACAATGGGAAGATTTGACAAGCTCTTGTTGGAATATGTGATTTTCCATTCCTTTAGGTTTTTAATAAGTATCTTCTTGGTATACGATTTTCAACTTAGGGTTTTTAGTTTGTTTATGGATTTCCAGCAAAGGATATTAAAATTTGTGATAAACTAGGTAGCAACATGTTGGACAACCTCTTTTTTTCTGGTGAATGTCATCATCAACTTGAAGACCCATGAATGATTGTAAATAGTTCCCATCTACACCCATTTAATGTTTCCCAAAAGCTCCTAAATCTAGATCTATGTTGTATGTTGCATAAGGGGATCAAGATATAGTGGGGTAATTGTTTGTAAGAAATGAAGAGATGATACCTTTAAATGAAGTGGTTCATCTATATATATCTACACTTACAAAATCAATCACACCCATTATCAACATCAACTACAAAAGTAGTGATAGTTATATTGGTTAATAGAAAAAAATAGTGAATATTTTCACTCCGTTGGACTTTTACAAATCTCACCATGTAACCAAAAGAATGAAAATTTTATTTTATTTTTAAGAAAACGATTAAATTTAAAAGAAAACAAAATGAAAATAATTTATCTAGCTTAGTGATTGGAACCAGAGTCCAGACTATAATATTCAAAACAAATTTATACGAACTCTAGTTGTGAGCATTCAATATCGGTAGTGGTACAGTATCCTGCTGCAGATAATCTTGAAAAAAATTGCACGCACAATCTTGAAAAAGATTTGTACGTACAGTTCAGACGTACACTGCATGCATTCCATTGATGATACTTTTCGCAAAAATCTGATAATGGGAAGATTTGACAAGCCGCCCTATGAAATCGGTGATTTTCCATTATTTATAACAGATAAATTTGACAATGGGAAGATTTGACAAGCTCCTGTTGGAATATGTGATTTTCCATTCTTTTAAGTTTTTAATAACTTAATAAGTATCTTCAGGCTTCAGCGCACGATTTTCAACTTACAAGGCAGTGGCGGACTGTCAGTGCCAACATTGAATTCAATTCGGCTTCTTCAATTCGTGGATGGCGATTGGCGAGGAAATTAAAACTTCTTTTCGAATACTTAGGGACTCTTGCACTTGCCTATATCACATGAGATCTTTGTATATGTACTCGCCATATACAAAGATTTTATCTCTAGTTATTCAACTTTATCTAAACATATGCATTTGCAGTATCTCTAGTCATACGACATACCACTAATGCCCTGATAAAAATCAGTTTGATCATACGCCGACCATAATAAAATTTCAATGATTTGATTCGATTTGTGGCGTCTTGATGTGAATACTTAACTGCAAAGAACAGACATGACCATTGACAATTGCCTCTTCCTGGTGATTCAGGCCTGGAAATTGACAGGCTGTAGGCCCTTTTTTGTGATTTTAACCGTATATGACGGGAAATTTTTAAAAACCGTAGACAATGACAGGCTGTAAATTGTGAAAACCATATTTTTTTTTGAAGTGGTATGTATAAAAACATAATACCTATATATATGAACAGATTATAGATATATCTATAAAAATTACTGGAATTTACAGCCACCTAAAAGAGCTAAGCCGTCAGCGAATTTTGATTTGACAGGCACAGATAATTTGAAATTCCAGGCCTGCTGGTGAATAACAGAGTTCAAAAAGTTTTAAAACACCACTACTTATGTCTCCTTTTATATGTAAATCCTTCAATAAGTTTGAAAACACCACTATAGGTCAGAAAAACAAAAGAAGCATCAAATGACCTTTAATCTCTGGAAACATGGAGTTGTCAATATTTATAGAGTTAATACAAGACCAGAGAAAACATCACAAAATAAATACTTATCTAAACTTTTGTTCAATGAGTTGCGCCTTTATTTCATACACAAGAGCTTTATAATCCATGAATCAATCAACGCTCTCTCTCTTTCTTTTCCTTTTCATGATTGCATCTGCTAAGCTTTACAAACCTTCACAAATTTGCTTTTTCTGTTTTAGGTTCCATCATTCATTCCCAAATTCAACTATATTCTTCCTAACTTCCTTCTTCATCTAATGAATCCCTTTAATCTATCTCTTCTTGTTTTCATTCAGTTGAAAAAACCTCCTTTGAGGTTTCTCAACCCAAGGTATTAGCCAAACTAAGTTGCAAGTGTTTACAAGGTAAATGGGATGATCTACAATCCACAATGTGTCACTAAACTAGCAATCACACGTGAAATGTGCAATGGGAAACACCGAAGGGGATGCATAAAAGAAGTTAAAATGGAAGGTTAGAGACATCGATAGAGGAAGAAGGGTGAAAAAAAGGGTTTGAGGGAGTAGTTGAAGGGTGGAGAAAATTATGTGGGGTACCTATGAGAAACTTTTCTTTGTTATAACCGAGGGTAATTTTTGTCAATAGGTAGTTATTTTTATAAAAAAATACGGTGTCAAGGATTTTTGTTTAGCTTTCATTTAGCATGTTAGATAATATGAAGACATGAGTGTAAAATCTTAAATGAAAATGTGGGAGTCAAATACATGCATGCCCCATCTTCTCCATCTCACTTGCATTTTTCACATGAGTGCAATTTGCATTTACAAGGGTCAAAATAACATTGGGGAAAATCCAATAGGTTCCATGTTTGAGGGAGCATGTTGACCACAATAAAATGGGATTTGGTGCCTAAAGAGGCCAAAATAAGAAATGGGGAAAATCCAAAAGGTTTATATTTCAAAAGCCAACTGGAATGCTTGATTCTTGTAGCACTTTGTATCTTTCTTTCCTGTTGTAAGTGTAAGTAATTGTAGGAAAGTAGGTAATGCACAAATAATCATCGATAATTGAGCCCCTTAATTGGTTGGGCATATCAATGACATGTAGATTTTATCAACGAATTGAGCTTTTCTAAAAAATTATTTCATGGCATCAAGGTCTTCGGTTGTGCAACATTGATAGATAACATATAGATGTAAATCAGAAGTTATAAATAAAAAGATGGGAATTAAATGCCTACATGTCCCACACCTATTCCATGGATGAGATTGTTTCTACAAAAAATCGGATAATTGTGCTCCATTTTATCGACTAAATCTTAGAAAGAGGACAAAATAAAATTAAAAACAGAAAATCCAAAAGTTTTTAGGTGCAATACCCAACTACAATGCTTTCTTCTTATAGAACTATTTAGCCTCCCATTATAGTTGTAAGATTAAACAATTGTAGGAAAATAGGTGGTGCACAAACAATCATCCATAATTGAGCCCTCAATCAAGTGTTCATATGAGCCTTAGGTAGATTTTATCTACCAATAAATCTTTGCTAATTTTTTGTTTCATTAAGGTTTTGAATTGGATGACATTTCATTTGATAGACAAGACGTCGACATGAATGGAATGTTGGAAATAAAATGGTGAGAATTGAATACTTGCATGTCCCACACTTATTCTATGGATCAGATTGTTCCAACCCAAAAAATATTTACTATTTGTGTTCGAATTAATCATCTAAATCTTGCATGCATTATTCACGTGAGTGCAATATGAGCATAAAGGAGCCAAAATAAAAAATGATGAAAATTCAATAGGCTTGAAGTTACAAACCCAACCACACTCCTTGTTTCTTGTAGCACATTTAGGCCCACTTTTTAGTTTTAATCTCGAGTAATCATATTGTCAACGTTCGTCAGATTCTATCTTATTTTTTTGTGTATTTGTTCGCTATCAAACAAAGGAACCTTCAATACAACTCTATAGGAGGGAAGGTTTTCACAACCACCACTCTTATTTCGACTTCGCCATTGCTAGCAATGTTATTGTAAAGGTTTGAGCATGTGACTTGGAACTACTCTTATAGTGATTACCTTGTCGTCTTGCTAAAAAAATAAAGGATAATGCTAATAAGTTTTTGAGTGGTGCCCATTGGTGTACTATGTGGAGAGGTAGCAGGATGATTGCATCGTAGAGTCTCCTTTGCCATTACAAGTAGATAGGCAATCTTTCATATGTTTGAATTATGAACTTTACATATTCTATTGAAACTTTATGTTTAAGGCTTCTTCTATTGCCAACTTCGTACACATTTGCAATTACTATTTCTCTTTAGTGATTAAGGAAGTGATTATGTTTCCCTCATTAACAATTCTCATGACGTCATCCATCAACAACCATCGACAAAAATCCTTAAGCACCTATTTCCTCGATGTTTGTCTGACACAACCATGAAGACTCCCATTTGATGTAATTAATGTTTGCGGCATTGGGAAAAGAGGGAAAATGTTTTTATGTGTGCACCTAAATCTTCCAATGATGTAGCTCATCTAAGGTTATAAATAGGGAATGTTTTAGTTTGAAAAGTAGTATTCGGTTTTGGTTAATCGTTTTAAAGATTATAATTTGGTTAATGTATCGTGTTGCTTTGTACTTGTTTGAGATTTTTTTTCTTGGTTACGGTGATGTGGGTTGTGAATTGGGGAGGGCTAGCTAGATAAGAACCCAACTTTAACTTTTTCATTTTCTCCTAGACACAAATTCCAAACATTTATGTGCTTGTAACAGAGATTCACTATGTATGAAATCACAGAGAAAATGCAAGTTTGGAGGTACATGTAACACAAATCAAGAGTGTTCAAAGTCACTATGAAGTCAAAGTGTTCAAGTTTTTAAATTGGATTGGATTTAATTTGACATATACATCTTTACCTCCAATTGGATTTGTAAACACATTTGTTGTTCTCCATGTGTAAACTTTGCGAGAAAGGAAAATAATATCTACATGCATAGATGAAATCAGAAAGATCATGACAGACGATGTAATAACCAAGCATGTACCATTGTTTTTGGTGGTGAGAGTTGTGTACTTTGTTCAGTTATTTACTGGTTGGTCAACGGGCGGATCCTGGGCTGGACAGACTGAGAATATGTGTCTTATCAGACTCATAGTTGGTTGTCACTTTGAAAGGCTTAGGGGCAGAGCCAAAGATTACGTGGGAGGCAGTCTCGAGTTCGAATGTTAGGTAGAAAACAAGACTGAATCTCAACTCGCAGTGTTCGAAGTTTTCAACAACGAATGTAAATCCATTTTACTACCAATTACTTAACCAGCGTGTTGATTGAAGAGCTGCAATTCCCAGGGGTTGCAGTAAATGGCATTAAAAATCATCCACATTGATGGATATAATGTGTCTAGTCAATGACCAAAACCATAGCAGGCATTCACATATATGATGGGCGCCAAATTTAGCCATGGTCATTTCATCTCAAAAACCCATTATTTGCATATCCCATAATAATTGCAGTTTATCAGACCACATATCTTTCAGTCATTTTGTCGAATAATTTGCATGCTTCCACATTTTTCAAACATTTGCGAAGGATGTACTTACTCTAAATTGAAGCAGCTGATTTCTCGCCGATTGTGGCCATGAAATTCATGAAGAAAAGAATCCGCAAGCATATATTAATGGAAAAGTTTTGAACTTCAAGCATGTTGATCTAAACATGATCCGACAAAGAGCTAACACAGAAAAACAAAGGTCGCTTTGCTCACCGACAAGAAGAGGAATATAGTGACCTCCAGCATGGTCTCCAAATCTACAATCGATTCCCCTTTTGAAGCATTCCATTATGGTGAAGCAACCATTAAGGGAGGTGGTGTTGGCAGCTCGTCCGTGACTGAAAACTGGTATACGAGTCTGCAAAGATGAAAAACTAAATTGATCGGGAAGTCCCCAAGTGGGCCTAAAACAACCATGATAAACTATAAAACCAAATGAAATGCAAATGCTCTGCCACAGAGATGATGTTCGGTAAAGCGAGACGAGGCATGTCAGGTTAACCAGTGGCCAAAATTTTAAACAGTTACGATGAAACCGTACTTCAACGACACTTCACATCCTAACCGTTTGTATTTTGACTGTATCAGAATCAACAGGTTGCAATTCAATAGGAAAATGCCTCTAGTGTAATTACTCATATGTCTTGTGAATGATCAAGGTCAATCAAGAAGAGAAAATGAATGAAACGCCTAGTTAGCAAGTTATAAAGAACTCAAAATTTCAAAATGGTAAATTTTGGTGGGAAATTTTTTTAAGGCAACATGGAGAGATTATGGATGAGGGGAATGACATGAAACATGTCTTATCGACCAAAACAAAGTCTAAGACCTCAACAAAACAAAATTGACTCCTATTTACAAACCGTAGAGGATGCCCCTACATAAGACACCCAAGGTAGGAAAACATTCATGAGCTCCTTCTGATGAGATATCTTCTTTTGTCTTTCTTTTCTTTCAAGTTCATTTTGGCCTATTGATTTTCATGCACCATAGTAGGTATTATCTCACTCTTAATTCCTTCGTCATTATATATGAGTTGTAGAACTAACTCTTCCTCATGATATTTATGAGTCAAAACCGACTCTGTACCTTTTTTATCAAAGACATGTTCATGCTCTCCAATTTTGTCATTGTCTTGGCCTTTTGTACCTCTTATTGACTCTATCTCTGTTTCTCTACTCAACCATCTCCATACACATTGGTGGATTAGTAATTATTTTCCAACTATTACTACTATATTAGTCTTGTCAAGCTCTTTGAAAACTCGTTGAGATGCTTCTTCTTGTTCTCTTATCTGAATGAGTTCACATGGTGATTATAACTCTTCTACCTTCATGGCATCTTCTAGTGTCTTAATTTCCTCAAGTATATGTAATCGCACATAAATTTCCTTAGTATATGTAATCACATACACAATTTGACAAAATATTATATGTAATACATGGAGACTCATTAGTCCCTCTAAATGTGCCTTATAACAACAGTTCTCCTTCTAAAATGAAATTTGAGTAATCTATTGAAGCTGCCTTCATTTTTCTCAAGCATTTTGTGTTTTTCCTAGCACTAATTATCATATTTGTTCCACATGTTGCACTATACACTCTCCTCTTTGTTCATATTTTCTTATGTTATGTGCCTCCATAAACACCTTCTTTGTTTCTTACTTAGCTTCCTCGTACATTCATTTCTTGGATATCTTTTGAAATTCTTCTCCACTTAACCATTTCCACATACTTTTGAGAGACTTAATCATATCTACTTGTTCTCTTTCCTCATTCTTCTCTTCTTCATGTCTTGTCTCTTGTTTGACATTTTCACAAGCTTGTTCTTAGTTTCTTTGTTCCCCTTCATCGTTAGCTTTATGCCATAATTTATTAATTGTCCTTACCTTGTTCTTTATCATGCCATATAACCTTATAGGTACTTCTTCCGACTCAATCCTCAATACCGCATGGTTTTTCTTTGAGCTCCTTATAGAGCTTCCACACCATCATGTTTATAGTCTTTATCTACCTTTAATACTATCAATATACCATTATGCACCAATGCAAAACTATATTCTTTTTCCTTACTCGCCTGCAAGAACTCTTTATGGGCCATCATTATCACTATGGAATTGTTCCCTACCTCTTCATTACTTTATCTTAGTGTTGTTAAGACGTGCTTCTTACCATCTTTTTCTAAGGTGTAAGTACTATCTCTCCCATCATGTATTTCCATTATATCATACTGCCAAGGTCTACTAATTAACACATGGAAAACATCCATGGGCATAATGTTACAAATGACCTCATCCTTATAGTTTCCAATCTAAAATTCAACTTGACATTTCTCATTAACTAGTACTTGATGTTCTTTTTTTGTAACCAAGAAATTTGATAGGAATTAGGATGTTTTTGTCTTCTTAATCCTACCTTCTCAACCATATCTAATGAAAAAGGATTATATGTACTTCCACTATCAATAATATTTTTGCAACACTTACCTTTTGATTTTAGCATGGTTCGAACAATTTTCTTCTTTGATTTGGTTCTTTCATCTCTTTGCTTGGTTTCAACAACACTCTCTTCATCAAAAATGATTTTCCTTATTATGGTTCAAGATCTACATGCTCTGGTGATCCAACACTCTTCGAACTATCAACCGATTTCTACCGATTTCGTCGGGTCCCTACTATCTGTGAACATTCAAATGATCTATGTCCTATATATTTGTTTTACTTAAAAAATTTGTCCAAAAATTCTCTGCGCTCTTCTTCTTCCAAATGTGGCTATTCCTTTAAAATATTGACTTCCTCTTGTGGTGTTTTTCCCTTGAGATCTATTGTTAGCTTCTCCTTCATTACTCTATTGTTGATTTCTTCCACCTTGTTGTCTTGTACCCCTAAAATTTATGCATCTACCGTAGAGGGTTGGGTATATTTCCTATTTATCTTATCCTATGCTTTAAAGGTTGTTTGATAAGCCTCTTCTACTATCCTAAAATTTAGCAAATTGATTTCATCTTGTATGTTAAATATCAAACCATTGAAATATTTAGTCACCTTATCTACATCCTCTTTTATGTGGCGTACTCTAATTGAGATCTTATAGAACTCTTGTGTATAATTTGTCACATTCATTTTTTTGTCTCAAGTTTGTTAGCCTCTTGAATAGATTTTTTTGGTAGTCCGATGATATAAACTTAGCCTTAAATTTTACCACCATCTTATCCCACGATCTAATGTTATCCGTCATTGTATTCTTTTGTATCATTATGAATATAATCCCACCAAGTAGATTACATTCCCTTTCAATTTAAGTACAAGTAAATTATACCTTTTATTTATCAACTATCCCCTCATAATCAAATTGTTTTCCCATCTCTACTATCCAATCAATAATTTCCTCAAAGCATTTAAACTACCTTCATATTTTGGAACTTTTAACTTCAATTTGGTATTTGGGTAAGTGCACCAACTGGGGGCCAAAAGGGGGTATTAAGTGGATGCATTTTTCTAAAAAATAAAAAAACTTCAACTTGTAGGAGTTTTTAGAAATAATTACACTCAAAATTGGAAGATTTTGTATAAGAATGAATCTTAGCGTGCAATAATTCTTTGACAACAGAATCAGTTGTGTTGGTATCCAAATTTTTTCTCCTTTTCAAGCCAAGCAACAACACAGATTCAACAGGGAGCTTAGAGGTAGCTAGATCACAAATATATGTCATTTTGTAGAGGGAGAAATCTAACTGTCCCTTTGTTACTTGGATTTGTGGAGAGATGGATAACACCTTCAAGAGGATTTGATCTATCCTCACTATTTTAGGTTGTGCCTTTCAACCAAGGTAAGAGAACCTATTTTGTAACCTCTGTTATTGAAGAAAAATGATAAATCCTTCTTTTGCATAAACTTTATAGAGAATACCTTGAGAAAATATGATCAACACACTAGATCTGACTCTCACGAGTTGTCACTTCTAGATCATGGAGATATTTCACAACAAGGCAAAGGTTACTAAAGACATTTGAGACCCCTTGCTTCTGCATGTTTAGGTGATGAGGATTGTGCATTGGCATACACACATGAAAAACAAGGGTAGGATGGGTAAGATTAGTTGTTTTTGAATGAATTTTTGGTGGGAGGTGGGGTAGGGTGAAACTAGATTCACCAGATCCTTGAGGAACCTTACAAAATGGAAAGTCAGACCAACAGAATGCCACATAATAGCTAAAATGTTTCTTCAACTAGAATATGTGCTTCAATGGAGGCCCAGATTAGCACTCTTTCACACAATCTCTGAGATTCTATCATGAAGGCTCGAGTTAGAAAACCCAACAAAGCATCAAGGTCTAAGCCAAATCACGCCTAAGGTACACCCAAAGGCTTATAGACAATCTCTATCAACATATGAGATGAAAATGATTTTAAATCATTTATTCCAATCCCAAATGAAAGCTCTTCTAAGAAATGGAATTGTAGATGCCACTAAACTGTCATAAGGATTGAGGCTATGTGATTGAATTAGATTTTAATACAAGATTGCAACAGAAACAAGAAAAACTATTTGCATACATTCAAAAGTAAAATCAACACATTTTGCTCAAGACAACATAGAAATAACTCGAATTTGATTAAATCTATCAATAGGGAAAGTTTCTAGAATAGTCTCAAAGCTTGTCAATGGTTGTACACTTGCAACCACCTTGACATGATTAGATTTTAATACAAAAGAGATATACAAGATTCTTGAATGGTTTCTCAAAAGGGATGGGCTCTATCAAGCTTTCGATTAGAAAAATCAGTCCAAACCCCTCACACTCCAACCATTTGCACGAAAAATTTGTGCCATTTATAGCATTTACAACAGAGCCTCCTCTCCCAAAAGAAAAAAATGTTTAATGCACCAGTGTTTCGCCATGATTCTTTCGTGATTCACAAAATCAAATCTACAAAAGTCTCCAGGTTCTCGAGGGGGTAGATTTCATCGAATGCCTCCGCATTCAACTCCTTGCTCTGGTAGATCACTCTTCCTTCAATTTTCCAACCACTTCCCCCTAATCTATCAAATCGGCCCCTTGCCTGTGCTGGGAGAGGAAAAAATGGAAAATCCGATCGAGCACGAAAGTCGACCATTTTAATGGCAAAAGACATCCTCTAGATCTTCCCACCAAACTTCAGATATCAACATTAACTTCCTTCTCTACTTGGCATGTAGAAAAGACCAAGAAATCATGGAGGTTCGCACTTCCAAACGTGTTTCAGAGAAATGGGGGAAAAATCAGATTTAGACTCATAGTAGCCGTTGATCTTTACTTTGAATTTGGGCCGTCCATGTGGCAGATTTCAAACTTTTAGAACATACCTGGGCTTCCCTTGACTTTTTACAATTTTTTGAAAAAATGGAAAAAATTCCATTTTGCTCCGCATCTCCACCCTCGAGATATGAGCATGACACGTGTCTAGATATGATTCGAGGGGAACCACGGCCAAATTCTATCATTTTACTCTCTTTTGGAAAAAGGAAGCACGGTTCCCCTCAAACTGTAAAATACAGAAAAATGACTCCTTTTTCTCAAAAGGAAATTTTTTCAAATTTTCCTCGAGAGTCTGCACCTCCGCCGTTGATCGGGAAAACATTGACTATTTCCCTCATTAGGCTTGCGGGCCATTTTGAAATTTTAATCCTTAAGGAGGCAAAAATCCAATTTGCCTCCGATGGCCCGCCTCCCCGCCTATTTGACTTTTCAAACTGCCACGTGTCACCCTGGCGCACCTAGAGGTAGTCCCAAAAATTTGACACCTTGAACGAGCGTGGGCTCGCCACATGTCCTATTTCGGTGAGGTCTATCTGAATGCTTGAAGCTCGGTGGAAAGGCGCCATGGGGCACCACGTGTCAAGGTAGTCTCCTTTTGGTCGTTGAAATGTCTAAGTAAAATGCAAAGTGAGCGGAGGCCTTCACGTGTCATCCTGGCGCTCCTTTAGAATGAAACTCAAGGGTCGGTTTCCGAACACGCGCGGTTCCTCCACGTGTCTCCATGGCACAACTTCAAGATGGTGCCCAAAGCGGAGACCCTGAATGAGCGCAAGCTTTCCACGTGTCTTATTCCACCAAACTGCTTCCAACTACATAAAAATTGTCTAAGTTCGGGACAAGTAGCGGAAGCTTCCATGTGTCCTCTCGGCGCTACTCCAAGGCAAAACCCATAAGAAGATCTTCAAATGAGCGTCGTGCCTCCACATGGACACATTTTGAGCTGAGGTTTTTATGAATTTTTCTTATTACCCAGCTGAGTTGTGTCCAACCAAAGGTGCCACGTCTCCCTATAGATACAAGGATGCAAATTTGACTGGGAGAAACACCCGTCAAACCGTAAAATACAAAAAAACGACCATTTGAGCCTGGGAATGAAATTTTCTTCAAGGATAGAAAGTTTAGAAGTGTTACAGGGTTCAAATATGTTCTTCAAGGATACATCCATTCATTTTCTTCAAGTACTTAGGAAGAAATGACAGGGAAGACGAATCTCGATCGTGGAGAATAGAAAACATGGGGAAACCAAGTTTTTGAAGGAACAAAACACGAGAGACTCAAAATATAGACTTTTAAGTGATTTACAACCGAGAACCAATTAAAATGGCCATAAAGATTAACTAGGCACAACACGGGGAAGGGGAAAATGACAAAGGCCATAAATCACTAAATTTTCAGAGGCAAATTGGGGCAAGAAAATTTTGAGCACCAACAAGTTGCACGCACCCCCCATGTCAAAGTATGTCAACCTTTGCGTCCTTTACCAAGCTCTTGCCTTCACCTACCTCATGTTACTTATGTGTTTTTTTACCCTTGTACGTGGTTTTCTCAAATATTTTTGACACCAATCCTCTTATGATCACTTCTACTATGCACACTTTTCTGAACCCATGGGATTTTGATTTCCTCACTTGGGCCGCCTATGTACATCACTCCTAACACTTCTCCTTAACGCATTTTTACAGTAAATCTTCTTTGACACCTTCCACCCCACACTAAATAGATACACGGTCCTCTCGCGCATAAAACCCTCTTAGATAGTAGTGAGTTACTGGCACACAAGTGTGCCGACAACAAACCAAATAAAAGACAAGGCAAAGTGACGAAGAAGGGAAACACAAAAAAAGGAAAATGCATTAAGGGAAATCCTAAGCTAGATAATACACCTTTCCTTCTTTTTGACAAGTTACAACCAACACTAGGAAACATACGGGGAGGAAGTCCGGAAAACGTTCACACCCAAAAGGATAAACACTCTAACAAATAGGGCAAGCCAAGTAAGAAGATTAAGGTTACTTATTTTGATATAACACCCTTTAACTCATGACTTATGTTTTTTAAAGATTCAATATATGATTCACACAAATTCATCTTACCAACCGAGTTAATTTTCTTATACATTGTAGAGAAGTTCACTAAAAGTCTTCACTTTACGACAATTAGATGTTTAGTTCCATTATTTAATAAGGGACTAATTTAATTCCACAATGCTATCTGTCCATACTTACATTACTAAAATTGCTCATTACCTTGCTACAACAAGAATTTGTGTTCAACAAAATCAAGATGAACTTACAAAGTATCCTGGGAAAGAGTTAAGGAGATAAGGTCGAGATGAAACATCTTTAGGACCTCATTAGTTATTGCCAGTATTTAAATTGAAGCTAGGGCTCTTAACCAGAATTATCAACAACTTTACTTAGGCTTCGCCTAAAGTATTAACAAGGAGTGAAAATTTACTTTCCAAATGGCGGTGAGAAAGATGGTGAGGTCTCCAATTTGTTTTCTCTGGCTTATTAAATCTTATCATCTTCAAACAACTAACAGTTCATTTCACCTTAGGGTCATTTTACAAATTTCACCATAAAAGGAATAATGTTCACTAGAGGAGCTAGGATTATCGTGTTATAAAGTTTACTTGCAATGATAGTCTTGCCCTTGTTTACTTATGACACTTTATTACTAAGTCATATCAAGGTTTAGCTCAAAATTTATTCTCAAGGCAAGGTTGTAGCAACACTCATTTACAAGAACCAAACAAGATTACATCAATTCTTAAAATACTGGTACTCCAGAAAAGTCACTCAACAACAATAACCAAATTTTCTTATAATTTCAATGATGGTCAAACAATACAAGGTTTCCAAAGTTCAGATGACAAAGTCCACAATACTTTATACTAAGACATTAATCCTCTTTTAAACTTTCCACTGGACGTTAACAACAGTTGAACAACATACAAAGGTTTCGAGCAAAGGAACTTCTCAACTAAGGTTGATGACAACAGTCTACAATTCTATCCCTCATCTACACGGAAAATCCATCTGCAGCAAATTTTCTACAAGAGTCAGTTCACGAGAACTGAGCAAGATAAGGCTACACAAAACCACCATAACTATTATCTAACAATATCATGAAAAGAAGCACTTTATTACAAGAATTTGGGTCAAACCTCTAAACACTATGAGCACATCAAGTTATAATAAAGTCTAGAACATGTCAATCAAAGAAGGAGAAGACCTTGTACTTCAGCTTAGAGCAAATGCAACGAAAGTAACAATCATATGAGAATGGCCCTTGGCCCTATAAGGAGAGAACAAACAATCTAGCAAAAACAGAATCCCCATCAAGTAAGTAATTAAACAATAATTACAAGATTGAGATTTGATACATATACCAGTCATCTAGAAATTTATCAAAGGTACCAAACGCATAGGCTAAAATAATATTTTTCCAAAAGGACAAGAGTTGATCGGCCCAAGAAGGGGAAAACACGGGTTTCAGAATTTAACACAAAAGGCCATGCATGATTGAGTTTCAAATCGGAATTCAATTAGAGTATACGTACAACATAAGTTTCGAAGCGAAGGTATAGTATACTAGTTTTGACCATTAACTACAAATAGATTTACCAATCATCCAGAAGGGTCAAAGTCTTACAGCTAGTAAGTAGCAAACACGCGAGAGAAGAAGGGGTTCCATCCAACAAGAGTATACAATAATGTCATCAACAATTTTTATAACACTAAAGATTTGCAAACCTCCACTATAATACTAATGTTTGGTTAATTTAAAATGAATTACCCATATCCCCAAACAACCATATTTTACGGCAACCTTGGTAACACAGTCAACCGTCGCACAAATAGATACAAACATAATTTTTAAGTGACATTATCAAAACAAAACCTTCCGCTATGAATTCATAAGATTATCAAACGAAAGCTGAGTTTTTCCCGAAGATTAATCACATTTAAGGAAATTTCCATCACAAGCTATTACGGTAATTACGTGCATAAAAACCGACCAATATTAATTAATAGCGTTAACATACAAGGGAGAAAATAATGCAAGTTAGGAAAGAATGAAGAGCGCCATCAGCAATAATTGAGAGGGGATTAGACAAACTATTCTAGTGTCGCAAGGTCTTGGATTCAGATGAAACCTCCGTGCTTAGTTGATCCGAAAAGCTAGTTATGATTCAAGTTGATAGGGATGGTCAGGTACATCTTGAGGATGGCCTTAAAAGCCTAGAAACAAGATGAAATATAGTATAAGAGTCTAAACATGTGAGACGAAAAAACACATTGCACACAAACCTTTTCTTCTACGAGTTTTAATACCAAACTCTAAGTCAAGTTAGAGGGCCACGCATTGCTCACACAATCCTACAACATTTTCTCTCGATGCCAAAAGGTAATCAAAGGGACTTAGAGAGGGGCTAACAAAAAGCATCAAAAGACAACTTGGGTGCTAGGAGGAGCTTCATAGTTATCGAATAACTTACTTCCATAATATCGAAAATACTAGATGATCAACATTATAACTTTTAACTCAATCGCAGAGGAGAATTAATACATAAACAAACAGATGAAGGTCTATCATTTGAGTAAGAGAAACATAACATTGGAGGAGAGGGCACACATCCTTTCGACCCACATATTATCAACGATAAAAGCTAAAACAAGAAGAAACAAGCGTAAAGGGAAATCTCCCATCATGACATCCAACTTGGAAAATCAATGCAAGGAAAAGTGGTTCGATTTCCCAATAATTTTAAATAAAATAATAGTAGAAAAGTGTAGAAATATCTTGCCTTTTTCTCCAGATTTAGAAGGTTTCATGGACACCACCGGACCAGCAATTGCAATCCAATCCAAATTCCATTTTCTTCAAGCTTCATTGGGCGCCCAAACATGACCATCTTCATATGCATCTGATTGTTTATGATTTGGACCTCCTAACCTTGGTGCTCTCATATTAGGAGCAGCCCTAGTCGAGACAAAGCAAAAGAAGATGGCTTTATAACCAAAAGCAATCTCTTGGTACAAACTCCATATCCATAAAGTAGTTCCTAGACTTAGCATCCTCAATAAAGGCTGACTAGTCACTAGATTGCTTCAATGCAGCTGCTTTGTCACCCTTGGTGCTCACTTCTGCTCAAGTGACTGACAGGCCATTTTCACGGAATATGCGAGTCACATCAGAGAGAAGACCAACTCGGTCACAACTGCATAATTCAAGTCTCATTCCCTCAGAGATTCTTCTTTCTATAGCTGCCTCTAAACAGTGGATTATTCTTTGCCTTTCTGCTTCCGAGTTCACTGGGCAGCCATCCATATGTCTGATGTAGTACTCCTGGAATGCATCAGGTCCGTCCGAATCAACTGATCCATGAAATACAACATATTGCATGTCGGTTAAAGTGCAAATCGTGTCAAAGAGAAGTTTTGGTCTGTCCTTAGACTTAATATTAATGACAGAATAACCTTTCTCAACACCGTTCTGCACAGTCACTATAGGCCTGGTTGTATCATCCCTGGATTCTAGCAGAACGCTATGCACTCTTTCATAGTCACGATCTGCAAACATCATTTGATGTAGACACCTTTCAGATCAAATCCAACATGGAATTTAAAATTATCCCACTCAACCATATGACCGTGGAGTTTAAAGCTTGGTCCCTCAAAGTTGTTCTATTGAAATTGGATTAGTTTTGAGCCCAAATGGAGGCTTCGCCTTGATCTTCTCAGTAATTGCTGTTCTTTTGGCCTCGGGCATTGCAATCTTTAGCCTGTCCATGTACCCAACGATCTTCTGCTCATCTAAATCTACTACCACTGTAACACCCTCAATAGGCATGGCATATATATTAACAGTTCCGTTGGGATAAAAACACTGGACGTTGATAATTCTGTTGCCCTGCTTCTTTTCTCCAAACCATCCAATAGAGAAAGTGCTGCAAACAACTGATTTCATGTCAAGGCCTTTGTTTTTTTTATGGACTGTATGAATGGAGGATACTCCATGGGCAACCCAATGGCTTTAGTTTGCTCCTCTATTGTAAAAATGGGATACCCAAATCCATGATAGACTTTATCATACACAACAGTTTTTGATGTAATGTACAGAAGAAGTTTGTGGGTTTCCCCTGGTATTCTTGCAATTACAAAAGCCATTCTTGGAGGTAGAGGAGAAGAGCCACGTTTCCATTGATAGACAACCTCCTTCTCTGGTGCTTCTAAGCCCATGTACTGGAAGCTTATGTTCTTCATGTGGAGGCGGCCTAGCTTTGATTTCAGGATCACTAGCTCGCGAACATGGCTGATTTCAGAGCTTGTCAGAGGATCCAGAGGATGTAATTCTTCTTCACCGGCACTCAAACTCAATGCAACCATCACTAAACTCAGCAACATAATACTTGTTCTCATTTTTGCTCAATTTTCTGGAATAGAACAATAATCTTCACAGCTACAAATCTACGGCTTTGGCTCTTCTGTGCTCAAAAGGCTTCTACTTTACTGCAACGTGCCTGCAGCCTGGTTACACATTGTTCCAGGTCACTGCTGTGGATCACCGACCAGAACACTCCTCGCAGTGCCCAAGAAAGGGAGGCAACACGTCTATTTCACTAGCTTGAAGCTCCGTTTAAACAAAAGTGTGCGCAGGAGGAGGAACCGATGAAAAGAAAGACGCCAAGAAAAACATCTATTTGCTCCCTGTGATACAATCTATAGCGAGAGGTGGAAAATGACCACTGATCAAGGTTGAGGAAGTATTGAGACTTGCTTTTCACCTTTTGAAGCTTGTGGACTACTTAGAATGGCTTCAACACCTTCCATGGATGTTCTTACCCATTTGAGATCGCATAATCACCATTGTTTTACCTTGAACGATCATTATTCTCACGTCACAGAAACATGAAGACTCCTTCGCTTGCTCTGCTCCGATTTGATGCCAAGGAGATAAAGACTTTCAACCAGACGTTGCCATAGAATTAATGAAGTGGATTGATACATTCATTTTCAATTGAGCCTTTTACATCGAGGTTTTCACTTGATTGATCACATCGATGGGAAATGCTCGAGTTTGGAGGAGAGAGCCCCGACCACATTTGAAACTTCAAGACAAGCACTCCACAACTCTCACGCAACCGCATACCAAATTCAAGCATTCTCCTGCCGCCAACTAGGGACACAAGGCATTTCAACCACCCACACGTTTAGTCCAACAAAGGGACGTTTAGTTTAAAACTCACGATGGACAAAAAAAGGAAACAAGAGCATTAGTCAACAAAGAACAAGGATGATTTGCAAATCGGGGTAATAAATGAGGTGTATCCATGAAGGCCGAGAAGACTCCAACACGCTAAGATTTAATGTCTCCATCGTCCACACATGATGAGAGATAATGCTCTTGCCGAGACAAGGTAGGTTGGGTCATTACATTCTCCTCCCCTTAAGAAAGCATCGTCCTCGATGCGACATTACATAGAGGAAAGGAAATGGTACGCAACAAGGGATAGATAAAGAAGAAAACACACCCTATGGTTTAAAATTTTAGTTGATTAAAGCACGGCCACAGGGTAGCCTTAGGAACATTTGATAGAAATTTTAACTTTCAATGTTCTGTGAAGATTGGCAGTTCCCTCTTGTTCATCATTTGATTAGTCTCTTTCCATTATCATTATTTCTAGTTTTAGTTTCTTTTAAAAATATCATCATTGAAGGGTTTTGATTTATTCCTTATTGTGGGTGCCCAACATGAACTGCTAACACAACACCCTATCAGGTTCACAAGACCCTACAGATTCACAAGCACACAAGTATATACTTCAAGATTGTATTACACCACATAAAGGTTACTCAAATACGGAATGGAATAGGCACAGTCCACATAACATAGTACTCGACACACATCAATGACTGACATACCAAAATACTTAACCAAAACAGTACTACAATCCACCAGACATTTCCTCAATTTGCATCAATGAAAAATTCACATAACACCAAACCATGCTATAGGTACATAGTGTCCACAAGGGAATCAATGACATATCCACAACATCACAACACATATCCATCTGACATGAGTAACACATACATCAAAAGACCACTACCAAAACATCACAATAACTCAACATATATCCTAGAACATCAACCATACACACAAATATCATATGCCTCCCTCAAACTCTTATGCCTCCCTCAAGTCTCTTATGCCTCCCTCAAATCTCTTATGCCTCCCTCAAACTCTTATGCCTCCCTCAAGTCTCTTATGCCTCCCTCAAACTCTTATGCCTCCCTCAAGGAGGCCGGTTGACCCTATGGTCCAAGACACATAGAGTTTGAACACTCCTAACCCAAGTGACATAATAACGCGTGGTTCAACAACCCGCTAGTTATCTGTAACTCCTTGGGGCGTACCCCTATACAACAAAGCGGGTCCATAGGTCCAACCATTCCATGGTGCATCCCATGACCCTATTCCACACATCACGACAATAGAACCAACACAACAATCCAATCAAAGTGCCAAGTGGCAAAGTACAAGCCTTGGGCAAGGCGGTAAAAATTCCAAATTTAAAAGAAGACCCAAATTCAAGCAAAATAAATGGCCAAATAGCCATAGTTAGTATCAAAATCCCCATGTTAGTGCCACAAACCAAGGAAATGCCCAAAATTGTAAAGCATGGCAATCAAGAAAAGCTACTGGTCCTTACAAATAAAGTAAAAAGCTCAATTTACGAATAAAATCAACTTATAATAATGTCACATTACGATAACTGTGTGGCCTTATCTAGCCACCAAAGGGGTACTCAACGAGTTGTTAGCACTCGTAACATCGAGCCTTAGCTCGTAAGATACGTATCAATAATACAACCTGTCATCACCTCCATCCGAATCATCCCGCCACCACTTCCACAAGGCTAAACATAGTCATAGTTGCACTTAGGTTGCATACATACAACCACATAGGAGAGAGGAAAGAATCACATGTTATCTACTAAACCGAGTTTCGGCTCAAGTTATTGACCCATGGTACACCATTCCTCACTCTCAACATACACTTTACCGATTCCCTTTAAGGTCGGTTAGCGTAAGGTTCACAACATAACAAACAACAACATCACTAACATAATGGTGGTACATATACAAGGCAGATCACAATCATACATTCACCGAGTGTAACACATCACTTTACCACTTTCTCGCACCCAAAGTGCAATCACCATACGATAGGGTTCATACACTCACCGTATGTCCCAAAATCACAACATGAAGCATTACATATTTGCACAGTCATACATACGATGAACATAGTACATCTCAACATAACATCCATTGCTGCATAACAAGGTGGTACACACATTTCTTCAAAACAAGGTAAAAACATCATGATACAACTCATTTCTTTTAACATCAATCTAGTCATACAACACATTGATACACCTACATACCACAATATGTCACAATGCTCCAACACTATGTCATCCACATTATAATTCTTTTCACACATCACAAACAGTAATTCACACGTGAACTCTTCATAGAATCCACAAGAAGGAGAGAGAATACTCCCATCCCCAACATATCAACATGATCACAAACACGCACAAGGTGACATACACATCATGTGCGTTCACAATATCACAACTACAACATCAATTACATCACGCTTAAAGCACATTACTCTTCCAATATCTACCACCATCATGCAACATCATCATCATCATGCAGTATCATCATGTAACACCATCACCATCATGTAACATCATCATACAACACCAATCCGGCACATAGGTTCAAGAGCATGAACCTATGCTCGATACCAAGTGTAACAACCCAAAATTCTCACACACACGAACAACACAATAAAAGACAGGATAATTTATTTTTTTTGACTTGCTTTGACACATAACACGACGCAACATGTCATCACAAGGTTACAACCAACACTAGGAACCACTTGTTACGGGGAGGACCACGAGGTCAGCACGGAAACGTTCACACCCAAAAGGATAATACACCTTTCCTTTTTTTGACAAGACAACATAGAAGTCCAACGACAGAACACTCTAACAAATAGGGCAAGCCACAGTAAGAATGATTGAAGGTTACTTATTTTGATATAACACCCTTTAACTCATGACTTATGTTTTCAGAAAGATTCAATATATGATTCACACAAATTCATCTTACCAACTGAGTTAATTTTCTTATACACTGTAGAGAAGTTCACTAAAAGTCTTCAATTTACGACAATTAGATGTTTAGTTCCATTATTTAATAAGGGACTAATTTAATTCCACAATGTTATCTATCCATACTTACATTACTAAAATTGCTCTTACCTTGCTACAACAAGAATTTGTGTTCAACAAAATCAAGATGAACTTATAAAGTATCTTGGGAAAGAGTTAAGGAGATAAGGTCGAGATGAAACATCTTTAGGACCTCATTATTTATTGCATATTTAAATTGAAGCTAGGGCTCTTAACCAAAATTATCAACAACTTTACTTAGGCTTTGCCTAAAGTATTAACAAGGAGTGAAAATTTGCTTTCCAAATGGTGAGAAAGATGGTGAGGTCTCCAATTTGTTTTCTCCGGCTTATTAAATCTTATCATCTTCAAACAACTAACTACATTCATTTCACCTTAGGGTCATTTTACAAATTTCACCATAAAAGGAATAATGTTCACTAGAGGAGCTAGGATTATCGTGTTATAAAGTTTACTTGCAATGAATGATAGTCTTGCCCTTTTTACTTATGACACTTTATTACTAAGTCATATCAAGGTTTAGCTCAAAATTTATTCTCAAGGCAAGGTTGTAGCAACACTCATTTACAAGAACCAAACAAGATTACATCAATTCTTAAAATACTGGTACTCCAACAAAGTCACTCAACAACAATAACCAAATTTTCTTATAATTTCAATGATGGTCAAACAATACAAGGTTTCCAAAGTTCAGATGACAAAGTCCACAATACTTTATACTAAGACATTAATCCTCTTTTAAACTTTCCACTGGATGTTAACAACAGTTGAACAACATACAAAGGTTTCAAGCAAAGGAACTTCTCAACTGAGGTTGATGACAACAGTCTACAATTCTATCCCTCATCTACACGCAAAATCCATCTGCAGCAAATTTTCTACAAGAGTCAGTTCACGAGAACTGAGCAAGATAAGGCTACACAAAACCACCATAACTATTATCTAACAATATCATGAAAAGAAGCACTTTATTACAAGAATTTGGGTCAAACCTCTAAACACTATGAGCACATCAAGTTATAATAAAGTCTATAACATGTCAATCAAAGAAGGAGAAGACCTTGTACTTCAGTTAGGAGCAAATGCAACGAAAGTAACAATCATATGAGAATGGCCCTTGGCCCTATAAGGAGAAAACAAACAATCTAGCAAAAACAAAATCCCCATCAAGTAAGTAATTAAACAATAATTACAAGATTGAGATTTGATACATATACCAGTCATCTAGAAATTTATCAAAGGTACCAAACGCATAGGCTAAAATAATATTTTTCCAAAAGGACAAGAGTTGATCGCCCAAGAAGGGGAAAACACGGTTTCAGAATTTAACACAAAAGGCCATGCATGATTGAGTTTCAAATCGAATTCAATTAGAGTATACGTACAACATAAGTTTCAAGCGAAGGTATAGTATACTAGTTTTGACCATTAACTACAAATAGATTTACCAATCATCCAAGAAGGGTCAAAGTCTTACAAAGCTAGTAAAAACACGCGAGAGAAGAAGGGGTTCCATCCAACAAGAGTATACAATAATGTCATCAAAAAAATTTATAACACTAAAGATTTGCAAACCTCCACTACAATACTAATGTTTGGTTAATTTAAAATGAATTACCCATATCCCAAAAAACAACCATATTTTACCGCAAAGGTAACATGGTCAAGCGTCCCACAAATAGATACAAACATAATTTCTAATGACATTATCAAAACAAAACCTTCCACTATGAATTCATAAGATTATCAAACGAAAGTCTAGTTTTTCCGAAGATTAATCACATTTAAGGAAATTTCCATCACAAGCTATTACGGTAATTACGTGCATAAAAAACCAATATTAATTAATAGCGTTACCATACAAGGAGAAAATAATGCAAGTTAGGAAAGAATGAAGAGCGCCATCAGCAATAATTCGAGAGGCGGATTAGACCAAACTATTCTAGTGTCAACAAGGTATTGGATTCGCACAATGAAACCTCCACTTAGTTGATCCGAAAAGCTAGTTATGATTCAAGTTGATAGGGATGGTCAAGTATATCTTGAGGATGGCCTTAAAAGCCTAGAAACAAGATGAAATATAGTATAAGAGTCTAAACATGCGAGACGGAAAAACACATTGCACACAAACCTTTTTTAAGGTCTACCATTTAATAAAAAACTCTAATTCAAGCTAGCCCACGCATTGCTCACACAATCCTACAACATTTCTCTCGATGCCAAAAGATTATCAAAGGGACTTGTGGAGGGGCTAACAAAAAGCATCAAAAGACAACTTGGGTGCTAGGGAGGAGCTTCATAGTTATGTAACTTACTTCCATAATATCGAAAATACTAGATGATCAACATAATAACTCACAACTCAATCATGAGGAGAATTAATACATAAACAAAAGTGCAGATGAAGGTCTATCATTTGAGTAAGAGAAACATAACATTAGAAGGAGAGGGCACACGCATCCTTTCGGACCCACATACTATCAACGATAAAAGCTAAAACAAGAAGAAACAAGCAGAAAGGGAAATCTCCCATCATGACATTCATGTTGGCAAATCAATGCAAGGAAAAGTGGTTCGATTTCGCAATAATTTTAAATAAAAATAATAGTAGAAAAGTGTAGAATATCTTGCCTTTTCTCTCAGAATTTAGAAGGTTTCATGGACACCGCCAGGACCAGCAATAGCAATCAAGCCAAATTCCATTTTCTTCAAGCTCGTTGGGCGCCCAAACATCGACCATCTTCATATGCATCTAATTGTTTATGATTTGGACCTCCTAACCTGGTGCTCTCATATTAGGAGCAGCCCTAGTCGAGACAAACAAAGAAGAAGATGGCTTTATAACCAAAAGCAATCTCTTGGTACAGACTCCATATCCATAAAAAATCCCTAGACTTAGCATCCTCAATTAAGGTGACCAGTCACTAGATTGCTTCAATGTAGCTGCCATCACCTTTGGTGCTCACTTCGCTCAAGTGAGTGATGTGCCATTTTCACGGAATATGCGAGTCACATAAGAGAGAAGACCAACTCGGTCACAACTGCATAATTCAAGTCTCATTCCCTCAGAGATTCTTCTTTCTATAGCTGCCTCTAAAAAAGTGGATTATTCTTTTGCCTTTCGCTCCCGAGTTCACTGGGCAGCCATCCATATGTCTGATGTAGTACTCCTGGAATGCATCAAGTCCGTTCAAATCAACTGATCCATGAAATACAACATATTACATGTCGGTTAAAGTGCAAATCGTGTCAAAGAGAAGTTTTGGTCTGTCCTTAGACTTAATATTAATGATAGAATAACCTTTCTCAACACCGTTCTGCACAGTCACTATAGGCCTGGTTGTATCATCCCTGGATTCTAGCAGAACGCTATGCACTCTTTCATAGTCACGATCTGCAAACATCATTTGATGTAGACGCCTTTCAGATCAAATCCAACATGGAATTTCCAATTAGCCCACTCAACCATATGACCGTGGAGTTTAAAGCTTGGTCCCTCAGGTTGTTCTATTGAAATTGGATTAGTTTTGAGCCCAAAAGGAGGCTTCTGCCTTGATCTTCTGTAATCTGTTCTTTTGGCCTCGGGCATTGCAATCTTTAGCCTGTCCATGTACCCAACGATCTTCTGCTCATCTAAATCTACTACCACTGTAACACCCTCAATAGGCATGGCATATATATTAACAGTTCCGTTGGGATAAAAACACTGGACGTTGATAATTCTGTTGCCCTGCTTCTTTTCTCCAAACCATCCAATAGAGAAAGTGCTGCAAACAACTGATTTCATGTCAAGGCCTCTGTTTTTTTATGGACTGTATGAATGGAGGATACTCCATGGGCAACCCAATGGCTTTAGTTTGCTCCTCTATTGTAAAAATGGGATACCCAAATCAATGATAGACTTTATCATACACAATGATTTTTGATGTAATGTACTGATGAAGAAGTTTGTGGGTTTCCCCGGTATTCTTGCAATTACAAAAGCCATTCTTGGAGGTAGAGGAGAAGAGCCACGTTTCCATTTATAGACAACCTCCTTCTCTGGTGCTTCTAAGCCCATGTAGTGGAAGCTTATGTTCTTCATGTGGAGGCGGCTTCTAGATTTGATTTCAAGATCACTAGCTCAATAATCTTCAAACATGGCTGATTTCGAGCTTGTCTAGAGGATCCAGAGGATGTAATTCTTCTTCACCATGGCACTCAAACTCAATGCAACCATCACTAAACTCAAGCAACATAATACTTGTTCTCCAGATGTTTCTTCTACTAAAAACAAGATTTTACTGATCTCGACCGGTGTGGTCGGACAACTCCGTAACACTCTCACTATCACACAACAATTTTGATGTAAATATCTTGAAGGAGAACCGATTTGAGGATGCATTCAATACAGATGATATTATAAGACAACTCTACACTTGATCTAACCACCACGTCAAACCAAACTCACGCAGCAACCAAGGGGCAGAGAAAACGTGCCAGGAGGAAGAAAAAACGTGCCTAACACCCACCTATACGCATTGAAGGAGAATCCAAAAAGAGATCTTGGTGAAGGACGTCAAGACTCCACCGACTCCCACTGTCTCACGCCAAACAGGAAACATAAATTGCCACCTAACTGCCAGCTGCATTACCCTGCCTGCAAGGAATATTTGGCATGCTTGCTAACCCTAGAGAACTAGAGGAGATTAAGTCTTCCCACAACTTTTTTTTACCTCTTCGCAATCTCTTTTCTCATTTTCAACAGGCCTTTTAGTCACTGGTTTGTCAGGTTGATTGATGTGACCCGTTGTTGATGGAGATGCAGAATGCTCGATTAAATGCTTGACCTTTTCAATGCTTTCTACAGGAACATCACGGAGATTCACGTCATGATCACCATGACAAATAGGATTTGCAGTCTCCTTTGACTAATAAGTTGTTGATGGTTTCAAGGACTTGTGAACTTTTACAGATGAGAGTGTAACACTAGTTCTTTTTGTTTGCCAAAATGCTCCATCATTTATTACTGCTCTCCTTGTTTAGTTTAATATTCTCCTCCTTGATGGTTAAGAAAATTTTAAAATACACTCTCCACATTGCCATTATCTAACCAAAACAAAGAAAAGAAAAGAAAATTAAATAACTTCAGAAAAACTAGTGTCCATGAAGGTCGTCAAAGCTTCAGTGAGATAAGACGACTTGGATCCGATACCTCTAGGGACATATGAGAAACTGGAGGAGTACACTCTTGCATCGAAAACCAGGTGCGAAGGCAGAATCCACACTTCATCGGTTAAGGGTGACAAAGCGGGGCATTACACCTTTCATCCAACTCCATAATCTTATCAATGTGCTCCTCTAATGCTTGTTCATCATCCAATCCCCATGCACACAAATACACATGAATGGAAAAATAAATGCAACTGGTAACACACCTCCATGCCAAACACCAATTAAAATGGTGTGGCCTTGTTTAGTCATTTATAAGTTGTCCGATATGACCATAACACGACAGAAACTTTGTCATCCCAATCCTTTCTCCCAACATCACAAATCTTGGTCAACGTGTGACTCAAAATTTTGTTAAAAGCTTCCGTTGTCCCATTAGCTTGTGGGTGATAAGGGGTAGTCTTGTGATGGGCCACCATGAACTCAACCAAAAAGATTCTAACCGTCTCATTTAGAAAATGAGTACCCCTATCACTCGTTAAACTCAGCGGGCATCCATACTCTTGATTATATTCTCCCACAAGAATCTAGTTGTTTTCGTAGTTGTGAAATCTTTCGTAAGCACCGCCTCTGCCCACCGCGTAAGATAGTCTTTTCATGTAATGATATAGCACAAACCTGTCCTTCACGCTGGCTAGGGTAATAGGGCCTATAAATTCAATTTCCAACTTTTGAATAGCTCTAACTAACGATAGCCCTTAATGGCATTTCATCTCTTTTCCCTAGTTTACCAAGGCACTGACAGTGGTCACATGCCTTGCAATACTCAATACATCCTTGTAAACCATTTCCCACCAAAGGCCAACTAAAAGGATCTTACACGGTCACATTCCCCACATAGTTTCCTCCTGCAATTCCACCATGAGCCTCTTCCATGATTGCAGTGTGCTCATGCTCTAGCACATACTAGTGCAAAACCTCATCATGACCTAGCTTGTATAAGTCTCCACCAATTAACATATAGGGCACGACACATATAGCTAATTGCTTCCTCTCTAATGCCTTCATCCCTTCTAGCGCCACACCCATTTGTAGGAATAAAGCAATATCTTCCAAGTCAAAGGGCACGTGTTGCATTCTGAATAATTGTACATCGACATTGTATCCTCAATGCTCTATGCATCCTCACCCGAAGTAATCCTTGACAAATGATTAGGTCCCAAATTACTTTTCCCTGGTTTCACCACAACCGTAAACTCAAACTCCTGAAATAATAGTATCCAATGGCATATGCGCCCTTGCAAAATGGGATTGTTCACTAAGTATTTTAATGCCATGTGGTCTGTGTAGAAAATAAAAGGAGTTGCTAGTAAATATTGCCTAAATTTTTGCAGCACGTAGATCATTGATAATTCCTCACGCTCTGTGGTGGTATAATTTTGTTCTATTGGGGTCAAATTTCTACTAGCAAAACACAAGGGATGGTCAACAATCCCTCTCTAGGTTGTGATAATACTTCCTCAGTTGCCATCCCGGATGCATCAACATGCACATGAAAAGGCTTATCCCAAGAGGAAAACGCAAAATGGGCGTGGTGGTAAGCTTTTCCTTCAACATGTCAAATGCCACCTACTGCGCCTCTCCCCAATAGAACTTACTTTTATGTTTCAATAACTCTTCCAGGGCGCAAAATCTGGGCATATCCTTGATGAATTTCCTATAGTACCCTATATGCCCTAGGAACCCGCGCACCACGCTTTGACTAGTAGGCTCCTCTAATCCCACTATAACAAAAAATTTTGTGGGGTCTACCAGTAAGCCTTCTTTGCAAATAATGTGTCCCAACAATGTGCCAAAAGGAGTGGAAAAACACACTTCTTAATATTTAGGGAGATGCTCAATTGCCTGCATCTCTCAAACATCAACCATAGATTGTCACAATGGTATTTTACTAATCTGTAAACTGTCCAGTCATCCAGGTAGACTTGAAGAAACTTGTGAATGAAGTCCTGAAACACCTAAACCACAATGCACAAAAACACAATAGGTGCGTTCTTTAGTCCAAAAGGCATTACCATATAGGAAAAACTTCCCCATTCAGTGGTGAAAGTTGTCTTCTCTTGGTCTTCCTTTGTAATTTAAACTTGGTGATATCCTAAAAACCCATCTGTAAATGAATAGATCTTGCACTCGGCTACTCCTTCCAGGATCTCCTTAGTGAATGGGGTTGGGAAAGGATCAATTACACATTACATTCAAATCCCTATAGTCAACACAAATCCTTATTCTCCCATCCTTTTTGATACTGATGACCATTGGGCTTACCCATTCAGATTCTTCAATGGATTCTATGATCCCAGATGTTATCATCTTATCAATCTCCTCCTTAAATTTGACACGTAGATTCAGATTCATCTTGTAAGGTCTCTTCCGAATCGGGTGCACACCATCCTTTAACTTGATTCTCATTTCTCCTAGTGAGGGTGAACTCCTTTAAGTTCATGGTACCCGCGTGAAAAAATCCTAAAAATTGTGCAGAAGCTCAATAATTTTTGACACCACCTGATCCATCCAGTATCCCCCAATAATAGCTTCCTTTGGTTCCACCTCCGTACCAATGTTAACCTTCTTTGTCTTCAATGGCTTGTGGTAAACGTGCACTTGCTCATTAACGATATCTAACACTTCATGTGTACCTTCTGTATGGATAACATCCAAGTTCTCCACCTCTTCACCATCTATCAAGTAGACCAACTTTCCTTTCTCCTTCTCCAGGAAGGTGCACTCAAGTTGTATTTCCTCTGATTCTTCCTCCACGAAGTGTGTCACCAACTCTGGTTCACCTAATAGATCTAGAATCCTATCCTCCACCATGGCATTGTCTCCCAAGGTAAGGCGCTTGACTACCTGTAACGCCTCATTCACCGATGGCTTAGTACTCAATATTCAAATGTTTGAACAAGATTCACCGTCAACTCCTTCTAGTTCCATGTCTGATGATGTAACTTTTAATGAATATACCATGTGCACGTGCGATCTGTAGGGTGGAATAGAACTTATGCACCCATAGGGAAGGGGGTAAAGCTTCCGCACCTCCCATCCAAGTCTTCTCACACTCTTGAACATGGCATGAGGTAGATCCCTTCCCATCATAGTCACAAATTTGAGATGGTGCATTGCTTTGGAGAAACCTGATAGAACATGCGATTCTCACTTTGCACCATTATAGAAGATTATCTCGATGTGTCGCCCACCAACGTGTTGTTTTCCCACATAAAGTATAGGTAAGCATATTCCTTCTCTCCACTTGACACTTCCACTAGGTCTCCATTTTCACATAGAAATACATCAAGGTTGGCTTCCCTAGTGTACCGTGGTAACTACCTTCCTCCCAAGTGCCTAACTGAGCGCATTCTGATAACTCGAGTCTCAGTATCCTTCAAATGCCTTCCAACCAACTCATATGTCCCATGTGCCCAGTTGTCACAAGCAATGTTGGTTGTATCACTTATGGATTATGCATCATCCCATTGAATGACCCCTTCCTTTGATGGTTGAATGAACTTTAGGTCCCTAGATGGTGTACACATATATCTTATTTAAGTCTTCTTCACCAAATGGCTCCACATACGGTGCACACTTTCCATTATTTATTGGGATGATTAGGTGCTCTTCCTTGTTATCAAAATCGATGTTGCCCTTATTGAACCATAAATAAACATTGTTTGCATAGCACCAAGGGCGCCCAAGTAATGTTGGGAAACTATCAGCCTCAGTGAGCTCTAGAACCTCAAAGTCCCAGAAAACTTTGCCCCTTGAATAGTAATGGATGCACCTTTTAACACCCCTAGAGGCATGGCCTTTGTCCTATTAGCCATGTACAACACATTTGAAGATGGCTACAATGGGGCCTCCCATTTGATTCCATGCATCTAGAGTAAGGACATTGACCTCCATGCATGTGTCAATCAATATATTACTCAAGAGCCACCCATCAACAACTGCATTTAGTGTGATCTCCTTGTCATAATCAATGTTGTGAGGAGGTAGGTTAGCATGTAAGACTTGTCTCTCGTGCCCTACTCCAGTATGATACCTTTTCCCTTAGTCATTCTCCCAACATGGGAATAATGTTTTCTGTCACAACATGCGACACACTTCCCTAACCTCATCCATCTCCTGTTGAGGAGCCTTAGCGCTCTTCTTCCATTCCAACTGGCGCAACCACTCCTTCAAACATTGGATTTCTCCTTGCAAACTCCTAATCACCTCCATGGTTTCTTGGTACACCCTTCTTCTGGTGGGTAGGATCAGGATATTTCCCATGTAACACTTCTTCTCTTGTGATAAGGGGCCTTTGATTTGGTTCCTCTTGGGAGCATGCAACCTCAACACGTGTAGTGACAAAAAAAGCTCTAGTTTAGAGTTAAGCACTACCCTTGGCATCCATTGTGGGTCGAGTCCTCTTTACACTCACCATCCCCATGCATTTGTCCTTCTTCTGATTCTTGTTCATGTGATCATACAACTTTGGGCACTCTTCATACTTGTGCTTCTTTCCGCACCATGAGCACTGCAACAAATCGAGCACTCACGCTTGTAGTGTTCAGTCGATCCATAATTGTAACAGGTCCCACGGAAAGTCACCTCTTCCTCCGTGACCGTTACGACCTCTGAAGCCTCTGCGAAAACCTCTTCCTCAACCTCCTCCATCTGTGTGCCCTTCATATTGATGATCCTCGGCCTTAGAAATGCTCCCAATGTTGGTCTAGCACACACCGAGATCAATGGTGTCATGGATTTGGTCTATCAATCTGTAATCCTTGGTGTCATGAGTAGTAGAGGTGCAAATCTTGCAATAGCAAGACACATTCTTATGGATCGTGCACTGCAGCAATGGACACCTACTTACATCATGATCTCTATGGAAAATATCACGATCTCATCGACATGGTGTGCACCATCTTTCATGGTCAACTATATTTTTCGTGTCCACTGTACTTCACAATCCATGCACCGTAAACCACTGCAATTCTCGTGATATGAGTTCTGAGACAATGTTTCTAGCTACGTTTCCATGACAATAATCTGGGCTTGTAGAAATGGGCTAACTCTAGCATCAACAGCTTCTCATTGCCTCAACATGGAAGGCAACCTCCAAGGTCTTACGCAGATATATGAAGGTGCCCGCACTGAAACGCTGTGATTAGTCCTCCAAAGAACCATTGAGCATGTTGTGATGATGGATATCATATGATAACTTTGATAGGAGAGTATTAAAACACACATTATACTCCCATACGCTCTTTGTCATACCTTGCTATATTTCCTTCAACGCGTTGATGCTCTTCTGTTTGAACTCAAGAATGTGAAACTCTACAAGAAGTCATCGCACAACGCAATATAATCCACCACCATCTGATGGGGGTCATACTTCAGTACCAGCTATGTGCATGCCTCTACAACGTAGTTACAAACTAACTTTCCTTCCTCTCTGGGGATGTGATTTCCTTTTCATGCCATAACAACTCGTATTTGTGCACATGCTCTGCAGTGTCTTCCATACCCTTGTAATCAGGTAGGTGGAGTTATATCTCATAAAACACCTATTGATGGTGTTATGGGCCTTTCCCATAATATCCAATACCTTAACCTCCTCCTAAATTTCCTCCACCACTAGCACCACTAGATCCACTAGCTCTTATTCCTCGAATCCTCTAGATCCTCCTCATGTCATAGGTAAGGGGCCTAACATAGTTACACTATGCGTTCCCAGCGTCATGCTAAACTGTCGACACTCTGTGATAAAAAACCACTTCTAAATGTATTTCACGTGTCACTTCTAGATGTGATACAAAAACTTTGTGAACCTACACCTTGCCTAAACAATGTGCTAAACAAAATACCTCCAAACACCGAAAATGTCGTGCGGCCATAGATGGGTGTAATGTAAAATAATATCTTCTGAAGCTATTTGCTCACCAAAACCAATTGAACTAGAAGTACTTGTCTCAGATACTAGAAAAATAAGCTTCAGGGTTTGGTGCCCATGTGGGATAAGATGCGCGCCTATGGCTCTCCTTTCTCCATACGATGAGATCTCACAAAAGCTAAGGGGGTTTCTCTCCCACACTTGCCAAGATGGGGTAGCACAGACTGCTCAAGTCCTGTGCCCTCCACGCTAACCTCAAATACTTCTCACAACATCTACCTCCATAAGTCCATCACAATGGCAACTTCGTGTTGTCTTTCCAACTCCCTTTCTCGAGCTTCATTATACTTGAGCCGCCTCTCCTCTCTCTCTACCTCCACTGCAAGGTCCGCCATCTCCACCACACCATCTTTCGCGCCCGTGCCTAGCGAGAGTTTATCCAGCCATCAAGAATACTTCAAAACTCAAAGTGATAATCAGGATCTTGATGGATAATGACAAAGAATGTAAGAAAGATCCTTTGGGTTCTCGTAAGAACTCAAACTCAATAACCTCCGGACAAGAATAAGTTGAGATTGTGTACTCCAACGTGTAACTAGTCAACACACCTTTCCACCAAAGTGATCAACAACACGAGTCCAGTCGATCAATATCATGCAATCATTAATATTCCTCTTGGGTCCAAACACGAGGTCTATAGTACCAACTCATCCTTGATGCATATGTTGAGATCCATTCATACAACTCTACTAGGAAACAATAAAAAAAATTCATAGAGCTCGTGATATAGGTTCTCCTCCACCCATTTACGTGCATCAAACTCATATCCAGTGTTGAACCTCTGAGAAAACTCATCCTCCGTGCTTTTAAGCTAGGTCTCGATGTTGTCCAAGGTCAAACGCTCCATCATCACACATCATTCTCACAATAGCTTCAAAAGAGGTCCCGACAATGGAACCAAAATATAGTCTCGTTTACCTCTAATCCTTCTTTTAACCCCAAGCGCATTGGCCTATCACCCAAGTGTTGGGCGCTCACCGAGGTGCGGGCGGGCACTGAACCCCTCCTTTATGTGATCCTTGTGAGAATGTTCCACCATTAATGGAGGAAAGGTTTACAGAACAAGAACACATGCATTTAATCTAATACAAATGTAGTGGATCTAGTTCTAAGCATAAATGCTCCATAAGATAAACATAAACATCACAACAACATAATGGAAATAGATCTAAACCATGAATAACATGAAAATACACTAGGGTTTAGTCCATAGACACAAATATACAAAACAAAGCTCCATATATTGATTAAATCCATTTACAATAGCCATATTACATCAAACAGGGTCATCTCAAACCATATACATCATGAAATAACATTCCAATCCTACAAAGCTACTCTAAATAGAGATCCTAGATATGATTTCCATTACAACCCTTGTTCAGACCTGAGCATATACATCTATGCTTAGTAATAGCATTCTTGTAACACTTAGTTACCCTTGGCTCCCTTTATTTTGGCCCCAAGCACTATTTTAAAAAGAATTTGGATTCACTGTCATAGTTTCACCCATGAACAAATCGCATGCTAAGTGGAAGTGTGGTCCTCCATGATCGATCGAGTGTTTATGCCAGCTTGCAAAGGCCTCCACTAATTGTAATGATCCTCTGGAGATATTCCCTATGTGGAATATTATTTTCTTGATCTCCAAGGCTCCAGGTTGGAACCTTATCCATTCATCACACCTACTCCGGCCCTCAGGTGTTTTTTCTGTGGCACCTTCTTCAAAATATGGCTAAGTCCCAAAAATGTCTTTTTCTTCCATGCACCAACTGCTTCTCTTGTGCATCTTTCCTTGAGCACCTTCTTACTTACCTTCCTTGCACGTGTGTGCGTGCTCCTTTTGCCTTGGGACTTAGTCAATTTAGGCCAAATAAGCGTAAACCCATTGGATCGTGTGTTGTTCCATTTATTCTCAGTATATTGTGCATGTTTCTCAGTCAAGCCCTCATAAATTTTTGTGTATCACCCCATTTATCACAGTTTTATCCATCTCCTTAACCCTCAAACCCCACAGTTTTAGTTTAGGGATACTCCAAAGAAGGAACCGACCTTGTAATCCCGGAGATTCACCTCACAATAGGGAGACCCATAGCCCGTGAGGTGTCTCAATGGTCTATCCAAAATGTGAGGGAAAAGACAAGTTAGAAGATTTGTTACCCCTCAACACAAGTGCACTTTTGTCAGATAACACACATGACCACAACTCATCTCTTTTCACAAGGTTAAGACCCCAAACTCCATTTCCCAGCCCCCCACTCTGTGCAATCACGTTCCGCCACTTGTCTAGCCAGGATGAGGGTGCATTTTTGTGTCCCATATGTGCACCAAATCTTTGGGATATTTGGGACAAAAAGTTCCCAACCATCCCATTTAATATTTTGGTCACCCATGTGCCCCTAGAAGCTACTTAAGGTGCAAATTTCAGATCCCCCTCTCACCCCCAATGGAAAATCACATGTTGCCAAGTGGACCAATGGGGATGAGGCCCCAATGTTTTTCACCAAGTGCACCAATTTTTTTGCAAGTGGTGCAAAAATAAATTATGCTTCTCCCCAATGCATAAAAATATTACAAAATTACTTACTATCGGGTTGTCACTAGTTGCTTCCACTCTTCCTTGCACTAAGTGTAAACTTTCTCAACTTTGTCGGGATCTCTTCCTCTCCTCCATTTCTACTTCTTCCACAACCTTTCCACCACCTCCAAAATAATTCTTCAAACATTCCATGTTGCTGCAATATGAAGAAAAAATATTTTAAAGAAAACTCCATGATCAAGAGCTGTTAGAAACCCTAGGGCACGAAAACCACAAATTACTCATATCTTCCAAACCATGCATCGATCCTGTGAAATTTTGAGAAAATATCCCTTATCCAAATGCCTTGGGAAGCACAAAACAAAAATCTCTGATATGGTCCAGATTTTTTACCTCAATCATGCAAAAACCCTTCCTAGAGAACTTTTTGTTCAATTGTCATCAAACAATGAAGCAGATTGAGCCAAAAATTCAAACAGAACATCTAGAGTTAAAACCTAGAAATAATCCACAATTTTCTCATCAATCTTCCCACTATAATTTTTAGATTCTAAATATTGGAAGTGTCATTGGTTCACACTTGCCATTTTTAGTAAGTTTTAAAAGGAAAGATCTCTTAGAAGAAAAGAACAGTGAAAATTGTGAAAACTTAAAACTAGGGAACGTGGGTAAAAAAAAATAAAAAAAAAATTGAAAAGTAACTTTCCAAAAATGGAAAGTGCTCTGAATTGACCCCCAAGTACCCACAACAAGTCTGGAACGTGAAAAAAACACCTTAGTGCAAGAGACAAGACCAAAAAGTGACACTACCCAAAATAGCAGCTCCTGGATTTTGATGGCTAAAAATGGAAAGTCCTAGTGTTGAATACAAAAAGTTTCGTAGGCCTTGTTTTTAGTGATATCACTATTTTTTGTCATCCTTTCATAGTTTGAGGTGTTTTCATAGCTCAAAAAAGTTAGTTCATCCTTACAAGAGTCCTTGAGACATCTAATTTGTGCTCAGGAGTAAGTTGGAACACCGTACAATGCAACAAAGAAAATCTATGGCCATTCTAGGAAAACCTCCAGTTGAAATACCATAACTATTTTTCCGCATTCAAGAGGATATTGCTTCAGATTTAAGGGAGGCTATTTGGCATAACAGACAAAGCTTCACCTAGTACATCATAGCCACGAGAGTTTTGGATCTTGAAGAAGAACATGTTGCCGAACCGGAATGAAGCAAGGTGGATTCAGGCACAACAAAGAAGAGCTTAAATTCATTTCAGATTTCCAAATTGGATGATAGAAGATGCACATGGTATGAAATGCCAAAAAGAGACATATCTGAATTGGATTCCCATGGGTCTATGATTTCTAGAATCTTGAATGAAGTTTACCATTATGTTCAAAAGTTCAAGCTTCCTCCGCTCACTGAGGACTCATTATCGCATTCTTGGGGATGATTAAGAAGGAGGACCAGGTGACCCTATGTCCTTCAAAAATAACAATTTAGAGTCCCGAAAGTATCTTAAAAGTTGAATTGCCTCAATTGTAATGGATCACAAAGAATGGCTTCATTAATGTCAAAGAATCAAGGATGTTCAAACACATGGATCAAGGTACTTGGCTACATTGGTATTCCAAGGGAAGAGAATTTTATAGCTGAAATAACTCAGTTCAGTAGAGAATTCAAAAAACATATGCCCATTCCGAGGACCCCATCCGGAGGTTTAATTTTCAAAATTCTTCAAGGAGGATGCTACTTCATCAGAAATATCCTTCCCTTCTCTTCTACTCTCTTTCTCCCCCTCTCCTTTCTCTCTCCTTTCTAATTCTTCATTGAGCATAATCATTGTATTTCGTCATATTCACTTAAGTGACCTATATACATTTGTAATAGTATTTTCCAAAATTATAAGAGAAATACTTTATTCATGGAAAACGAAAGGTCAACAAATGGAACATGGAAACGAAGAGTCATATGAGGGAGGTGAAAGGACGGTTTAAATTTCTATAAATTGGGATGGCCTCTCCATTCCAAGGGATTCCATATTTTGAGGAACTATCACTTTGTAGTAATAGTGGATTGTGACTTGTGTTGAACTTTGTGTCACTAATGCACATGAAATAAAAGCTACAATTTCTTCCAATTATTCTTTTCCCTTATTTTGCACAACTTGCGTAAAAGTCAATAAAGGAATAGAGTTTTTATTTTCCAATATGTATGAATGTTTGCAACTTTGTATGCATGGTTTCCTCTCATCATTTACACAATAAGCATAGTTGGTATGAGCATCTTTTGTTTCTTCCACTTATTTGGTTTATGCACTTGTAAGCATAGTGATGCAAGAGTAAATATCTTTAGTAGATGAATATGAAGACTTTTCATTTTCATTCATCGATCTCGCTTGAGAGCTTCATTGTTTGCTTTCTTCTATATTGAATGTGATATTATTCCAAACTGGGTGTGAGCTTCTGAAAATCTACTCATGGTGGTAATATTCCTTTCTTGATTCTCTCCTTCCACCTCATCGTTGTGATTTTCCTCCCTTATACCCCATACAAGCACTTTGACACAAGTTTAGTGGAGTTTTCTTGTGTGATCCTGACAATTTGGCCACCCAAAACATTTAGATAGGATTAGGATTAGTTTATTTTCAATAATGGGAGTCACACCATTCAATGTAGATGGGCGTAGCCCGTTAAATGTTGGTGGAGACACGTAATGTTTCCACCCGACATTTTCTCACCTGGACGGGAAGAAAACCCCTTGAAACTCTATTTATATTCAAATAAAGAGATTTAGTCATAAAACCACCTGGACTAGTTTAGTAGAGCACCAAACAAGGGCTTGTCCCTACTTTAGTGAAGCACCAACTTCACAAGGAGGCTACTGACCCCCTAATATGATCAAGAACTAACTTAACCACCTTTCAATGAAATATCTAAAGTATTATTTATAATACAAATGAAGCCAACTCACTAATTCATCTCACACACCTTCCAAAACCCTCTTTAAGCCTTCATTCTCTTAACTCGCTCTATCCTTCTTCTTCATAGGTTGAATTTATCACATAGCCTTGCACATCTGATCTTAAAACATTCTCAAGTACTCATATGTCTTATTATCTCTGGTTAAAACCCTTAACAGGTTCTTTTACTCCTTTATAGGTCGCACTTTTCCCTCTCACATCACTAGTTAAAATTTGAACAAAAACATGCACTTTTATAAGCTTCCCAACTCAAAAACATAACATAAGTCAGTCCATACCAAGGATATAGAACAATAAAACTCAAAAATATATCAAAACACTCATACACATTCATAAAATGGACCCATATAGGTCATTCATGCACCATGACATCCAAACAAGGCAAAATGGCTCAAAACCCCATCACCTAATTTCCCAAAGAACTCCAAACTCATCATTGTGATTAGTCATCACTTCAAGGGCATCACACATGTCAAATATGACATAAAAAATCATCCATTCTCACAAATTAGCTTCTAGAAAATGAAAATTCGTCATAAATCAAATATATCAAGAAGGTGTTATCAACTTCCACCAACTCCTCCTAAATGAGTTCTAAATTGACTTTTCTAAGGAGATTCATTTGGTGTGATGTGATAACATGAACTTTCCCCAAGTGTGGGTTTTGCAAAATCCTTCCTTTCCATTAAAGGTTGGTTGTTGGGTTATTCCTTTTTTAGATGCATACGTGAGTTCCATAGCAGAGGTTCTATCTCTTATACCTAATCTAAAACTTATCCAAGGAGACATGGATAGAAAGATTTATAAGAAATAAACAATAACTAAACTTTAAGGTGATGCACCAAAGGAATTATGAATACTAGTTTTTGAATCAGTTTCTTTAAACCAACAAATACATGCAATAATAAAAACAAATAACCAAATTTATAACAAAAGATAGATGCAAAAAAAGAGATAGAAAGGATCTAGAATCGATCAAAAACGTGTTTTATTGCATCCCTCAACCTCTAGCCTCCTATCAAAGCATGTTGATACAATACATTACAGGGGAAACAAGAGAGAAAGAAATATTGACTACATACCAGCTCCTGATAGGAAACTTCACACCTACCACAAATTCCTTTTTAGAAGAAATTGGGAATTAAGGGTGAAAACAAGGAATGCCCAACCCTTTATAATGAATCCCCCCCCCCACACTTTATGTATTTAAGTTCAATCGGAGAGGCGAGAAAGAGAGGGAGATGTGAGTTCCAATGCTTTTTTTTTTGAAGCTCAGAGGTGGTGTTAATTGATGGCCACTTGTCATTTCATTATTCCGGGGTTTCCTTTATATCTGGTATGACTTGAAGGAAGAGAAATGTTGGAGTCCGTGTTCGAATCCAATTTGGTTGTTGAGGCGAAGAGATCTGCATTAATATCCTTTGTTTTCCATTTTCACCTACCGGGGCCACGTGGCTATCCTTAAGCGCTCATTTGGGCTTCCCTTTTTGGATTCATCTTTGGAGAAGTGTCGTTAGGACATATGGTTCTTTCAGATCAAGCCTCCTGGATGAGTGTGCTTTTGGGGAAGAAGTGTTCAGGTGGAGCTTTCCAAACAATGTAACCCAGGACTTCGGATCTTCCTCATTTCTTGACCATATTCTACATGGTTTTCTCCACTACTTCTATTCCTCCTTTTAGGGATCCAGAATGAGGAGGAGACCTAAGATAGAAAGATGAATTTTTACCTAGGGATTCGATTGGCAGCTGATCGGGGTGGATGGGAGAATTGTCAAGGTGCTCCAATCATGCATGATAAGCTATCATCAACCTCACCATGTGTGGAAGTGGAGAAGGGTTGGTGGTGGTGCCAAGTCATGGAGACATCAAGATGAAATGTTGAAATACACTACTCACCAATCCTCTTGGTAACCACTAAACTTTACACCTACCTATTTTTTATCTAATTTCTAATTAAGGGTGAATTTCTGTTAATGCTACCAAATTCACCCACTTATTTCCTTTCAATGTTCATAGTTGGTGAGTTTTTAAAGTACATGTTCATAACAACTAAACTGAATTAATTTTTTTTTGTCTTTGTGTCACACTAGAGGTGGGTGGAATTGATGGCCACTTGCCTTTCATTATTCTAGTTTCCTTTATATCTACTATGACTAGTAATGTTGTCTGGTGCGCACCAATTTTGTACTGTAGTATCTATTAAGGTATCCTTTGCTTCATTATAGACTTGTTCTAGCTTAATGTTTCCCCAAAGGGCTCACAATTGTGGGGGATCAAGCACCTTCTCCGAATGAGTGTGCTTTTGGGGAAGAAGTGTAGGTGGGGTGGAGCTTCCAAAATGCATAGCCGCATGATCGATCCTCGTTTCTTGACCATATTCTACCTTTTTCTCCCTTCCTATTCCTCTCAAGTGGATCCTGGAATGAGGAGGGGATCCCCAATAAGTAGCAAAGATGAATTTTTACCTAGGGATTCGATTGTACACATTGATACACCTGGTGGATGGGATAATTGTGGGTGCTCCAATCATGCATGATAAACTATCATCGCCCATTAATGTGTGGAAGTGGAGAAGGATTGGAGGTGGCGCCAAGTTGGAGGGGACTGCTAAGATGAAATGTTGAAATATTGACTACTCACCCAGAATCTTTGTTCACATCACCAGAGAAGGATTGGAGGTGGCGCTTCATAGTCCACAAGAAGGAGGGGACTCGCCAAGATGAAATGTTGAAATATCACTCACCACCAGGTGACTAAACTTCACACCTACCTGGTTTTTTTCTAATTGCTAATTAAGGGTGAATTTTTGTTAATGCTACCAAATTCACCCCCCACTTTATGATATTTAATGTTCATAGTTGGCGTGAGGGAGATGTGAGCCAATGCTTTTTTTTTGTCTTTGTTGGCTAGAGGTGGGTGGAATTGATGGCCACTTGCCATTTCATTATTCTAGTTTCTTTTATATCTACTATGACTTGTAATTTTGGGTCTAATCCGCACCAAGTTTGGATGTTGGTAGTTCTAAGGTATCCTTTGCTTCTATAACAACCCAATAATTCAACACACGAACAACACAAGAAAAGGTAGGATTTTTTTTTTTTTTTTTACTTGCTTTGACACAAAACACGACAAACATGTCATCACAAAGTTACAACCAACTCTAGGAACCACTTATTCTTGGGGATGACCACAAGGTCAAGACAAACGCGTTCACACCCAAAAGGATAATATACTTTTCCTTTTTACGGAATAACATAGAATCCCAACCACAAGACACTCTAACATGACTAGGGCAAGCCACAAATCGGGAATGATTGGAGGTTATTTATTTTGATAAGACACCCTTTAACTCATGACTTAAGTTTTCATAAGGATTCAATATATGATTCACACAAATCATCTTACCAACTCGAGTTATGTTCTTATACAACTTTGTAGAATAGTTCACTTAAAGTCTTCTCCTTTATAACAATTATTTGTTTTATATATTTATTTGATAAAGATGGTAATTTAATTCCATAGGGGCCATCTATTCACACTTACGTTACTAGAACTCGCTCATGCCCTTATGACAAGATCGGTTCACGTTCAACAAACTTAAGAGAAAATTACAAGGTACCCCTGGATAAAGTTAAAGGAAGAAGGTCAAATGAGTTCACCCTTAAGCCGTCATTAGTTCTTACTGAGGTTTAATTGAAGCTTGAGGTTTTATACGTAATTATTAGCGCTCTTACTTAGGCTTCACCGAAAGAGCTTATCAAGAGGAAGCCACTTACTTTTAAATAGGCTGAGAGATAAATTGAGTGGTTTCAAAATTTTCTTCTCTTACTTGTTAAATCTTATTAGAAACTAACCATTGTTTTCCTTTAAGCTTGTCTTTAGCATTCTCCAAAAAGAGTAGTGTTTACTAGTTCAGTTAGGGATAACACGTTATATAAAATCACATTGCAAGGATAGCCTTGCCCTTGATCACTTAGGGAATTGTTTGTTCTCGAGTGGATCTCCTCTACAACAGATTTATTTGAATAAAACTTTTAGGTAACTTCAGTAAGGAAAAAGCCACCCCATTAAAACTTACATATAACCCATCAATACAAATTCTTAGAAAGATTTAAATTAACACTTAATTCTCAAGATCAAAGTTTTTACAATGCTTATTCCAGTGAAGAGATTGAATATTATTTCTCACTAAGAAGAGTTACCAGCCAAATTACAAAAAAGGACAAAACTACTTCTTCACGTAATTCTCCGAACAATTCCAGGCAAGAGGTCATATAAACTCTCTTTGCAAGCAATGTTACACAATTTACAACACATTGGACACTTTTACAAGGAACTTCATAAATTGTAAGATGAACCTTTTACACTCTTTTCCTCTAGTCTACTTGCATAATCCATCTACACAAATATTAACTAGAGTCAGTTTGCTAGAACTGAGCATGTTAAGACTACCCGTTGCAACAGTAAGCTAACATTTTATAATATCATGAAAGTAAAATTCTAAACTCAAGAATGGATCAAATCACAAACCACTAATCAAAATTTTTCACAAGATGAAGAGATTTATACCATGACCAACAAGGAGGAATCCCAATATTCAAGTGAGAGAGATATTCCAAGGATAATCAAGGTGAGACCTTATTGGTGAAGACCACAAGGCTGAGAGTATTAAGATTTCAGTCATGTAATCCTATGGATTACGTGATTGAAATCTAACACCCAAACATCATTCTATTATTATTAACCAAAAGGATAAAGATCAGTCAAATGACTTAACATATTCAAAATTGCTTGGTAACAAGACTGCATTGACACACATCCTTGTTTTAGGAAGAATATAGGCCCCAACCATATATGAACACAAATCAGTCAAAGATTAAAGTTAACTTCACTCGACTGAATAAACCAACATACATATAATACTCACAACACAATAACTGAATCTGAAGATTCAATATACCAAGTAATTCTCACCGAACCTAATTATTTTTCTTCAAGAAGTTAAATAAATTAGATTCTATCCAACTAAATTACATTCAACAACTATAGTTGGATTACACAAGCAAGGATCAAGAAGAAGTCTTTTCACCAAAGGTTGTTATTATCTTACATCACATAATCAGTAATAAACCCGTAATCCACCACTCGTATGATCATTGTAAGAGTTAAGGACTTAGCTCACTAAAATATGTAACTGAGTCGATTCCTACCTTTTCCATTTTCATACAAGTCTAACCCAATTCGAAGAAAGGTAACCATTCTATTTTCATACATGCCTCAGTCAACACTTACTCAGAAAGTCCCTACCTGAATTATTGAAGGTTTGCTAAGCTACATAATGGATTTAATAGAAACCCATTTCATTCGATACTTGAATTTAAACAAGCAAGGGATAGTCTGTTGAAAATATAAGTGAATCGACACTGATCCTCTACCGTGATCCAACTCAAGTCACCAATCACAAGGTTTACAGTCAGCGAAGGAGGAATACAAGGTAAAATAGTCTTCCTACGAACTAAGCCTTCTCTTCCGTCTCTAAAATAACATATGAATAGCTTGGGCATACCCATCTATTTCATGACTGTCTACTCGACCTATCCTCATAGTCGCTCCAAAGAAAACATCTGCTACTACAGAGTTCGATTGAACTCTTTTATCTTATGACAAGTGACTCACATCACAGATCTATATTGAGCAACAATATTTCACTCACGTAGGCCTCTAAGAAAACATCATGCTCACTATGCGAGGTCTACACACATATTCAGCCCAAGAAAAGATTTTACCAAGACATAAACAAACATTTAGCCTAAAACTGGCCATGAGTCGACAAATCTACAAATATCCACTAATGTTATTCATGGCTCAAGTTTATATCTCATATCATAGTTTAGAAATCAAACTCAACAGCCATTGTTCACTATTGTCTCTAAATGTCACCCGAATTTGAAGAATTAAGCAGGAAACACCTAGGTTAAAGATCTAACACCCACAGTATAAAACTTCAACCATTATTTTGCTATCACATAGCAGTTACTCTTTTATTTCAAAAAAAAAAATGAGGTAGAAAGGTATGTATACATGTTATCACAGCTTAAGTTATCTGTGGTATGAAAACCAAATAACTCCCAATCACCCTTCCTTTCCTTCAAACAAGGTCGATTCACAAGGAAAAGTGTAAGCCCATTCTAAAAGCCATAACGAGATAGAAAAAAAGGACATTTAATTCATGACATAATAAAAGGGTAGCAGAAGATTGCAAGGACAGGTGTTTAACATGCCTCGGTTTAAAATGCCATCTCAAAA